>JAPVLO010000030.1:4800000-6000000 GCA_027257055.1 Cephalopachus bancanus | reverse complement strand
GAAAAGAATGTGGTAGTTTGCACTAAGGGCCTAAAATATTGCAATGAATCTTGAGAGATATGATTTTCTTGAATAAGACAAGCGAACAGGGGGGAGACCAGATAGCATTATATTGGGTGTTGTAATTTTCAATATACTCCAGTAATTCAGAGAATCAAAGTATATTACTAGTTTTAGTCTCAATTTTCTTTATGTAAATTAAAATTTTTTAAAAATTATGTAATTGTGACATACACTGATATGTCAATACATACAACGTGTGATAATCAAAAATCAGAATGATTAGCATATCTATAACTTCAATATTTATTATTTTTTTGTGTTGAAAACATTCAAAGTCCTCTGTTGTAGCTATTTGAAAATATACAAGAAATTATTGTTAATTATAGTCTTCTTACAGTGTTGTGGAACACTGGGGCTTATTCCTTCTATGTAGCTATAGTTTTTTTCCTTTTATTTCTAGTTGGCACATTATAATAATGAATATTTATGGGGTACGGAGTGAAAAATGAATACAGCTGTACAATGTATAATTGAACACATCATGGTAGCATATCTGTTACCTCAGACATCACTTCTTTGTGTTGTGAACACTCAAAATCCTCTCTTTTAGCTTCTTGAAAATACATAATCAATGTTAACCATATTTACCCTACAGAACACTAGGACTTATTCTTCCTATCTAGCTGAAATTTGGTATCCTTTAACCAACCTCTCCCTATTTTTCCCTTTCTGCTACTCTTCCACGTTTGTAATAACCAACTTTCTACTGTCTGCTTCTATGAGCTGAATTGTTCTCAGTTCCTACATGTGAGTGAGAGCATGTGACATTTATCTTTCTGTGACTGACATTTCACTTCACATAACGTCCTTTGGGCTTATCCATATTACCACGAATGACATGATTTTATTTTATTTTTTATGACTGAATAGTATTCCACGGTGTATATATATCATATTTTCTTTATCCATCCATCTGTTGATGGACATTTAGGATGATTTTATATCTTGATTATTGTAAATAGTGCTGCAGTAAACATGGGGGTGCAAATGTCTCTTCAATATACTGGTTTTCTTTCCTTTGGATAAATACCCTGTATTGAGATTGCTGGATCATATGGTAGTTCAATTTTTAGTTTTTTGAGAAAGCTCCATAACATCTTGCACAATGGTTTTGCTAATTTGCATTCCCATAAATAGTGTACAAGTTCTTTTTTCTCCATATCTTTTCCAGCATGTGTTACTTTTTGTCTTTTTGATAATAGCCATTCTAACTGAGATGAGATGTTATTTCTTTGTGGTTTTGATTTGCATTTCCCCGATGATTTGTGGTGTTGAGCATTTTTTCATATACTTGTTGGCCATTTGTAGGTCTTCTTTTGAAAAATATCTACTCAGATCTTTTGCCAGTTTTTAGTTCAGATTATTAAAAATTTTTTTTTCTGTTGAGTTCCTTGTATGTAATGAATAATAAATTCTTGTCAGATGAATAGTTTGCAAATATTCTCTCCCATTCTGAATGTTGTTTCTTCACTTTGTTAATTGTTTTCTTTGCTCTCCAAAAGATTTTTAGTTTAATATAGTCCCCTTTGTCTATTTTTTTCCTGTTGCCTGGGTTTTTGAAATTTTACCCATAAAATCTTTGCCTAAACCAATGTCCTAAAGTGTTTTTCCTGTGTTTCCTTCTAGTAGTTTTAGAGTTTGGGGCATCCCTTTTAAGTCTTTAATTAATATTGAGTCAATTTTTGCATATGGTGAGAGATAGGGGTCTGGTTTCATTCTTCTGCATCTGACTATCCAGTTTTCCCAGCATCTTTTATTAAAGAGATTGTCCTTTCCCTAATGGGTGGTCTTGACACTTTCGTCAAAAATCAGTTGGCTATAAATATGTGAATTTTTTCTGGGTTTTCTATTTCATTCCATTGATTTATGTGTCTATTTATATACCAATGACCTGTTGTTTTGGTTACTGTAGCTTTGTAGTATATTTTGAAGTTAGGTGTGATTATTCCAGGTTTATTATTTTTGCTCAGTATTACTTTGTTTGGGGTCTTTTGTGGTTCCATACAAATTTTATAACTTTTTGTGCTATTTCTGTGAAGAATATAATTAGTATCTTGATACATATTGCATTGATTTGTAGATTGCTTTGACAATTGTTGTCATTTTAACAATGCTAATTCTTCTAATTCATTATTAGAAGAATTAGCATTCTAATGGGGATGGAATGTCTTCCCATTTATTGTATCCTCTTCAATTTTTTTTCATCAGTGTTTTAGAGTTTTCATTGTAGAGATATTTCATCTCTTTGGTTAAATCTATTTCTGGTTACCTTATTTTTTGGTAGTTATTATAAATGAAATTGCTTTGTTTGTTTTTCAGCTAGTTTGTTATTGGTATATAGAAATGTTATTGATTTTTGTATGTTGATTTTATATCCTTTAACTTTACTGAATTTGTTTATCAATTCTAAGAGTTTTTTTTTTTTTTGGTAGAGTCTTTAGGTTTTTCTATATATAAGATTATGTCTGCAGAAAGGGAAATTTTGATTTCCTCTTTTCCAGTTTGTATGCTTTTTATTTCTTTCTCTTGCCTTAATTACTCTGGCTATGACTTCCAGTATGTTGAATAAAAGTGGTGAAAGTTGGTATTCTTGTCTAGTTTCAGTTCTTAGAGGAAAGATTTGAGTTTATCCTCATTTAATATGATTTTTACTCTGTGCATTTGTCATATATGGTGTTTATTATGTGGAAGTATGTTTGTTATACATCTAATTTGTTGAGTTTTGTCATGAAGGGATGCTAAATTTTACCAAATGCTTTATTCTGCATCTATTGAGTTAATCATATGGTTTTGTCATTCATTTTGTTGATGTGATGTATCACATTTATTGATTTGAGTATGTCGAACCATCCTTGCATTCCTAGGATAAGAGATGATCATCTCTTAATTTTCATATATTACAAGGACAAAGGAAAAAACCTTCAAAAAGCAGGTATGTAAAATATGACACTAGTTAAAGGAACAAAAATGATGTCACTCTCAGATTATTTTCCTTGGAGACACCAAAAACTTGGAGACAATGAAGGACACTATAGAGGTTTGAGAGAAAATATTGTGATATAAAAATAAACATTTGGCCAAGTTGTCTTCTGTCTGTGAAGATCACAGAAAGACATTCTATGTTACCCATGGATGCCAAAAATTTTTCATCAACATATTCTTCTTAAAAATTTAACTACATCTTTCAGTTGGTCAAGAAATAAATCAAAATAAGGGGGTCAAGACTGGGGAAACTTCAGAGGAAGCACTGAAACAAGGTAACTACCGAAGACTAAATAATAGCTATAAATTTGGTGACAAAACAAATACAAATAAAGCATTTGAAAAAATATTTAATTTTAAGATATAATAAAAATAACAATAATTTAAAAGGAAGGAATAAAGTAATCATGATAATTTTTTAGTAGTCATACTGATTTCCTGGCTCAAGCTGTCTAAGATATAGTGAGAGCAAGGCTTTATAAACTCTGTACTGTTATTTCTGGAATGTTTTTGAAATGAATTTGTTTTGTTTTCCTCAATTTCCCAACAAGTAACAGTTTTTCTTGCATTGTTCTGCTTGTTATTTTTGTCTTGGATTATTTGTAAGTTAAGATAGTTCTTTTACTTTTTATGTCATTTCTATTCAATGTCGTAATTCCCCTCATTACAGAACCATATTATCCTCTCCATTTCCATATATATATTTATATATATATATATATATATATTTTTTTCTTCTATTGCTCCTACTTTATCATGTTATCAGAAAGGTTTAAGAAACATTATTTTCAAAACTTAATTTTTCCCTCAATGCCTAAAACCCAGATGGCAACACAGATGGCAAGACAACCTAATAGGCTGAAAACCTACTCCTAGCCCCCAGGTATAATTTTAAGATACCTTTCCTAAGTGTCAGGCAACATATCATACAGGTGGGGGAGATGAGGCAGAGAACAAATATCATATCACATTTTCCTAATATCTTTCATCCTGCTAATCGGTGACTGTGGGTGCAAGAAGAGATTCTAGATACCAGGGTCTCCAGCTCTTGCTTTAGAGATAAGGAGAAAAAAAACCAAATGTGTTTTCAAGGGAGAGCTATTGGTTAGTCATATTTCAAAGATCAGAATCTAAGCCTCCTGACTCTTAGTTTACTGATTAAAAATTGTGCCTTAGTTTTTTCTTAGTAATGAGAGTTATAAATGATGAAGCATTGGGTGGAGTAGAGAAAGGAGAGAATGAGGTTTTGAGGGAGCTTCCCAGTGAGTACTCAGTATATTGTCAACTAACTGGTGGTCAGATGACCTCACCTGTGTCTCTTTGCCTCGTTCATTATCTCACCATTAAGCCTACTTTGCTCTGGTGGAGATTTTTCTACCAGAGATATCCTTTGAAATAAATGACTTTCTTGGTACATGATATTTTTATACCCCTTGTAAGAGAAGCTTTTGTTTCCCCTAACAATTCTATCACTCGCTGCTCAGTCAGTCTGAGTTTTCTTACGTTTCTCTTAATGGGTTTATTTCCAGAGGGCATTAGCTAGATGCATCTTTGAATGTATGCCATATGCTTTCTTTATTTCCCTTTTTTCTTTAGCTTTTTTAGTTTTTTTTCAACCCTAGATCATTAGAAGCTCTTCAGATTGAATCTCCAACACTTTCCAGTTTGTGTTTGATTTTCTTTTTAACCATCATCACCATTTTTAAGTGTGTAGTTTAGCCGTTTTAAGTGTTTTCACACTGTTGTACAACAGATCTCCATAACTATTTTGTTTTGCAAAATTGAAACTCTGTACCCATTACACAGCACCACCCTCTTTCCCCCTTGAGTTTGATTTTACATTGGGGGAATAACAACATATAACAAGATAATTATCTGGGCTGCAACTGGGGGAGAAAACAGCTCCTAATTCCTAGGACCTCTTTTTATATAAAGATGTGGATACTAGAATGGTTATCTTGAAATTAGGGGGAAAAACATATTCAGCAGAAACAGTCATCTCTTTGGATGCAGTAATCATCGCCATACACACACACACACACACACACACACACACACACACACACACACACACACACACACGCTATAGGTTGAATGATACTTGGCCTCTGAATCATCAATCTTTTAAACACAAAACAATCACAGGCATGGAAGATGTGTAGCATACAGGACCCAGACCTATCTTGTGGCAACTCTTAAATCCATTTGTAGTTACAACACCTGATCTTCCTGGTGTTCTAGCTTTATGCAATTTCTATCTGAGAAGCAGCCCTAAGTCTTTCCATTCCCAGAGGAATCCTGCCATCTGTTCATCAAACTGGAGTCTTTGGAGAGAGCAGCTGTAGCTTCTATCTGAGTCTGAATGTGTATGTGTTCGTCATTAAGAAAAAAAATTGTGCTCCTTTATGTTTTGAGTCATAACTATGCCATCAGTTGGTCCCAACAAAACTGTCAATGCCAATCCCAAGGGAGGAAGTCTGGGATATGTTCCCAGCAATACTTTCCTGGTGCATCTCGGGCAGCTCATATAAAATCTCTTCTCTTTGTCTTCATCTAAAAAATGAAAATTGTTTCTTAAAAACTTGCCCTTTTTCATTGTTGAAAATGAAGCAGTACTGCCTTGATCTCCTTCCTTATTATCTCTGAGGGAGCAACTTATGTTTGGCTCTGGGAGACAAGTTTTCCTTGAAAAGGGAGGCGAAGTTAAGGAATTGTGGTGTCCTAGAACTGCAATAGGCCTTGAAGATCAATTAATTGATTCACCTTTCCTCAACCATCAGATCTGCATATGGTCTTGCTAAAATTTGCTGTGTTTTTATATCACTTATTATTTACTTAATATATACGATTTTTACACTTATCTTTGTTGTACATAATAACATCTGTAAATCAGTTTAGATGTACTTAAATATATAAATTTAAAACTATAACATCTATAAATATGTATTTTCCCCAAATAACATTAAAATAACACACAATCCTTAAAATAAAAAATAATAGAATATGTGCCACCTAAACTCAGTTGTTCACACATCATATTTTGGGGAATGCTGATCTAAGCCAGCTCTGTCAATTTGTAAATATATAAAATTAACTTTGGAAAGCATAAGTGACTTTTTAAAGTTCCTTTGCTAATTGGAAGCCAGAGCTTCTGACTTCCAGTCCAATTTTCTAAGGCATGGAAATGTAGATAGGAAAGGCAACTTAGGGGATTCAATTTATCTGGAGTTTAGTTTGGAGAACATGGGAGATGAGATTGCTTGGAAAAACAATTTAGGAAGATTGTGGAGCACTTTGGGTTCTAGATGTAGGAGTAGAAACTTCTCCTTGGAAGATCTTGTTAACCCTCCTTCCTGGAAGATATTAACCCTGAGATCCAGGAACATCTAAAATTGTGGGTAGTGTTTAGTGGATTGATGCACATAGATATTTGCAATGGGTGATAGGGAATGAGTTTGGGAGGAGCCCTCCATATAAAGTTGACAAACACTGCCCTTGGCAGTGGGAGTTATTTTGGTTCTCAATTAGGGGAGCACATGTGTTTTAGAAAGACCACTCTGGTGCAACATGAGAAATGGAATGGAATGAGGATACCATGAAAGAGAGAGGCTAGAAGGTGACTGAAGTTGTTCCAGTAAAGGTTGCCTGAACAGAAACATGGATTTAGGTAATAATGAATTTAGAGAGAACCGACATTGGCTATCTTCAATTATTTTCTGAGGATCCCCCATGAAGCCAGATTATTGAGTGAGAGTTATATAATGTAGCTATTACCCAAACAACTCCTGATTTTTATGTGTGGCTGTATGGGGGTGGGAGGGAAAGGAAAAGATAGTCAAAGGAGTGACTTCTGTGCTACTGGAGAACTGTCGATTGTGCAACTAAGAGGGACATGTAGGAAGGGATGTTTTGTTTTCTGTTACTTTTGCTTGAGAGCTAATGATCTTAAAGCAGCTGTAGGCACTTACCTCTGTGGGTGTACTGTGATGCCCCAAGAGAAAGTGATATGTTTCATGAACAAAGCAGCCCCCATGAGTCAGGCACTGTGTTTGGGACTTTTACAGGTTATTTTCCATGGTAATTACAACGGAAGAGAATTAAAATGAGAGGCATCTACCCAGAAAGTTGAACATTGAGCAATGTAGAATGAGAATGTATTATTCATTCATTTACCAAATGTTTGTCTACTATGATCATGGCACTGTTGGATACTAATACCACAGAGAAGGAAAAGTCATAGTCCTTATCCTTAAGAAGTCCACAGTCAGAACAGTAAAACAAGTACATGCATTTATTTGCATACATTCATATAAACATTGCATGACAAGTTTAATTAAGAAATAAACATAATCATATAACTGATGATTGAGTATAGCCCATCTTGTGATAGCTTTTCCACAGAGGAACCAGTGCCCTCCCTCCTCAAAGGTCATTATCTCAATTTTTCATTGCAGTTTTATTGGAAATCTGAAAAAAATACACAAGGGATGATATAGAAGAGGGAACACAGAAGGAGATAGTCACTTGGGGACTTACTGATGAATGATGTAGCCTTCACTTTGGACGAATGCTTCGCATCTAGCTCAGGTTGCTACTGATGGAAAGCTGCCACAAGTATTATTTAATATTTTGGAGGTGACATCCATGTTCAAGAGTCTGCTTCATAAATAACAAGCTTCCACAAATAATGAAGAACTGTTCTGCTTCAGAAATTGCAATTGAAAATTACAATATGATTATAAGTTGCTAAAGGTAAGGGAAAATAAAAGATGGAGCAATCAGGAAAGCTACTTGTAGGTGAATGTAATGTGGAAAACACTGATGTAGCATGGTACAGCAGCCAACCAGGCAAACAGAAAACTGAGACTGTGACCGGGAACCTAAGGCAAAAACTCAGACTGGGAAAATCAGAAACAGACAGGAAACTTGTGCCTTTTGACCTTATGCAAACAAATTAAACTCACATGAAACAGAATAATCCTCCAATTGATTGAAATTTGAAATTACATTTGCATGAAATTATAGCAGGAGTTTAAAAATCTGCACAGTAGAATTTACTCTCTCAGATGCTACTGAATTGGAATAGAAAGATATAATTTCTTTTTGCTTAACATCTTTTTCTGGTGTTGTGTAATAGGGCTCATGTCAAGAGAAAATAAATTAAATAACTAGGTTAGTTGGGCACAGTGGTTCAAGCCTGTAATCCCAGCTACTGGGGGTTGAGGCAGGAGTATTGTTTGAACCCACAAGTTCATTCAAGGCTGTGTTGAGCTATGATCACTCCACTGCATTCCAGCCAAAGCAAGAGTGAGACCCCATCTCAATAACAACAACAACAACAACAACAACAACAATAATAATAATATCACATGGCGCAGCTCCTCCTCGGATACAAGACATCAAATTTTTAACTTCTCAGTAATAAATTTAATATATTTCTCAAAGCTGACCTTTGCAGCCGATCACCTATGTAATTGTCCTCATCATTACAAAAACAAGACTTTTTGATGAGAGGAATATTAATCTGTTGATTGTATGTGCATCAGTTAACTATTGCTGCAAAACAAACTACCTTAAAATTCAATGGTTAACAACAATAATCATTTAATATTAAAGCTCTATATCTACAGATCAGCTCTGGGTTTAGTTTTCTAGGCAAGACTCGGCTGGGAGGGCTCTGCTCCATGTGTCTTTCATCCTTTTCTTGGGACTAACGAGCTAGCCTCAACATGCATGTGTCATGGTGATAGCAAAGGGTCAACAAGGTAAAAGGGAAAACACAAAGCCTTGGAGGGCCTTTGCACACACCAATACTTTCTCTTCATTCTACTTGCCACAGCAACTCACCTGGCTGAACCCAAAGTGAAGGCGTGGGGACATATGTTTTCTCTTGATAGTAGGAAGAGGGTGTGGATACAGAGAAGAATGAGGAATGCAATCTTCTGTGATGCCAAGATGACAGTGAGGTGGGTATACATTTTAGCTCTAGTGTTGACTAATTAAATGACTAATTAACTCTCTTAGAGAGGTTGCTTAAACTTTCTGAATCTTCATTTACTCATCTCTGGAACTGGAATAATAAAATGTTCAGCTGGTGTATGTAAAACTTCTGGGACTTTAACTCAGTCATCTTTTTCCTAATCTGTGTGTGTGGCCATATGTCTGCTGTCATCACATTCTTGCAATTATGCCCATATACACCCTTTTATGCTACTTAGGATCGATCACCTTTGAAATATATGTTCCTGAGAAGAAAAGCAAAGAAGACAAGGTGGAATTCTTCTCCTGTGGTGTACTGTCTAATAAGACAACCTTAGGTACATGTGAGCATTTCTTTTTTGGCCTTGGGAATGATTATCAACAGAATGTCAGTTTTCTTTCTGACCAAGAAATACAAGGGATTTACTTTACCTGAATAGCTAGTGCTTTCCAGTTGTACCTCCAATGATTCACGTCAGAATACTATTTAATATATACAGTGACATCTTTGCTCAGGCCACTGTAAGGTCTCTGAGGGCATCTACAACTTCTGATTGGAGGATTGCTTTATGAAGGTATTTTAGAAAGGTAGAAGAAACATAAGCTAAGTAGCTAAGTGAGTCCTATCTCTTACCTCATTTAACCCTCACAACAGCTTTGTGAGGTACATACTGTTATTCTTCTGTTTTACAGACATGTACTTTAAGGCTTAAAAAGGCTGGGTATCTTGCTCAGGGTCATATAATTATAAGTTGCAGAGTCTAGTTTTAAATGCTGATCTAATTTTAGTTGTTTAAATAAAAACAAATAAATTTATTTATTATTATCTTCATTTAAAAATGTGGGGTACAATTCAAGATTGATCTAATTCTAAACTCTGTATTATTAGCCACTCTCTCAATTTTTTTTAAAAGAGCAGCAGTATTACAATTGGGAGCTGCATTCCAGATTTAAGATTTCAAATTAAATAAACCATGGATACAGACTTTGAGGTCAAAAAGTAAAAGTACAACAACAAAGGTATCTAAAATAATTGAAAATAGTATTTTATTCTTTATCCTATGAAATATATGTATAATTGTATACGCAAGTCTCTAACACATCATTAAAGATACATATTTCACATAATTCAGCTCTTCAATAAATCTGACCTGTCACGAACCCACTAATTACAGTGAATATTAGTTGAATATTTGAGTCACAATAATTTTGCTTGTCTTTGAAAACAATTTGAGATCTTTTTTGGAAACGATGTGCTCTTTTTAGGGCAGCCTGGGGGATTCTGAATTGATTCTTTCCCTTTCACTTTACAAATTTTCTTGTAGCAAGTAGAGACCCTCTAAATTATTTGCTTGATCTTAAATAGTGCTCAAAATTGAGATCATTCTTTTCCAAAATAGTCATTGAGCATCTAAAGATTTGAAGGTCTGGCTAAAGATTTTAATGAGGAGAATGTAATAGAAGAGACATCCCACTAAACTACTTACTTTTAAGTTCTTTCATTCTTCGCTTTCCAACTTCTCTGTTAGCTGGCTTTCCACAACAACTCCTCAATCAAATACATCACAAAAACTGAATATGAGGGTTGGGGTATAGAAGTTACATGAAGGCAGATTTTATGAATAAGAACTTTCTTTTAAACCAATTGGCAACCCTTTAGGTCCAATTTTTCTTTGCTTTCCTGAGCAATTGGCCAACATAACTCATTGTTTGCAAAATAACCAAGGAATGAGCAGGCAACGTTAGTGAAACATAAAGATTTACAGGGCAGCAGAGAGTGGAGAAATATTTGTATCCAGCACATACCAAATGCGGGGTGAGTTAGTTACCACAATTGAGAACCAGAGAAGTTTTCTAAAAGTACACAGAGTGGAAATTCTCTTCTTCTTGGATTTCATGACACCACTGCCCTGTTTCTCATCTGTCTCTCAGACTGTTACTCTTTCATATTGTTTTCATGTCCCTCCTTCACTCTAGAAGTACAGAGGAGTTCTTAGGACTTTATTCTGGGCTTTTAAAAAAAGTTTAGTTTGAAAATCTTATCCTCTAACAAGCTTTTGCATATCATTTATATTCCAACAATGTGAGCAATATTTTCTATCTCTAGCTTGGGTTTCTTTTCTAAGCTTCAGATCCATATATACAACTGCTGATTTGATATCCCCACCCAGATACCTCACAAACATCTCAAGCTGGACATGTTTGAAACCTGGTCATTCCCTTTAATCATTTCTCTTTGGTTTGTGCTATCTTAATAAATGCTAACTCCATCCACTTGGTTGCTTGTGCCAGAATGCCAGGGAGTCATTCTTTTGCTTTACTTCCTCTTTTAAATCAGTAATTTAAAGTTTATTTTAACTATAACGCAGGTTTTTCTGGCATGATTCAGAGTCTATTGCTAAGACATTCTGTGGTAGTTGCCTGTCTGATTTATGGATCTGTGCCATTCCTGGCACTGGGACATCATCTGAGTTTGGACCAGTATAGCAGTGATAAAAAGAGAAGAATAACTTTAGAAATGGTAAAAGCAAGAGACCACTATGATTATAAGATGAATGCTCCCATTATTATTTAATGTTCGGGTGATAAATTAGAATCACTAGTACTTAAATATTATTTAAAATTTAATATTATGATAATATTTGGATGATGAGTTCTTGTTGTAAATGCAATATTATGTCAAAAAGAATATAATGCCTTGTTAAGGGTTGTCAGTAGGTCCCGCAATTGTGGTTTGCCAATCTGTCACAGGCCAAATGGCTAAGTTCCTTATTAGTGGTTTTAGTGCTATGGCCTGTACTTTTTCTCTTTTTATTTTTTCACTGTGGATGTCTGACCAAACTCTAGGACAGTATAGAGTCTGTCCTTTTGCCTTATACTATCTTTGCTGAACACAGTGCTAAATGCATGGCAAGTTGGAGAGGAGATGGGCTGAGAAGTGGCTCAAAGCTGAGATCAGTGAGGAGACGGGGGGAGTGAAGACCCTGAAACTCTGGAAGTCGTCCTCAGCGTTTCCTTCCCTCAGTTCATTCTGCACAGCTAACCCATCATTTATCTGTCAAAAAAACACCTAGTCCTCACTACCTCACCAGCCTCCATGATCTTTTCCTGGACCACTGTAACGGTATCAAGGGGGTCTTCCCTTTTTCTGTCCCACTTGGAACCTGCTCTCTACTCCATAGCCAAAGTGAGCATAAATCAAAGTATAGGCACACTTCATAGATATTGTGGGTCCAGCTTGAAATCACCACAATAAAGACAGTCACGTGAAATTTTGGGTTTCTCAGTGCATATAAAATTACTTTTATACTATATTGTAGTCTAAAAGTGCAATAGCATTATGTCTAAAAAGAACATATATACCTTAATTACAAACACTTTTTTTTTGCCAAACAAATACTAATGTTTATCAGAGCCTTAAGCAAGTTATAATCTAAGGTCTTGCCTCAGAGTTAATGGCTGCTGACTGATCAGGGTGGTGGTTGCTCATGGTTGGGGTGGCTGTGGCAATTACTTCAAATAAGACAACAATGAAATTTGCTGCATCAATTGACTCTTCCTTTGATAAAAGATTTCTCTGTAGCATGTGATGCTGTTTGATAGCATTTTACCCACAGTAGAACTTCTTTCAAAATTGAAGTCAGTCTTCTCAAACCCTGACGCTGCTTCATTAATTAAGTTTAGGTAGTATTCCAAATCCTTTGTTATCTTTTCATCAATGTTCACAATATCTTTACCTGGAGTAGATTCCATCTCAAGAAGTCACTTTGTTCATCCATAAAAAGAAACTCTTCATTCATTAAAATTTGATTATGAGATTGCAGCAATTTAGTCACATCTTCAGGCTCTAATTGTAATTGCTTTTCTTGCTATTTCCAGCACATCTGGAGTTACTTACTTCTCTGAAGTCTTGAACTCCTCAAAGTCATTCATGAGAGTTGGAATCAGTTTCTTCCAAACTCCTGTTAATGTTGATATTTTGACCTCCTTCCGTGAATCACAAATGTTCATAATTGTCTCTAGAACTGTGAACACTTTTCAGAAGGTTTTCAATTTTCTTTGTCTACCTCAACCAGAGAAATCACTATTTATGGTAGTGATAGCGTTACAAAATGTATTTCTCAAATAATACTTGAAAGTCAAGATTACTTCTTGAGCTTTGAGCTACAGAATGAATGTTGTGTTAGCAGGCATGAAAAAAATATCAGTCTCCTTGCACATTTCATCGCAGCTCTTGGGTGACTAGGCACATTGTCAATGAGCAGTAATATTTTGAAAGGATTCATTTTTTCCTGAGCAGTAGGTATCAACGGTGGGCATAAAATATTCAGTAAACCATGCTGTAAACAGATGTGGTGTCACCTAGACTTTGTTATTTTATTTATAGAGCACAAGCTGAGTAGATTTAATATAATTCTTAAGGACCCTAGGATTTTCAAAATGATGAACATGCGCACAACTTAATATCACCAGTTGCATTAGCTCCCGACAAGAGAGTCAGCCTGTCCTTTGAAACTTTGAAGCCAGCCATTGACTTCTCTTCTCCAGCTATGATAGTTTTAGATGGCATTTCTTTCAATAAAAGGAAGTCTCATTTACATTGAAAATCTGTTATTTGGTGTAACTGCCTTCATCAATGATGTTAGCTGGATCTTCTGGATAACTTGTCACAGCTTTTACATGAGTACTTGTTGCTTCACTTTGCACTTTTATGTACTGAAGATGGTCTTTTCCCTTCAATCTCATGAACTAACCTCTGCTAGTTTCAGACTTTTCTTCTGTGTCTTCCTCACTTCTTTCAGCCTTCACAGAATTGAAGTTAGGGCCTTTCTCTGTATTGGGTTTTAGCTTAAAATAATGTTCTGGCTTCTTTGATCTTCCATCCAGATCACTAAACTTTCTCCATATCAGCAATAAAGCCTTTTTCTTTCTCATCATTCATGTGTTCACTGGAAAAGCACTTCTAATTTCCTCAAGAAATTTTTCTTTCAAGTCACAACCTGGTTAACTGGCACAGGAGTCCTAGGTTTCTGCTTATCTCAGCTTTCAACACGCCTTCCTCATTAAGCTTAATCATTTCTAGTCTTTGATTTAAAGTTTGAGAGATATGCAACTCTTCCTTTCACTTGGACAATTAGAGGCAATTGTAAAGTCATTAATTGGCCTGATTTCAGTATTGTTGTGTATCAAGGAGTAAGGAGGTTGAGAAGAGGGAGAAAGATGAGGGAAAGACTGATGGGGAAGCAGTCAGAACACACACAACACTTATTGATTAAGTCGCTGTCTTATTTGGGCATGGTTCGTGGTGTTCCTAAATACTTGCTATAGTAAAATAAAGGATAACCAATCACAGATCACCATAGCAGATTAAACGATCATGAAAAAGTGGAACTATTGTGATAATTGCTAAAATGTGACACAGATACAATGTGAGCACATGCTGATGGGGAAATGGAATCAATTGATGCAGGATTGCCACAAACCTTCAATTTGTGAAAAATGCAGTATCTGAGAATCACAAGAAGTGAAATGCAGTAAAACAAGGTATGCCTCTATGTCTTTCCCCTTCTGTGTGCCCTTTGATGGCTTTCCATGGAACTGATGATGAAATCCAACATTATGGTGCATCCTACAAAGGCATGCATGGTCTGACTGCTTCTCCAGCCTTGCCATCACTTCCCAGCTGCTTTCCACACAGCAGCATTTCCTTGAGCATACCTGGGGCTTTCCATCTCATGGTCTTGGGGCATACTGTTCTTTCTACCTGGTAGCTTTTCTCCTAACCTCTGATTCTCTGTAGCTAATTAGCTTCTACTAATTCTCCAGATGTAATCTCAAATGTCACTTCCGCAGAGGAACATTTTTCAAATTTGTTACTCTAAATTGTCATCTTCTGTTATATTCTCACATAATACTTTTCCTTAAGTGCTTCTAAAAATGTATAGTTCTGTGTTCATTTATGTAGTAACAGTTTCCTCTACCAGCCAGTGAACTTTAGGGAATAGAAGTACCGACTTTGTTATTATTAGCAGATGTCTAGCATGTAGTTGTTTGGCAATAAATGCTAATTGGAATAAAGGGCAATGTGATTTTTATTATTCATTAAAAATATACATTTTTGAAAAGTCTAACTTTTGGGGAGACCAAACTTATTTTGGGAAGAATTTATTACATAAATTCTCATTTAAAAGACATTATTAGATAGTGTAACAGATAATTTATTGAACTAAAATTTTATAGGTGATTTGAAAATGTTCATTAAATTGATATGAATTTAATATCTTTGGGCAACCCCCTTGGGTCCCCTCCCATGATGGGAGCTTTTCTGTCCTCTCAATAAATCCTGCTTTCAAAAATATATATATCTTTTTTAATTATAAAAAGTAATACTTGTGTAACCGGTACATTAAACAGGAAGGCCTCTTTGTATGTATTTGAAAAGTATATTTTTTTGTTTTCTACTCTCTGTTCCAAATATATTGTGGAGGACATGCTCTTCTGCCCCTGTTTAATTTTACATAATAATAATTTTAAAAAATACAGTCACAATCACAGTTTCAATTCAGAAATTAAGATATCCAGTTCCAGCTAATAAACTAAACTCTAGACTTGATTTAATGGTAAAGTGTTTCTGTTTCTCTGGCTGTGGTTTTCTCCAGGCAGGAAAGCTGGGAAGGAGGGGTATCACCATTCTCTTTCTCTTCTCAAGTTAGGCTTCCACCCCTTTGTTTTTATCTTCCTAGCTGGTTTTCCAGTCTAGATGCTGCTGTTAAGGTATTTTTTAAACGTGATTAACATTTTGATCAGTAGACGTTAAGTAAAGCACTTTATACTCCACAATTCATATGGACCTCATCCATCAGTTGAAGACCTTAAGAGCAGAGAATGAGGTTTACCAAAGAAGAAGTAATTCTGTCTCAAGATTGAAGCACAGAAACCTCTTTGCCAGGATTGAAGTGGCCGGGGGTGGGGGTGGGGAAATAAGAGGGACAGAAAAGTTCTAACTGGATGGGCACGGGCATTGTTGTTACACGGTTGTGCAGACTTTGGTCTGGGTAGGTGTTTAATATGGACTGCCTCTCTCTCCTTCTGAGAATTCTTGAAAACACATCCTAGGAGACTGGTGATGCAGTTCCCTCCTACTGGCAGTTACCCTATCAGCCTTTGTTTCCAAGAGGTTCACTTGACACAATTGGTCAAGCTCCAAAGAAACAGAACCAATAAGAAAATATATTTATACACACAAAGATACACACACATATATACTGGGGTGTCCAAAAACATGTATACACATTTTAAGTGATGTTATCTATATATTACTTTTCAAAGTTGAATTGAATTATGGTAGCAATGTGTAGTATGATGTTCACTCAAAAGATGGTGTTAATCAAATGAATTAACGTCTACTGATAAAAAGGTTAATTACATCTAAAAAATACCTTCACAGCAACATCTGGACTAATGCTTGACCAAACAGCTGGACACTGTAGCCTAGTCACACTGACACCTAAAATTCACTATCACACAGACTATTTCTGGTAAGTCCTATCTCTCCTCCAGAATACTCTCCTGGACAAGGTTAACATGGCTTCAGCCTGGCTTTCTCTCAAGTGTCACATGTAGTCTAAAAGAAACACTCATACATCCTTTGTTCTAACACATGTTAGACTTTGAGACCATCCAGTGCAACACTCACCTTTGATCTCATCACTGAAGAGGCTTACCAGTGTCTTCCAGATTACAGTTAGACACAAGTTCATTGCTCCCCCTGAACTGTAAGCAGAATATATCCAGCTCTGAATTGAATGCCCTCTCCGCAGATTTGATGTGAAGGGAAAACCCCGGAACAGGAGGACTCATGGAACAGTCCTCTACAGAGAAATTTTTCTTACAAATCTCTTTTCAGATTTTTTTCTGGTACATATACACATGGAATATTATGCAGCCACAAAGAAAGACAAACATATGGGCTTCACAGCAACTTGGATGGATTTGAAGTCAATCATACTCAGTGATCTATCACAGAAACAAATAGTTACATCCGACCCTTCTTTAGCCCACTGTGAGTGAGAGGCTTAAGAATTATGGAATCCCTAAAGGAAAAAAACAAACAGCCCCATTAAAAAGTGGGCAAAAGACATGAATAGACACTTCGCAAAAGAAGATATAAAGGCAGCTGACAGACACATGAAAAACTGCTCACTTATCATCAGAGAAATGCAAATCAAAACCATACCGAGATACCACCTAACCCCTGTAAGAATGACCATCATTAATAAAACAAACAACAGATGCTGGCGAGGATGCAGAGAAAAAGGAATGGTTCTATGTTGCTGGTGGGAATGCAAACTTGTGCAACCTCTGTGGAAGACAGTGTGGCAATTCTGAAAAAACTAGAAATTGACCTTCCATATGACCCAGCAAGTCCCCTATTGGGAATGTACCCGGAGGAACTCAAATCATTCTACAAAAAAAGATACCTGCACACGTATGTTTGTTGCAGCTCTATTCACAATAGCAAAAACATGAAACCAATCATGTTGCCCATTGAAGCTGGACTGGATTAAAAAAAAAGTGGTACATATACACATGGAATATTATGCAGCCACAAAGAAAGACAAACATATGGGCTTCACAGCAACTTGGATGGATTTGGAGTCGATCATACTCAGTGATCTATCACAGAAACAAAGAACAGAGTACCACATATTCTCACTCATAAGCGGACCTTGAACAATTATAATACTATAAGAAAGGGATTGGCAGTAGTGGGAAACTGTCAGGGGAGGTGGGTGGGATTGGCAGTTGAGGGAAACTGATAGGGGAGGGAAGGGCATATCATATCTCATCATCAAAGGAACAAGGGTATTTGCATAATCAATGTTTGTATACCTAAACCTGAATTGTACTCTACGTCTTTATAATTTAAAAAAAAAGAAAGAAAAAATAATAATTATGGAATCAGTGTCTAAATCTTTCCTTTAAAATCCTGTACCTTTGTCTCACATATTATCTTGGTATGTAATTCTACTGCATCTTGGTGCCTCAGTCAAAATGTCTGTTTAGAAACTTTGGAAAACCCTGAAAACAACATTAAAAACTTAGAAAATAAAAATCACACTTAATATCCTGATCATTGTAAATATTTGGATGTAAGTCATTCTTGCTTGGTAAGGCCCAACTGTTCTTACAGATATTAAAGTGATACCTGATTAAATTCTTGATATCTCTTGTGGCTTTGTAATTATAATCTATGGTCATTTGACTATTATTCCTCAACAGGAGATGTTTATGACTATATTTATATGTTGATATAATATGTTTAATAAGAATTATAGCCGTATTCTTCATATTACTTTTGTAGTTACTTTTTTACCTAACATATTGTGAATATGTTCTCATAATATTAATTTTATTTATAAATATAAATTTTAGTTACTGCATCTTATTTCATTATTCACAGTGTAACTAATTCCCTATTGTAAATCACAAAGTTGTTTCCTTTTAAAGTTTTCTTGTATGCTCATTTTCCCCATAGATAATAATTATGAACAACCTTGGTTATAAATGTTGTATCTCTACTCTTAATTGCTACTTAAGATTTACTTAGGATAAACTCCTAGAAGTTAGTGTGTGAATTGTGGGCACATTTTGAAGGCTTTGATATGTATTCCTGAATTACCCTCCTAATACTCTGAAGCATATATTTTCTACCATATTACGAGGTCTGACAATTAAGTTCAAGAACTCATCCTCAAAAAAGTGCTACATTAGTTATTGCTGAATATCACTATGATCACCTTCGAAGTACTCCCCTTGGGAAGTTACACACCGATGCCAGCACCTAGTCTACCCATCAAAGCAATTTTGGAACTTTTTTCTGGAACGGCCATCAGGGTTATCATTGTAAGAATGTCAGCGTTTGAATTAGAACAATGAACAAACATTAAATTTCTTATTAAACTTGGCAAGAGTGGAAGTGAAATCAGGGACATGTTATTCCAAATTTATGCGGATAATGTCATGAAGAAAACGGCAGTGTACAAATAGATGAAACATTTTTGTGAGGGGACAGAATGCATCACTGATGAAGGGAGGTAAGAACGGCTAGGAATGAGCAAAATTGTTGAAAACATTTCAAAAACTTATCAAATTTTGGATCAAAATCATCAGCTGACTGTAAGAAGCATAGTAGACCAACCCCCCCCCAAAAAAGCAAAAAACCATAGATAGAGAAACAGTTAGGGAAGTCTTAACTGCAAATCTTGGCATGAGAAAGGTGTGTGCAAAAATGCATTGAATTGTGCATCAAAGTCGTTGGTTGGCTATGAGCAGCCTAGCAGACCAAATAAACATTGATAGAGAAACAGTAAAATCTTAACTGAAAATCTTAGCATGAGAAAGGTGTGTGCAAAAATGGTCCCAAAGGAGCTCTTGTATCATGACAATGCACCAGCTTACATAGCACTGTCTGTGAGGTACTTTATAGCCTGTAAACAAACAATTGTATTGAAACACCTTCGCTTCTCACTTGATCTGGCCCCCAGTGACTTTTTTCTTAGCCCAAAGGTAAAGGAAATATTGAAAGAAAGTCATTTTGATGACATTCAGGACAACAAGGGTAATATGACAACAGCTCTAGTGGCCTTTCCAGAAAAAGAGTTCCAAAATTGCTTTGATGGGTGAAAGAGGAACTGGTATTGGTGCATAACTTCCCAAGGGGAATACTTTGAAGGTGACTATAGTGATATCCAGCAATGAGTTATGTAGCACTTTTTCGAGGATGAGTTCGTGAACCTAATTGTCAGCTCTTGTTCCACCAACCTGAAAAACTTAAACTATGTCTGCCAAAATGCTGTTGAATTTTTTTGGTCTCTTTGATTATTAGCAAAGTTGATTTTTTTGTATACTTCTTCCCTTTTATTTTTTCCTCTTCATATTTTCCGTTCAAGGTCAGTGACAATTTTTTACTATGGTGTACATCTTTTGAATATCAAGTTTTTCTTAGAATAGTAAGAATTGAAATATTTGTCAATATGTTCAAACATATTTACCAAATTCGTTGTTTGCTTAAAAAAATATATACATATATATATTTAAATTGAGATGGGAATCTTGCTATGTTGCCTAGGCTGGACTCAAACTCCTGGGTTTAAATGATCCTGCCTTCTGAATAAGACTCTTGAGTAGCTGAGACCGCAAGCTTGCACTATTACATCCTGCAACTTGCTTTTTAACCTTATCATTTTTTAACATATAAAATTATTCATTCTTACATGAGACATTAATTATTTTTTTCTTTGTTTTTTCTTTTGTGTTTATGCTTAGAAAACTTTTCCTGATCTGAAATTATACACTCTTATATTTTTCTTGGTGGAGTTTTAAACTAGTACAACCTCTGTGGAAAACAGTGTGACAATTCCTAAAAGACCTGAAAATCGACCTTCCATATGACCCAGCAATCTCCATTCTAGGAATATACCCAGAGGAACTCAAATCACCCTATGAAAAAGATATCTGCACATGCATGTTTATTGCAGCATTATTCACAATAGCAAAAATATGGAATCAACTGTACTGCCCATCAAAAGTGGACTAGACATTTTTATTTTATTTATTTATTTATTTTTTGAGTTGGAGTCTCACTCTGTCGCCCAGACTGGAGTGCAGTGGCTGCTCCCGGCCACTGCAGCCTCGACCTGCTGGGCTCCAGTGATCCTTCCACCTCAGCCTTCCAAGTAGCCGGAATTACAGGCACGCGCTACCACGCCCAGCTAATTTTTTGACTTATTGTAGAGATGAGGTCTACGCCTGCCCAAGCGGGTCTCGAACCTGCGGGCTCAGGCAATCCACTCACCTCAGCCTCCCAAAGGCGCGGGATTACAGGCTGAGTCACTGAGCCTGGCTGGACTAGACTTTTTTAAAAGGTGATACATATACACAATGGAATATTATACAGTCATAAATAAGGACAAAATTATGGATTTTGTAGCAATCTGGATGGACTTAGAGTCTGTCATACACAATGATCTATCACAGAAACAGAGAACCGAATACCATATGTTCTCACTAATAAGTGGACCTTGAACAATTATCATAGTACTATAAGAAAGGGATTGGCAGTAGGGGGAAACTGCCAGGGGACCCAGGGGTAGGCACACTTCATCAATAAGTATACCTGATCTTAAGCCAGGTGAAGCGGGGACCAAAGTGAGGCCCAAATTTTACCTTCACAATAATCGTTTGTATAACTAACCTTAAATTATACCCCACATCTTTAAAATAAAAAAAATTTTAAAGCATAAGAAAAAATTATGTTTTAATGAAATCATAATTTTTTGGTCTATTTCACTCAACTCTTATATGACCAAACCAATTCAGGTGTCTGCTACTACCGTTGCCACCTTCTGAACAAAAAGTCCTACCTAGCTTCTTCGGCACCAGTTGCCATATAATTTATCATGTGACTCTACTTGTCTGCTCTGGCTGCCACTGAATGAGCCAGAGGTGGGCACCTGTTCCAAGGGAACCAATCTGCAGGAAACCAATCTCACAAGCCACCAGTAAGTGTATTATGAGGTGGCTTTGCACGATAGCTCTGTTCAAATGAGGATTATAAGACAAAGAAGTGTCTTTTATAATTTGCTTGGAATCATAATCAAAGATATATCTGGTTAGTAGCAAAAGAAGTGGAAGGATACGATGAGAAAATGCATATAAAATTCCCATGAGACAAAACAAAAACAAAAGCAAAAACCCATGAGTAAGTAGAAGATATGAATAAACCGAAGTTATAAAATAAAAAATACAAAGTAGCTACCTGGTTGATAGTACCAGGAGCAGAGAAATAGAAGGAAATAGTGCAAGGTCATCTGCTATTGGCAGGTAACAATGGAGTAACCTTAAATGTAGGATGGCCTTAGATTTTTAATCCAAAGCCATGAGATAAATCAATAATTCAGTCAGACATCTTAATATTTGTAAGAATTATTTGGTCCTACTAAGCAAAATATAAATGAAAAAATCTATCAAATTCAAAGTGCTTTATAGTTATGTGGAAACATATTGCATGTCCCAAAATCCCAATCAAAGAATAAAGACAACTAGATGGAAGTTATATATTCTAAGATTAATAATACAATGATAAAATTTAGGGGATATAGGTTATGTGACCCTTTCTTTTAAATTTTGGAGCCATTGATACCGTGACTATAAATAGATTCTTCCCATCATTGTAATGGACAAGGATCTAGTCCCATCCTAGACTGATATCCTCTGGTTATTAGATGACTTCAGCAAATTAAGAAGACAATGCCCTCTTCCTAATTGTTTGAGATGACATACTTACTTCCTTAATGAGTATGCTGAATATTCTCTTATTCTCTGTTTACTCCTTAAGGCTCACTCTCCTTCCCTCTGCAACCTCCTTTGTGCTCCCAGGGAGTTGACCTGTATCAACTGGAACAACCAGATTCTCTTGCTCCCTAGCATACAGGGAACATACCTCAAAAGAGTAAGAGCTCTCTTCGATAAACCCACAGCCAACGTATTGCTAAACAAAAAGAAAATGGAACCATTTCCCCTGAAAACCAGAAAAAGACAAGAATGCCCACTCTCACTCCTCCTTTTCAACATAGTTTTGGAAGTCCTAGCTAGAGCAATCAGATAAGAGAAGGAGATTGGGGTATCCAAATAGAAAAAGAGGAAGTCAATTTATCTCTCTTGGCAGATGACTTGATTCTACACCTTGAAAACTCAATAGAATCTGTCAAAAACCTGCTTGCACTGATAAGGGACTTTGGCAAAGTCTCAGGGTATAAAATAAATGTACAAAAAGACAGTTGCATTCTTATACATCATAAAAAACAGGAAGAGAACCAAATAAAAAGCACAATCCTATTCACAATAGACACACACACACACACACACACACACACACACAAATCTCAGCATCTTCGTAATCAGAGAAGTGAAAGACCTTTATGGTGAAAACTAGAAAACACTGCCCAACATGTCAAGGATGACACAAACAAATGGAAAAATATTCCATGCTCATGGATTGGAAGAATCAACATTGTTAAGATGTCTAGCCTTCCAAAGGCAATCTACAGATTCAACACAATACCCATTAAATTACCAACATCATTCTTAGACCTGGAAATGACATTACAGAAATTCAATGGAAACATAAATAATCATGAATAGCCAAAAAAAAAAAAAAAAAAAAATCCTCAGCAAAAGAAACAAAGCAGGAGGTATCACACTTCCAGACTTTAAATTTTATTATAAGGTCACAATAATCAAAACAACCTTGTATTGGTACAAGAACAGGAATATAGATCAATGATAGAGGATAGAGATTCCTGAAGCAAAACTTCAATCTTTCAACCAATTAATCTTTGACAAAGCCTCCACTAACAACCACTGGGGAGAGGAGAACTTATTCAGTAAATTGTGCTGGGAAAACTGGCTGTCCACATGCAGAAGATTGAAACAGGACCCTTACCTATCACCATACACAAAATCAACTCTAAATGGATAATAGACCTAAATATAAAACTTCAAACTATAAGAACCTTGGAAAACACAGGAGACACTCTTATGGAAATTGGAACTGGCAACCAATTCCTGATCAAAACCCCAGATACCCATGCCATAATAGATAAGATAGACAAGTGGGACCTCATCAAACTGAAAAGCTTCTGCAAAGCAAAATAAACCATCAAGAGAGCAGGGAGACAGCCCACAGAATGGGAAAAAATAATTGCCAACTGTATATCTGACAATAGCCTAACATCCAGGATCTATAAGGAATTTAATGTACTGATAAGGAAACAAAACAAAACAAAAAAACAGTCCTGTTAAAAAGTAGGTAAAAGATGTGAATAGACAATTCTCAAAAGGAGACATATGAGCAGTCAGCAGATATATGAAAAAATATTCTGCCTCATTAGTCATCAAATAAATGCAAATTAAAACCACACTGAGAAATCACCTAACTCCAGTCAGGATGGCCATCATCAATAACTCAACAAACAACAGATACTGGAAAGGATGCAGGGAAAAGGGAACATTTTTATACTGGTGGGAGTTTAAACTAGTATAACCTCTGTGGAAAACAGTGTGGTGATTCCTAAAAGATTTAAAAATTGACCTTCCATACAACCCAGCAATCCCCATTCTGGGAATATACCCGGAGGAACTCAGATCATTCTACAAAAAAAGAAACCTGCATGCACATGTTTATTGCAGCATTATTCACAATAGCAAAAACATGAAACTAACTGTGCTGCCCATTGAAAGTGTACTGGGGAAGGGGCTGCCAACTCAACCCAGAGAACTGATCTCTGTGAATGGCAGGTCAACTACTCAGGGCTGGTTTGTGGTCCAGAGGAAATATCCTGAGAGCACAAATTTCAGAGGGATCTGAGAGTGCTGAGTTCCAGGCACCACACCCCCTACCCTGATCCCACCGTGGGACAAAGGGTGTGACCAGAAAAGGATCAGGAAGAACTCCAAAGAGATCAGTGATTTCAAAAAACTACAAGAGGCAGCAAAGCTTCCCAACCACCATCCTACTTCAAAATAGAACAAATCCAGAACCCGGATCAGGAAGAACAGAGAACTGAGCAAACATCAGAAGGGAAAGTCTCTTCCACTGACACTGAATAACAGAATTAAAGAGAGAGAGAGAGAAAAAAGCAAACCAGCAAGATATCTGTCACAAATGAGAAAAAGTCAAAGGAAGACCTAAGGCAATTCCAAGTCTACCACAGACAAAACTCCTGAGAAATCAGACTTTGGTGTCCAAACAATGGAAGTCACCAAGGACTGGCCCCAGAATACAAAAAGGATCAGTGAATGGTTGGAAAGAGTGAATAAGACTCAAGAAAGACAAGATGCAACACTGAAAGAACTTGTAACACAGATTCTGACAATAAAAACTTCATCCAGGAAATAAATAACAAGATGACAAGCATGGAAAGCAGAACCAACCTAGTTGAAGGAAGAATCTCAGAACTTGAAGACCAGAACATGGAATTAACACGATCTGTAAAAAATATAGAAAAAAGACTCCAAAAGAAGGAACAAAGCCTACAAGAGATGTGTGATTATACCAAAAGGCTGAACTTACGCTTGATTGGTATCCCAGAAGAAGAAAGGGAAAATGAGAACAACTTGGAACAAGTATTCCAGGAAGTCATCCAAGAAAACGTTCCCCATCTCACCAGAGATATGACCATCCAAGCACAAGAGATACAGAGAACCCCCACAAGACATCAAATGAGAAGACCAACCCCTAGACACATAGTAATTCGCCTACACAAAGTAGGCACAAAAGAAAAAATCCTAAAGGCAGAAAGAGAGAAAGGTCAGACTACCTACTGGGGAAAACCAATCAGAATAGCAGCAGACCTATCAGCAGAAACACTACAAGCAAGAAGGGATTGGAGCCCTATATTCAAAGTCCTCAAAGATCAGCAATTTAAACCAAGAATTTTCTATCCAGCCAAGCTCAGCTTCATCAGTGATGGAGAATTAAAATCCTTCCCAGACATCCAATCCCTAAGAGATTATGCAGCTTCCAGACCAGCTCCTCAAAAGACACTTAAAAAGGTATTAAACACAGAAGAAAGAAGAAAAAGAATCACTACACACTTCCCAAGAGAACAGCAGAGCACAGAATCAACAGAGAATACAGTGCAACAAGAAACTTGAAAACACATGCATACACAAACCCTGAAGCCAAAAGAAAACAAGCAAGCAATGAAAAAACTTTATAAGAATCTCATGACAGGGATAAGCAATCACATTCCAATAATCAGCCTGAATGTGAATGGACTAAATGCACCACTGAAAAGACACAGAATGGTGGACTGGATAAGAAACTATGACCCCATTATTTGCTGCATCCAGGAGACTCATCTCACTACAAAGAATGCACACAGACTCAAAGCTAAAGGATAGAAAACAAATTTCCAGGCAAATGGATCACAAAAGAAGGCAGGAGTTGCAATCTTAATATCAGACAAAACAACCTTTAAGCTATCAAAAATTTTAAAAAGATGCAAAAGGACACTGCATAATGATAAAAGTTTCCATCCATCAACAATCAATATCCATCCTAAACATATATGCACCCAACACAGAAGCATGAGCATTTATAAAGCAACTACTAAATAAACTAAAAAAAGATATTGACTCTAACACTATTATAACCGGGGATGTGAATACCCCACTGACAGTCATAGATAGATCATTGAGGCAAAAAATTAACAAGAAGATCCAGAACCTAAACTTGACACTTGACCAAATGGACTTAGTAGATACCTATAGACTATTCCACCCAACAACCACAGGATATATATTCTACTCATCACCACATGGAACATACTCCAAGATCGATCACATCCTTGGCCATAAATCAAGCATAAACAAGTTCCATAAGGTTAAAATCTTGCCATGCACATTCTCAGACCACAATGGAATAAAAATAAATATCAAAACCAACAACACTTCCCCAAAGCCCACAAAGGCATGGACATTAAACAGCATGATGCCGAAAAACGAATGGGTTGACACAGAAATCAGAGAAGAAATTGAAAGATTCCTGGAAACAAATGAAAATGAAGAAACATCTTACCAAAACATCTGGGATAACATGAAATCAGTTCTCAGAGGGAGTTTATATCTCTACGAGCACACATCAAGAAAATGGAAAGATCACAAGTGGAGAGCCTAACAAATCACCTAAGGGAGCTAGAACGAGAAGACCACCAAAACCCCAATTTTAGCAGAATAATCCAAATTACAAAAATAAGAACCCAAATTTGGGGCATAGAGGACAAAAATATCACAGAAAACATCAACAAAACCAAAAGCTGTTTCTTTGAAAGAATTAACAAGATTGATGGGCCTCTAGCCAGAATGACCAAGAAAAAGAGAGAAAAAGCCCAAATAAACACAATTAAAATACAAAAGATCAAATCACAACCTACCCCAAAGAAATACAAAGGATTATCAGAGATTACTATGTACACCTATGTGGAAACAAACTTGATAACCTAGATGAAATGGAGGAGTTTCTGACATCATCCTACCTCCTCAGGATAAAACAAGAAGACATTGAGACACTAAATAGACCAATACAAACCCAGGAAATTGACTCTCTCATATGAAGACTGCCTACCCAAAAAAGCCCTGGACCAGATGGCTTTCCAGCAGAATTCTACAAAATGTACGAGGAGGAGCTGATACCAATCCTACTGAAAGTATTTCAGGCAATCGAGAAAGATGGAATTCTCCACAAATCATTTTACGAAGCTCACATCCCACTGATACCCAAACAGGGTAAAGATCCAACAAAGAAAGAGAACTACAGTCCAATATCCCTTAAGAACATAGATGGAAAAATCCTCAACAAGATTCTAGCAAATCAGATCCAAAAACATCTAAAAAATCATACACCGTGACCAAATAGGCTTCATCCCCAGGATGCAGGACTGGTTCAACATTCACAAGACCATAAATATCATTAAATACATCAACAGATTTAAAAACAAGAGCCAATGATTATCTCATTAGATGCAGAAAAAGCTTTTGATAAAATCCAGCATCCCTTCTTGATAAAAACCCTTAAACACCTAGGTATAGAAGGAACATACCTCCAAATAGTAAGCACCATCTATGACCCACAACTAACACCCACAGCTAACATATTGCTAAATGAACAGAAACTGGAAACATTTCCCCTGAAAACTGGAACAAGACAAGGCTGCCCACTCTTACCCCTCTTGTTCAATATTGTGTTGGAAGTCCTAGCTCGAGCAATTAGACAAGAGAAGGACATCGGAGGTATCCAAATAGGAAAAGAGGAAGTCAAGTTATCCCTCTTTGCTGATGATATGATCCTATACCTTGAAAATCCAAGAAAATCTGTCAAAAACCTGCTTGCACTGATAAAGGACTTTAGCAAAGTCTCAGGATACAAAATAAATGTGCAAAGACAGTTGCATTCCTATACACCAACAACAAGCAGGCAGAGATCCAAATAAAAATCACAATCCCATTCACAATAGCCACCAAAAAAATGAATAATCTCAGCATCTTCCTAACCAGAGAAGTGAAAGATCTTTACAATGAGAATTACAAAACACTGCTCAAAGAAATCCAAGGAGACACAAACAAATGGAAAAATATCCCATGCTCATGGATAGGAAGAATCAACATTGTTAAGATATCCATCCTAACAAAAGCAATCTACAGATTCAACGCAATGCCCATTAAGTTAGCAATATCATTCTTCTCAAACCTGGAAATGACAATACAGAAATTTATATGGAAACATAAATGACCACGAATAGCCAAAACAATCCTTAGCAAAAGAAATAAAGCAGGAGGCATCACACTTCCAGACTTCAAACTTTACTATAAGGCTACAGTAACTAAAACAGCCTAGTATTGGTACAAGAACAGGCACATAGACCAATGGAACAGGATAGAGATTCCCAGAAGCAAAGCCTCAATTCCTCATCTTTGACAACTCATCTTTGACAAAGCCTCCAACAACAACCACTGGGGAGAGGAGAACCTATTCAGTAAATGGTGCTGGGAAAACTGGCTGAACACATGCAGAAGATTGAAACAGGACCCCTACCTATCACCATACGCAAAACTTAACTCTAAAAGGATCAAAGACCTAAATGAAAAACCTCAAACTGTAAGAACCTTAGAAAATGCAGGAGAGACCCTTATGGACGTGGGAAATGGCAACCGATTCCTGATCAAAACCCGAAGTTCCCAGGCCATAAGAGATAAGATAGACAAGTGGGACCTCATTAAACTGACAAGCTTCTGAAAAGTCAAAGAAACCATCAAGAGAGCAGGGAGACAGCCCACAGAGTGGGAAAAAATATTTGCCAACTGTATATCTAACAAAAACCTAACATCTAGGGTCTACAAGGAATTCAAATGCACCAAAAGGGAAACAAATAGCCCCTTTAAAAAGTGGGCAAAAGACATGAATAGACACTTCTCAAAAGAAGATATATGGGCAGCCAACAGACACATGAAAAAGTGCTCAGCCTCATTATCAGAGAAATGCAAACCAAAACCACATTGAGATACCACCTAATCCCTGTAAGAATGGCCATCATTAATAAAACAAACAGCAAGAGATGCTGGCGAGGATGTGGAGAAAATGGAACACTTATACACTGCTGGTGGGAATGCAGACTAATACAACCTCTTTGGAAGACAGTGTGGCAATTTCCGAAAGAACTAGAAATTGACCTTCCATATGACCCAGCAATTCCTCTACTGGGAATATACCCAGAGGAACTCAAATCATTCTACAAAAAAAAAATACCTGCACACGTATGTTTGTTGCAGCCCTATTCACAATAGCAAAACATGGAACCAACCGTGTTGCCCATCGAAGCTGGACTGGATAAAAAAATGTGGTACATATACACAATGGAATATTATGCAGCCATAAAGAAGGATAAATATATGGACTTTTCAGCAAATTGGATGGCTTTGGAGTCGATCATACTCAGTGATTTATCACAGAAATAAGGAACTGAGTTCCGTATGTTCTCACTCATAAGGTGGACTTGAACAAATTATAATGCTATAAGAAAGCGATTGGCAGTAGTGGAAAACTATCAAGGGAAGGGGGTGTGAGACTGGCAGTTGAGGGAAACTGCTAGGGGAGGGAGGGGCATACCTCATCAACAAGGGTAACTGCATGATCGATGTTTGTATACCTAACCCTGAATTGTACCCCACATGTTTATAATAAACAAATTAAAATAAAAAATAAAATAAAAGTGGACTGTATAGAAATGTGGTGCATATATGCAATGGAATATTATGCAGCCATAAAGAAGGACAAAATTGTGGACTTGGCAACTTGGATGGATTTAGAGTCTATAGTACTCAGTGATCTAACAGAGAAACAGAGAACTGAATACCACACGTACTCACTCATAAGCAGACCCTGAACAATTATCATAATACTATGAGAAAGGGATTGGCAGTAGTGGGGAAACTGCCAGAGAAAGGAGGGGGGCTATATAACATCCAAAAGGGTAGTTGATCTGAAGTCAGGCAAAGTGAGGACCAAAGAGAGGCCCAAATTTTGCCTGTACAGTTACCACTTGTATACCCAACCCTGTATTGTACCTCACAGTCAACAGACAAAATTAAATAAAATAAAACCCCCCAAAAAAGAGAAAAAGTAAAATGGACAGTTACCATATCCCTTAGTCTGTCTCTTTCCATTATCAGTTCTCAAGTAAACTTCTAGTTACTGTCAGATTTTTGTCTGCACCAGTCTAATAAACCAAGTCCAAAACATTTTATACCTGCCAATCTTCTCTGCTGTTCATATTATTGCGTTAACCAAATAAATTCAATTTTTTTCCTACTGCTGGTTTCTCACAAATTGTGACTGACATCTGTATTTCTGTGAAGGTTCTATTGCATTGCTAAATTGTCACTGTATTATTATTATTATTATTATTATTATTATTTTGAGTTGGAGTCTCACTCTGTCGCCCAGACTGGAGTGCAGTAGCCACTCCTGGCCACCGCAACCTCGACCTGCTGGGTTCCAGCGATTCTTCTGCCTCAGTCTTCCAAGTAGCTGGAACTACAGGCGTGCACTACCACGCCCAGCTAATTTTTAGATTTATTATAGAGATGAGGTCTCACCAAGCTGCCCAGGCTGTTCTCGAACCTGTGGGCTCAGGCAATCCACTCACCTCAGCCTCCCAAGGTGTGGGATTACAGGCTGAGCCACCGAGCCCGGCTTGTCACTGCATTATTATAACAGATCACAGATTGCTTTGCTGAAGATCATGTGGACATGAACAACTGATTCATAGTGTTGGAGTGGATATTGGATTAAATAACATAATGTATATAGGAACAATCAATAATGTCTGGCATGTGGTAGGCCTTTGAGTAACGGTGGCTGAATCTGAATTATTGTAGGCTATGGTTATTATATGGCTAAGTCTAAGGTAGAGAGGAGATGAGGAGTAGCACACATATATCGAGCATTTTCCAAAGTCCAGATATAACGCTTGGTGGTTACATGCATAGTTTTATAAAATCATTGAATTAGTAAGTACTTTTATAAGATGACTTCCCTGGGTGGTATAAGGCCTAAAATTAAGGTCCAATATTATGTGTTGCCTTGATATCTGGTGAAATTACTGAGCTAGGGAGTCTCCAACGTCCTAACCACAAGTTCTCTTCCCCACTCTGCTCTTGTGGATAAGATCCTCAAACCAAACAACCTTCCTAATCAAATGGACCTGGGGCAGTTCCTACTTATTACTGAAGAAAGAATTTCAGTCCTTGACGGCCTGTAGAGTTATTCTAAAAGGTAAATCTCATCCTCTCACAGGAAACAGCAAGCAACTCACCCTTTCGATACTACAAAGCCTGCCTCCCACAGACCTTCGTTGTTCATTCTGTGCCTGAGCATATTTTCTGAGTGGCCTGACAAAGTGTATGATGTCTCCCCCTCTGACTGTGTGTGTGTGTACTGAGAAACTGCTGTGATCTCACCTGTTCAGTGAAAGGTGTTGTGTGTTTGGCTACCTTCATCATTCTAGGGGAGAAAAGGTATTCATTTAAACAGCAAGGTAAAATAGGAGGCTGTCAAACACTCTAAGAGAAGAAATTGATCTGAGGGGTTCACACTGAATTCCCTAGATTGTTATTTCTCAAACTTGAATGTGGAAATGAGTTACCTATGGGTCTTGTTAAAATGTTCCTCTGATTCAGTAAGTCTGGAGTGGGACCTGAGATTCTGCATTTCTTTTAAAAAAATTTTTAAATAATTTTTTAAATTTTGAATATGCGGGGTACAATTAAGGGTACAATTAGGTATACAAATGTTCATTATACAGGAACTCTTGTTGATGAGGTGTGCTTCCCCCCTACCCTGGCAGTTTTCCACTACTGCCAATCCCTTTCTTATAGTATTATGATAGTTGTTCAAGGTCTGCTTATGGGTGAAAACATGTGATACTCAGTTCTTTGTTTCTGTGATAGATCACTCAGTATTATAGACTCTAAGTCCATCCAAGTTGCTGTGAAGTTCATAATTTTGTCCTTCTTAATGACTGTATAATATTTCATTGTGTATATGTATCACATTTCTAACAAGCTCCCAGGTGTTGTAGCTGCTTCTCAGACCACACATTGAATAACAAGGCACTAGGGGACCAAGAATAGGCTGGGAAGAATGGAACATTCACCATGCCTCTCATCAATGACCTTCCATTCACCTCAGAATCTGGCTTCCCCAGAATGACTGATAGCGTCCACCAGGAACAGGGACTTTCAGCCTAAGGGATAAGAAGTTGGCCAGGATCAATGTAAGATGCTAAGATAGAAAAATCCAGTGGTATCAGAAGAAAGCAAATGCCAGTCACATATAGCCGGGAGAAAAGGTGCCCACCCATCTCTGCCATTCTGTGATCAGAGAGTACTCCAATGTTGAAGAAGAAAATATTAGTCTCCATAAATCCCATCTCTGAATTCCTTAGGATTAAATAACTGCCTATTCCTATACATTTTCTAACAAGTTTCTCTGGGAAATATGTCTGTTTGACTCAGGAGAAGGTGGAAAACAGAGGATTTGGGACAAAGTACTCTAATAAAAAGCAAGACAGATTCTTCCCCTTGAGAAAGACAGTGGGGAAAGGAGAGAGGCAGAAGAGGAGGGCTGGATGAAATCAAATCACGTTTCCTCCAGGAGTCCTGACCTCGGTGCAGATCCAAAGGTAGAGACCCCAAGGAGTCTTTTCCCTCCCAGGAGACAGGGCATATTAGATTGGCCTTATGCTTAGCAGACAGGCCTTTGCTAATTTCTCTTGACCTTCTCATGTGATTCTTCTCAGTGTGGCCCCCCTTTGTTAAGCTTGCTTTAATTATATGCATAATGGCTCATTATTTTTTATAAAGGAAGCAGCAAAGGAAACAATTATGCAAATTAATGAGATGTGTTGTTCTCTGAAAAGCTGTGGACTAATTGGGCACTGGTACAAAACATCATCGCCAAACTCAGTTGCCAGAAAGAATCCTACCCACCCCTTTTTCAGATAAAGTACATCGGAACCTACAAGATAAATGGAATGTCCAAGTATGAAGAAAAAATGCCAGAAGAACTCTGCTAAGGCCAGGGTTCCTTCTTGCAAAGATGGAAGGCTTACGTAAATGGGCCGAGGCAAACCTTCTCTTAGCAACCTCTCCTTTGTAGTTTTGGTCTTTGGTTGTTGCCATATGGGAAGAACGTATGTGTTGAACCTGGTCTTTCTTTTGGAATGCCTCATTTTTTCATTTATTTTGCCTGTTTCCACCTAGTTAAAATCTTTACCTACAAGGCCCTGTGTGATTTGACTCCATGTCTTAATTAATGTGAGTTCACTGTCACCCTATCCTCATGCCACCACATGGCCTCTAATTCTGATGTATTGGATTAGGTCAGGAATAGATGTCGTATGCTTCCATGTTACTCTGTTTCTTGCTCAGGGCATTTATATTTCAAATTACTTGCTCTTGTAAAATGTCCTAAGCCACCGTGTCCATTTATGATTACTATGTTTTCTCCAGAACTCACAACCAGCAGGGATATTACGTTGAAGGCAAGTTTTAAAGTAGATTCTGCACAACAAATATCATCAAGCAGGCACAAAAATGGTTACATAGCCTGTTCTATCGGCTCAGTGAAATACTGGCTTTCTATTTTTTTAAACACCCAGACAAGTCCTTAATTAAAGGGTTCATTTGAGGCAGATGTAAAAATATTCTAGTAACAAGATTCAGCTAAATTTCTAATTAGAATCAAGTACTGACTAAATGGTAGAATATAGGACCAGAAGAAATACCAAGGCCTAGGGCATCATTTCAGAAGACAGAAGGCTATTAGGTTGGCTACATTCTTTTATGTGATATTTAAAGAGTGAGAGTGCCTACACAATCCTCTCAGTAGTTCCATACAACTGGAAGATCATTTATTTTTCCAAAGAACATACTTTGTACTAAATAATAAACCTGCTGCTGATCAGATATTAAGGCAACTATAGTTTTGTGGTAGCTGCTTCTGGAGTGTGGATTTTGATTAGTCTTTCAGATGCCAACTAACCATCACTGGAGTGTGTATTTCTTTCTTTTAAAAGAATGTTATTTTAAAGATATGGGGTACAATTCAGGGCTAGGTATACAAATGGTCATTGTACAGGTAAAGTATGAGCCTCATTTTGATTCCCACTTCACCTGGTTTGAGCTCAGGTATCCTTATTGATGTTATGTGCCACCCCCTCCCCTGGCAGTTTCCCACTACTGCCAATCCCTTTCTTATAGTATTATGATAATTGTTCAGGGTCCACTTAAGAGCAAGAACATGTGGTACTCAGTTCTTTGTTTCTGTGATTGATTACTGAGTATTATAGACTCTAAATTCATCCAAGTTGTCTCGAAGTTCATAATTTTGTTCTTCTTTATGGCTGTGTAATATTCCATTCATGTATATGTACCATATATAAATTTTTTTTATCCAGGACACTTTTGATGGGCAGCACAGTTGGTTCCATGTTTTGCTATTATGAATAATGCTGCAATAAACATGAATGTGCGGGTATCTTTTTCATAGCATGATTTGAGTTTCTCTGGGTATATTCCCAGAGAGGGGATTACTGGGTCATATGGAAGGTCAATTTTTAGATCTTTTAGGAATCACCACACTGTTTTCCACAGAGGTTGTACTAGTTTGCATGGAGTGTGTATTTCTGTTTAGGATAGTTCAAGTATTAATCAAACATCCCTAGGATATAAATTAGAAAGTTCACCTACAGATGAACACAGTCTATGAAGTATTTAAATTGCAGCCTATATAGCAGTTACTAATTGGCAGGTTAATGTCTGGTTTACTTGCTGAAATATAAGCCCCATGGAGGGTGAGGTGATTTATTCACATCATGTGTTCTGACTCTGCACAGTTCCAGAGCTAGAGAGGTGACCAGAAATGTTTTTGGAATAGATGGAGATCATCTACTGCCCTCTTACCTTTCCTTCACAATCCTCCATTTGTGTCTCATTTTCTTCTATCACATCTCTTCTTTTTTTCTTTCTGTCTCTTGTCATCTCTCCTTACCCCCACCCCTTTCTCTTCTTATTAGTGGAAAGGTCATGTGAATTTTTAAGAATTCTGACTGTTTGTTCTGCTGTTGATGAATTAGGGTGTTGGAAGACTGAGTATCTTCTTTGTTTTCTTGTCTACAAACGAGGGACAGCAGTAGTGCCTACATTAGAGGCGGTAAGAATTTGTAGAGAGTGCCCAGCATGCTTAATTCTTCTTTCTCCCCTTCTAATTTGGCTATAGACTGACTTCACTAGGTATTGGATTACTTGAGTTTCCTTTGTCATTATGTCATCCATTTCTTTCTCCTATGGGCCTTGAGAATGCGTCATCTTTTTTATTGGGTATGTGTATATGGTGTGAGGTGGGTGAGTGTTGCATTTATCATTCTCTTCTAGCTAGATTCTCTTAGACAAGCCAGGTTACCTCTTTCAACTTTTGTTTTCTTACCTGTAAGTGGGAGTCAAGCTACCAACTTCACATAGATAGCCTAAGGATAAACAGATTACATGCAGGACACTTGGCACAGATCACATTCAGCAAATGTTAATGAGATGGAATGATACTTTCTAACCAATTGTAATATGAAGGTTCAACCAGGAAGTTGACCATTCTGAGCTATGGACATCAGATTTATTACAGGAAATAGATCCTATACAACTGTGGGGGCCTGAGGGAGCTCACTCCAGTATAAAGGGTGAGTTGGAGGATCAGAGGGGACATCAATATGAAAACCAGGTGCATTCAGCCACCAAAGTGAGACCAAGTGATAGCTGATGGAGAGGTTTATGGGGAACCTTTACCTGTTCGCAGCCACAGTCTCATCTGTTAGTGAACCTGGAATCTCGGAACCTAACCACAGCAAGGTGAGTGGCTAGGGAAAAACTTGACTCTTATTTATTGTAGAGATGGGGGTCTTGTCATGTTGACCAGGCTACTCTCAAACTCCTGGCTCCAAAGATCCTCCCATCTCAGTCTCCCAAAATGCTGGGATTACAGATGTGAGTCACCACACCCCATTTCTTAAGTTTAGCAGGAATTGAATGTAGGTTTATGGTTGAAAGAAAACAGTTGCAGACAAATAGAAGAGAGTGACAGCAATGTGGACCCATCTGGAAGTCATCTGTTGGTCACCGCATCCAAGCATGATGACATTCAAAGAATAATGGCTACTATTTCAATTCCACCTTCCAAATACATGCAAATTCCACTTTTAACCAACCTAACTCTGTATATAATACATTGTATAGGCATGAGGATTCTGGAAAATGTAGTTTCAGCTCTATCAAGTTGACACAAAAAATTATCATACCATTACTTTCCATTTTACAGCAAACTCCTTTGGGCTTTAATTTAAACTCTTTATTCTCCTCCAAGGAATTCTGAAGATTACCCTTTAGCTATGATCTTAAGTTTATGGAGTTACATGCTAAAGAGGTCAGGCTTTCTACTTTACAACTGAAATGGAATCTCACATAAGAGAAGGACTTGAATGTAATCATATATGAATTTCGCTACATGTAGGAAAGACAGACTTATGTTGATTATACTTTGGGTTTAAATTTCTTTTCTTTTTTTTTTTGAGTTAGAGTCTCACTCTGTCACCCAGACTAGAGTGCAGTGGCCGCTCCTGGCCACCGCAGCCTCGACCTGCTGGGCTCCGGTGATCCTTCCACCTCAGCCTTCCGAGTAGCCAGAATTACAGGCGCACGCTACCACGCCTGGCTGATTTTTTGATTTATTGTAGAGATGAGGTCTCGCTGCCCAGGCGGGTCTCGAACCCGTGGGCTCAAGCAATCCACTCACCTCAGCCTCCCAAAGGTGCGGGATTACAGGCTGAGCCACCGAGCCCGGCTGGGGTTTAAATTTCAAACATACAGTAGTTCTTGCCATATCCAGGCTCTTTATAGTCTGTTCTTTGGTTTGTTGTTTGTCTCTTCTCACTAGACTTTAAGTTTCATGAGAATAGAAACATTGTCTTTCTTGTCATCTTTTCTCTGAGTCCCCTGGGACTCTGGCATGAAAGGCCTGGCCTCTTCCAACCCCAGGCTTCCATATCTCCTGTGGGCACAGAGCACCCTTGGGTAAAAACTGAAATAATAAGTGCCATCTCCTATTTGTTGATGAGAAATTATGTAAGGGTCTTAGGTCTTAAAGGTTTGGTCCTTAAAATTTTCTTAATAAAATTTGCTTCCCTTCCTTGAGGTTATTAGTACAATTGTCACACTGCTTACGTCAGAATTTCAGTGTAGATTAAAAGCATTACTCTCCTTTCTTGTTAAGCATTTGGGAAGGAAAGATGAAGATGATGTTGACATTGCTCTCAAAGAATTAAAAATCTAATGTCTTTGGAGGGAGAGGAGACAACATTTATTTATTTTTATTTTTAAAATATAAATTTATTTATTTAAATATACATTTTATTTAAATATAAATTTATTTTTTCATTTTTATTTATTTATTTTTTTGAGTCAGGGACTCATTCTGTCGCCCAGGCTGGAGTGCAGTGGCACGCTTCTTCCACCTCAGTCTTTCAAGTATTTGGAACCACAGGCGTGCACCACCACGCCTGGCTTATTTTTTGATTAATTGTAGAGATGAGGTCTCACCAATATCCCAGGCTGGACTCGAGCTCCTGGACTCAGGCAATCCTTTAGCCTCATCCTTCCAAACTGCTGGGATTACAGGCGTGAGCCACTGTGCCTGACAAAACAACATTTATAAGATAACTTTGCACTGTGGAAAAGAACATGGCCAATTATTGGGGAGGAGAGGGCAAGAAGTGGGAGAGACTAACTAGAGGAGGTGCCTTCGGTGATCGACCTCCTAAGGTTCTATTCAGCAAAGTAAGCAAGCAGGAGTTTTTAAAAAATCACAGCCCCCTCTCCTAGGCAGCTGTCATTTACAGCTTTGTTACTTTGCTCATGTTGCCAACGACCCACAGGCAAGTTGCTGCCAGTTTCAGTTTTCTGATGAATTCAGAAGATATTCAGTTTTAGATATAGCTTGAGTGCTGGGCCAGATGGTCAGGGCCCCTTCTTATCAATCTTTTACATCAAAATAGTATTTTCAGGACTTTCTCTTTCTTCTACTGAGGAACTCGCTCTTTCACTGTGATATTTCTGCTTCAGAGGCCAAGGAGGTCTGCATGTATCCAAGACCTCTGGTTTTCCCAGAGGCTTACCAAGAAGTCTTCAGAAATTTTGACAATTTTATAGAAAGAAGCAGTGACCATTTTGTCCAAATATATTTCACATGTTTTCAGTGCAAGACTCACTATAGTCATCAGAGAAATCCTATTACGTTCCTAACAAATCAAATGTTCTAAAAGTGTTACAGTATCAGAAGACCATGTGGGTCAGGTGTTCCTGGTGGCAATTTGCTCATCTTCATTACTGTGTTCGTGTTGGGTTTGAATTTTAGAAGGTGATTGTGAAATCATTCCTCCAGACACGACAGATTTTGCCTCAGACGACAAAGGAAACAAGAATAAATGGCAGGAGCAAGACTAACAACATTTAGGCTCTCCCTCATTCCCAGACCTCAACTGGCCCAGATAAGGGATGCAGGGGCATGTGATCTTTTCTTTAGATTCTTGGTGGGCAGAGTGGAGAGTTACAGAGGTAAGGTGATATGTTTGAGCAGCCAAGGGGAGCTTATGACAAGTGAATGTACAGTATCAGAGGCCTGTCACAAATTCTTAAGTAGAAGCTGTTCACAATGCTGATTATGTTTAACGGTGGTCTGAAGGATGTGGGGTCTGTGGAGGGTAGAGGTCTAACCCTTAGGCCTAGCTGCCATTTCTTTGACCAGATGGCCATTCTGGTTTCCTCCAGCTGCCCACAGCTGTTTTCTTTCAACTGTAACCCCACATTCTATTCCTGCCAAAACTTAACAACTGGGTTGGGTTGCTTCACACTTGTAATCTCAGCATTTTGGGAGACTGAGGTGAGAAGACTGCTTGAGACCAGGAGTTTGAAACCTGCCTTGTCAACATGGTGAGACCCTATTTCTACAAAATAATAAACAAACAAATAATAACTTAATAAAGGTTATTTAAAAATATATGAATATTGTCTTAGTGCCCAACTGATGTTCAACATCTTAAACGTCATTCTTTGCCATCTTTTGTTGTTGTTGTTAGGGTGTCACTCTGTCACCTAGGCTCGAGTACAGTGGCATGGCTCACTACAGCCTCGACTTTCTGGGCTGAGGTGATCCTGCCGCCTCAGCCTCTCAAGTCACTGGGACTTACAGATATACACCACCATGCCCAGTTAATTTTTGTGATTTTTTTTTTTTTTGTAGAAACGAGATCTCATTACATTGTTTAAGCAATCCACCCACCACAGTCTCCCAAAATGCTGGGATGACAGGTGTGAACCACCACACCCAGCTGTCACCTTAGGTGGTTTACAGAGAGGAGCTCATACTATGTGCACGTGCATACCTTTGTACTTGCACACCAGGAACTTGGCTTTCCAGTTGTCACACACAAACACTCTGACAAGCTGGCAGTGAGGACATTACAAAACTATTGTGCATAGAAAAAAATGTTTAATCAAGATGTTATTGGGATAATTGTTGAAAATTGACAACTGGGCGCGATGGCTCAAGCCTGTAATTTTCAGTACTTAGGGAGGTGGAGGCTAGAGGATTGCCTGTGCTCAGGGGTTCCAGACCAGCTTGGGCAACTTGGTGAGACCTCATCTCTACAATAAGTTAAAAAATTAGCTGGGCATGGTTATTCCAGCTACTTGGAAGGCTGAGGCGAAAGGATTGCCCTGAGCCCTGAGCCCAGCAGTGGCCGTGAGCATGCCTCTGCCCTGCAGCCTGGACAACAGACCGAGACACCAATTAAAAAAAGAAAAAGAAAATGGAAAGTAAGCTGTGTATTGTATAATATTGCATTAATGTTAAGTCGCCTGAATTTGATAAAACTAACACACACACACACACACACACACACACACACACACACGCAAATATATCTGCATTAAAATGAAATATAGAAAAGTAAAAAAAAATACAACAAAAAATAACAACAAAGAAACCAAACTATGGTGCATAGAAAATCTGGCAAGTGGGTATTTTCTCCCAGTCCCTCTCTACCATTGTGTGTGTGTGTTTTGTGTGTTATTTTTGATTTTGCTTGTTGCATGATATCCTGATTTTCAAAATGTCTCAAAGTCTTAAAAGGACTTATTGAAGTATAAATGCAATGATAACAATAGTTACTGTGAATTTCCATGAACTGGGATAAGTAAATCCATGGAGGAAAAAAAGGTATTATTGAAAAGCATAATAATAAACACCTAAAATTTGAGTGTTACTGGACTGACAATTTAATTTTCCCTAATAGTGTATTATTAATTGCAAAGCGGTAGATGTCTGAAGCCATTGTAGTCTTTGCATCTTTTTCAAAGTACAATAATACACCCAATAGGGATGAGTTCAGCCATATGTAAGAAATTAGCCCCCAAATAATGGTGACTTGAACGAGAGAGAGATTTATTTCTGTTTCTCAAAGAAGTCTGGGTTATGTATTCAGGGCTTGGTATAGTGGCCCCATAATATCATCACAGCCCGGGGCTTCTTATTCTTTATTCTACCTTCTGAGTGTGTGCCTTTTTTCTTACAATGAGCTCATGGTCAGTGATGGCTGTTGGAATTGCAGGCATCACAATCCCACTGCAACCAGCAGGAGGAAGTAAAGATGGGCACAGTCACTCCCTTTCTAGGAGACTCCCTAAAAGTCTCACACAAACACATCTATTTATATTATATCTCCTTGGCCAGAATTTAGTCACATGACACTCCTAGCTGTAAGAAAGCTGGACAGGCAGTCTTTTATCTGAGCAGCACAGTGTCGATCTAGAATTTGAAATCCTGAAACTAAGAAAAAAGGAGAAAATAAGGAGAAAATAGACATTTTATGGGCAACTAGCATTTTCTTTCACAAATGATTCCCACAGCAAACTAATCAGTTTTCCAAGAACAAGCATAAAATACTCTTTCTAGTAGTAAATTTTATTGTTAAAGATGAAGAAGGGATCACCATGGAAGAAGCCTTTAAAGGGGTACTGCCTGTGGCAAAAAATGAGCATTTGTTACACAAATCACAAGAATCTTAGCAGAGATAATGACAAACATGTTTGAGGATTCTTGATAAAATTCCTTTAGGATGTATCTCTTTTGTGAATTGTTCAATATCAATGAAATAGAATGGGAAGGGACAGTTACAATCACAAATGCATAGTCATGGTAAACATTTTACTTTACAGTTCTATAAAACCAGGGAGATTCAGTTTTAAATGAGCTGCTGCCATTTGCCAAGTTACATGTGAAGGAAACTTGCTTGACAATTTTTGTTTTATTTATTTCTGAAAACTCATGGTATAGGAATTTTTGTTTATTTTAATAATGACTTCATAAGTTGTGTTGAAGATAGGAAACATACATTGAGATTAGTACCAAAGGAGAGCCAGGTGCACTCACAGCAAGTAAAGAAGAGTCCATTGACATGGTGAAATCACTCACTGTTTTATTTACATGGATTAGCTGATGGTCAAGTAAGCAACACATTTTAATTTTAGAGGGAATGGTGGAAGTTTTAAATACAAATAGGAACTATTTAGTGTTTCAATGACTTATTCAAAAGATTGGGCAGCAAGTAAAATCTACTGATGACTGTAGATAACAGGCAGCCCGTGGCATGCAGCAGTTGAACAACTGTTCAACATTTTAATAGTGGTGAATTAGATAGTATGCAGTCAAAACCTTGACACTGGTCTTCTGAAACCTTAAACAGAGAATCCATTTGAGCCTGCTGGATTTCTGATGTATAGAACTGTGAGGTAATGTATGGTCATGGTTGTAAGCTGCTTTGTTTGTGATTTTGTTTTTTAAGGCATCAACAGAAAATTAATACAATGTGTTCCAGAGGGAGGGAGAAAAACCTTAAGATTCAGTGTCCTAAAGCATTAATGCAGTGTTTGGTATAATGGTCTGAGGCATACTGAACATTGTCTTCAAAGTTAGGGGAAGATTATTTCGTCTTATGCTTTCCATCATCAGGACAGAACACAATGTGTGATGCGTGTCTTTGATTTATACAGGCAGACTATTGCTTCAACCCATATACCAGGTGACACATAAGACTCCCAACTTTGTGTAGGTCTCAGGACAGAATAAGATCTGTGGTGAGACCTGGCTACAGGACCCCTTCCACACTGGATGTGAGACCTATTCCAAATATAGATTTGCTTTTTCAGCCTGCAAGACCTCATCCAGCACCACTAACAAAGGGCTCAGAGAGAGTTTGACCCATAGCAGGGGATCCTGCATAAAACTGTAGTAGGCCAGAAGACTCACTATACAGCAAAGGAGGTGCAGCAGTGGGTACATGGCCTTGATATCCACTGGTCCTGCCATATATGCCCCCACAGAGGTTACTGGACTGACAGAGACCGAAACAATCTGTCAAAGACCCAATGGAGGAGCATCTTGGAGAGGATGCCCTGTGCAGATGGGCCACTGTCCTCTAGGGTGTAGTATGTACCCCAAAGCAATACACATTATATTATATATGATTCAAAATGTAGAATATATAGCTCTAGAAAGAAAGAAGTAGACATAGCAGTGACCTAAGATGTAGTCAGTCTTAGTGGCCCCCTTAGGGAATTTGTGCTCCCCTTCCCATTAACATAAGAACTGCGGCTCAGTCACTTCAAGTACCTTGTCCCAAGAGACTAGCAGGCAAAGAAAGTAATCATCATACTGACGGGAATAATTGACCCCGATGACTAGCTGTTGTTGAGTAAAACAGGAGCACAGAATAATATATTTGGCACCCAGGAATTCTCTCAGGTGGTTTTTGGTAGCCCTTTGTCCAATTTTGATGGTAAAAGGACAAGTATAGACTGAGAAGGTCATGGAGACCAGTGAATGGCCAATAACCAGCCTAGAAGTCTGTGTCACCTCAACAGCCTAGTTACCTACATCAGTGGAGATGCTAGATGGGGACAGAGGAACTCTGGAGTTAGTGATGGCAGACAGGGAAGATGAGTGTCTGATGTTGTCTTGAGATCAGCGGCAATGACAGGTATTGTTTCTCATTCACCTTCTTTTATAAGATTGCCCCAGAATACTGGAAAACTTATTATATGAATTGAATAGATCTGAAAGGTGCTAGGAATTGTCTACAGTGGATGTCATGGTGCACCACTCAGAGTCCCCTCCAGTTCTGTTCATTCATCCCCCAGCTGGTAGGAGTGTTGGTGGCATATAGCTCTCAGCTGACATTGCTTTCTGGGAGTTGCCATAGACTGGAGAAAACGGTCTTCCTTAAGTTATGCTCATGTGGGGTGGGGAGATAGAAGAACCTGTAAAACTCACCAATTTGAGACAAAGCAGATGGGCAACTCAGACCCAGAACTCCTTGTAAGATTAGCTGTGATCTTTGCTTCAACTGTATTGCAGTTTCAGCTCACCTTCTGCTCCATCCTGCTGCCTTCCCTCCCTCTCAAGTGTTGATTCCCATGTCACTCCCCAATAAGCCTCCTGCATGCAAATCTCTATTTTTGAAGTATGATTCTGAGGTTCTAACCCGTGACAGCCTTTTGCTGATTTATATTTCACTAAAAGTATATGAAGTAATCATTTCATTAAAGCATTTCTAGCATTGGTTACCTTAGTTTTTAAAGTTGGAAATGTATTTTCTTGTCGTCTAAATGTATTATGCTAAAAAGTTCCATCTGTTTTATTTAGAATTTTAAAAGTTACTAGCAGGGTTGAAAATATTCTACTTTATTTACTAGTTATGCCTTAAAAAAAAATGTCTGTAGGCATGAGCATTTTTGGACCTGGCCTTTTAATGTCATCCAGACCAATGGTTGTTTCTTGTCTGCCTTCCCTACTTCTTTCACACGGTGCACAGCAGAAGATTTTGAAGGATGTTGGTCTCATTACTGTCAGTATTTAATACACTATTCTATGTTCTAGTCTTTCAAATTCCTAGAAGGGCTAATTTAATGAAACTGGGTAGAGTATTGGGTTGGAAATATGCTAAATATAAGTCATTTTTTATTAACATCCAGTAAATACACTTTATGACTCCTTTTGTTTGTTTAAGCATTTCAAGTTTGTGATTTCAACTTTTCCAAGGCTGGGCTATTTTCTCTGGACTCAGGGCTACATATTTTAGGACTAAATGTGCAGACGTAGCACTCAGTATTCATGATTCTGTATTGGGATCTTCTTCAGAATGACAAAAACTTCAGCTTTCAACTGACTTCTCAGAAAAGATTACACAGACTTAAGGATATTTGAAAGCCATTTCAGAAGTCAGAAACACTTTTATATCACTCCAAACTACTACTGACATTTAAAAACTTGATTATGCAAAGAACTTCATCTTAGGACATGGATTTACTAACTGCCAAAAATAACTCAATTGAGACCTGAAATCTTTTCCTAACTGTGAGAGAAGTGATGTCAGTAGGATTAGTTAACAGGCCAGAATCCTTATTTTGCATAGACATCATATGCGATTAATGGTATATTTGGAAATAGGCATGTCCTGACTTGGGATGGTTACAGATCTATCATAAATAGGACTTTACCATAATGAACATTTTTTTTTTTTTGGTTATGGCTGTCTAATAGCTGAAACTGATATGCCCTTAGAATAAAGTCAATGCACATAATTAGTAATAAGACAATGTGATGTGCTGATTTGACAGGCAGAAAACCTCTGATGATGTGGATTCAAGATTGAACATGCTCCTGAACTAAGATATACATTTTGGCAAAGGCATTCATTGTCTCTTTTAAAAATATTTATAAACAGCTTGGAAAGCACCAAAAAAGGTGGTGAGTAGGGTAGGGGATGTTTAAAAATTCAGAAAGAGAACTGATTAACAAGTTATCAGATTTCAGGGCAAGCTGACAGGGCTGTTATAGAAACTTGAAAGGATTCTTCAGGGAAGTTGGCTGAAGTCTTAGAAGATGAAGGCTGCTGTTCAAGATGGGTGTTTAATGTTTCTGAAAAGGGGTCAGGAAATCACTTTGTAAGAGAAAACACCTTAGAAACTCCTCCCTTAGAATTGACCATTCATGTCACTAGCTTATCAGTGGAAAACTTTGCCCCAGGTGATCCAAATATTGAACAATTCCAGGTCCCTACAGCAAAGAACACTGCTGACTCTGTCTACTCAAAACCTACCGGGAAACGAAGGCATCATTAATCTACCAGCCTCACACTTTCAGTAACTAAACCGGCTATATCCTGCCTCCCATCCCAACTTTGTCAAATGTAGATTTATACCATGCATTGTTTTTACATACTAAATATACGTTTTCAAAGTGCGTACCCAAAGTGTGGACATTTTTCCTTTCATCCATGATTACTTGGCATTTTAATTATGTGAAATGGGCTGTCAGGAACAAAACCCCAATTTATAAAATTTGAACTCTTAGCTACCATCCAGAAGCTTTATTGTAAATCATTTGTCAATAATCCCTGCATTTCTAATTTCATTTGTCATTCCTTTTGAGGCACAGAGAAAGGAAAAGGAGAGATGAGGGTTAATGTTTATTGAGCACGATGCAGAAAGAATCTTATCTAGTCCTTATAAACAACACTTCCAAGTAAGTATAATCATCCATCTTGTTTTAGGTGAGGAATCTGAGGCTCAGGAGAGTAAGTAATTTGCCCAAGGTCATTAAACCTAGTAGCTGGCAGAACTGAGACTTAATTGCATGTTTACTTTCACATGCTGCTTTGCCAATATTTTATCCAACAAGAAGATAAAGATATGTCATAAAATTATTAATTTGCAAGTAAACATTGTGACTTTTCCTTCTTTTTATCCTACAGTTTGTATAGCTCAGGACTGGGCACATAGCAGATGACTAAGAGGGATAGGTGAGTAGATGGTGAAGCATGAACTTGGAAACTCCTGCTCTAAGTCTCCAGAGTCAAAGCTTTGGGCTCACTACCAGCCAAATACGTAACCTCAGGCACGTAACAGTTACTGCCTCAGCATTCCTCAGTTTCTTCATATGGTAAAACAGGGGTAATAGTATCTATCTTTTAGGGTAGTTGGGAAGATCAAGTCGATCCTAGTAAGATACTTAGAATTGTGTCTGGTACATCATAAGTGCTCAGTGAATATTAGCTTTTATTATGATTAATCTACCACATTATAGTTTTGTTCAACTTGGGTAAATTTCATCTTTCTCATCTGTAAAATGGGGAAGATAATTTTACAGATGAGAAAGATGAAATTTACCCAAGTTGAACAAAACTACAATATGGTAGATTATAGTTATTTTATTTGTCAGGAACAAACTTTTGTTGGCTTTGCTCTGTGCCAGGTACTGTCCTAAGCATGCTATAGGGATTGGGTCATATAGCTTTCATAACAGCTTAATAAGGCAGGTACCATTTTGCTCTCCATTTTATAGATGAAGAAACAAGAAGGTAAATAACTTTCTCAGAGTCATACAGCTGATAATTAGCTGAGCTGAGATTCCAACCCAGACACGTTAGTTCCATAGTGTAAGTTTATAAGGACTACTCTTTTCTATGGATCTAATGAAATAACAATTGTCAAGAATCTGCCCAATTCCTGACATATATCAGAGGCTCAGTAGATGTCAGCTCTTCTATCTTTTCAGCAAATACTTTCTGAAATTCTATGAAATGAAAATGATATGAATTTTTAAGCTGGCCTACCTGCTTTGTTAAAATGTCCAATTTTATGTAATAGTGGCATCCCGGTGCTCCTTGACGGCACCCAGAAATGTGTGAACACCTCTCTCTCTGATTAGACCCATCTTGGAGCACCTTTTCTGTTGACACTTTGGAGTTCCAGGTAGCAAGACATCAACATGCACTCCTGTGTGTGCAGTAATATCCTGCAGAACAGCTGTCAGTGATGACAGTTTGGAGCAGAACAGCTGGAGGGCAGAGCTGATGTTTTTAATGACTGAGAACAACTCATGGAATGAGGCAGCCAAAGGGCTCACGGCTGGCAGCAGAGCGTACCCTCTACAAGCTGCTGTTCAACATTCCGTGATGGATAGGTTGTAAGGATTGTAGGCGGGACTACTCTGTGCTGTGTGGGACTGTCTTGAGCAAATCAGTCTGGAAATATTTCATACATTGTAGCATTTGTAGCGTTCTTGACTCCCAGATACTAAATGCCGGAAACTCTACCAGTCACAGCAACAACTAAAAAATAAAACCAAAAGATGCTGCCACACTTTGCTACTATGGGGGAAGATGAAGTGTTATCACCCCTACTGAGAACTGTGTCTGTAGTGCCTTTGGGTTTTACCTAGACTTTTGACTAAAAGACTGCATCTTATATTGCCTCACTGCTCAAAGCTGGGAGGCATCCCATCTGATGCTCATCACCTGGGATCTTGTCACAAATGCAGAGAATCTCAGGTCCCACCCCAGACCTATGAATTGGAATCTGCATTTTAACAAGATCTCCAATAATTCGCATGTGCATTAAAGTTTGAGAAACATTTCATCCTAGACAGAACATGAGCATTGGGGCAAGAAGATCCAGTGTTAAAATGCAGAGTCTCCATCTGACTAGCTGTGTAATTGTGGGACAGTCACCTAACCTTTCTGATCCTTAGTTTCCTGCTCTCTAAAAAGATCTTATTACCTTCCTCATGGTGAAGGCACATAACAGACATTCAACAAATGTCATTTCCCTTCTCTTCTTCAAGCTTTCATCAGAGACTGTAGAAAAACTACTTTAACTCTTTGGAAATCATTAGGGAATTATTACCATAGGATAGTGTGGTAGGATGAAAAAAGATGATTCATTCTCTCTCTCTCTCTCTCTCTTTCTCTCTCTCTCTCTCACCACACACACACACACACACACACACACACACACACGTAGTTAGAAACATAATACATATCAAGTTCCAGTTGGGTATTGCTGAAGCATGTCAAACCCTGGAATAGGGCCTGATCTGGGTGTGACCAGGGTTGGGAAAGACCAGTATCCCTGGTTCCATCAGACCAGTGAGGAGGAACAGATGAAATTTCCCAGACTTCACCTGGGACTGATAGCAAAGAATGAATCTTCAAAGGGAGAAGCCAGAGAGCAAGTTCAGGTCCAGCAGGTTGATTAGGCAGATGGTTTGAGCATGAGAATCAGAGAGACATCTGGAAATAAGAAAATGGGAGATGAGATTGTAAGGACACTCTCGGATCCTCTGGCTCTGTCCTCTTCTTTCACCTGGTATATCCTGCACATCTCTCTACCAAGATGCCCATCACTCTCTACAGAATCATAGATTGGACTGTTTTATTATTGACTTGAAAGCATTTTGGAGATGAGTGTTATTGGAGGAGTTGTGTCTTGTTTTGTCATTTCATGTAGACATTGTATTCAATGTCTAAGAAAGTATCTAGAATGTAGAAATGGACACTGTTGTTAAATGCATGAAGGGATGAATGAAGGAATGTTTTGCTTCCAGTGCTGTAATTGCTGCCACCACAGGGCACTCCTTAGGGAAATCCATGGGGCCTTTATGATAGCAGATACTGAGGGTCTCCGTGAGCAAACACATACCTTGTTTCAACTCCCATATGCCTCTAATCAGGTAGCAGTTCTCTCTGTCTTCTTGCATCTAGTGTTTTAATCACAGAAAAGAAACTCAGGGAGAAAGGATGTAAAATTGTTGGACTGTTCAGCCTACTAATCCTCCTTTGCTCATGTTGTTGGCTGTTGTTAGATTGAGAACTTGCTACTTTCTAAAGAGCAGCTGCCTCAGTTTCCAGGAAATTATGGAGGCTAGGAAAAAAATGATTGTGTCTTTCTTTACTCAACAGCCACCTACCATCCCCTTGGGATTGCATAGAGGGTCAGTGTTCAAAAAGCTTGCTTAGGGATTAATCTGAACTCTGATGGATGAAACTTTGAAACTGGCCTATGGGAGATGGATACAAAATTCATCCTCTTCACTCTTTGGAGAAGAGGCCAACAGCCAGGTTATGCTGAGAATCCTTAAAAGGGGACACGTAAAGGCCTCAGCCTATGTCCCTTGAGTAGGGCTGCTTGATGTGTTTGGCTGCTTTCCAAAAATGGGTGTTTAGGAGGGAAAGGGACAATCCTTCAGTCTCTGGGCCTCAGAACTGAAGGTTAATTGCCATTGGGGATTACTAACCTTATAAAAGTTAAATGTATTTCATTTTATTACATATCATCTCCAAAGCTTGTTATCAGCAGCTCAGCAAAACCATCTGCTCTCTGGAATTTCCTCATGGGAGGGGAATGATGGGGGCATTTGTGGACCACGGAAGGAGTGTGTGTGTGGAATGGCTCATGGCACCTCTAAGTTGAAAGTGAACAAATTAAAGAAAACCCTGCTCTTAGTCTTCCCCACTCTTCTCAGTAGGTCTTTGATCAAGTTATGCCTGTCTGAAGAATGCATAGGTCTTCCCAGAAGACCTCAAGCAGAGACAGGGAAGCTGGTGGGAGTTGTTGGCAGAGGGAGTATGGAATACTCCATGGCTTTGCATGCAGCAAATCTAGTGCTGATGATGTTTCTGGACCCTTTTTCTATTTTATCCCCCCATCTTTTCTTCATCTTTTTGAGGGTGGGTGAGGTGGGCTGGAAGGATGAGAGAGGAGAAAGGAAAGAACAACAAAAGTGGCCAGAGGAGAGTATCTGGGACATTGTATACAATGGCAGCTGATCTTTCTTTATAATGGTAGAAATATTACCCAGTTTAGTAACTCCTTTTTCTTTTCTAGTCTCCGAGTGTTAGTTGTATTTTTAAGGAAGGTTTGAGTCACTCTGCCATGTAAAGAACCATGACCAGAGGAGATGTCGACTGAGGACAAGGGGACATGCAATGGTTAGTGGAAAGAAGAAACTTATAAATACCAACGTGGTCACATGACTGGGCGAAATGAAGTTTTTAGTAACTATGCATATTCTCTGGCTTGCTTTGATATGCATATATGTATAGAAATATATTAATCAGTTCTTTTTCTGGCCTTTCTCATCCTCCTCTATCCAATATAAAGTGGTTAACCTCATAATTTGGTATCAAAGAAGACTGCATCTCAACTAGGAAAGGAATAAATAGTCCCAGAGATAAAGTGACACGTGGGACGATGTGTCTTCCTTCTTAGGGAGAAGGTGAGCGTATCCTCAGTTGTGTGAGGGGCAGTTGCATTGTGTTAGGGATAACAGGTCATTATTGACTTTTGGGGAAGTTCTCACCTGGGGTAAGGGGATGGACTATTGTCATTTGTTTATTTTTAAGTCAGCACTGGTATCCTCCTTTTCTAAGATTTCCTTTGCAGTAAAGAGGAGATGCCAGAAACAACATTTCTGGGGATCCTCTGTTCTCTGTAGTTATGGGTTTGCTTATGAGAAGTTCTCAGGTGAGACACAGGAGATGGAAAAAAAGAGGCAAAGACATTCTTCTTTGGAAACAGATGCCACCAGGTGTGTGGGTGGCTGAAGCTTCCTGGTGAGCTCTCAACCACTCACTTTGCTGTTGCAGCCTGAGATGGTGGCAGTCTTCCAGAAAACCTAGCATTTTAGCAGTTGCCTGCTGATGGCTTCCTAATCTTTTCTCCCGCTCTCTCCAAGTTTGAGTAAGACTCTCAAAGTTTTTTTTTTTATAGTGAATACCCATACACATTTTGCCTTTAATTCACTGTTTGGTAACATTTTGCCACATTTGCCTTATTTCTTTACATTTATACGTACATGTATAATGTTTTTACTGAATTACTGGAGAATTTCTTATGTACAGAATGACACTATATTCTTAAATACTTCAGTATGAATTTCCTCAGAACAAAAGCATTTTCCTACATATCTACAATACAATTATCTTAAGTTTTATGTGAAATCTTTAAGTTTGTATTAAAAATTTAACACATAATCCAGGAATAAACAGATCAGTGATTTTGTTTCTCCTGATGGGCCCTTGTTTCTCCTGAATGTTCTAGCACAGGGGCTGGCAGTGAACATTTGTCTCTTACACCACCTGACAACACCTGGCTTATGACTGACATGAACTTTTCAACACTCTGCTCAGCAGGGTTTTTTTGCAGTGAATTCTGTCCAAGTGCCAAGGGGAAGATTGTTAGTGGGAGAACAAGACAGCAGTCTGGACTATGTCACTACAGCTGCTGCAAGGATCTGGTGACAAGGAAAGAGTCAGCTTGGAGTCTCCTGCTGTTGAGTTGGTGGTTCTCAAGTGGATGACCTTGACTGGAAGTGCCAGGGAGTAGATAGAAACGGCTCAGAGTCTGCCAGGTCATGAGTTCAGGGGCCTTGCTATTTTTACTGCACTGACAAAGGAGAATATGTGAGTGCTTGGCCACAGAGCTGCCTGGCTGTGGGTGCCCTTAGGGTGGGACTCCTTTGGCCACTCTAGAAACCTTTCTTCGGGGAGGACTTTGCTCCTGCACTGGGCGCCCAACTTTGGCCCATATGAATGGGCCTGTAATGACTGGCAGTGGGTACTTGTCAAGAATCTCTGGCATGGAGTGAGGATTTTGCTTGAGAATGGTCCAGAGCATGAACCTTGGAGACCAACTGTCAGCCCTACCACTGTGTGACCTTGGGCAAGTTTCTTCATCTCTGTGGCCTTAGTTTCCTCATCTTACAATGGGGATGCTAATAATATCTACCTCATAGAAATGTTTACCTGTGTAATGTTCTTAGGACAGTATCTAGCTCATCATAAGTGCTATGAGAGAATAAGCTATTATTATTATTACCCCGAGGAAAGATAAGTTGGCCCAATGAAGGAGCCTCAGTGAAAGAGCAGTGAACCAGGCTGTCATGGATTCACATCTACTCCTGGAAAGTACAGGAAGACTGCAAGTGGATATAGACTTTCATGAAAATTCCACAAGCCAGGGGCTCTGTGCTGGTGTCCTCACAAGACAAGAGGGAAGGCAGTCTCCTCCTTGGCAGAGAACACTGCCACAGATACAGAGATACAGGCTGAGCAGAAAGTGACAGTGGTCAGCAGGGGACGTGTGCATGGAAGTTGACTGGGCTTGCTCTGGACTGCATGCCAGACATCCTCAAGACTGCCTGCAATAGCTGACGGGAACTTTGCAAGGGCTGGAAGGTCCCACATTGGCAGGAGGTGTGAAGCTCTTAAGATCTGGTTTATCCTTATGTATTATGCCAGTCCCTTGGGTGAAAAAAGACCAAAGGCATTGGTGCCAGGCATACCTGGTCTGAATTCCACCTCTGTCACTTACTAAACTGTAAACATTTTGAGATCAGGGACTTATTCATTTTGGAGTACCTAAAAGGATTCAGTATGTGGATGAATTTAATATCCTGAAATCTCAGGCTTCCCATCTGTAAGATGGAGATAGTATAATGACCTCTAAAGTGGATATAATATTGCATCAGACAATACACACAGACACCCAAGTTCCTTAATGAATCTTAGATTTCTTTCTTTCTTACAGTAAAGAGTCACTATCTCACTCAATACATTTGTTGACTCAAATTGATTAATGCTGTTTTTGCAACAGGAAATGTAATCTTCATCTGCCAAAGACCAGATCCTTGAAGGGAAGTAACGTATCTCACTAGGCTTTTCCCACCATGATTAGTGTTTTTCAAGAGTTGTTTATAATTCAGTGCTTTCCGAGGAAAGTCAAAATACAGCTAGCTGTTGGTGAGTGCTTTTGAATTTAAGAAGAGTGAAAGATTGCAGAGAGATTACTAAATCATCCAAACAGATTATGCTCTGACTTGGAAAAAGCTCTAAGAGAGGAAAATAATGATTTGGATTCAGGAATTTATAATACGTAAACACTATACATGTTTATTAAGTCCTTTTTTTCTATGTACATCTGAAGTGCTTTCTGACCAATCCTATTCAGGCAAACTAGGAATAATGGGGTCTTTAAATGCTTTTGTGCTCATGGCAGGTCCTCAAGAGATGACCAAATAGCCAATGGAAAATATCTTTTTCATATTCGGTCCTCACTTCAGATTCTGACTCTTCCAAGTCAATCCTCCAGACTATGTCACTGGAAGCCGGGTAAAAACTAAGAGACCTCAAATTCATCTCCACCATCTAATCAAGTTTCAGTTTGCAGGTGATCCATTCCTCTCCTATGGAGCAAAATGCATAGGTTTTGCTGTTGCTCTTTTCTTCAGAATCAGAATAATCTTTGATTAGCTTCTGGGAGTTGAAATTTATTCTAGACACTGAAATTGCCTGCTCTTTAACTGTCATACAAGGATGAGTATTTAATTTTTTTTGAAGAGGAGTGAGGCCAGTGTCAAATTTGCCACTAATGCCAATATGCTTAAATATGATTTGATTATGTATTGCCATCAACTCGTTGAGTCGAAGTGTACTTTTTACATCCATTTTATAAGGCATACAGTATACTTGAGAGGAAAATCACTGCTTGTAAAGTTTCTTCAATTCATTCTTCAATTCTGTTTCAAGATCAAAGAGACCTTCTTGCTATGAAGAAAATATTTATTGTTGTGGGATAAATCTTTAAGAACAAGTTGAAGCTACTTGATATGACCAGTATTGAGCATTTCAACAGAATGGCTTGAACAGAACACATCAAAACGTGGACCACCACAGCCAGACACAAACTTTTAACAACTTTAATTGATACAATTATAATTGGTGTGCAATGTGTCTTACAACAAATGTGGATACAATGACATCAGATACCAAAGAAGTTTCCTGTCTTTCCATGTTTGATTGACATCGGCTAACTCACCCCAAGAGAGAGAAATCTGGCATCGATCTCTTGGTTAGCATTATTACCAATATCAAATAGCATTAAAAAAATCAAAGTTGAAATGGTACATTCATTTGCCAAAAAAAAAAAGTTAAAGGCAAAAAAGGTGAATCCACGTGCAAATTAGCATCTGGCCTGGTTGCAAAATTCATTTCCCAGATGCGAGGGACTGAACCATGCACTTGCAAGCAAGATGAAGGGCAAACAGATAGAATCAAATCAAAATCAACTCCACAAAGAGTCCAGAAGACCTCAGAATGATAATGGCCAGAGGTCTATCTCTGTTAGTGCACAAGTATCTGTTCTGTGTCACCCTAACCTGATGTTGACTCAGGAGGTTGTCACATTTATGTCCTGGACCATCTTTTCATCTGGAGATGGAAACCATTGCTTGTGATCCCAGGCACGGTGAACCCTGCAGTGTGTCAGCTGCTCTGGGGGGGTGGTGGTGGGGATAGTCCAAAGGTGTAACAGCTGTATAATGTGGCTAGGACACAACTGGTTCGTTTTATAGAATAAGTAAAAACAACACACCAGTAATACCAAACAAGAAACTGAGATCACTTATATATCTATGCAATACTTAAAATGTCTCTAAATATTTTTCTCCAGAAACTGAAAACACTGTAGACATTTCATTAATCCTCACAAAACATCTGTGAGGTAGCATGAGGTGAGGTCCACATGAAAGCATCACCCCCATTTTAGAAATGAAGACACTGAAGTGCAGGAAAGGCAGGGGATTTCCTTGGGACCACAGGAAAAGAAAACATAGTTGAATTACACACTTTCATCATCTGCAATCTACAGTTGAAAAGAGGCAGCTGGCCTCCCTCCTGCTTCGACATCGCCTCTAAAGCTTTATGATTAGATTGATCCACAGATGAGAAGTGGTTGCTTAGACCAGCTGGAACCATTTCCCTTGGGTAGACCCAAACAGAGTCTCCCTGAGGTCAAGGATGTCAATTATTGGCACATATTTCAGATGTGTGTGTATTGGGAGTAATATTTGTAGAATACAGTTGCTAAAATCCTTTGGCCAATTCAAAAGCAGAAAAGATACATCTGGCAAAATCCCATTCAATTCTTAGGCATTGCATACTAACATAACAAGGAGTGTTTGTATGGGACACCGTCACCTTGCTGAATACATCTGCCTTAGGCCCAGCTACCTCTCTTTGCCATAAGCATTTGGAAGTTAACATGAACTGCAAACCCATAATGAGCTCTTTAACAACAGCAGCCTTTGGTAAGGAAAAATGCTTACTGAGTCCATGGTTGATAATAGGTCAGGGTTCTTGGGGCCATGACGATCCCTCTGGCCCAATATTTACTGTGGAAACAACACTCAGAAGTATACCTCTCTGCAAGCATTTCTTGGGTATTTTGTCAAAATGTTATTGGCGGAGGGTCTCTTGCCAAACTGAAAGCCCTACAAAGGGTAGGGTTGGGGAAGGGATGTGAGCCAGAGGGAACACCCTTGGTCGTACTTTGACATTTTTCTAAGAAGATGCACTATTTTGGTCTTTTGATTTGAATATTACCACACTTTTGGGGGTCACTCATTCTCCTTTGACCCCTATGGAGTCCAGGATTTTTTTTTTTGAGTAGGAGTCTCACTATGTCACCTAGGCTGGAGTGCAGTGGTATGATCACGGTTCACAACAGCCTCAACCTCCTGGGCTCAGACTATCCTTCTGCCTCAGCCTTCCAAGTAGCTGCGACTACAGGTACAGGCGAGCAGCCTTGGCTAAGTTTTCATTTTTATTTTTTGTGGAGACAAGGTCTTGCTATGTTGCCTAGGCTGGTCTCAAACTCCTGGGCTTAAGCTATCTTCCTGCCTTGGGATCTTCCTGCCTCCTAAAGTCCTGGGGTTACAAGTGTGAGCCACTGTACCTGTTCAGGAATAATTTTTTTTTCAGAGTGTGGGATGGCAGGTTGTAGAAAATGGCACTGCTCTTAGTGTCTATGTCACCTGAGGGGTTTAGAAAGCAAGGATGGTTTTCATATCTGTGCTGGACCAGGCTATAGCCAGTGACAGCACGAGCCAGGGTGGGGGTCAAGTTCCTCTAAATAAAACAGAGTCGGGGCAGCAAGGTCCAAGTTTAGAAATAAAAGTTGATCCATTTTCAAGTTCTTTATGACATTGCAGAACAATATAACACTTTTGGAAATAGGAACCATATTTGTTTTCTTCTACATGAAACCCGGAAATATGCTAGTTGCTAGTATCAGATGTCATAGGAGGACGGAGTTGTACCTATGAAACAAAGCTCTCTAGAACACACATACATGGAAGACCCCACCTTGGAAGACCCCACCTTTGTATAAAAAGGTGACCATGCATGCCCAGAAGCAGCCCATCAGCTAACAAACTAAATCTTTTGGCGATAAAAACTTAGCACATCACTTCATTTTGGTAAAAATAAAACAGTATTATGAATCTTTAAGTGTCTTGTTCTGTCATGGTGGGCACTGTGATAAATCAGGGTTTCACGGTCTCAGCAGTACTGATATTTTTGGCTGGATAATTCTTTTTTGGTGGCGGGTTGTCCTGTGCATGGCAAAATGTTGGCAGCATTCCTGGCCTCTACCCTTTAGTAGCACATCCACATCCTGACAATAAAAAATGTCACTAGACATTTTCAAATGTTCCTAGGTGGTGGTGAGGGACAAACTCACCTTCTGGTTGAGAATAATGGCAATAAATGGATGTCTATGAATTCAGGCAGTTCTTTCTTAATATTTTTTGTGCAGGATTTTCTGTGTACCCAGGAGTGTTCACTTATTAAAGGGAAGAATTAGTAAGGTAAACATATGGGAAGAATAAATGGTTTAATCATGGTGTCTGTTTCCCATGGAAATGCCTCACTGAATAATTGCAGATAGGCTACTGCCTCTTACCCCATTTCCTTCCTTCCTTCCTTCCTTCCTTCCTTCCTTCCTTCCTTCCTTCCTTCCTTCCTTCCTCCCTCCCTCCCTTCCTCCCTTCCTCCTTTCTCTCTCTCTTTTTTTTTCTTGACGGTTGACGGCCTTTGTCCAACAGACAGTAAAGCCATGGACCAGCTGCTTTATGGATATAAAGTAAGGATTCTTTGGGGTCTTCCAAGCAGTGGATGTCTTGGCCCATTATTGATGGCTGATTCTACTTGCCCTAATGAGGTATGCACCATCTTCCCCCACAGTCTCTTCCCTCTCCCACTGTTACACACTCCACATGGCTCTCCCTTTCTTTCTGTAACACAGCTCATCTCACAGCCATTTCCTCTAGAAACTCAATTCTGCTGATAGCTTGTGGGCTGGTATTCCCAGCTGCATTTGAACAGAGTGGGCATCCTTTGCCCAGGTAGAGGGCACGCTGAGATCCCCAGCAACCTGCTACTTTGCCCTTTGGCCTACTGGCCTCCTCCAGGTGCTTCCTATTTTCATCTTTAATTAATTAGGCAGCTAAGAAGCTACTCTGCAGCTTGTACAGCGAAGCAGGCATCCTGTCAGATACAACCAGGTAAATAGAGATGAAAAAGGAATCTGAGATGCTCCTGCTCCCTCGCAAGCAGGGTAAAATCCTCCTAAGACTCATTTCCTTTCCCCTCATTGATATTTCATGTAATTTCCTAAATAGGAGTTTAAGAAATGCCACAAACAAAAGGTTCCCCTGAAAGTAACCCCTGACAAAGCAATGCAGTTCCTCTTCCTTGGTCCTTCTCAAAGTGGGTTCTGTGGCAGGGACAGAAGCCTCCACTATGGGGGTTGTTGGCCCATTTTTGCTGCAAATCAGCCTCTACTCACCTTTAAATAATGGTTCTTTTTGTACCAGAAAGGGGAAGTTGTAGCAGCCAGAGGAGAGAGAGGGAAACAAAAACAACCATACCAACAAAACGGGGCTTAAGATTGTCGTTCAATGCATATCAGGTACTTGTTATTAATTCTACTAGATAAGCACTTATAAATAAAGAAAAGTTATTCCTCGTCCCAGGCCATGTTCCTTTGTTAGGAGTCATCATACAGAGGGTTGTTGTAGTTTCCCCAGGATCCGTAGTCGTGGTCGTCCAAAAGCCTTCCGTAGGAGGAATGCCTGGTAGAGAAGGAGAAGAAAGTTGTGTTTACTTGGAGAAGTTACCTGTCTGAGGAGGGCCAAATGCCCTGCACTAAACTGGGGCTGGGGCTGGGGGTGGGGGTGGGGAGAGTGGTTCATGGGGTCAATGAGAAGGAAAGACGGGATGCTCCCACTAGGATAACAGGCCTACCCTTGATGGAAGCCCTGGTCTACCAAACACCCTGTCAGTGACCCCTGATCTTGCTGGGAACCCAGTGGCACTTTCTGTTGAGATCAGCTGGGTCCTTCTCTGTCTCCTGGATCTCCTGTGCTGGGGAAGGAAGAGGAGGCTCTATTTCCATGGCAATTACTCAAAAGGAAAGGGAAAGGGAAGCTTGCATTCCTAGTATTCTGTCTTAGGTGTTGGGCTTAATTTTCTCTGAAATAATAAAGACATGAGACAACTCTTGCTGCTGTCACCAACTCTCCTGACATTTATATTGTGGCATACTTTACACAGTGTTTCTCTATTCAGTTTTTTACTTGACTCTCAGAATAAGGCCATGGGGTAGGTATGTTTTATCCTGACTTCTCTTGCAATGGAGCTCAGAGATGAAAATTGAAGTGCCCAAAGTCATCCAACGGAGCTGTGAGTCAAATCCCCTGCTCCAAATCCAGTGCTCAGAACTCAAATTCTAAGAGTCTGAACCTTAGTCCAATGGCAACATGGGTTAAGCTGAATTTGGTGGGTCATTCTAGAGGCCTGTCTCACAATTCATACTACTTCTGTCAGAAACTGAAGTCAAATTGTTAACACTCTTCTGTTTGAATGAATCCTCATCTAGGAGTAAAAGTTGAAGTCATTACACTGGTTGGCAAAGTCCTGAGAGACCTGGCTCTTTCTGCCACACATCGGCTCCTATTATGAACCCCTTGCTTCCTCTGCTACAGCCACACTGACCTCCTTCTCTTCACTCTTTTGCCTGGCCCACTCTAGCTTCAAGGGTTTTGCACTGACCACTCCCTGGGCTTGGAACCACTGCCCTTCAGATCGCTGCACAGCTCATACCTTTATCTCCTTCAAGTCTTTGCTTAAATGTCACTGTCTCAGTGAGGCGTTCCTTTAAAAACTCTATTTAAATTTGCAACCCCAACTCCTAGCATGCCTGCTTAATTTTTCTTATAGGACTCTAACATACTCTACCTCTAACATACTCACCTTTTAACATACTCTATCATTTACTTTATTTTGTTATTACATTTCTTCCCTAACTAGACTATAAGCTCCAGGCAAGTATGGATTATTTGCCTGTTCTGTTTATTCTTGGTGTTAACAACCAGCACATAGAAGAATATTTGGAACATAATAAGTCCTCAATAAATGTTGGAGAACAAATAGTGATTGGAAAAAATGTATCCTGAGTTCTTCCCCAAAACCAATCTGTACACAAAGTAGGAGCTTCCTGGAAAGAGGGATGGTCATTTTAACAATAAAACTGACAGGATTAGAAGAACTCCACAAAGTGAGCATCTGGTGCTTCTGAGGTTCATGCTAGCCCGTGAATTATTATGTCTTACCACTGGAAATTATGTATGCTAGATATAGTTCAAAAAAGCATGCCCTTAATCTTTTTCTCAGCTAGATATGAAAATTAAGCGAAATGAAAATACAATTCAAGAAGTACAAAGAGCATCTGTCCTACTTATATCTGCTGCTAAAATAATTGCTATTGCTCTTTTGAAGCTTACTTACATCTGCCAGATATTTGCGAAGAGATGATTTTTGCAAAGAACTAGGCCCTGGCTGTGCTCGTTTCAAACTCTTAGCCTTCAAAATTCTGATTTATGTCCTGAAGGCTGACCCAGGTGACCCAATTCATATACCTAGGAACATGAAGATGCCCCGCAATTTACTTTGATTTCCCTGGAGGACCACATTCATTTCTGTGGGCATGGGAAGGAAAGAAATTACAGATAGCCATCCAGAAACACTGCTGCATTTTTTATCTATTGAAATTAGAAAGGGAGTTTTGCTAAACGCAAGTCACACGCTATCTATGGCCAACACTTTCCCCAAAGGTAAAACCTCCAGTTCCAATCAGACTTAGAAGGATAGATGAAGAGTGGAAGCTCCAGGATGAGCAGGTAGAAACTGGTGATTATGGCATTGGACCTAGCCTACGTTTCAGCACGACTTCCTGTTGTACACCTGGCAAACAGCTACCTAATAAACGTGTTCTTTCATTGGGAGGGTGCTCTGGCTTGACCTTTGCATGGCAATTGAGCTCCTCACAGCATTTTTATCTTTATCATGTAATTTTACTCCCATAAAATGTCAGTTTGTTCAATAAATGTATGACCTTTAGTAAGCATTTATAACCCCCTGTTTCTTCATCTATAAAATAGAGAAAATTTAAAAGCATTTATGTTAGGGTTGTTAGGAGGATTAAATGAGGTAACACATAGAAAAGACCTGACACACAGTAAATGTGCAGTGAATGTTATACAAGAACATGAGAAACCTGCAAATAGTAAAAAATGGGGTGGAGTGCAAAGTGAACCTCCCTCCTCCCAGGAATTCCTGAAACTACCTCCCAGTCATAGTTATAAAACCAGTTTCTTATGTTATTGTGACAGTATTTGAATTTTTAAAAATTATTAAGCTGGAATGGGGTCAGAGGCAACATAGGGAGACTCTGTTTTTACAAAAAAAGTTGTTAAAAATTAACCGAATGTGGTGGCATGCACCTGTAGTCCCTGTTACTTGGGAGGTGAGGTGGAAGGATCACTTGAACCCAAGAGGAAGAGGCTGAGGCAGTGAGCTGTGATTGTGCCACTGCACTCCAGCCTGGGCAACAGAGTGAGATTCAGACTTGGGAGGAGGGGTGTGGGAGGGCAAAGACTGGTCTTTACTTTCATATTTCTTTGCCTCCCCTTTGGGAGGAACAGCAAGTTGTGCAAAATGCTAAATAAGAAGAGAGAGGCACATGAAATGGATAGACCAAAGTTGGGAAAGTGCTGACCCCATAGGGCTGATTTAGTACATTAATGAACCTGAACAAGAAGAACCAGATGTGCTGGGATTCCAGCCAGGTTGGGATAAGCTTGATACTGATGTAGACAGAGTAAGACAAACACATCTGTGTGTGTGTGTGTGTGTGTGTGTGTGTGTGTGTGTGTGTGTGATAAGGGGAGAATAATGAATGAGCATGTTAAACCTTCTCTTTAGGTCAGAACTTCTTAAATCATGGCAAATTTTGGATGGAAATAGGCAGATTTTCAGATTGGCATTTGCAGAGTCTATGAGGTGAAACAAAACCAAAACTTCCCCCATCTGAGATGAAGAAGGCAGGACCAGAGGGATTTAGAGGATTTTGTCAATGTTATTGAATGTTAGAGCTGCTGTCGAAACAAGGTCCTCGCCTTAGTCGAAACAAGGTCCTCGCCTTATAAGGCAATAATGCTTCATCTGTTTTCAAACTGAAAAGCAATCATACAAATGGTGTTCTTGTCAAGTCAAGTAATTTTGTTCACTAAATTTCTTAATAGATGAACAACGGTCTGAAGTAGCTATGTTTTGAGTTTGCTATGCCTCGGCTTCTCCTAGATGGAAAATTTCTTGGGGGCAGACTATGTCCTACTTTTCTTCTAAGTACATGAACACCTAATATGCTTTTCTTGATGCAATGGTTATTTTATAAATATTTGATGAAAACTGCCTCCACCCAGTAGCATATAAATAGTCTATATGGAGTTTGCTTGGTCATTACCAGCAGGGAATCGGATGGCCTGTGGCAACTCATTGTACAATACAACTGTGGCAAAGTAAAACAAATCTCATGAAAGCTTTGACCATTAGCTACCATTTTGACTTTACAGATAGGAAGGGAAAAGAGAATTATGGCTAAACTCGCATGCAATAATGTGGTTTTAAAGCACTTAGCACAGGGATTATAATCCCTGTTAATCAATGGCACTGTGCTTATTATCAGTGTGGTTCTACTGTATTTTTTTTTACGGTACTGTATTTAGCAAGAAAACTAAAACCCGAGGAGGCAAAATAAAGAATGACTTCTTTTAAGCCCTTCCCTCATTACTCTCTTTTGATAGCAGCTTTGCTGTAATAGAAAGTTGCATTCCAGGCTGGGCTTGGTGGCTCAGCCTGTAATCCCACCACTTTGGGAGGCCGAGGTGAGTGGATTGCCTGAGCCGGTGGGTTCGAGATCCACCTGGGCAACTTGGAAAGACCTTGTCTCTACAATTAAAGAAAAAAAAATTAGCCAGGCATGGTAGCATGTGCCTGTAGTTCCCGCTACCTGGAAGGCTGAGGTGGAAGAATCGCTGGAGCCTAGCAGGTCAAGGCTATGGTGGCCAGGAGCATGCCACTGCACTCCAGTCTGGGTGACAGAGTGAGACTCCAACTCAAAACAAAACAACAACAAAAGAACCCAAGAAAGTGGCATTCCTCACTCTCTGCCTCCAATCAGTGATCCCTTGTTGGTGACAAATGGTAAGTATGGTGGTGACATTTGTGGTTTGAAGCCTTCTCCACCTGTTTTAAGATAACTATAGTATCATTACTTGATGGAACCCATTTGACTTTGAAAACGAGTGAAGTGTTTCCCTTTCTTTGCGTTGCAACAAAATACGTTTTAGAAAACATCTTCTCCATTACAAGGGTGAGCCCCAGTTCTCTACCAAGTCTCCACCAAGTCACCTTGTTTTATGATTAGGCCCCCTGAAGTCCCTGCCTCTTGAGTCAAGCAAGTCTTGCCATTCAGCCGTCTGTGCTTATCATGTGCTAAGGATACAAAAAAATACAGAGGGGTGCAAAGATGATGAATACGTGGCTTAGTGCTAAAGAAAGCAGCTGAACTTGCAGTCCATTAACCATTAGTAATGAAGCCTTAGACTCTCATCATACATTTGCACAATCATTTGGTGTGGCTGTCACTGTCTCCCTTTTTTGTTTCCATTGGTGGTTCTTATTTTTCTGAGTGTCATCTCCCTGCCTGGTTCTTTCCATTTAACTATTGGAAACTTACCATCTATCAGGCCCTATTCTGGAAACTGGTGATACCTCAGTAAACTAAACAGATCAAAACTCTTGTCCTCAGGAAGCTTTCATTCTAGAGAGGAGAGATGCAATAAATATAATATAAATGAAAATATAGTGAATGTTACTGAGTTGATGGAAGAAACTAAAGCAAAGAAGGGGGGTCAGTAGTTCCCAATGGGCGGTGGAAATTGTAATTCTGAGTACAGTGACCAGGGAAGGTCTCACTAAGATATCATTTGAGCAGACCACAGAGAAGATGAGGAATGAGCCAGTGGATGTCTGAGATGTCCTCTACAGACAGAGAGGGCGGCAAGTGCAAAGGCCCTGAGGCAGGAGCAAACAGTATGTCTGTGTGGTAGCTGCTGAACCATTGTTTTAAAAAATAAACTTTTCATATTGGAATTATTTTAGATTTATAGAAGTTGTAAAGACAGTACAAAATAATTCCCATATATCCTATCCTCAGCTTCCACTAATGTTAACATCTTACACAATTATGAAATATTTTTCAAAGCTAAGAAATTAATGTTGTAAGCCATAATTTTGAAGCTAAGAAAACTGTGACCACTATGGGTACATTTGTTTTACTCACCCACAGTTACCATAGCAAGTTAGTGGTTGAGTAACTTGCTATGGTAACTCAGAAATCCTATCCGCTCCATCTTGTTTCTACCAATGATGAAAACATTTTCAAGCATTTATTTTCAAAATCCTCTTCCCAGAGTCTGGGTTTCTTTTAAAAAGCCGTTACTTTCAAACATATCTTTAAATAATTACCTTTACCTTGAAGACGCAGATCAAATTTATCTATTTTATTTTAAAAATTATCTGCCAGATACCATACTACTGGCAGACAACCATCACGTTAAAGGTCTACATCTGTTTATCTGTATACTAGTCCAGTGTCATGAGTCAGCCAGTGAAAGTCTATGTGGTTTAACAAATTCCTATGGCTTCCCCTTCCCCAAACCTAGTTCTTCTTGGTTTGGAATAAAATAATATGACTGCTGCACCCCCAGACTTTCCTACCCTGAATCATTCACTCATCCAATAAATGTTTATAAAGCAACTATCAGACATCAGGTATTGTCAGGGGCTTTCTATAGTTCTAGTGGAGGAGATGGGCAGAGAACGCACTGATCCCAGCACAAGGAAACGTGTGGCACAAAGGAGGTAAGTGAGGCAGGGAACTCAGTATTGGGGGAGAGGGAAAGATTCCCAGGAGAGGTCTCTTTTGAGCTGGACAACTTGAAGTTAGCCAGATAACAAAGGGGTGAACCAAACACCTCATACAGAGGGGAGCACATAAGCAAAGTTAGAGAGGAAATATATGTGAAACATATACGTATGAAACAACAAGACAATATATCTGAAACACACACATATGGAACAACAGGGCAATAACTCTGAAATATATAAGAAACAACAGGAAATGTATCTGGAAATCAATACAGCCAAGGGTGTGTTTGGAGTGATAGGAGAAGAGGGTAAAGCAGGGTTACTCAAAGTGTGGTCCTGGGACCAGCGGTGTTGGCGTCACATGAGAGCTAGTTAGAAATGCAAACTCATGGGCTTCACGTGGAATCAAGATTCTATGAGAAAGAGACACAGGAAATTGTGTTTTTAATAAGCTCTATAATGGATTATTGTGCACATTAAAGTTTGAGAACCACTGAGGCAGAAAATCAAGTACACTAGACCTACAAAACTCCAAAAGCTGATCGGAAAAAGTCACTTGTGGATGCCAAACTAGAGAGAATCTTGGCCTTATGGCAGGCTGGGCCTGCTCTTTAAATCTAACAACTGCCAGAGGGAATTCAGTGGTATAAAATGCAATCACCAAAAGATATAAAGCAAAACAGGTGACTTCTAACAAGATGCCTTAAAAGACAGGCCCTGCTGTGTCTATAAATCAAGATTATATTTACTTTTGTGAAGGGGATGGCCCATGCTGCCTGTCTGGGTCTGATCTACTAGTACACCTAATTATAGCTACTTCTACATCTCCTGTGCAGGAAGATTATCTTGTGGCTGAGCAGTTTTGAGCCAACTTAAGCAAAACAAAACCAACTTATCTCATTCTTCAATCATCACTAATTAAAGACACCCTTCCATAAGAGGCAGGCAGGGCCTTTTTTTTTTTTTTTTAATTTTAAAGATGTGGGGCACAATTCAGGGTTAGTTATACAAATGTTCATTATGCAGGTACCCTTGTTGATAAGGTGTGCCCCCGCAAGAGATTCCCACTACTGCCAATTCCACCCCCCCCCCAGCAGTTTCGGACTACTGCCGATCCTTTCCTTACAGTATTAGATAATTGTTCAAGGTTCACTTATGAGCGAGAACACGTGATACTCAGTTCTTTGTTTCTGTGAAAAATCACTCATTATTATAGATTCTAAGTCCATCTGAATTGCTGTGAAGTTCATCATTTTGTCCTTCTTTATGGCTGTGTATTATTCCATTGTGTATATGTATCCTATTTTTAAAATCCAGTCCTCTTTTGATGGATAGCATGGTTGGTTCCATATTTTTGCCATTGTGAATAATGCTGCAATAAATTTGCGTGTGCAGGTATCCTTTCCATAGAGTGATTTGAGTTCCTCTGGGTATATTCCCAGTAGGGGGACTGCGGGGTTGTATGGGAGGTTGGCTTTTAGATCTTTTGGGAATCGCCACACTGTTTTCCACACAGGTTGTACTAGTTTACACTCCCACCAACAGTGTAGAAGTGTTCCCTTTTCGCCACATCCTCTCCACTTCTGTTGTTTTTTGAATTATTGATGATAGCCATCCTGACTGGAGTTAGGTGGTATCTCAGTGTGGTTTTAATTTGCATTTCTTTGATGACTAGTGAGGCTGATCATTTTTTCATGTATCTGTTGGCTGCTCGTATGTCTTCTTTTGAGAAGTGTCTATTCATATCTTTTGCCCACTTTGTAATGGGGATGTTTGTTTTTTACTTTTCGGCACGTTTGAGTTCCTTGTAGATCCTAGATGTTAGGCCTTTGTCAGACTTACAGTTGGCAAATATTTTTTCCCAGGACTGCTCCCTACTCTCTCAATGGTTTCTTTGGCTTTGCAAAAGCTTTTCAGTTTGATGAGGTCCCACTTGTCTATCTTATCTCTTATGGCCTGGACATATGGGGTTTTGATCAGGAATTGGTTGCCAGTTCCAATTTTCATAAGGGAGTCTCCTGCATTTTTTTAGGTTCTTGTAGTTTCAGGTTTTACATTTAGGTCTTTGATCCATTTAGAGTTGATTTTTGTGTATGCTGATAGGTAGGGGTCCTGTTTCAATCTTCTGCATGTGGTAAGCCAGTTTTTCCAGCACCATTTACGGAATAGGTTCTCTTCTCTCCAGTGGCTCATGGTAGAGGATTTGTAAAGAGGAGTTGATTGAGAAATTGATGTTTGCTTCTGAAATCTCTATCTTGTTCCATGGGTCTATATGCCTGTTCTTGCACCAATACCAGACAGTTTTGATTATTGTAGCTTTATAATAAAGCTTAAAGTCTGAGAGTGTGATGCCTCCCACTTTGTTTTTTTGGCTGGGGATTGTTTTGGCGATTCGTGGTCATTAGTGTCTCCATATGCATTCCTGCATTGTTGTTTTCGGTCTAAGAAGAAAGCTGCTGGTAATTTAATGGGCAATGTGTTAAATCTGTAGATTGCCTTGGATAGGATGGACATCTTAACGATGTTGATTCTTCCAATCCATGAGCATGGGATATTTTTCCATTTGTTTGTGTCATCTTTTATTACTTTGAGTAGTGTTTTGTAGTTTTCTTTGTAAAGGTCTTTGACTTCTCTGGCTAGGAAAATGCCAAGGTATCTCATTTTTTTGTGTGGCTACTGTGAATGGGATTGCACTTTTTATTGGGGTTTCTGTTTGTTTATTGTTGCTGTATAGGAATGCAACTGACCCTGAGTCTTTGCCAAAGTCCTTTATCAGTGCAAGGAGGTTTTTGACAGATTCTCTTGGGTTTTTGAGCTATACAATCATGTTGTCTGCAAAAAGGGATAAATTAACTTCCTCTTTTCCTATTTGGATAACCCTAATTTCCTTCTCTTGTCTGACTACTCTAGCTAGGGCTTCCAATACTATGTTCAACAGGAGGGGTGAGAATGGTCATCCTTGTCTTGTACCAGTTTTCAGGGGAAATGGTTCCAATTTCTGTCTGTTTAGCAGTATATTGGCTGTGAGTTTCTCGTAGATGGCTCTTACTATGTTGAGGTATGTTCCATCTATGCCTAGATGTTTGAGGATTTTTATCAAGAAAGGATGCTGGATTTTATCAAAAGCTTTTTCCATGTCTAATGACATAATCATGTGGTTTTTGTCTTTATATCTGTTGATGTATTTAATTTAATTACGTTTACAGTCTTGCTGATGTTGAACCAGCCCTGCATCCCGGGGATGAAGTCTACTTGGTCTTGATGGGTGATGTGTTGTCGGATCCCACTTATTAGAATCTTGTTGAGAATTTTAGCATCTGTATTCATCAAGGATATTGGCCTGTAGTTTTCTTTCTTTGTTGGGTCTTTACCCAGTTTGGGTATTAATGTGATGTTAGCTTCATAAAATGATTCTCAGCTGCCTGAAATAATTTCAGTAGGGTTGGTTATCAGCTCCTCCTTTTATGTTTTGCAGAATTCTGCTGCATAGCCATCTGGTCCACGGCTTTTTTTTTTGTAGGTAGCTTTCTTATGTCATAGTAGATTTCCTGGGTTGTTATTGGTCTATTATGGTCTATTTATGGTCTCAATTTCTTCTTGCTTCAACCTGGGGAGGTTGTGTGATATAAGAAAGTCCTCCATTTCATTTAGACTTTTGAGATTGTTTCCATACAGGTGTACGTAGTAATCTCTGATAATGTTTTGTATTTCTTCAGGGTCAGTTGTGACTTCATCTTTTGCATTTCTGATTGTGTTTATTAAACTTTTTCTCTCTTGATCAGTCTAGCTAGGGGGCCATCAATCTTGTTTATCTTTTCAAGAAACAACTTTTGGTTTCATTGATTTTTTTGTGTTATATTTTTTCCTCTGTGTCATGAATTTGGGCTTTTATTTTGTTGATCTGGATTCTTCTGCTAAACTTATGGTTTTGGTGGTTTTGCTTTTCCTTAGGTGATTTGTTAGGCTGTTAACTTATGATCTTTCCATTTTCTTCATGTGTGTTTGTAGAGATATGAATTCCCCTCTTAGGACTGATTTCATGGCATCCGAGAGATATTGGTAAGAAATTTCTTCCTTTTTATTTGTTACCAGGAATTTTTAAATCTCTGTTTTGAATTTTGTGTTGATTCAGGAGTTGTTTAGCATCATGCTTTTTAGTGTCCACGTCTTTGTGGATTTGAGGGGAACTTTGCTGGTGCTGATATTTATTTTTATTCCATTGTGGTCTGAGAAGGTGCATGGCAGAATTCCAATTTTATGTAATTTGTTTATGCTTGATTTATGGCCGAGGATGTGGTTGATCCTAGAGTACATTCCATGTGGTGATGAGCAGAATGTGGTTGTTGCGGGGAGTGTTCTGCAGGTATCATTTGGTCAAGCGTCATGTTGAGGTTCTGGATCTCCTTGTTGACTTTTTCTCTTTATGATATGTCTAGTGTTGTTAGTGGAGTGTTGATGTCCCCAGCTATGACAGTGTTAGAGCCAGTGTCTTTTTTTAGTTTACCTAGAAGCTGCTTTATGAAAGTTGGTGCTCCTATGTGGGGTGAATATATGTTTAGGATGGATATTTCCTGTTGATGGATCGAAACTTTTATCATTATGTAGTGACCTTCCATATCTTTTTAAATTTTTGATAGCTTAAAGGGTATTTTGTCTGATAATAAAATTGTGATCCTGCTTTTTTTTTGTTTCATTCACCTGAAATTTTTTTCCTATCCTCTTACTTTGAGTCTGTGAGTGTCCTTTCTGGTGAGGTGAGTCTCTTGGAGACAATATATTATAGTCTTATAATATTTTATCCAATTTGCCATTCTATGTATTTTCAGTGGTGCATTTAGTCTATTCACATTCAGACTAATTATTGAGATATGAGAGTTTATCTCTGTCATCAGGTTCATATGGCGTTTGTTATTGTTGTTGTAATTTGTTTGTTTATTTATTATCTTTCTTTTGATTTTTGGGTGGATTGATGTGTGTTTTCAATCTTTTTCTTGTACTCTTGTGAAGGGAGTTATCATTCTTTTTTTCCTTTCTTCTGTGTTTAATACTTGGCTAAGTGTTTCTTGTAAAGCTGGTCTAGAAGCAGTGTAAACTCTTAGGGATTGAATGTCTGGGATGAATATTTATTTTACATCACTAATGAAACTTAGTTTAGCTGGGTAGATATTTCTTGGTTGAAATTGTTTATCTTTGAGAACTTTGAAGATTGGGATCCAAGCTCTCCTACCCTGAACTGTTTCTGTAGATAAGTCTGCGACTATTTTAATTGATCTTCCCCAGTAAGTAGTCTGACCTTTCTCTCTGGCTGCCCTTAGGATATTTTTTGTATACCTACTTTGTGTAGGCGAATTACTATGTGTCTAGGAGTTGGTTTTCTTATTTGTTGTCTTGCAGGGGTTCTCTGAATCTCTTGTGTTTGAATTGTCGTATCACTGATGAGATGAGACATGTTTTCTTAGATAATTTCATGGAATGTTTGTTCCAGTGTGGTCTCTGTCTCTCTACCTGCCTCAGGGATTCCAATTAATCCTAGGTTCAGCCTCTTAAAATAATCGCTCATCTCTTCGAGGTTTTGTTCTGTCTTTTTAAGTTTCTTTTCTATGTTTTTAATGGTTTGGGTTAGTTCCATATTTTGGTCCTCAAGCTCTGAGATTCTTTCTTCTGTTTGGTTAATTCTGCTTTTCATGCTTATCAGTTTATTGTTTATTTCATTCACTGTATTCTTAATGCTGTTATCTCAGTTATCAATTCCTTCATTCTTTCCTCTTGTCTCTCTTCATTTATATTTATTCTCTCTATTAATATCTTGATACCTGGGATTGTGGTTTGAGATCAGTCATTCTCAGGATTCTTCATTGTTTGAATTCCAGAGTCTGTATTCTCAGTGGCTGACCTCCCAGGGGTCTGAGTGAGACTCATATTCTTCCTTTGTTTTTTCTTCATTTGTGTATGTTTTCCTCATCCATTTTTTACCTCTTTAATTCTGTTGTTCAATGATAGAGGGTAGCTTTTATTTCTGTTTGCTCAATCTCCTATTCTTCCTTATGTAGATCCTCTGGTTTAGTTCAATTCTGAGTCAGGTCTAGGGGTGGGGGCCTGTGCTTTTTGCAGTTTTGAGATTTAATTAAGGAGGGAGATGTGATTCAGAAGCTATCTGCAGATTACAATATCTGCTGACAGGTGTGTGGGCCCCCTGGAAACTCTTTCCCACTGCTTTACAATCTGTTCATGTGTGGAGATGTCTGTTTACCCCCTGAAACCAAAATGAGATAAGAAAAGGAAAAGAATGGTAAAAGCAAAGAGGATGGTGAAAGGGAGGTGGAGAGAGAAGAAAGGAGGAAACCAACAGGTGTACCAACTAATGAATAAACAGAGACACAAACAAAGACAGAAAAAACAACAACAAAAAACCAAAAACATATAGATAACCATATAAACAAACAAACAAAAGCCCTCTTGTTGGTGTACTATCCCTCAAAAATACCCATAATAAACAGAAAATCTAAAAAAAATTAAGGTAACAGAAACAAAGCAAGTACGAAAACGTAAACAAAAGCAGAAAGAAAGAGAAAAGAAAAAAATAGCTAAAACTAAAACAAAAAACAAACAAGAAAAAAGAATTGCTGTCTGTCCATTTCTGTGACTGCGGGTTCCCTGCTGGCTTCTGCCTTAGGGAACTGCTCTAGTCTCCAGCCCCTCCCCTCCACTCTCAGTATCGACTGATTGGGTTGCTGTCAGCATGGGTCAGATGTCCCACCAACTACTGTGTTAGGAGGATGGATCATATCCAGACTCATGCTACTCGCTGCTGCTACTGTCAAGTCTCTGGTTCAGATCTGATGTGTCTGTGCCTGTTCCGGCATGGGGGAAGGGCGTCTGTCTTGTTGAGGCTGATGAGAAGATAGCTTCTGGGTCCCAAGGTGGAGGCTGGGTGGAGCTGGGTGGGGCAATGCAAGTCTTTGCCCGGTCCGGGACTGAGAAGATGGTGCTTGTTGGCATTTTGTCACTGACATTGGAGTTTTATCTCAGATTTCCTCGACCTGACCACCTCCATGGATCTTCCTGCTTGTGCCCCATCTGCTACTGCAGGTGATGGCGTGGGCTGGTGCCAGGTGGTGAGGGGCAACTTTCTCTTCTGCCTCCTCTCAAGAGAGCCCTGAGAACGGCATATAATCCTGCACACCCGGGTCTCCAATCTCAGGGCGGTGGTGGGTTGCAGTCATCTCAGGAGGAAAGCCCCAGGTGCATGCATTCAAGTATCCCCTCAGACCAACTCTCACTCACCCACTCATGCAGAGTCTTTAAAAGCACTCGTTTTTGTGAAGATTCTCACAGTCCTACCTATTCTGTCACCATCTTGCCCAGAATCTCCTGCTTTCTTTTAAAGTTGCAAACAAGCCCCAAATAAAGACTGCTCAGAGATTGTTTATATTTATTAATGTGTAACGTGGATGCAACTGCACAGACATTTCAGTGTGGCACCATTGAAACTGCCAAAATGGAGCCTGGAAGCCTGCCATGTCTATACACAATTAGGAAGCCGAGCTGCTGTGCCATCTTCCTCTTCCCTCTCTCTTAAAGCTCTCATGCCTACTGAATGGAAATGGCAGGACAGAGGTCATTCTTCCAATCTCACACACTACTGTCGACAGCTACCATTTTACCATGCATCTGCGTGCTAAGCTCTGTTCTAACAACCACGGCAGTGATAGTAGCTAGCTCTTCCATCATCTTCCCCTCATACCAGACACTGAATGTTTATATGCATCATAATTTAATCCTCACAACAGTCCTGAAGTAGGTATTATTATTATTATTATTATTATAGTCCCATTTTACAAATGAAGAAACTGAGCACAGAGTGATTAAGAAACTTGCCCCATAGTTTGTGTCCTTAGCCACCATGCGATGATTTCTCCAGGTACTCTGCACTCCTGACCTAATTTCATCTTCAAAACAAACTTGAAAGCTACAGAGTATTAGTTTTATGTTTGCAGATTGGAGAAGTTGAGGATCTGGGAGATTATATTTGCCCAAGGCCACCTACATATTAAATAGAAGAGTCGGTATTGAACTTGACTGCAAAAGCTCATATTTCTCCCTCTGCACCTAGGTTCAAAGCAGTGCATTTTTATAAGCCTCTTCCAAAAGTAGCTCGGGTTACAAAAAGATACGGTTCTCCATGTAGAGGACACTGTGACAAAACTAGGGGTCACGGGTCCCTGGAGAATGGGAGTGTGAAAAACAGATGGCTGATGAGCTTGCAATGCCACTAGAGAAAATGAGGATTTGGGAAGAAAGGTGAAAGTACCAAGCCATAGTTAGCTTGCAAGTCTTGCTGTTTTTCTGGTTGTGAGGCTGCTTTTTCAAGCAGACTCTCTTCTTGCATTTATAGGGACATTGGCTGGGTCAGGGCTATAGCCTGTGGTTGTAGGCCAAAAGCTAATGGTTCCCTTATGAGTTGTGATTTTAGTCACTCGCTGCTCTAGCCAAGTGAGTTAAAAGACCACAGGACAACAGACCGCTTGTCATGTTATTGTTCTCAGAAATCTGGGATGATAAAAGCAGAGTAAGTTTCTAGCCAAAGTAAAGCCTGACTTTAGGTGCAAATATTCACACACATACACATCAATTGAGCCAGCTGTATTTTTGGTCAATAATTAGGGGGGCTTTCCAAGAATTGGCAAAATAACACTTGAAGAGGTTTTAGCATAGCCTTAAGATTCATAAAAGCTATTAATCTCTTTATGTTATCATTTTACCAAAATAATTAGTAGTGGAGCAGAAAGACTTTCCTTTGTTTTTAGGGGATTTCTAAAATCCCCTAAAGGTCTGATAAGTGTTTCCATTCTTAAGTTTATAGCACCAAAACTCAAGTAGCATAATAGATAAATAGCAACCCTAGATTTGTATAATTGTGGACCTTTCTACATTTAGGAGAGACAGGCTATATGGGGGAGGGAAATAATTACTTATTCAGTTTAATCATTTACTTAATTTATCTGGTGTTCATAAGACCTGGGAGAAAATATAGTTTAAAATAAAATTTTAATCAGTACAGAACAAATTGCAATGGCCTACTAACAAAATTTTCCAAGCACAGTAAGTTCAGTGGTGGCAGAACTCATCACAGGTGTGACTCCAGTTCTTAGAAAAATTCCTGGCACACGCTGGTGCTCCATGACTATCTATGGAGGACTGTCTTCCTACGGCTCCTTCCCACTTACCACTCTGATGGTGATGTTGGCAGTGCTATGTACTTGGGAAGAAGCATCCTTGAACACTCCCAACAATGCTGCAAGGTAGTTAATATTGCTGCCTTTATTTTACAGATGGGGAATGAGGGTTAGTGATGCTCCGTAACACACCCAGGTCACAAAGTAGAAGAACTGGAATCCAAACTGGAAGTTTTCCTGTTCCTGGAGTCTGAATTCTTAATTACTATTCTAGACTGCCTGTAGCCACTGTTTGTTTGGAGATGGTAAACTTGAATCCTTTACTAAAGTCAAGAGGAAGAGTCCTTTAGGTCATGCCAACACCATTTTTGAGAAGTGTGTCGCAAGAAAGAAATGTTTCTATCTCACTCCAAACTCCAGGAAAGATGGTGTTTTCGGTGACAGACCTTCAGCAACTCATCATTGGTGATTCCAGAGTGACTCTAAAATTTATGTGTAAGTTTCTTTCTCAGAACCTATTTTTCAACAGACTCTTTGTTACAAAATAAAAATGAGGTTTCCGGAGTAGTTCATAAAAGCCAATTTAACTCATAATTAAAACACAGCATACCTGTTGCAATAAACTAGTAATTACACCAGATAGAAAAAGGTAGCATTAGTAAGATGTAATTTATAAAATTAGGTTTGGTGCTTAAGGAAATGCAGATTTAATAAAGAGAAACGTTTTTTAAAATCTGAAGGGAACTTCTGGATGCTTTTATAAAGCTTTTCATTAAACGTGGGTCGCACTGGTCCTTTAATTTCAATTTCTCTTCAAAACCTGGCTTTCCTGCTCTTTGTACCTTAGACACATGATATTACAAGGCGGCTTCCTACTTTATGCCATCATTATATTGATTTGGTGCACTTTTAGAACACTAGAATGAGGGAGATGCAAGAGGAGGAGGAGGGGAGAGCTCCCTGGTGGGCACTGGGCTAAGTGGTGATGAGAGGAACAGCAGAGCAGATGTGTGCAGGGAGATGAGAAATCATACCCTCAAACTAGCAGGGCAGGAGGCAAAGAAGCAGGGCAGGAGGGAAAGACAGGGTGGGCACAGCCTCTTGAGGAAGAAACATGGCTGTGGAGAGGATGAGTCAGGAGTGTTTGTGTGTGCCACAGTGCCTGTGGCATTGTGTATTGTTTTTAAAATTTGTTTTTATAGAGATAGAATCTCTCTATGTTTTTCAGGCTGCTCTCAAACTGCTGGGCTCAAGCAATCCTCCTGCCTTGGCCTCCCAAATTGCTGGGATTATAGGCATAAGCCTCTATGCCCAGGTGGGATTGCGTGTTCTTATGTTTTGTTGTTCACTTCAGTTTATCAAGCATCATCTTGGTGCCCAGCACCGGGCTCATGAATAAAGTCTGGTGCTAATGGAGCTTACGTTTTTGTGGGGAACACAGGCACTAAATTAGCTGCAAATATATATATAAACCCAAATCATAGACAATGATCAGAGCCAGGATGGATATAAGTAAGGCACAGAGAGAATCAATAATAGAGTCCCCAAACTGGAAGGGAAGCCTCATGGAGGAAGTAAGATGAGAATCCCGCCCCTTTGGGAGGCTGAGGTGAGTGGATTGCCTGAGCCCGCGGGTTCAAGTCCTGCCCGGGCAACTTGGCGAGACCTCATCTCTACAATAAATCAAAAAATTAGCCGGGCATGGTAGCGCACGCCTGTAATTCCAGCTGCTTGGAAGACTGGGGCGGAAGGATCGCCGGAGCCCAGCAGGTCGAGGATGCGGTGGCCGGAAGCAGCCACTGCACTCCAGTCTGGGCGACAGAGTAAGACTCCAACTCAAAATAAAAAAAAAAAAAGAAGAGAGTCTTATCATATGTTGCATAAGGAACACATCTCAGGGAGAGGGGTTTGCAAGAGCCATGCCCTGAGAAGGATGGAAAGAACCTGGTATGTCCTAAGAATGGGAGGAAGCTGGTGACTGGATCAGGCAAGAGATGTGATGACCCATAAGAGTGAGGCAGGGCAGGTCTATGAGGACTGCGGGAACCACACTGAGCAGTTAATTCTCAGTGCAGAGGGAGTCACTGGGGTTTTTCAGGGCATAAGGACAGGACAGAGGAGCTTTCATAGAGACAGTCGGGCTGCTGGGAGGAGAATGTGTGGGCAGGCATGGGTGGTTATGCTCACCATGGCAGCCTGTGTCCTTCTGTCCCTTGTTACGGGCACTGTACAGATTGGCAAATATGACTGCCACTTGCCAGCTGGCATTTTACAGCTGGAAGGACACTCAGAGAGTGTGAGTAATGTGGTTTTGAGGCTGGGATCTCACAGAGAGATTGAAAACAAAAATGAGGTGACTTTCTATTTGACTATGTAGAGTAAAATCTCAGCTACCATCATTTCACTTCATGGGAGAAGAGATATTTTAAAACCCCAAGCCCCAGTTTTATAGAAAATGCTACACTTTCCTTATATTTTTTACATTTTGTATTAGAATGAGTGAAACCTCATTAGCAGATGGAGTACAAGCCCACAAATCAGTATTTAGAACGTTAGTACTTAGGAACCGTTGATCTCACCCCTCTACTCATTAAACAGATGAGAAAACTTGAGGTTTAGGAGGCTTTCCCAGGGTGACGTGATGAATTGAGGGCAGAGACCTTCAGTCTCCTGACTCCAGGTTAAATCTCTCTCCACTGCATCATCATGCTGTGTTTCTTTGGTTTTGCAGAGGTTCAGACAGTGCACCATCTCTTCCTGCCTAGAGTGGGCTATGATGGCCATTCACTTCCCTGAGGGCTAAGTACCTAGTAAGGAGCCAGCACTCAGCAAAACAGTTCTCAGTCTGGAGCCCCACAAGATGGGACCATTTTCTTTATCAAGGAGAGGAAGGTGTGTCTCACCTGATCTTTAGGTACGCTGCAATCCCAAACACCAACAACACCACGGCAATGACGGTCACAGTGATGGCGGCGATGCTGCCTGCAAAGGGGGAAAGGCACAGAAATGAAGATCCAGGAGGGAATAAAATACATTTGGAGTGCCGGGTACCCACCTTCTGCTTGCCCCCATCTTTTTTCTGAAAGAGAAAAAAGTCATTTACGTCAGATCATTCCGCAAGTCAGAGCTAGAATAAAACTCAGGATCTTAATTCTGTTACCAAAATGCTTTTTATCGATGGGTGTGGTTGTTGACACCTGTGATCTCAGCACTTTGGGAGGCTGAGGCAGGAGGATCGCTTGAGCTCAGGAGTTTGAGACCAGTCTGGGTAACATAGTGAGAACTTGTCTCTACAAAAATTAAAAAATTAGCCAGGTGTGGTGGCGTGCACCTGTAGTCCCAGCTACTAGAGAGGCTGAGGTGGAAGGACTGCCTGCGCCCAGGAGGTTGAGGCTGCAGTAAGCCATGAGAGTGCCACTGCACTCCAACCTGGGTCACAGACTCTGACTAAAAAAAAAAAAAAAGAAAGAAAAATGCTTCTTATGCTAGGCAAGGTTGGGTAAATGGTCTGGGATTTAGAGAACAGTACTCAGTCATGTTTGATTGTCTTTTTAAGAATAATACTTACTCTCGTTAGAAATATGCCAAGGTATTTCATTTTTGTGTGTGGCTATTGTGAATGGGATTGTGTTTTTTGTTTGGTTCTCTACAGAAAACAGTGTGGGGATTTCTAAAAGATCTAAAAATTGACCTTCCATGTGACCCAGCAATGCCCCTTCTTGGAATAGACCCAGAAGAACACAAATCACTCTATGAAAAAGGTACCTGCTCATGCATGTTTATTGCAGCACTAGTCACAATAGCAAAAACATGGAACCAACCGTGCTGCCTATTGAAACTGGACTGGATAAAAAAAAAAAAAAGTGGTACATATACATGATGGAATATTATGCAGCCATAAAGGAAAACAAAATTATGAACTTCACAGCAACTTGGATGGATTTAGTCTATAATATTCAATGATTTATCACAGAAACAAAGAACTGAGTACCATATGTTCTCACTCGTAAGCAGACCCTGAACATTTACCATAATACTATAAGAAAGTGATTGGCAGTAGTGGGACACTACCAGGGGAGGGAAGTAGGGGAACATAAAATCTATCAGGGTACCCAAACTTCACCTGCATGATGATCATTTATGTACCTAACCCTGAACTGTACCCCACATCTTTAAAACAAAAATAATAATTAAACAAAAAGAATAATACCAATGTGTTGTTTCTGCTACTGCTGTTTGCTGGGGTAGTGGATTTTAAATTTTTTGTTTTCTTATTTTCCTCTTTTACTACTTATAAAACATTGGGAAACTTAGGATGCATTCTTCAAGGTCATTACAAAGTAATGTGATTGCTTTTTAATAAACTGGAACTACACAGCTCTATCAGTAGTGCCCACTTCAAAGCGTCACATTGGTAGGAGATACATAATTTTAACGATGCTATAAAATCAAAGCATTTTTTAAACTCCTTTGTTGACCCAGTTTTCATTCTTGAATGGTAAATCTGATTTTATAAAGAATAAAGTCAAATTTGGTGTGTAAAATAAGGTCGAGTCTGATAGGTAACATTAGTTTTTTTATTTGTAGAAATAACCAGGTGCAATTATCAAATAACACGAATGTTTTATTTTGTAGTTTGAAATCTGGTTCCAAAAGCAACTATTAACATGCATTTTTAAAAAGACTTTGAGCTTGTAGCCTTGTAAGGACCATACTGTCTTCGAAACTACTTTGAAGCACAACACCCTTTTTGTGTGAGCTTTGGACTAATAATGTATATACTTCAGTTTTATTTTGCTTTAGAAATTGCAAGAATCAACTGGGCTCTTTGGCACCAAGATGGTATTAGGGACCCCATTCATTCTTTAAGGATACGGGGGAATTATTTACTAGAACTAGTACTTCAAGAAATGATTAGTATTCTTCTTATAAGCATACTGGAATGAGCATAAAAAAATTAAAGTCTGAATATGGATTCAAGTGTGGTTTAACCATTATTAACTATGTGACCATGAACTATTATTCACTTAGCTCTGCCAACCTTTATACTACTAACCTGCCCAGACAGAGGCATAAAAATATTCTACCTATCTCACACGATTTTAAGGAGATTAAATGAGATGCCATGTGTGCCAATCTAAAGTACTACCCAAGTGTATGATCCTGGACCAATTCTCATCTCTCATGTACTAGGTCTCAAAAGTGATATATCTTTTTCACATTTTTGGGGATCTATTATTGTAGATTATTTCACCATCTCTTTTATTTTTTTCTCATCTGGTATGAACAGCTTTTGTCTATTGTTCTTTTTATTTGCCCAGCCACTAAAAGAATTAGGGCATAGCTAAGAAGCAAATCAGTCTACTTATTAATTCTTTAGTAACTTCCCAAAAGTTTTTGGTGAAATGAGGCTACATCAGATATCCATGCTCTGCTGGTTATAGTTTCTAAAAGAAAGTCAGAAAAAGACAGAGCTTAATATGTCTATACAGACTGATCACACTTAGCCATTTCTGCGCTTGCATACTTTTGGAAACTCACAGATCCGCTTTTTTGTTCCTGAAATCCTTTTGAGCAAGATTAGTAATCAATATAATTCTCTTTCTCTTTTTACTATTATAGAGATAGAATTATGGCACTGAATGCGAAAATGTGCTGACTGAGTTAAGTAGAGAAAGTTCGAGGTCAGATCCCTTTATGGAAAACCTCCACTCCTACTTTGAAAGGTTGCTCTTAGCATCCTGGCCTCTAAACTATGTTGAAATTAGAACAATTCAAAGTTCACTGAAGCTTCATAATAGTCCTTTTAAGAGCTTGTGAAAAGAGAGTTGTAACCCCAAGGGAAGGGGAGGGGCTGTGTTTTAAGATTCAAAAAGATACAATCATTGCAATTAGAAGCAGTTTAAAAACTGACTCTTTAATTTAATTTCTCCCTTGAAAAAAAAAAGTGGATGGAAGAGAAGAAATATAGGTGATTTCCCAGTAAGAATCTTTCTTGCCCCAGGATAGTTTAATATAGGAAACCGTAGGCTTGACCTTCTTCAAAGTTTCTTCTCTAAGTCTAAGAGTTGTGGCTTCTTCAACTCTATTTACTGAATTTATTTATATACCACCTCTTTCTAAAGATAAATCAGGCAGTTTCCCAAACTAAAGTGCAAGGCTGTTCCGGTTTTTTTTTTTTTTTTTTGAGACTGCAAGTGATAGAGTGACCACTTCTTCTCCATGTGATGGGTGGCTGTCTAGCTCTCAGTGTAACCCCCATCTTCAGATGGGACCACCCTTCCCTGTCCACAAAAGGCATTAGTCTGTATGACCAGAGTTGGAATTAACAAGCCATTTTCCACCTGATGGGCCCTGGAGGGCAGCTGCAAAAGTGCACCTCTGATAGTTGGTAGAGCCAAACACAAGGCCAAAAAGTACGAGACAAGATGGATGGTACTTGACTCTTTGAACCACCTTATTAACTATTCTGCCACCCTCTGGTTCTTCTCAGTGGGAGCTATCCATGGGAGCAAAAATTCCCAGAAGTGGAAGTCCTTTATCAAGCCTTGTGCCCAGGAGATTTGTGTCCGGAGCTTGCTCTCATCCCCACAGGAGCCGCTCCCTTCATAAGCCCCTGGCAACCTCAGCCTTGGGAAGTTCCACACCTGAGGGCATCACACTTTGAGCACATGAGGGAAGTGCTGGGCCCACACTAACACAACTGTATAAGGTTACTGAAAAGGCTTTATTTCAGCTTGTGAAAACAAATGTCATGTTCCCCTGATTTCTGTTTAAATTAAGATGGAATTCCCCTTCTCTTTTTTCAAGGTAGGTCAGGGAGAGGGAAAATGAGGAAGGTGTGGCTGGGGCCAAGGGAGGCTCTGCCTTAGGAGAAAGCTGATGTGGTGGGCAGAGTATGGGAGTGGAGGGATGGGGAAGGTGGCTGGCATTTCAGTTCTTCCTCATTGGGATTTGCCAGTTACAGACTGGGTGTGACTCAAGCTGTAAAGCCCTGGAATGTGCAGAAATTATGAGAGAACTGGAGGACACTTATCTATATATTGTATATATCAAGATACAAGAATTCCCACTGTGCTTGCACATTCCACCCTGCCAATATGTTCTGCCTAACCAGAGGGCTGGGCAGGACCCACAAACCACAGGCTCCTTGAATTTTGGGCATCCCCAAGGTCTAGGGTTTCTCAGGATCACATTTTGTCCTTGTCATAACAAGCCAGAACAAGAATAAATGACCCAAAGAATAACCACAGCTACCATCTGCAGGTCAAGAACGTTATCACGATCATCTCATTTACTCTCTCCATGCAGTGAATCAAATTATTCCCATTTTATACATGAGGAAGGCAAGGCTCAGAGAGAGTAAGGTTGTATATCTGATAAATGATCAAATTAACACTTGAACCCAGCCCATCCAGGTTTTGCATTTTTAATCATTAAAATAAAATGGTTACTTTTTTGACCCTTTCTCAGCTTGGCCAGTTCTAGTCTTTTTTCATGACCTGGCTAAATATCAATGCTCTGAGAAGATTTTTCTGACACCCCCAAGTACATGACAGTGTTATTGTGTGTTCTTAGATGCTGGCATCTTCTTTTCAATTCTGTATTGTGTTTAGGTTGGTTAGGTTCTTCAGGCAGATTCTAACCAAGTTCATCTTGCAACTCTTCCTGTTTCTTTGTGTACTCTTAGCTCCAGGCATGGTCTCTGGCCCATAGTGGGTGCTTAACTCATTTATTAAATGTTGAATAAATAGATATATTATTGGCAAAAAAAATGATAACTAGAAGTTTTTACCCCAATCATTGTGCTGAGAAAGTTCCCAAGGAGCAGGATCTCCACCTATTCACCTTATAATCCCCTGCTCCAGGTCTTCCTGAGTACCTATTCCTACTACAACTATGTCTATGGTCCTACCACCCTAGCCTCTTGCTCTTCACCCTTCAGTTGCAAGTCTCCATGGATGGTTAAGGTAATTAACTAGAGGAGAGTTAATTTAGGATAACTGTCTGCATAGAGTCAGATAATATCCTTGAAGCATCCAAAGAAAATGCCTGGTCAGCTCCAGTCGGCCACTACTCTACTCCCTACCCCCTCAAGAAAGGAGGTGGCCCTAGACACCATCACTGACCCTGTTTGACTCTGATCTGTATCCTGCGGCAGTCCTGGAATCAACTGTGACACCATTTAAAAAGTCTCTCTCCCTACACCTGCCTCTCATGCCACAGGCATGTGACCCTTCTCCTCATCGCACACTCAGAAGGGGCTCTGCTTGTGTCCAAACTGCCTCTCCTCATTTGACCAAATGGGCCCTCCTGTCTCTCCGGGCTTAGCAATATTCCCCAAACTCAACTGCTCCTCTGCAGGTGCTTCTCATTGGGAAATTTTCTATACCCCTCCTCCACCCCTTTAAACATGAAAGAAACATTTCATCCTACCTCTTGGCAGGAATACTTTTCAACTGTATCCAAATTGAAAATATTAGGATGTGATGGGAGGAAACCAAGACACCTCTGAAAGAAAGAACTTCACTAGGCTTGTTAAAATTGTTGTTGTTGCCCTGAGAGAGCTGGAGGTGGGGGAGGTGATGGTGGAAAGTTTCCAGGGGTGAAGAAAAGGCGAGCGTCTCGCGCCTACCCATACATGACTCCTGAACTGCATTCTCCTTGAAAATTCACCAGTCAGCTTATTTAGAAAGTCCGTGTAAGTGCTCGACCAGGTTCCCGGGTATGTGTGCACGCCTCTGAGCTATTTTGAGAAGAATCTTTAGCAAACCTCTTGACTGTTTTTCAATATTCTTGCTCTTTTCATTCTACTTCCTGGTCTAGGGATTAGGTAAGAAACAGAGAAGAGGAGCAGGTGGCCACTTCAGAGTGTGCGGCGGCTCCTTCAGTCAAGGTCACCAAGAGGAAAGGAACATTTTGTCTCAGAGGAATTCCTTCTCTTTGAAAGCATGTGTCTGCAGATGTGCTGGAGGAGAGAAGTGGGCGGCTGGTGAGGGCTTCACAGGGTTAGAGCTCTGTGTGTGTCGAGTCTTCGTTTATTACGCTAGGCTCTTGTTTTCTCAGCTAGAGCTTCAGATCTTATCTCCTTCCTCCAAGAACAACCATGACAGTAATAGGAATCAACAGTAACAATAAAAATAATAGCAACTAACATGTTCCTGTTATTTATACTGTACCAGCAACTGTTTAATGAGCTTCACTTATTTCTGTTCATTTACTCTTCATGAGGTAGATTCTCTTGTTGTCTCCATTTTACAGATGGGGGAACTGAGGCACGGAGACTCTAAGAGCCCAAAGCCACATAACTGGTAATTGGAAAAACTGGGATGCTAGTGCAGGCCCCAGAGCCCATGTGTCACCCACTTGGCTTTCCTGTCCCCTGGGCTCGAGAGTTAGAGCTGAGTCAGCTCTTAGAGAAAGCCAGTAGCTCTGGCACATGCTCTGTCTGCTTTCTTTTGGCTGCTCAGGAGTTAGGGCCGAACTGCTTGCTGCACGGTGACTTGGGTTCTCTTGTAAGAACTGGTGAAGGTGGGTCAAAGCTCAGTGACTTGCCGGGCTCGGTGGCTCAGCCAGTAATCCCGCGCTTTGGGAGGCTGAGGTGAGTGGATTACCTGAGCCCGCAGGTTTGAGACCCGCCTGGGCAACTTGGTGAGACCTCATCTCTACAATAAATAAAAAAAAATCGCCGGGCATGGTAGCGCATGCCTGTAATTCCGGCTACTTGGAAGGTTGAGGCAGAAGGATCGCCGGAGCCCAGCAGGTCGAGGCTGCCGTGGCCAGGAGCGGCCACTGCACTCCAGTCTGGGTGACGGAGTGAGACTCCAACTCAAAAAACAACAAACAATAACAACAATAACAAAAAAAACCAAAACAAACACACAAAAAAAGCTCAGTGACTCAAATTAATTAGGAGGAGGACTAGTCAGAAGCAGACAACAGCCACAGAATAACAAACTAAGTAGGTCCATGATATTGGTGTCTAATGCGTGTTGTCTCGAAGAACTGTTCAGAATGTTGCCAAATACTGTCCATTGCTGCATATTCAAGAACCCAAGGTGTATGATAACCGCGATTTGCTTGGGTGGTGGTGTGTGTACGCGTGTGTAGGTCATGGGATGTGGGAGAGAAAATGAAAAAAGAACACCTTTGTTCTGGGATTCTACCACCTAGGTGGATCCTAATTTTACCATTATTGAGAGCTGTTTATCTTCTGATCATGTCTGCTTGGACTTCACTCCCATTCTTTTTCCTGGTCTACCCCATGCCAGAGAAGCTCATCTTGTCTCCTCCTTCTTACTCCAAATCAACCCCACAAGCCTCTCCTGAATGATCTCCATAGGCTTGTCTTGAGCCAGAACAGTTTGGGGTGTAGAGAAGCCACAGGCCAGGGCTCTGAGGTCTCATCACCCAATGGCAGAGACAAGTGTCAGGCCCCGAGATCCACACAGGAACATGCAGGATTGGATGGACAGGCAGCAGGTAGGTAAGGGAGGTGGGTGGCTCCAGATTCTGTATTTCTGCTCCTGTAAAAGTTGAAGTGGTCTTGGGAAGAAGTGGGAATGAAGCTTTTCTCTGAGGGATGGACAAAGCTTACATAGACAGTAATGGAGACTCAAGGTGGAAGTCAGCTGAAGGAGATGCCAAACATTTATGGATTTGAAGGATTGGCACTGGGCTTGAAAACAGAGCACCTTGATTGGTGCCCTTATCTAAAAATGGGATAATTCACCTCATAGGGATATTGGGAGGATCAAATGAGACAGAGTGCTTTGTAAATGAGCACAAATAAAAGGGGGTTGACTACTGAGATCTTTGTAGAGCCCAGTTCCTACAGTTTATGAATCAGGAGACTGAAATACTACCAGACTTACTACGTGCCTTTCCCAAAATCACACAATGAATAGAAGTGACAAAACTAGAACCACAGACTCTGTCAGCAGGTATAATGAAAACTAACAGGGACCATGAAAATGGTTGGGCACTCAGGACCAAATCATGGCGAACTTTGAAAGCCAAACAAGTAGTTTAGGCTTGAAAGAGTGGGGAACAGGGGCCATGGACATGCTCTGGGAAGAGGGATGCACCTTTACTTGCAAGAACTTTCTCAAGTCCAAACCTCTCTTAGAAGCCATCCCAGATGATGGCTGCTATCTTGAGTTCTCTTTTTCTGGATGTTTGCTCTTTTATCTTGTATGGTACAATTTGGTACACTTATTTTAGTATATAATTGATACTGCCATATGTAACTGTGAATGGTTATGCATATTCTACATACACCATGTAGATGTATGAAGTACATGGCTACATCAATGGCTTACTGAGAGCATATTTTGACAGCTCCTTGGGCTGCAAGTCTCCTACATTCAGGGATACCAAATTATACTTCTTTATTTGTCTAGGTCCAAAGTAAGTAATTCATAAAATAACTCTGATTTCTTCTGAAGCATAGCTATTTTTAAAAATGGAACTTTATTGGTAGTTATGATGCAAAAAGAAACCTTTATAGACACACAGCTTGCATGCAAATATGCTACAGCAGAGCGTTTTTAATGAACATAACCTAAGTTTGTCTCTGTAAGTTAGCACTTTCCCCTACCACCTTTCCCCTAACTTTTTAAATCATTAAATTACTACTTAGTCATTTGTACACAGAGTGGCACAGGTAAACTTTATCAAAGTTAGCCAAATATTACCACAGCTGAATCTTTTACCTTATGTCTATACACTGATCTGATGGCCAGTGAGTGGGCAGAGTTGGGATTCAAGCTTTGAAGCAGGATTCCTTATGTCTATCCTTTTCCACTTCGTGTAATCAGAAGACCTAGCTTGGAGGCTGGCTTTACTTTTGTCAAGCATCTGACCTGCCAAAAGCATATGGTTTAAAATGTGTGCTAGAAATTTTCATCTCAGTTGAGATAATAAGAGATTTGAACTTGCACAAGCCCAGTGCTCACTTCCCCTCTTCCTTTGCTTCCGTCTCTCCCCTCATGGGGTCACATCAGCCATACTTGAAGGATGCAGGGAGCACACATTTGCAATTAGCTCAAACCAGGGCACAAGCATCAGCAGAGTTCCTGGTTGTCATGGCTTTAGTGCTTTTTCACTTTACTTACAATTTTTTCCACACAAATGAAACCTCTTTCCCACTTGGAATTTATTTTGATGGTGTGTTTAGGTTGCCCGACTCCAGCTCTCCTTTGACACTGTAATGTGAACTATACTGAATTTCTAAGAATAGCAGACAATGTTCCTCATTTCCTTGTCTCATAGCATGTGGCTGTCCTCCACGTTAGGACAAGCTGGTGAACTCACAGCATTTCCAGTGTGGTGTCTAGGTGCATTCCCCTCATTCAGTTGGCCTAATGGTGTCCCTAGACCAAAAGGAGACTGCAAGGAATGAGGAACATCAAGTACAGTGTTCTCAACTTCTTTTTAAATTTTTTTTTATTTTAAAGATGTAGGGCACAATTCAGATTGAGATATACAAACGGTCATTGTAGAAGTAAAATTTGGGCCTTCTTTTTGTCCCCACTTCGTCTGGTTTGAGATCGGGTACACTTATTGATGCTATGTGCCTCCCTCCCTCCCCTGGCAGCTTCCAGCTATTGCAAATCCATTTCTTAAAGTATTATGGTGAATGTTCAGGGTCCGCTTATGAGTGAGGGATCTCAACTTCTAAGTCATGTCTTCGAATGGCGCCTATATGGTGAATAATGTGTTACTTGCGAGCTGCCACTCATCTCCATAAACAGTGGGAGAGAGGGTGTTCCTGTTGTCATTGTTGATATTTCTTCCTCTCTCTCTTTAGTATTTCAATGATGAAAATGAGGCATAGTTAAAAAAAATACTGAGAGGAAAAATAAACCAGAAAAGTTGGCATATATCCTTTTCAAAAAACATACAGTTTACCAGATGAAGGCTCAAATTCCCATGGGCTTCACTAGGCTTGGTGTGTGGGACCTTCCATACTGGTATTTTCTTGGTTCATAGGACACAAACAAGAAGGAAAGGAAGAACTCGAGACAGAGTCCTAACCTTGTTTGCCAAGTGGTGTGAAAGTTTATCATTTTTTATTATGAAATATGAATAGGGAGCAGAGAATCACAGTTTCAGGTCACCTGTCCTGACACCTTACCCAAGGGCAGTGACATCAATATTATTACTGCAGTTCCAAGGACTCAGGGATCTCCTAGGAGCCACCAGCTAAATTTAACCTCGCTTCTGTGTAATTAATCACTAAGATCATGAAGAACCTGCCTTTGAATACTGTATTCACCAAATTTTAATTTCTCCCAGGAACTCAACATTTTAAAGTTAGAAACACTGGGAAGAACAATAATTTCCAAAGTCTGAGGCAAGTCAAAGGAAGAGTATGACTTTAGGTCTTGACTGTTCACATTGGGGGCAGGTGGGTTCTAGGCCAAACCTGGCAACCCAGCTTTTGTTTCCCCACCAATTCCCCAAGATTGCTCTCCTCCTAGAAATCTCTGGTTGTTTGGACTCTTGAACTTTTACTTTAGATTTTTCAAGTTCTCTCAAAGTGTTACTGTTTCTAATGTGAATATAGTTATTTTACTTCTTCACACTTTTTGGATGATCCTTTTCTGTATTGTGCTGTCGATGGGCACTTAAGTTGACCTTTATTACCTAATATTCGCAGTAATAATACCTTTGGGAGTATTAAAGTGTTTTGTAAACATTCTTACTCTTCAAGTCAAAAAAATCAATCTAGAAGAGTCCAAACTTTTGCTGGTTGGTATCCACACTGAGAATTAAGGACCCAACTGTAATAATAATTGTGAACATTTATTTAGTGGTGACTATATAAGAAGCACTTTATATACTCGTCTCATTTAATTTTAATAAAAACCCCATAAAACAAGTACAGTACAATAATTACCCACATCATATGGCTGAAGAAAATGGGACACCCATGATAAATAAACTTGTGCAAGTTGCCCATAAAGCAAATGGCATTGGTGATATTTGAACCAAGCAGTCTGATGCCAAAGCTTACACCATTACTAACATTCTTGCCTTCCTGGAGCCTGGCTTTGGACTTACTCCATGATTTATTCATATGGAAGTATGGCAAAGTGCTTCTGATGGTCTATTTCCGTGAACTTAATGAGATTTTGTAATTTTAAATAAATAAATTCACCTTCATCTCTAAGCCTCTGGTCCATCCCCAGAATGAATCACCCCTTGAATCTAACAATAAAAGCATAATACTGTTAAGCAAAATGTTGTCGCTTATTGGCCAGTATTTTTCTTTCCTAAGACCTGAGAAACAGGGCATGCTGAAGACATATCAATTTAGTAACCATGATATGCTCTCCTAATATACCCGACTCAACTCTCTGGGAAGGGATACTCCTGACTCAACTCTCTAGGATGGGATTTTTAGATCCTTTTCTGATAAAGACGATGGGGTGGTGCCGAACCAGCCTCCCTTACCTGCCATGTTAATTTGTAATAAAATGACATGCTCTCTAGAGTTGCAATACTACAGTAAGGGTTTAGTCTGGGTGAGGAATCAGGCATACTCCAAATCAGTTTCCCAATAAACCAACAAGTCATAGATTCATTACTGAGATCAGCTGTACTTATAAGCTAAATTCCACTCTCCCAGTGAAGCATTTCTATGATCACTTTAGTCATTTATAAGAAAGCGTTTGAAACAGAAAACAAAATTTGCTCCATGGAGACAGAACTCTCCAAATGTAATAAAAGGTGACATTGGGACAATTAAAATATGTGATGGAGTTACACTGCAGCTAGATGATAACTTAAATGGTAAATTGCTGCTTTTATTACCTTGACATTTTTTTTCCAAAAGACATTTTGGCAATATTTCAAAATCAGATTTAGGTAGTAAAAGTAAGCCAAAGTAGAAATATAAGAGGTAGAGACAAAAATTCTGAATAATTCTTACATAAAATAAAACCCTGACAGTTGTAGTCTTTCATGGGAGTTGACCTGGCTTTAGTAAGCTTTAGGGTTTGGCCTAAGTTTAAAGAATTGGGCACAAATGATAAAAACACGATTAGGTGTTTATAACAATCTATAACCTTGAATTCCTATTCCTGAAGTCCATGGGAAAGCCAAAGGTGGGAATTGGAATGGTGGGAAAAGAGAGGTGTAGTAGGAATAGGAGTGGGCAGCAGAAATTTCCTCAGGTGGTCTAAAATGATTACAAGGTAGCAGGGGGCATCCTTGCAGGAACAGTGAAGGTATTTAATTTTTCTTAATTCTCAATTCAAAGCTCATAATTTGTGAGGCTAAGACAATATATGAATTCATTATCTAGAGCTTGATATTTAGTCACCACAAGTCATTCATTCATTGATTCACTGAATAATTATTGAGTGCCCTCATTGAACTAGACACTGTGAAGTGCTGTGAGCCCAAATGACAAAGCCCTACCCTCATGCACCTGAAAAAGCAGCAAAGGCCATGAACAAGGAGCCGCATGGGTTGATGTGTAATCACATCCTGCAGAGAAGGGATCTGAGTGACTTGTGACAGTTTGTAACCAGGAGGCCAGAGTGACCAAGCCTGGGGAGACCCATAAGTGACATCCTGAGCAGGTGATATTTGAACTAAGACCAGAGGAGTGAGTGGGAATTCGCTAGGTGAAACGACATGCTGTGAGAGTGTGCCAGGTGGAAGCGCATGAGTAAGTGAAGACCTGAAGTCAAGAGGGAGATGCAGGTGTGTGGAACTGAGGATCAGCCAGTGTGGGTGATGCGGAGAGTTGGGGGGAGGGTGTGAGATGACACAAGGGTGGCAGGTGGAGGCCATGTAAAGTGAAGAAGGCTTGGGGATGTTACCCCGAGAGCAGTGGGATGCCCCAGGGGCTGGAATGTTCATGGTAATAAGGCCACATAAGACCTGATCAGACTTGTGTTTAATCATCATCACTCTGGCTGCTGTATGCTGCAAAAGATAGGGAAGATGCAGGGGAGGAAATGGGTGTAGTCGGGAGGCTATTGAGGTAGGTTATAAGAGCTCTGACTTGAGAATGAGAATAAAGAGAAGTAGATGAGCTTGGGAGCTACCAAGAGTTCAAAATCGACAGTCCTTGTAGACAAAGAAGGGTTAGGGAGCATCTGAAAATATGGCGGTGGAACTTACCATAGGAGAACCAGGCCTAAGCAGGTATAGTGACCTAATAATCATAAAACTAAGCCTTTGATACCTTCTTTTTTAGGATTATTGCTTTCTCATACATTCTGGGCATTCAAAATGAATCTGACCAGAAAATATTTACCATTTTTTCACATGGTCTTCTTACATCTATTTTTTAAATGAAATCATTGCTTTCCACTTTCAGCTATCTTTAATATGTCATTTAATACAATGGTCATTAACATACTACAATACATATATATGTCTTACTCCTAAAACTTTTCTAGGTATATTTTATTTTACTTCCGTCATCCAGACTAGAGTGCAGTGGCCGCTCCCAGCCACTGCAGCCTCGACCTGCTGGGCTCCAGTGATCCTTCTGCCTCAGCCTTCCAAGTAACTGGAACTACAGGTGTGCTACCACGCCCGGCTAATTTTTTTGATTTATTGTAGAGAAGAGGTCTCACCAAGTTGCCCAGGTGGGTCTCAAACCCACAGGCTCAGGCAATTCACTCACCTTGGCCTTCCAAAAGTGCGGGATTACAGGCTGAGCCACCGAGCCCGGCCTCTAGGTATATTTTTAAAAGTACTCTTTATTTTTTCTACAAGTTGATTCTTCAAATCCATATTTACCCAAAGGGGTATGGATGTCTTGTAGAACTGAAAGTCTCTTGTAGGTACACACACAGAGATGTCTGTGCTTGCTAAGTGCCCTTTATTTAAGGACATTTATTACCACGGTTCATACTGAATAAATACTGGAGTTCAGATCAGCAATTTAAAATTCAGTGGACTTCACAGTTGTAAGTTGTCCTCTTAGTAATGGAAAGAATATGACAGCTAAGAACAGTGGATATGTGGATTTTACAGACAAAAGAGACTATCCAATTTGCAACAAGCATAGTGATTATAATTTTAAAGCTTGCATATGCAAGAACTGATGATGTTTTGAGTATAACTTGGTTTGCAACGTCAGTTAATCCCTCAAGCATTCACTGAGCACCAAATTGTGCACAGCGCCATTCAATTATGCTCAGGGAGTCAGAAACACACTGCAGTCATAGTTTCCATCCTTGAAGGGCTCTGATATAATAACACAAGATGACCCAAATTTAACATATCACATCTTTCTTGCTTCCTTTAAAGCCAAACAAAAGCTGAAAAATGAAAATCAACCAAAACTCATTTCTTCTGCACAGCTGATTTTGAATGGCTGCTACCACCACCTGCTTCTTCCACTGGGCAACCCTATCCCTTGGGACCAGCCAGCAACATCTGGGCAGTCTCCCATGTAGCTCATTTACACAGTAGTGCTGGAGACCATCAATCCTCTGCTAATGTGTATGTACATGTGTCTAGTGGAAACAACACTTGGCTTAGAGTGAGTCAGGAGAACTGAATTTGAATCCTGGCCTGGTCACTCAGGTATGAACTTGAGTCAGTCAATCTCTCTGGAGAACCTCACTGGAATGTTCTGAGAATCAGATGAGGAGCTACCTGTGCCAGTCTAGCCCAATTCTTGAAACAAACATATCCTCAGTATGCCTCTTATGAATATGAACTTCATGTCTTCTGCGAAGGATAATTGTAATAAAAAATGATCATAGTATGAAAAGCTAAAAGGACCTGAAGGACGGCATCTCTTGTATTCAGTTTACAGCTAACAGCCCTTAAAGTTAAGGTAGTTAAATGACATGGCTACCATCAGTGCATAACAATGACAAACCAAGAAATAGGTATAAGCTGGTGTACGTTTTCAGTCCTGAACTCCTTGCAACTTGCCATACATATTCCTGCCAGTTGAATACTCTCCAAGCATAATTTTCAGCATGTTCCTCCCCTGATCAAAAGCATTTGGTCAATATGAGTGACTTAGAAAGTACAGCTAATCATCTTATTATGCCTCTGACACTTGTTCTGAAAATCTTCCTTCCTACTTCATTTGCAGTTTCTCCCTCCACATAGCCTAGGATCCAAACTAGCTTACTTGCTATGCCATATTCAGGTACACAAGACATTGTCATGTCCATGGGTGGAGTGACTATATTATTCATAGCTATATCCCTAATATTTATCCAGATGCCTGGCTCATAATAGAAGCTCAATAAATGTTGAAGATGGTGGACAGTCCTCAAGATAATAACTATAATAATAATAAGGAAAATGATAATAGCAACAACTGAATAGCAACAATAGTAGGGACAGTAAATAATAGTAAAATAGCAGCCTTAGCCATCAATTGAGCTATGTTCGATAGACAATGTACACTGTGGTATAAATGTATTCTCTTATCTGAAGATTCCAATAACCACATCATGCCAATACTATCCCTATCCCATCTTACTGATGATAAGACTGAGGCTCAAGGAGTATCTAATAACCTCTCTAGTATTGGTTGACCGACTCATTTATTTACTCAGTGAACATTATTGAGGGTGTGATGTATGTTGGATTATTTCTAGGGGTTGGAGATGTGTGAACAAGGTCCTAGTTTTCATGGAGCTGACTGTCTAGTGGCAGAAAACAAAGACTGACTCATCACATAAATGAGATGATGTCAAAAGATGATTAATTGATAAAAAGGAAAATACAGCAGAGTAAAGGGACCAACAGTGATGGGGTAACTGTTTTAGATAGCAGAATGAGTAAAGGCTTGCTGAGGAGGAAACGAGTAGATAGAGTTCTGACTGATGAAAAGGAGTGAGCCATTAAAGTTTCAGGTAGGGGGAACAGTCAGTGCAAAGGTTCTGAGGCAGGAGTATCCCAGTATGTTCAAGAAACAGTAATATTGCCAGTGTGACTGAGGTGGAAGTGGAAAAGAAGAGGAGGACAGTGAGGTCATGTGGGCTCAGATCATGCTTAACTTGTAGGCATGAGGCAGACCTTGGTTTTATTCTGACTCTGAAGGGGAAGCAATTGGAGTGAGCATGAGAGCCAAGGGGCAGTAGAGTCTGTTCTGAGTTTTTAAAAGATCTGTCTGGTGAGGACATGGTGAGTAGTGAGACCAGTTATAGGAATATTAAAGTAACACACATGAAACATGATGGAGAAAGGAGTCTAGGATTACTCTGAGGGTTTTGACCTGAAGAACTGAAGGAAGACAGGAGAGATCGGGGGAGTAGGCTGAGAACTGAGGAAATCAATAGCTGATCTTAGACACTTTGAGTGTGAGATATCCATAGGCTCCCCTCAAGCGGAGATGATGAGTTGGCTGAGAGCTAGATAGATATATGTGTCTGTAGTCCAATGAAACAAAAACAGGGATAGAATTTTACATCTCAGGGTTATCAGCTACAGACAACATTTAAAGTCATGAGATGAGGTGAGGTCATCTCAGGTGTGAGTGCGGAGGATTAGGGTACAGTGCAGGAAGATGAAGGGGTGACGTGAGGCAGCAGAGACAGAAAGGGTGGCCAGTGAGGCAGGTGAAGAACCAAGAGAGAACATTCTGTGGATGCCAAGCAGAGGCTGTGCTTTAAAGATGAGGGCAATTATCATCTGAGTCAAATGCTGTTGACAGGTTGGGTCAAACCAGGTCTAAGAAGTAACCACTAGACCTGGCAAGATGGGCTATACTGAATTCCTTGACAAGAACAGTTTGTTTTCAGCTGTTGGTTGGATTCTGGATGCAGATGTGTGCAGCATTAGCTACTGTGCTCCTGGTTCCTGAAGCACTGAAACTCCCTGGCCGATGTCCCCTTCATCTCCCTTTAGGTCCACATTCCCTTTATTCCTTGCAACTCAACTGCTGGCTCTCTTTATCATGGAGCCTTCCTTAATCCCTCTAGCCTAATTTAACTCATTCACCTGTGTTTCAGAATTATTCATTGGTGACTATGTTTAGATATTTGTTGAGTAGATGAGTCCTTGGAATAGTAGAAATTATGCTATGTGCATGCATACAGAATGAGACAAAATGCTCTGCAAAATGTGGCATTATTACTGCCACTGCTAAAGGCAGCATAAAGATGTCTAAGCAAGAGCATCCCAAAATAGTCATCTGGAAGTACAGTCTCACAGAGTGCTGCATGGTCTGCTGATTGACTAAAGGACAGTGCAACACGGCTGGGTGGTGAGTGGGGACTTGACTGTGGCTGAGGGAGCTGGGCTCTGGGCCCAGCTCTGCCACTGAGCCATGTGACCTTGGGTGAGGCACTTTGAACTTCTAGGACAAAGTTTCTTCACCTTTGGAATGAACAGATTGTGTCACATCATCTCCAAGTACTTCTGCCCACCTGTGTTTATTTTCACGGTAGAAACTGGCATGGTATTAAGAGTTACTTGTCCTGTGTCCTTTCTCTCTACTTGGACTATAGACTCTCAAAGGATAGGCCTTATACTTCTTTGCATCAAGAAGGTAGACGAACACTAAGTTCATCTATTTTTTTATTTAGGTCATAAGAAAAAATGCTCTTTGGTCTGTGAAGTGTGCACTGGCCCATGCTCAGTGATCTCCCTCTAACTTGCCACACCTTCCTCCTACCCAGTCATTCAAGTATTCAGTCATTTGCTCTGAGACCCTACTGCAATATTCTTGAGCATGCCAAAGGTTCATGACCCAACTCTGCCATTAATTTTGTGCCTCTTGACCCAGCTGTACTAGAGTTGAGGAAATCAAGACACACGGTCTAGAAAACAAGCCAAAATACTGGAAAGAGACTGTCTTAGGAAACTTAGCCTATGGAACTAGGATTCTTGCAGAAAGTAGAAGATATGTCAGCTTACAGAGATTCATGCACACCAGTTTCAGACTTTGTGCTCCAGAATATCAATCTGCTATGTCCAGGGAATCCTAGAAGAGACAGAGAGTGAAGAGAGGGAGATTGGCTAAGAACCTGAAAAGTAGTGCACACTGGTAGAGGCGAGAGCCTGGACTAGGAACGAGAGAAGAGATGAATCGCTGCTGGCAAGACTGTGCTGGATAGCCCCTTTGTTAGAGACAGTTCTTAAGACATCACATTAAAGCTGAGGCACACTCTACTCCGGTTGCCAGTGTCAGAGATGTTGCCTGCATGCTGAGAGCCTAGGGTACAGGGGTCGCGGTAGAGACAGGCAGGAGACACATATCCAAGTGCAGTGTGGAAAGTACTGGCCTGGAGGTGTAAATATGGTGCTGGGGGGCAGAAGGGGAATAGCATAACTAGGGTGCTAATGGAGATGGGGCTGCCCAGAGGAATCTTTCTCCTCTGAAGATCTGCTGTCCAACCTTCTCTCACTCTGTTTTCTAACTAACCTCCAGGAAGGCTACTTGCATAGCCCACATCAATGGGTTCTTTGATTCTTGGCTTCCAGCTGCATATCAGAGGGAAGAGGAGAGGAGGGCACAGTATTTATTCTCTTCTCTCCACAAGGTTAACCTTGGGACAGTTGTATCCTTCAGTCAAAAGTCACTGCTCCTGTCAAGTTGGCCAGTTGTACATGGCTGTCTCCTGGGTTCTGGTTACTATCCACTCTTTCCCTCTTAGGCCTGACCCATAACATTCTGTTACCATGAGTCCTGTGGTTACCCTGTGCCCCAGACAGACCTTTGTAATTAGTTCCCTTATCCCAGTGTGCGTGTCTTTCTTTTTCTGCCTGGGATCCTCACTGATACACTGTACCTTTGAAGTAAGAATCTGCAATTCTTTGGGACTTCCTCCCCTTAGTATGTTGGAAGCTCCTCCATGAGGAATCATGTCTTTTAAGATATTAATTATAGCTATTTCCTACCTCTGCTATCTAGTAAAGTTACCATTTATAATGGTTGTTTATCAATGATTTGTTAAAAGACATGATTCTCTCCTCAGTGACAGTCATTCCTTTGACCCCAGCTGGTCATGTGTGATTCTGTCTGTGCTATTACCATATTACCTTCTCAGTCCGTATTTCTCACAAAACCACTCAGGGAGGGAGGCACAGCTTGGTTTCCTCCCTTGCCCCCTAACTGTTCTCACCTGTTTCTCTATCAAGTGGCCAGCTGCTCCCTCAAAAACCTCTTCCTGCCCCATACTCTAAAGTTTACCATCTTCATGTCAATGTCAAATACATGTGGCCTCAGGAAAAAACCCTCAATTTATCTCAATTTATTTCTGCCATAATTTCCAAGACTGAAAGATGAAGATAAAAATAATACTGACCATAGGATTACTGGGAGAATAAAAGCAAATGTGATGTCCTGTAAAATGTATTGTCTTTCCCATGGCATACATCAGTGAGGATCATGAATAAACAAGCTCTTTTCACTCCCACTCTACTTTGACTGATTTCCAAAAGGCAAACACTACTTTAAAATGCAGCACAATCATAATAACAACAGATATTTCCTGAGCATTTAATCCCTGCCAGGAGCTGTCCTAAGCGCTTTTACATGTCATCTTGGTTAATCTTCACAACCACTGGTGGAACCTATTTCATGCCCATTTTACAGACAGGAAAAAACAAGGCCATAAAGAGATGAAGTAACTTGCCCAAGTTCAGGAGACAGAAGTGAAACTTAAGCGACCTGACCAAAAGCCACGCTGTGAATCCATTTTCTACAGTCTCACTTGCTTACCTTCCCTGTGACATCACATGAAGACAAGGAAAATAGCATGGCGATTCCTAAAAGATCTAAAAATCGACCTTCTATGACCCCACAATCCCCCAACTGGGAATATACCCGGAGGAACTCAAATCACTCTATGGAAAAGATACCTGCACATGCATGTTTATTGTAGCATTATTCACAACAGCAAAAATATAGAGCCAACTGTGCTGCCTATCAAAAGAAGACTGGATTTAAAAACAAGTACATATACACGATGAAATATTATGCGGCCATAAAGAAGGACAAAATTATGAACTTCACAGTAACTTGGATGGGCTTAGAGTTTATAGTATTGAGTGATCTATCACAGAAACAAAGAACTGAGTACCACATGTTCTCTTTCATAAGCAGACCATAAACAATTAATATAATATTATAAGAAAGAATTGGCAGTAGTGGGAAACTGCTGGGGTGGGGGGGAACATCTCATCCACAAGGGTACCGGGAGAATGAACATTTGTATACCTAACCCTGAATTGTACGCCACATCTTCAAAACTAAAAATTAAAAAAACCAGGAAAACAAAAAAGCCTAAATAAATTATTGGAAATTAAAACAAATAATGATTGTTCTAGACAGAGACTCACCTGAACTTAGTGCGTGTTCTACTTCCTGCATGATCACCCTGGGGAAGGTGGTGGTGGTCTCGGTGTCTATGAGCTCACACATCACTTTGCTTGGCACAGTGGTTGGGGGTGTTTTCTCCTGGGTGATTGGCTCTACCATAGCTGGTGAAGTGGATGTGTGGTCAGAACTGGCCTCTTCCTTCGGGGACTCTGGTGCCGCTGGAGTTCCTGTTGGCTGGGTGCTGGTCACAGTAGAGCTGCGGTTGGTGGGAAGGGAAGCAGAAGAAACCTCAGGCAGTGGGGTTAATGGGGATGAGGTGATGAGGCTGGAGCTTGAGGGGACATGAGCGTGGAAGGTTCATTGGGGGACTGTGACCCTGTAGCTGGCATGCTTGCTTCATGAATGCCCGGGCTGTGATCCTCGGGTGTCGGTGTTAGGTGGACTCTGTCGCTTGTTGAAAAGAACACAGGAGGTGAGGCATCTGTGTTGGTGCCTTCCCAATTCAAAGCTGGGCTGGTGATGTCCTCTTCTCTGGGCTCTATGGAAATGTTCTTGGGAAGTGGAGATGTTGGGGCTGCTGCTGTAACTGGGAGCACTGAGTTGCTGTGAGTGGCGTTGGCTGGAGAGGCAGTGGCTGCAGCAGTGTTTTGTGGAGTGCTAGTCCAGTTGGTGGTCAGGGGGGTAATTTTTGCCGGAAGAGAAACAGGCAACTGGGCTGATGTAGGTGCACTCTGAACCCTCCATCCTGTGAAAGAGCCAGTACAATAGTGGTTAGTATGTGAACACTGCATAACATGCAAAACAGCGGCAAGGCTGTTGCCCCAAAACTGTATCACAATATTTTCATAGATATTTCTCATTTTCCATTGTACCTTCCCCAGTGGTGAAGGCGATTAAAAAATATTCTTCCCACTAATTGCTCTCCCCTTGAGAGTCTCAGTAGGAACCAGCAGAAGGCTCAGGAAGAGCAATTAATATTATTACTACTGTTATTTAATTTTAAAGATGTGGGGTGCAGTTCAGATTGAGGTTACAAGTGGTCATCATATAGATAGAGTGTGGGCCTCTCTTTGGTTCCCACTTTGCTTGGTTTGAGATCAGGTACCCTTATTGGTGTTATGTGCCCCTCTCCCCCTCCCTGGCAATGCCCCACCTCTGCCAATCTCCTTCTTGTTGAATTATGGTAAATGTTCATGGTCCGCTTATGAGTGAGAACACGTAGTACTCAGTTAAGAAGAACAATTATTAAAGTAGGTCAACTCAAGGCCAGCTAAAACATGGTCTAAACTAATCTTGTTCCCTTCTTGCTTAAATCCATGACCTTAGAGAGTGAGACCCTCTGGGGAAACTGATTTATGGATATTTATCTGGACTGCTGAGCAGCCAGCTCCACAAAGCCTGCAGGGACGCTGAGGGCATGTGTCTCAGAAGCCCAGTGGTGTGGGGTTGGCGAAGCGTATGATGATTGTGGGAGGGACTTCAGTCTTGCTCTACCCCGCAGCTGAGGAGCTCACAGATCGGCTGTTCCCCATCAGAGGACCTCATTGACTGGCAGCTTCCTGCCAAGGGCTATCTGTTCTGCAGTTATGCATGGGGATGCAAGGGCTGTGGGCTTGCAGACTGGGATGAATGAATATGTGAGCACATTTACTAACCAGAAAGAAAAAAGAAGTTGTCCCAGAATAAAAGCTGAAATGAATAATTTGAGGTTTGGAAATATTTTCTGAGACTGGGACCCAGTTGTCCCAAATTCTAGCCTGAGGTCCTTAAGATCATATCATCTTGCCAAAAGAGATTTGGTTCATATACTGTAACATTTAGGGCTAATTTCCTTTCTTTTTTCCTTCTTTTTTTTTTTGAGTTGGAGTCTCACTCTGTCACCAGTGCTGGTGTGCAGTGGCATGCTCACGGCCACCGCAGCCTTGACCTGCTGGGCTCAGGTGATCCTTCTGCTTCAGCCTTCTAAGTAACTGGAACTACGGGCATGCGCCACCATACCTGGCTAATTTTTTGATTACTGTGGAAATGAGGTCTCGCCATGTTGCCCAGGCTGGTCTCTAGGCCGTGGGCTCAGGCAATCCTCTCACCTCAGCCTCCCAAAGTGCTGGGATTGTTGGCGCGAGTCACCAAGCCTGGTCTTCTTCCTTCTTTCTTTCCTTCACTTACCTATTCAGTTTCACTCATTGGTTGATTCATTCATTAGTTAATAAACGACTTCCATGTGTTAGTACTCTGCTAGATATGGGGTTGATGACTTCATTTCTAGGTAACACATCTCTTGATTGCCTCCCCAGGCCCCCTTATCATTCCCAAACTAACATTTCCCCTAATTGTTTCCAACTCAGGAGATGGTATGCCCATTTGCTAAGTCACTCAGTTACAAACCAAGACATCATCCTTCATGCCTCTCTTTTCCTCATATTCCACATCAAATTCATTAGTTAGGATGACTACCTTAAAGAGATAATCTCAATCCAGTCACTTTCCACCACCTCTTCCATTATTTCCATATCACCTGTGTCACCACAGTCTCACTAGCCTAGATGACTGCAATAGTCTCTTCACTGGTCTTCTGGCTCTCAGGTTTCCTCTCTTCCAGTCTGCTTTCCACATAACAGCCAGCGTGATCTCTTACAGGGGTAAATCATCTCATGTTCTTTCACTGACCAAAACTCAAGCCATTTTGTTGCACTTAAAACAAAATCCAAAATTGCTTCCCTGTGTCATCCCCTGTTGTCCTTATCATTTGATCTGTCTCTACTCAATGTCACCTTCTCCTTAGCTGTCTTCCAAGACAAGCCTAACTAAAATCCTTCTTACTCTATTCTCTTGTAATTTTTTTTAAAAAATGGTTTTTGAAATTTTTAATTTGGTAAAGTATATATAATATTTACCATTTGAACCACTTTTAAGTGTAAGTGGCATTAAGTATACTTTCAACCATCATTGTTATCCATCTCCAGAACTTTTTCATCATCCCAAACTTTAGCTCTGTGCCCATTCAACAACTCCCTTGGTATCCCTCTCTCAAGCCTCTGTAAAGACCACTCTGCATTCTACTGTCTCTATGAATTTGGTGGCTTTAAGTACCTCAAACAAGTAGAATCATACAATACTTGTCCTTTTATGACTGACTTAATTCACTTAGCATAATATCTTTCATCCATGTGATAGCATGTGACAGAATTTCCTTCCTTCTTAACACTAAATAGTATTCCACTGTATGTGTATATCACATTTTGCCTAGCCATTCACCCATCAATGGATACCTAGATTGCTTCCACCTTTTGGCTATTGTGAATAATGCTGGTATGAGCATGGGTGTACAAACATCTGTTTAAGTCCTTGCTTTCAATTCCTTTGGATATATTCCTGGAAGTGAAATTACTGGATCATATGGTAACTTCCATATAATTTCTATAGAATTTTAAAAAGAAATATCATAGTCCTTGGTCATTTTGCTTTTTTACTATATTAGTTGTGTCCTCCTAAAATTACATATTCATTTATTCACTTATTTGTCATCTCTCTCTTCCACCAGAATGTAAAGTCGATGAGGGCACAGTGACCTGGTCTTATTCATTGCTGTTTCCCTTGAGCCTGGGACAGTGCTGGGCTACAGTAAGTGCTCAGTTAGTACTTAGAGGAGGAAGGAAGGGTGGGAAAATAAATTAATCTAATAATTTTATTCAAGAATACTCTAACATCTTTTCATTCTGTTCTACATATCACTTAGTTATGGTCACCTCCCTCATGGATTCTGCAGGGAGGGCTGCCTATCTGGTGCTATTTGAGGGCAAGATCCTTGCTTAAAGGTTAACCCTACTCTCTGTCATTCCAACATGACATATGCCTGTGACTGATGTCTGGTTAGGTCTTCAACTCTTTAGCCCTACATACCCTGGGGAGATTTCCTTGGAGGTGGAGTATAGGTGAAAGCAAACCATAATCAAGATTCAGAAGGAACAGAACCTTCTGGACAGATGCCAGTACAGAGAAAGAAGGAAAAGACCAGTGGGGCGGCATTCAGAATCAGGATAAAATCTGCTGACATCACCATTCTGCCAAACGACAGATTCAGGAGCTGATTGAAAGCTGTGTTACAGAGTTTATCCTGAATTTAACATTTGGATTTGTCATCAAGGTAATTGGCTTTTTTTAAAAGGAGTTGGCAAAGTCTATAAACTATAGGAGTGTTACTTTCCTAGTAAATGGGAGACAGACCTCCCAGCTTAGGCTACATCATATTCCAAGCTTTAATGGTGGTATTTTGGCAGTTATGAGCTGTCCACAGTTTCAGGATGAATACCAATCATGAAAGTTTTGAAATATGGACAAAACAACAGCTGGGACAAATATTAATACACTGGATCTTCATATGTGGCCTTTGGCGCTTACTGGCTTTGCATCCTGGCAACTATCATAGCTAATTAAAGATTCTAAGAGCAAAAAAAAAAAAATGACAATGTTTAACTACTGTTCACAGCATCATCTACTACACTGTCAGATGGAAGCAGAGACAGCCTCAATCTGGTAGTCAAGCCAAAGAGTCTTTGGAAACCTGAGATAAATGAAGAAGCAGTCATATACAAAGGAGTACCAATTCATTCATTCATTCATTCATTTGGACATTATACTGAGTAGCGTCTGTGTCCACAGCTTTGCCCTCAGAGAGCTCACTACCTAGCAGAACAGAAAGAATATCCAGCTACCTGTACTATGATGTGATGAGTGCTATATAAATGCAAAACCAAGTTGTAAAGGGAGCTCTGAGGACAGATTAATAAATCTTGTATGAGGACCAGGGAGTATACTAATGTCATTTTCAAATAACATTTAGGAAAGTCACAGAAGAGATGACATTTGAGTTGGCTCTGAAAGGATAAGAATTCACAAGATGTCACTTAGGACATATGATGCTCATGGTGACACGCATTGTCATTTCCAGCGGAGCTAAGAGCTCTACCATGGAAATCATTACAGTGCTGAAAATGACACACTCTAATGATTGGCTTTGTTGCTGGAGACATATAATTCCATGTTTAATTTGTACTAATATACTTTTATAACTCCTATCCTGCCTGCTTCCAAAGAGGATTGGAGGTGGTCATTCATTTCCCTTGGCTATCTATTGAGTACTTACTTAAAGAACTTTACAGTCTAGTTCAGGCAATTTCTACTCATAACAAACTAACAATGCATGAAATTGTGTGACAGTGTTGGTTATCTTCACTTGAACTAGGCATTGAAAATCTCTGCTTTGCCTTATTTAATGGCACATTTCATATGTCCCTGAATCATGAAGGTGGATCTATTTCCAGCATGAAGATAGCCAAGGCTGAGGCATCATGACTATTCTAGATGTTTGCTCAGGAAGCCTCAGATAAAGACCATATTCTGGGTGGGTTAAACAATAGAAATCAATTTCTCATAGTCCTGGGGGTTGGAAAGCCCAAGATCAAAGTACTGACTGACTCAGCTTCTTGTGAGGGCCCTCTTCCTAGCTTGCAGATGGTCACCTTCTAGCTGTGTCCTCATGTAGCATGCAGGCAGAAAGAGAAACAGCCTGTTATATAGAGCCTCTTTGTATACGGACACCAATCCCATTAGGAGGTCCCCACCCTCATGACCTCATCTGACTCTAATTACCTCTCAAAGTCTTCATCCTCAAATATCATCACACTGAGGGATAGGGCTTCAACATTCAAAGTCACTGTTCACTCGAGGACTTGATTTTCTACAGGAACACCAGACTGAATAAGTCAAACAGGTAAGAATATATACTTTATCAGGATTTCAAAGAAATTTTAGAGCTAGAAAGGACTTATATGATGAGTGAGTACAATCCCTTATTTTGTAGATGACGGAACAGACACAGAGAAGGAAAATGATGTAACTGACCTTACACATCTGAGAGGAGAAACTGTCTGGAAAGAATTATGTAGGGACAGAGGCAGAAGCAGAACTCCTGCCCTCTGATGCCTACTGACACAGTGGGCCCCAGCTTCAAAAAGGCTGGTGAGACTTACTATAGCAACCATTTTGGAATAAGCAAGGAAGAGTCCATATGAGACTGGGTAGCTGAAGAGGTTAAAAAATACAGTCCCCTCTACACATCTCCCAAATTAGAGCTACTTTTCTTCAAAGAAAATAATTAATGTTTTCTTGAGAAAATAGAAGGAAGAAACTAAATCCATTTGTTTCTCAGTTAGAGGTGAATGAGCACTGTTTCCAAACACAGTGATATTGCCAGATATGGCATGTCCTACCTAGTCAGGGACAGGTCCACAGATGTGAAAGGGACCGACCAGGGAAGGAAATCTCTTTGACTTAGCCCACCCACATGTGAGGTCTAAGGGCATGATGGCCACCTCAATTTCAAATTCTTCCTTGTAAGTTTCCTGAAGTCTAGTTAGGTCCAAGGTTTTTTTTTTTTTTCTTATTGCCAGAATAGCTGATAGACTTTTGGTCTGAAGAAAAGCAGATTCCTAGTTGGATAGATGATTTGTTTCCACATGTATTGTTCTTGATAGGGAAGGCCTATATTACAGTTTACATCTCTCTGATATTTGAAAGAGCTTGCGTTTGGTTTGATACCTGGTTTCTTGCCTTGCTAGGAGGAAAGATGTGGGGGGTGCAGTTGGAACACACAGGTGAGTTCTCCCAGTGTTGAGAGCAGTTACAAGGCAGTGTAAGGCACCGGGTCTGCCTTCTGTGTCTCCTGACCCTACTGGGTGTCAGGAATATGTGCGGGTGCCCTGAGCTCTATCACCTTTCCCTGGACTGCATAAACAGCAACCTGGGCCAGTGCCCAAGTTCCAGGCAGCCTGATTACCTGTGCACCTCACTTGTTCTTTGCGCACCAACCCTTGATGAGTTCTTAGCTTGTCAAGTACCTGAGAAAACATATGACAAAGCTTTGGAAAATTTGGTGAAACTTGATCAAAATGGAGTCAAGCCCTCCGCTGCTGCTGCCAAGTCAGCTGAGAGCATCGCCTGTGGTCTTCTGGCAAAGACACTATGGCTGCTGAAAGTCAACATGCTGAGTAATTGCTAATAGTTACTCTGTACAGCCACCACATTGAGATTCGGAAAAGGCCAACAAGACCATCTACTGTATGTATTCACATATGTGCTGAGCATTCTGCATGTATCATCTTATTTATTTCCCATCTGCCCAATTTTATTGGGAACAAGGGCACCATCACTGCTATCCAAGAGAAGGGAGCCCAGGGCTCCTTCCACAGCAAGACTTTCCTTCAGAGGTGAGGCAGGGCTCGGAGGCAACAGACCATTTTCTGAGACTGAGTCATACCACCACCCTCAGCAGGACCTCCCCCCAGATCTATGCTCTTTTAGTTTAGCACCCAATCATTGAGTGCACACATAGTATGTGCTCAGCACTTGACTGTGTTATTGCTAATCCCCAAACAATTCCCTGCAATAAATGCACTATCTTCACTTAACAAATGTGAAAACAGACACAAAGGTGTTAAAAATCACAACTAGTAGGAAAATTGTGTAAGAATCGAAATGTGGCAGTATAACTTCCAAAGCTAATCTTCTCACTACTCCAAACTGACTTCAAGTTACTTCCAGTCACTTTTTTTTCTGAGTCAGTCTCACTCTGTCACTCAGGCTGGAGTGCAGTGGCATGACAACGGCTCACCACAGCCTTGCTCTCTTGGGTTCAGGCAATCATTCTACCTCAGCCTCCTGAGTAGCTGGGACTATAGGTGTGGCCATCAGGCACAGTTAATTTTTTTCTTTTTGTAGAGACGAAGCGGCTAATATCTTTCCTTCACACAATATGGGCCTGCTCCATTGTATTCTTCAGGGAAGAAGGAGAAAGGGCCAATCCCTGAATAAGCAATACAGAAAGTGAAGGAAAAGATACTGATCAAAAAACAGGAGATTTAACAGGAGCTACCAAAGGCCAAAAAGCATGGGACCAAGAATAAGACAGCCACCCGTATCATCTCATTTAGTTGCATCATTCCAAAAGTAGCAACCTGGGCCAGTGGCAGAACTTAGCCAGGATTGGGAGAGAATAGGTGATCAATACAGATAATCAGACTGCCTGGGACTCTACCTCTATGATATAGGCACCACTGTTATCTCAGTGTCACAGATGATGAAAGAGAGGCTCAGAAAAATTCAGTAATTTCTCTAAGGTCACATAGCCAGTGCATGGTACAGCTGAAGCTTGGCCTGAAATTATCTGGCTTTTAAACACTCTATAATATAGAACTGGGAAATGCAAGGTATTTTTGCAAACTGGCTCCATGTTTGTCTTCTCTAATAAATTCTTTTTTTGTTTTTTTGAGTTGGAGTCTCACTCTGTCACCCAGACTGGAGTGCAGTGGCCGCTCCCGGCCACCGCAACCTCGACCTGCTGGGCTCCGGCGATCCTTCCGCCTCAGTCTTCCAAATAGCTGTAACTATAGGCGTGCGCTATCACACCCGGCTAATTTTTAAAATTTATTGTAGAGATGAGGTCTCGCCAAGTTGCCCACGCAGGTCTTGAACCCGCAGGTTCGAGTGTTTAAAAGCCAGATAATTTCAGGTCAAGCTCAGGCAATCCACTCACCTTAGCCTCCCAAAGCGCGGGATTACAGGCTGAGCCACCAAGCCCGGCTTAATAAATTATTTAGTGTGGGCCACTAGAGTGATTTTTGATAGGCTATCTGACTGTATGACCCCTTCTCCTTCCTTTTAATCCTATCACGATCTCCTTACTGTGCTCAGGAAGAATCCTGAATTCCTTGGCACAACACATACCATCTTTTATGGTCTAGCAAGACATCCTTCACAAGACTGTGGCCGTGGTCTGATCAGTTTGCATCATTGTGAGTTCCTGAAGTATTCTGTGACCATCTGCCTCTTTGCCTTTACACCTGCTGCTCTTCCTCCCCTGACTCCTTTCTCCATGACTCCCCTCTTGACATCTCCATTCTGAGAAGCCTAAAACTTCCTCCGCTGTGAAATATTTTCCAACTTTATAGAGCCTTTCTTCTGAATGTGACCAAGCTCTCCCACACTCTAGTGCCAGTGCACATTATATTGAGCCACAATCTCTCTCCACGCTTATCTCCTGTCAGGCTGGGAATTCCAACAATAAAAACTAGCTTTTCCTTTGTGTCTCAGTGCTTGGTATAAATAAAGTGCTTGTCAAGTCTTCATTGAGTAAAAACATGGATTTTTCTACCCTTTGCAAAGCAGAAATGTTATCTGGCTTATATGTTGGGCTGTGATCACAATGTACTCTCTCTTTGATTTGTCTGTAAGTTCCATGAAAATGACCAGTTAACATGGATTTGAATGGGCCTCTAAACAGACTTGTTATTTCTGTTTGCTTGTTTTTACTTTGGAGATTGCAAGAATTTCCTCTTTTTATGCATGATACACACCAAAGCCACCAGCTCTTGAAACGGTAACCACACATCAGTTGGCCTAAACACAGGCTAGTCTTAACATCCCACATTGAGTAGATTGAATTTAAGCAAGCATTACAGAAAGAGAGAGAGAGAGAGAGAGAGAGAGAGAGAGAGAGAGCCCACCTACTAGTTCCCCATGCTGTCTCAGTTGGGCCTGCTAAAGGACACCCAGTGTTCCAGAAGGTTCATTTAACATCTGCAAAACCATTACTAATTAGAGGGTGACCTAACCATATGGTGTTTGAATGCTATCATATGTCCAGACAAAATATGTATGCCCCAAATCCATCAAGCTGTGACTAAGAAGATAAGTACTTATATGAAGGAGAAAAACCATATTCTCTTGAGTATTTTGTTTATGGAAATGAGATATAATTCCATCCAAAAAGAGGAAAGTGCTTCTCAGTCACTGAATCAGAACCTGCGGACCTGGTGTATGACTCAATTTCTCCATCCATAAAATCAGTACTAATGATATCTCCAGACTCCTCTGCGGGTGCTGGGAATACTAATGAGAGAATAAAATTTGTGAAGAATGTTGTACTTCCTGGGGGAAAAATATACCATTTTTCTTTTTGTTCCTCAGAAGCAACATCTGTCTTTATCAGTCAAATGACTCCCTAAACTCACTGCCTCTAGGTTGGAGGGACCACGTGGTTGACCCCAGCAGGAAATCGTGCTGAGTAAGGATGCCAACAGCTGCCTGAAATTTTGAAGGTCTCATATTGGGGTTTCACAGGGTGAGGCAGAGGAGAGAAAGAAAATGAGAAGGCAAGTAACTTCTCTTCTGTCACTTGCTGGTTGAAGGTGGATGTGGGCACATGCAGTGGGTAATGGGAAGGGTATTTTCTGAAGGACAATGTCAGGTTTTCTGGTACTTCCCTTCCATAGGCCCAGTCCCAACAATTATGGGGCTCAAGGCAGTACACATAAAGGCCCACACAGGAAATATCTAAATATACAACTTGCAAATTCAGATGTGGCCATGGCCCAGTCTGCTCTGTAACCAGGACACTATGGCCCAATCCCAGGACATCCATCTAGCAACCTTGAGGTTAATGGGATCTGGGATCTGCTGGACAGTACAAGCCAAAGCTGGGTCTAGGTCTAACTGAACCCAGGATGGAGACTTACCTGAACACATTTCCCAAGCAGTTTTGGTGGGCAATTTCCCTTCCCTGTGTCTCACTTTTCTAGCAGAACTTTTGGGCATTTCTAAGCAGAGGGGAGAGAAGGAATATGCTTTGGATGATTTGTTGGTGACCACTGTTGAACAAAGACAGTCATGGGATCCCCAGAGCTGAAGCTGTGGCTACCTTCTCCCTACACTCCAGTGCCCGCAGGTCATGCCCTCTGGGCTGGAGGGCCAGTTCAACCCCTGTATCCCTCTCCGGTGTGCTTGATAAGTTACTGAAATTTCAAAAAAATATATATCATGGGATTGAAAAGAAAAAAGTTTTTGTGTTTGAGTGTTTGTAAAATGCAAGGGGCTCTTGCCCAGTGGAGAGTTGGCATACCCTTCAAATTACCTCCTATAGGTTCAAATCATAATCAAGTCATTTCTCATACCTTGTGGCTCTGGAAACAATGGTAACCTAACAAAGCTGATAATATTGCCTTGTTTTGATTCTGAATCTCTTCCTTGAAAGGAGCTTTTCCAGGATTAGAATTGCCCAAATGACTGAGGCTATTCTGATGCAGTTGCACCATTGCCTTTGCAACCTATGTGCTTTGTCCATTTTCCCTGCTTGATCTCCAGCTAGGTGATTTCACCATCCTTGACTGCTTGTTCCACAGACAGCTGGAGCTCTTTAAGTGATTAGTTTCATGGCACTCTGCCTTTAGAAGAACAGTTCTTAGGGATATCACAAGCAGATGTATCCTGGTATTCTTATTGGTAAATTAGTAGGCAATTTGATTATTGGATAATGTTTATGAGTTGCAGTCAGGCTTTGTATTCCTATTGGCTTCACCACCAAAGTCTACCACTGACCATCCAGGGGCCACACAAGAGGGCAGGGATGAGTCCAGTGTTAACACATCTCTACAAATGGGAAAGTGACTCAGATGATGTTTCCTTTGATAGGGGAGAGGGCTCAAGGGACTTTCTGAGAGAAGACTTATAACCCATAGTATTGGCATGCCCTTTTTTCTTTCTGCCACCATTTTCTTCTAAGAGTTTCTTCCAAAGATATCAGTCAGCACGAATGGGGTATGCTTCATGGATTCTTTTTTAAATTTTTATTCAAGATTATTCAAAAAGAGAAATATAACTTATATGCAGTAAAATGCATGTATCTTAAGTGCACAACTCAATTAATTTTTACCACCACTCAGATCAAGAAACAGAACCTTTCCAGAATCCCAGAATGTTCCCCCATGTCCTTTCATAGTATCACTCCCTGAAGAAACTCTTATTTTTATTCATCACCATAGATTAGTTTTGTCTGTATTTTAACTTCACATAAATAAAATCATCTTTTATGTCTGGATTCTTTCATTTACTGTGAGACTCATCTGCATTATGTCGATTATTAACTCATCATTTTTTGTTGAGTGATGGTATTCAATGATATGAATAAACCACAATTTCTTTTTCATTCTACTAATGATGAGCATTTGGGTGTTTTCAGTTTAGAGTTATCACAAATAAAGTTGCTTGCTTTGTGTTCTCAGCAACACTTTTCTAACTCTTGTTATGAGTATCAAGTCACTTGATATTTACAATAAATCTACAATAAATATTACTGATTTTTCCATTTCACAACTGAGCAAACTGAGGTACAAAGAGGTTAAATAATGCCCCAAGACAGATAAGTAGAAAGTAGTGCATCTTGGATTCAAACTTCAGAAGGAAGTCTATCTTTATTTCTTATCCTCTTAACTACCATGCTCTCCAGCTGCCCACACTGGTTAAATAAGCCAAAACCACTTATTAACTGTGTGATCTTGGACATGCTCCTTAGTTATTCTGTTTCCTTATCTACAAATTGGAGGTAACAACAGTATCTTTATTCAATGAGTTATTGTCAGGATTGAATTATTAGTCCATGTAAGGCAGATACTGTTGCTTGGCTAATCCAACAGTCATTTCTTACCCCCTTCTTACTTGACTCATTATGGAGGCTAGAAAAGCTAAATTATTTCTTCTTCACCTCCTTTGCAGCTAAGCAATATCTAAGTGTCCCAGTTCTGTGCAGTAAGGTATATGGAACATAGACTAAGAGACTTCTGGAAAAGTTTTTGCCGCCTTATAAAAGCAATATATAAGAAAGAAGAACTCTCTCGGCAACTCCCTTTTTCTCCTCCTTCCTGTCTTTATGTAGCTGTGATATCTGGCACAGTGACAGCCATCTTGTGAAGCCAAGGATGAAAGTTAACCCACTAAGGATGATGAAAGTGAAATAGCCTTTCTCCTTGAAGATACTGTTGATCTACCAGACCAGGGCTGGAATGTCCATTTTCAGACTTCCTGTTAAATAAATGATACATATCTTGTGGATTAAGACTTGGTTGGTCAGGTTTTCTATTACTTGCTGTATCAGTGATAGACCATCTAAAGAGCTTATAACAATGCCTGACACAAGCCGGGCTCGGTGGCTCAGCCTATAATCCTGCGCCTTTGGGAAGCCGAGGTGAGTGGATTGCCTGAGCCCACGGGTTTGAGACCCGCCTGGACAACTTGGCGAGACCTCGTCTCTACAATAAATCAAAAAATTAGCCGGGCGTGGTAGTGCGCACCTGTAGTTCCAGCTACTTGGAAGGCTGAGCAGAAGGATCGCCGGAGCCCAGCAGGTCGAGGCTGCAGTGGCCGGGAGCGGCCATTTCACTCCAGTCTGGGTGACAGTGAGACTCCAACTCAAAAAAAAAAAAAATTACAACAATGCCTGATACAGTGTAAGAGCTCAATAAATATTAGGCTGTTATGTTGACCTCTGTCTAATTGAAACCTGGGCCAAGGACCCTTGTCTCCTTTACTCTGCTAATGATTTTCTAAAGGCAGTTTTCAGTCACTATCAGAAGGAGATTGTTACTCATCACCATATCAGCTGTGATCCTCAGGGATGGAGTGCTTCCCACACCCTTCAACGAAGCAAGAGGCAGCTGGACTTGTCAGCATCCCAGAGGTACTCTCTGGGCAGATAACCATGAAAGCCAAGCTGCCTCCCACATCCACAGACGCATCAGAAAAAAAAGAAAACCTGGCTAGGTTTGTATTTTTCCATCTCATTAAAAAAAAAAGTTCAGGAATTTCTGGGGCAGTTTTCAAAATGAGCCTTGATATGACATGCATCAGGCTAAGTGTCTCCAATAGGCTGAGGAAGCAGAGAGAACAGCACTCCACAACAATCAGGGACCCATACTTTGTTATTTTTAGATGAGCTGGCCTGTCTTTATCAGTGCTTTGGGTATAAGCTAGCGCACACTCACTAGAATGGCATCCTACTATTATTTTTAAATTTTACACATCACTTGGTTTACTTTTTAAATATTGTATTAGATTTTTGTTTAAGTGCATTTTAACAACTATGTGTAGCATGCCTGCTGTAAGCAGGACATCCAGGGATCTAAATGATAGGGAGAGGCATACGAGAGGAAACGTGTTTGTTTTGTATTTCATGTAGCCTTTCTACTGACTGCTGCAATTCGACTCAACTTTTCCCTAATGTATGCTGATGCTTAATGTCTCCTACACTGGACTTCTCTGAATAAAGTCCTCCAATATCAGAACAGTCATGTTTCCTCTTCATATCACCTTTTCTCCACACAAGTCATCTGTGTTTTCAAATAAACTGGAAGGGAGGAATGGCTAAGCAATTACATACTACACCAAGGCAAGGTTTTTATTGATTATGATTTCTGCCTTTCAGTTCTTTCTGCGTCTCAAATTACCTCCTAAATCACAGGTTTTAAAACTTACAGTGTCAGGATGTAGGTCTTAGATTCTGAAGAAGATCACTGTCCTTTATAGCCATCTAAATGAGGATATAGTTAGTTGCTCACTTGAGTGTTCCAGATTGGCAGTGCTGAGGCCACGTCTGGAGCTCTCAAGTTGCCATCTGGCTTTGAGGATCTTGAGACCATAGCTCCTTGGATAAGCTTCTTCTCCTTTTTGAAATCTGGTACCCCTGATTAGTTACCCCTTTTCCTATCAGGGACACTCAATGCTGTAGTTGGGCCACTGCTGAGAGGGGGCATTTTCAAAACTAGGATTGGGTGGAGGGTGGGGCTGTCAATGGGACTGCACTTTAGGGCAGGATCCGAGTCATCCCCAGACTCCAGGAGAGGCCTTTGCGTTTCCTTATGGAATGTTTTTCAAGCCCTGATATGTCGTCAAAGATAGGCAGTCAATCCTAGGAGAGTAGGAGCCATGTACCCATTCTTTCCCTGAATGAAGAAAGAAGATTAGAGAATGGAAACAGTCATTAGGAGGTTCCAGTAACACGTGTATGCTTGTAGCTCACACAAAAACATGAATAGTATGAAGCTAAGCTGGGACAAATCTTATTGCCAGTTCAGGTGTTGTTAAGGTAGCGTATTAATTTTGTAGATGTAAATCCCCTCTCCAAAAATGTTCCTCATAAAGAAGTAAATCTTGAAATCAATATGGAACCATGCTTTATGTAAGAGATGCTGTGGTTAATGAATTTTAATCAAATACCTCAAGTGACAAGGGAAACTGGCTGTTTGAAGAAACTCCATGGTGATTCCTCATTTAATGTGATTAATTACCTTCCAATTTGTCTTCTGTGTAATTTGCCTAAAAGTCTGAATTCTTTTATGCTTGTGTTACCTAACACATTCACTACTCCAGAAAGAAGCAGCGTCTTCTCCTTCTTGACAGTTTGCCTCTTTGCTGAAAATAACATACATAAATCATTACTTGGGTACACAAAGCCACACACACATCATCTTCAGTGTGTCATTTGTTAAGCAACCTCCAACTGCTGCTACCACCAGCATCTCTCAAATGTCTGCAGCGTGGCCACCACTGCTAAAGAAAGTGTCTGCAATGCCAACTGAGGAGATGTCACTGGCACTGTTATTGGAGTACAACATATTCTGATGAAAATTTGTGGGAACTATTAAAATGCTACTCTGCAGCCATTGCTGACAGATGCTATTAAACACATCAATCTGGAAGGATAGAATCTGGCGACATGAGCTAACTCAGGCGAATTGCGGAAGCTGTATCAAAATTGGCTCTGCTGATAGCTCAACTCAAAGAATATTTTTGCTTCTGGTGTATTTATTTAGAATAAGTTTATAAGTGTTGTTGCTTAGAAAAAATATTCGAAAAAGACTGCTTATTTTAAACCTTATGAACCACTTTCTTAATATATTCCTGTCCTTGTGGCGATGTTGGGATTATACAGTGACACTCCACATACACGTATGATTCATTTGAGGCAGAGTCAGCCCTACCCCACGGCCTTATTGTAAAGGTATGTGTCAGAGCTAAATATTCAGTCTTGTGTTCTTGCCGATATTCCAGGTCTCTATTTTTTGGGCTTTATCTTCAGAGTCCCTGAGTAGAACATCTGGTTTATCTTTCCTCATCAAACTAGCTCCTCTGGGCTCCCTTTAGTCTGTCATCACCCTGTCACTTGTCCAAGTTCTAACTAAAGTCAAACAGCTCACAAGAGGCAAAGCTGGGGTTTGGGCTTGGTTATGTCAGACTATGTCAATAATCCCTTGGGTCTTTTCGAAGAGGATCTTACTCCTATAGACATGGAGGCTACCAAGTGAATCACTTTGTTTGCAGTGGGGTGAAATATCCGCACACACATACTCTTCTAAATGATCCAACAACAATAAAAAGAGAACTTTTTCTGCCCATACAAACATACAAATTCCTTATATAGCTACCCAGAAGGAAATGGGTGGGTCATTTTTTAGGCTAGGATAGATGTCCACATGTCCTTAGGCAGGGTCTATCTATTTGATACACCTTCTCTCTAGCTCAGAGGCAGCTTTTAACATGGCAGATTCACATCTCATCCTAAAAGCACTTATCAACTGAGAGTCAGGTCTCTGGACTGGAACACTAGCACTTCAGTTCGGTGTGGCTGTGGGGCTATAATTGTATCCACAAGTCTTAATCCAAAAAAATCTACCTTTTACTAAGTCCTTATCAAATAGTGACATTTAGAAAGTCAAAATTATACTTTGAAAAATAAGAAATAGCATTTCCATTTGCTGTGTAATTGAATCAAGAGCATCTCAGCTTTGATTCCTCTCTCTGAAATCCACCCTTTCATTCACTACCTAAGCAAGCAACATAAACATAATAAACATAATACAAGAAAACGTCCTAAAAGATGCAGAGGAAATTAATTCCCCTTTCTGCTTATGATTGTGTGCTCAATCTGGAAAGAAGTATGCCTGGTATTATTTTGATTTCTGTTTCACTGTAATAAAACAACAATCTAGGTACAAAGTACTGAGAAAAGCAAAATTCTCTAAGAGAAAAGTGGTACAACCTCTAGGAATTATCAAGTTTGAATCCCCAGCCTCATTTTCAAATGAGCCCTGGTCCCATCATTCCAGCTACACACAGGGCATTTCTTCTCGGATGACATTTTATCACCAATTTCAATAGGTCAAGCCATACTAAGCAATTCACTGCCACCTGCTTCCAAAACAATTTTCCTAAATGCTCCCTGAGTCTGCCAGTTGTACTAATCAGATTTAATATACTTGAAGAAAGTTTTATTTCTTTTTCACTTTTGTTTTCTGTATCCTGTCAACTCAATCCTCATTTATTCTTCAATTAAAAACATTGTTTTTAGCCCCCCAGGTACCAGGTATCATGCTAAGTGTTGGGAATAAAATAATTAACTGTGTCAATGCCCTCACAGCACTAGTATGCAGTGGAGTGAGTCAACTATTGAGGATGAGGTTAGAATGTGGTATAATTAGTGATGGCACAGGAGCCTGTGCAAGCACACAGGAGGGAGGCCTAGGGCAGATGCGAGTCAGGGGGTTAAAGCAAACTGTCTGAAGGAGGTGACCTCTCAAATCAGATGTGAAGGATGAGTAGAAATTAGTCTGTGAAGAACAATGAGGTGGACAGAAGAGGGAATAGCACTCGTTTAAAGAGCTTCATGTCCAAAATACTAGAAATGAGAGAGCATGAAGTCTTATGTCTAGGACCTAGAATGCAAAATGGGAAGGGCGAGAAACAAGACTGAAGGACTCATCTAGGACCAGATCATGCAGGGTCTTATGGGACCCATGTGAGCTTTGAACTTTCTCCCAAAGATTTTGAACCAAGGGGTGATGTGATCAGCTTGATGCTTTTGTAAGGTCATCCAGGTGTGGGTAGAGAGCTGATTGGAGCATGGCCAGTCTGAAGAGAGGCAGTGAAGGGTTACTGCAGCAAGAAGGCACTGCCCTGAAACAAGGTTGTAGACATGAAGAGAACTGAATGCACTCAGGGTCTCTTGTACTTGGCTCCCACAATGGCATTCTGAGTACCTATCATAGGGCCCATACAGAGCAACTGAGAGGCAGCAGAGTATGTGTGGAACTCTGGACCCATACTACCCCATTCAAACTCTGACTCTGTTCCTCACTGGCTCTCTCAGTGCCTCAGTTTCCCCAAGTGTAAGCTAAGAATAACAAGGGTATGCATTCTATAGTAAATACATAATAAATAGATAATACATGCTAACACTTAGTTCCAGACACATAAAAAATAATGTGAATTACTATTATTAGGGGTGTTCAGGATCATACTGTTGTTTCCCTTATTCATAATCTCATCACAATTTACCCAACATACCCTGTGAGGAAATCTTAAAAGCCTTCCTACCTTATTCTTCCTCTGCCTAACTCTAATCTGCACATGACTCCTAGATCAATCTTTAAGACATCTCTCATAATGTCAACCGCCTTTTCCAGATCCCAAATAAGTCCAAAATCCTTAATCTAACATTCCAAACATTTCCTCAGTCTTGTCATCGTTACTTTTCTCTAAGCTTAATTTACTTTGTGGTTATACCTTGAGGTAGGCCCTTTTGGTTTTAAAATTTTTAAATTTGCAAGGAGCTTCCTGTAATATCTGCTTTAGTTTATAATGCATTTAATTCTATCTGTGAGAGCTAGTTTGCACTGTGTGTGCCTCCCAGGTAGCTGAGCACCAGGAAATGACAACCCCTATAAGATCCTCTTCCCAGTGGTGAAATATTCCCAGTATTTTTGGTTTGCAAGTTTATTGTAGCAATAATCTTATGCATCATTTGATTGCTTTCATTGATTTGTTTTGTCTCTTGTGGGCTAAAAAAGGACAGTAAAGATTTAAGTGTACAGTATGCAACAGCCATAAATGACCTGAACAAAAGCATACAGCTGTATCACAGAATAAATAATGAAGGGAAATGGCCTCTCAAGGCCATGCCATGACAACTAATGTCATCTACTAGTGTGGTAGTATTCATTTTAAGGGTATTTTGTATTGCTTTGGGATAAGTGGCTTAATTTTTGGACTAAGGAGGCATCAACATCTCTTGAAAGTATTAGTAATTATGTTTTTGCTTTTTGAGTCAGGGTCTCACTCTGATGTGGAGGCTGGAGTGTAGTGACACACTCGCAGCTCACTACAGCTTCAACTACCTGGGCTCAGATGATCCGTCCACCTTAGACTCCTGAGCAGCTGGGGCAACAGGAATGCACTACCATATCCAGCTAATTTTTCAACATTTTTTTGTAGCGACGAAGTCTCACTATAAGCTGGTCTTGCCAAGGCTGGTCTCAAACCCTTGGACTCTAGCAATCCTCCTGCCTCAGCATTCCAAAGTGTTGAGATTACAGGTTTGAGCTACCATGTCTAGCCAGTTCCTGAGTTTTTTGACCCCCCCCCCTTAAATTTTGGGTCAGAACAAGTGAGTGCCTCACTTTTCTTACTCTAATCTCAGCCCTGGTTGTTGACAAAAGGCAGGACAGGAGGCTAATTTTTTTTATGTCTGAAGAAGATTTTTTGCCTTTTTTAAAAAAAGATGTATTTGTTGTGTATGGAATTCTAAATTGAATATTTGTTTCCTTTCAGTACTTCTAAAGCTGTTGCTTCACTGTCTTCTCACTTGTATTGCTTCCAATGAGAAGTCTGCTGTTATTCTTATCTTTGTTGCTCTATACTAATTGTGTTTTTCCCCTCTGACTGATTTAAAGGTTTTCTTTCTTTCTTTCTCTCTTTCTTTCTTTCTTTCTTCCTTCCTTCCCTCCCTTCCTTTCTTCTTCTATTGGGCTTGAATAATGTGATTAAGATGTGCCTTGATTTAGTTTTTTTCATGTTTCTTTTATTTGCATTTGTTAAGCTTCTTGGATTTATAAATTTATAGTTTTCATCAAATTTGGACAAATTTCAGGCACTGAGTCTTCACATGTGGTTTCTGTACCCTTCTCTTCTTCAAGGATAGGTTTATTAGTCCACTTGAAGTTGTCCTACAATTAATTCATTGTTATTTTGTTGGCTTATTTATTCATTTTGATTTTACTTTTTAAAAATTCCATTGCTTTGTCTGCAATTTTACTAATTTTTAAATGCAATTTCTAGGTTCTGTTAGTACCATTCAGTGTAATTTTTCATACTTCACATTGTAATTTACTTATATAGAAGTATGATTGCATTCTTTAAAAAAAAACTCTTCTGTGTACCGCCCCAACCAGCCCTGAGCCGATCTGGGCCAGGCCAACCTCTAGGGAACACTTCTACACTGTTGGTGGGAGTGTAAACTAGTGCAACCTCTGTGGAAAACAGTGTGGCGATTCCTAAAAGTTCTAAAAATTGACCTTCCATATGAGCCCACAATCCCCTTTCTGGGAATATACCTGGAAGAACTCAAATTGCTCTACTAAAAAAATACCTCCACATGTATGTTTATCGCAGCATTGTTCACAATAGCAAGAACATGAAATTAACTGTGCTGCCCACCAAAAAAGGACTTGTCTAAAAAAATGTGGTACATATACATAATGGAATATTATGTAGCCACAAAGAAGAACAAAATCCTGAACTTTGCAGCAACCTGGATGGAATTAGAATCTATTATACTGAGTGATCTTTCACAGAAACAAATAACTGAGTATCACATGTTCTCACTCATATGTGGTCCTCGAGCAACAGCAGGAAACTGCAGGTGGGGGGAGTGTGTGGGGGGAGGTGGGATTGAAATCTGCCTGGGGAAGGGGGATCACCCCTCATCAACAAGGCTACCTGCACAATGAGTATTTGTATACCTAACCCTGAATTGTACCCCACAATTAAAAAAAAAGTAAAAAAAAAAAATCTTCCACATCTCTTCTTAATTTGCTCATGCTTTTCTCTATCTTCCTGAGCATATGGAACATATTTATGTTCATAATTTTAATATTATTTTCTACGAATTCTATCATCTGTATTATTTCTGGATCAGACTCTATTGATTGACTTTTTTCCTCACTATGGTCCATATTTTATTGCTCATTTACATGCCTGGTGATTTTTGATTAGGTGATAGACATTGTGACTATTTATGGTGTTGGAGGTTAATTTTTGCATTACTTTAGCTATTTTTGAACTTTGTTTTGGGACATACTTAAGCTACTTGGAAACATTTTTATTTTGGCTTGCATTTAAGTTTTGTTAGGTGGGGACCACAATAGTATTTATTAATTTGGCCCTCTCTCCAGGCAAAATATCCTTTTGTGTACTCAGCCTAATGCTCCATGTATTATAAGGTTTCCCTCCTCTGGTTGTTGGGACCATTAATTATTTCCAGTCCTGAAGTAGTGTCAGAAATTATTCTATCAATTTATTTATGTTGATTTTATCCTCAACTTCAAGAAGTTCCTCAGCATGTACTAATCAGCACTCAGCTTTGGACTTGAAAGGAGTTCTGGAGAGTTCTCTGTTCATCTCTGATACTCTGGCTTGGGAATTCTACCTTTTTTCCTATCTTAAGCTTCTCAACTCAGAAAGACTTCCTGGTTCTACCTAGGTTTCTTTTCCCTGCACTCTAGCCTAGAATCTCTGTCTAGTTACCAAGCTGAGACTATTGTCAAGTTCACTTTTATTCTCTTCTCTTATAAATTATTTCCTGTTGTTCAATATTGGAAAACCATTGATTCACAAATTTTGTCTGATTTTTGTCTGTTGTTCAAGATAGAAAGTTAAATCTGGTCTCTGTTGCTCCAGCATGCTCAGAAGTGGAAATCTGTTTCATTTGCTTAAATAACCTACAACTTACCCCAAAACTTTTTTTTTTTTGAGTTGGAGTCTCACTATGTCGCCCAGACCGGAGTGCAGTGGCCGCTCCCGGCCACTGCAGCCTCGACCCGCTGGGCTCCAGCGATCCTTCCGTCTCAGCCTTCCAAGTAGCCGGAATTACAGGCACGCGCTACCACACCCGGCTGATTTTTTATTTATTGTAGAGATGAGGTCTCACTGCCCAGGCGGGTCTCAAACCCACCGGCTCAGGCAATCCACTCACCTCAGCCTCCCAAAGGCGTGGGATTACAGATTGAGCCACCGAGCCCGGCTCCAAAACTTTTTATATATCCATTATGCCCACCAAAAAGTGCTTCTGGAGGGCAAAAAGCATATTACTTGAGCATATGTTAAAAATATATATTACTCTTTACTTGTTTTTTTGAAAGAGTTGGCTGTAAAGTCTGTTCCCTTTGCTTCCAAAATACTGTATCCCTTTGTTCCTTCTCTTATCTCTGTCTTCTTAATATCTTGCTCCTTTTACCACTCCATATATGGGAGTCCCCTTTGCAATGTCACCTGATAGCTTCAGCTATTCGTTGTCAAGTACTGACTGGCAACTTTACAACACCGGAGGCCTCAAATGGACATTTATATGCCAAATATAGCATTTTAAAGGTGAACTCAGGCAAGAAAATTTTTCCATCTGACAAAATTATTCTGATTATCCTAATTTACTATGCTCAATTGACACCCATTACTGTGGCCAACTTTCTACTTCCTGATCCTGACAGCCCACTCTCTAATGAAATTCGCAGTGTCTTCTCAACTCAGCAGCTACTGTGACTTTCCAAGACTTTCCCTGGATGGTCCTAACTCCCTGTTCTCTTGGGTCACAGACAAAGCCTGAAGTCTGTTTGCTGCTTCTGTTACTGTTCCTGCATATCTAAGTTTCATCTCTGGTCAGTTCTGTGTTGTGCTGAGGCCAATGGTATTTTAGAGGAGCTCCCTAATCCCTATTTATACTGTGGTTATAATATTCCTCTTCCCAGCTGGAAATGCTGATTTTGTAGATGAAGATATTCATAAAATTACTATCTAATAAGTGAAAGTCATTACTTCCAGAATCTGTTGTAGTTGCTCTCAGGTCTTCCTTGCTTAAATTAAAAACCCTGTGCAGTGGGTGTGCTACCATGTACATATACATGCTCTTTTCTCACTTCAAGCCCAGAACACCCAAATTCATCTTCCCTGTCAATCAGATCCTTCCCCTTTGCTCCCTATTTTCATTAGTGGTGTTGTCAATCTCCTACGCTGGTATACTTGAGGCTTAAGAGTCATCTTTGACATCTTGGTCTCTTACTATCACTTGATTGTGTTCTCTAGTTACAACAGTTTTACATGTGGATGTCTCCTGTATATACTGGATTTTAACTCTCCGGTGTTTTTCATATTCATCTTTTTCTCTACATTCTCATTATCATTCCCTTGCTGCAAGACCTCATTCCTGATGTCATGATTGCTAGCAACACCAGTCCAAACTACACAGCATTGTCAGGTGAATACCTCTGGAGATATTGTTAAATATATATTTGGACTTTATCCTATTTCCTGACATAAAGCCCCTAAACCCTTAGAATTTCTGGCATGATGAAAGTGTCTTTTGTATACTAATGAGTTGGCTGGTGGCTGGTGACTCTAGATAATTGTCAGAATGACCAAGGCAGGAATAGAGGATTGAAACTTTCAACCACCCCAAAACCTCAGGATGAGGAGAGGGGTGAGGGTTGAGTCAATCACCAGTGGCTAGTGATTTAGTCAGTGATACCTATGTAATGAAGCATCCATAAAATTCAAGAGGAACAGGTTTGGAGAGTTTCCTGATAATTGAATATGTGGAGGTTTCTGGAGGGTGGTTGCCCAGAGAGGGCATGGAAGTTTTCCGTCCCTTCCCACGTCCCTTCCCTTATTCATTTCTTCATCTGGCTGTTCATTTGTATCCTTTGTAATATTCTTTATCATCAACAGATAAATGCAGGTATTTCCCTGGGTTCTGTGAACTGCTTTAGCAAATTAACCAAACCCAGAGTAGGGGGTTGTAGGAATTCCAATTTATAACCAATAGACCAGAAGCATAGGTGACAACCCACTTCTAAGGAGTGGCATCTGAAATGAGGGGCAGTCTTGTGGGACTGAACCCTTAACCCATGGGATCTGATGCTATCTTCAGGCAGATAGTGTCAGAAGTGAATTGAATTGGAGAACACCCAACTGGTGTCTACTAAAGAATCTTCTAAAGGCTTGGTTGCTAATGGGGAGAAATCCCCACACATTTTGGTGACAGAGGTGCTGTGTTGTATTGAAAGGTGAGAAAGTAGAAAAAAATACTTTGTTTGGTTTTCTCTCTATCCTTGAACTCCCTCAAAGATGACCTGCTTACAGGACTTCAAACATTTCAACAGCTTCCCAAACTCTACAAAACTAAGTCCAAATGAGACCTCCAGCGCTAAAGTCCCTTTCCTCAGTGATTTTGACTTATACGACCTGTGCAATCTTAGCCATTGTGGTATACTCCATAGCTGACATTTCCAGCCAAACTGAACTTTTATCTCATAATTCTCTCGGGCCCATTTTTTGACTCAGGCTCATTGTTTCAATCTGAGCTTTAAGGTCTAGCACACATGTCAACCCCTTTATATTATTTTCTTAAAGTTTTTAACCAGAAGCAATAATCATGCATTTATGCTAAAAACAGTGCCTGGCACATAGTAGACTTACAAGATATATTTATTTAATGAATGAGTGACTTTCCCTCATACTTTCATAATATTTTGTACTTGTCCAATAGCACTTTTTTCATCCTGCCTCAATGCAGCAATTAGTTTATTCATTCAACAAGAACTAAGTGAGTGCTCATGATGTGAAAAGTTCCATGCTAAAAAGCTTATTGAAGTATGGTCATTTCTCCCACCTGTCTCATCTCTCCCCAAAATAGTATTCTCTCTCATATTTACATAGTACTGTAAGTATGTATGCTGCAAACCTGCCACTTGTAAATCTCTCCTACCACTTGTAAATGTGTCTACTATATACACTGATATCTCTCCTACACTTGTGCAAATGTGTCCACTTTATACATAACCATCTCTCCCATAGTTATAAAAATATGTGCACTGTATACACAGCTATTTCTCCCACCACTGTGTAAATATGTATGCAGTGCCCATGGCCATCTCTCCCACAGTCATGTAAATTATCCACTTGTGTACATGTCCATCTCCCACAGTTATATAAATGTGTCCACTGCATATACTGTAATCTCTCAAATTATTATTGAACACAATGTATCCACTGTATATACAGCCATCTCTACCATAGTTGTGTAAATGTGTCCACTGCATACATGACCATTTCCCCCACAGTTGCACAAATGAGACATTTCTTATAATGAAGTCCTCAAGGGAACAGAGCACATTTCACCCCTCCTGACTTCACTCACAGAACCTAGCCCAGGGCCTCTCAATACACACAGTAAATACTTAATTGAACAGAAAAAGATTATTTTCTGAATCAATGAAATAATGCAAACAAGAGTCAGAAGAATACTGATAACCTGTCTGTTTATGCCTCAGATAATTGAAAGGAGGACGTAGATCATTTAAGATCCCCAGAGGAGGTAGGTGCTGACTTTATATTTGACTTTAATCCTTTCAAAGCAGAACAGAATTCTATCCTTATTGATCAACCATAAGAAGACACCACATCAGTGACTCAGCTTGTAATCCCATGCTTTGGGAGGCTGAGGTGAGTGGATTGCCTGAGCCTGCGGGTTCGAGACCCACCTAGGCAACTTGGTGAGACCTCATCTCTACAATAAATAAAAAAATAAGCGGGGCATGGTAGTGCATGCCTGTAATTCTGGCTACTTGGAAGGCTGAGGCAGAAGGATCGTCGGAGCCCAGCAGGTCGAGGCTGCAGTGGCTGGGAGCCGGGAGTGAGACTCCAACCCCCCCCCCCAAAAAAAGAAGAGGCACCATAAACAACACAGAATCTATGGAGCTTAGTTTCTTTAAAAGATGATCAAGGTAATTGAGTGGCAACCTTTAAAATTTCATAATTTCATCTCTTGACTTTGACATACCTGTCTTCAATAATATCCTGAATGTTTTAGTTTTTAATACACAAAATGAATATTTAGTGTATCTGTTGTTTCCATTTTAATACACATCTTTATAAATAATTTTACCATTTAAAATAAGATCTTCTTAGATACCATTTAAAATAAGAACTGATTTACACACATCTTTCCTTAACATAACTAGTTTATAGATAAGCATTCAATATTGCTCATTTATAGCTATGAATATCTACAATGAATTAAAATGTATTATGAAAGTGCTATGTCTCTTCTTTTCTCACACCCCTAAGTAACAAGAAAATGAGTCCCTGTGGTTATACCTTAACCCTGTGATAATGTCCTCTATTCACGGCTGTTTGGACAAGGAGCAGACACCTTACCTGAGCTGGACCAATTGGATTTCTTCCTCCCACAACTATTAATGTTTCCATTGAAAGACATCCTCCCATGTGTGTAAAGAAGGAAAAGTTAATTTGCAGATGGAAAAGAATGAAGCAAATATGAAAGAGAAGCACAAATAATCCTGAACGTCTAATTATGTATTAGGTCCTATCTCATCTAATTCTTAAAAAACTCAGTTAAACTCAAGTGCTTACAGTCAAGAAAACTGAGACAAAGAAAGACCGACTAATGGAAGCCACACAGCAGGATGTGGATCTCAGAATCTGACTCCAGAGGCCAGCTTTTAACCCTGGCATTCTATAGCCCTGGAGCAGCAGACCTGGTGTGAGGAGCTGCATGGTCCCAAAGAGGAGAACCCACTGACTTCCTTAGTGAAAGATTTCCTGGTCTTGCCTAAGACTTGTCTGAACTTCCTGCCCATAGATGTTATGGGGAAGACCGATTTCTTTCTTGAAATTCTTTCTCCTTTGCTTAAACAGTTGCGGTTACCTACAATCCCAAACTTCCTACAACAGTCCTGCCCACCTCATTCCACCTCCTCGTGTTGGACCTAGCATTGCCCTTGGGCTTCACATGTATAGGCCCACATTCCCGACTCCAGCAACCTCTTCTGCAGTTTGTGTTCGTTTTTCACACAGACATACACATGCACAGTGCATCCCTGCACCTGTTTCTATAACATCCGTATAAATCAGTTGCTTGTGGAAATGTAGTGAGAATAATGCAAAGGATTTGGAGGAAGACATCTGGGAATTCATGTAATTAATGGGCCTGGTTAAATCATGAGGATATATTTTATTGCAAACTGCCACTGTTCATAATATCTGCAATTAGTACTTTTAGAGTAAGTAGGCAGTTCAAACATTAGCTAGAGAAAGATAATTAAATCTGTGTTTTGCCTTTCATATTGCAAAGGAAACTTTTCCAAACAATTGGCAAAAGTAAAATCTAGCCAAATCCATTTTTTATCATGAAAGATTTTGGCAAGCTTTTTCTAGTATCTAAATGTGCATAAATCTTAAAATGGATTATTATGCACCTAAGGCCCTATGCTTTGTCAAAATGCCATTTCTCACCATTATTGTTATTAAAAAAAGAAAACAAGACAATCAATTATTTTCTCAGGTACATAATTTAAGTTTAATCCTTGTAGTTCTTGACTTCCTGCTGAATGAAATGAGGGAGTTGATTCAGACACAACAAGGTTAAATCGCTGCTGACCATCTACTAGCTATGCAACCTTGGGCAAGTGACTTTTGGCCTTGGGCAAATGACTTTTGATTTTAAGCAAGTTGCCTGATTACTTTCCTTTCTCTGGGCCTCAGTTTATGCCACTGCAAAATGTATTAATAGTAATACCTCCTTCATAGGATTGTGGTAAAGATGAAATGGACAACCAACTGTTGGAAAAGGCAGTCCGCCATGGGCCCAAGTGTCTGTACCTTTCCCTGCTGAGTGTGCAAAACTGCAGGGCCTAACTGTCCTGTGATGCTGAGCCATCTCCATAGCTAGTCATGTAGCCAATTAAGTAGGTTATAATGACAAAGAGAGACAGTCATATGACTGATAACTTCCCAGGGGAAAGAGCCTGTCTTGATGTGTCCAGCTTGGGTAAGCTTGCTACTCCAAGTAGCCTGCTTGTGAACCAGTAAGGTGAACTCCCTTATAAAAGGTGCTGAGTTTGTGGTCCTAGATTCCTTGGTGGCAGCACAACTGCCTGCATAGCCCCCTTAGTGTTGTGTGGGATGTAGTAGCAGAGAAACTGGCTCTGCCATGGGGTGCTCCTGCTGTTTTCTCTGCTGTAAATAAAAACTGTCTTGCTAGGATCCATTGAGTCTCATGGTCTATTTTTGGAATCTATGGAGCTGCAGCAAGCCAGCCTTCCTGCTTGCTTACTCATGCCCTTTGTGTCTTTTTTGGTGTCTTGTCACTCCCTGCTATCCTCTGTGACAAGACTAGGCAAACATTTTCTCTAAAGGGCCAGATGGGACATTTTAAGCTTTGGGGCCACACATAGTCTCTACTGCATACTTTTCTTGGTGTATTTTTTCCTTTAACAATCTTTTAAAAATACAAAAGGCCAGCCGGGCTCGGTGGCTCAGCCTGTAATCCCGCGCCTTTGGGAGGCTGAGGTGAGTGGATTGCCTGAGCCCGCGGGTTCGAGACCCGCCTGGGCAGTGAGACCTCATCTCTACAATAAATCAAAAAATCAGCCGGGCATGGTAGTGCATGCCTGTAATTCCAGCTACTCGGAAGGCTGAAGCGGAAGGATCGCCGGAGCCCAGCAGGTCGAGGCTGCGGTGGCCGGGAGCGGCCACTGCACTCCAGTCTGGGCGACAGAGTGAGACTCCAACTCAAAAAAAAAAAAAAAATACAAAAGGCCATTTTTAATTTACAGATTAAACAAAAAACATTTTTAATTTACAAGTTGAAAAAATGGCCGAGGGCTGGATTTGACCCCAACTCTTATGAGGCTGGGATTCTTTCCAGACAGTCATGCAAAATACTTAAAGCAGTGTGTATTATATTAATGAAAATTCAAGAAAACATGAGCTATTCTTACACTTAATACCTTTTATTTTGTTAATCTCTAAGACTAAGGGAACTCTGTTGGTATTCCAAATAATGTTCTTATATAATGGAGAATTTTCTGGTACACACATAATGCACAATAACTAGCTCTTTCCATTCCTATAAGTGAATTCTGTTTCTTTGGAACCAGGACAATTCTTCATGTCAGGCTTCCCAACCTGGTGCCAAGAATAGATTACAGGTACGTGTGTTGACACTGAACTCCTAAGCCTTCAGGGTAGATGCTCATTCTTATCTGTCTACTCCAGTGTGATGTACAAATAAAATATTAACATTTTCTATGTGAGTCAAGGCATTAAAAAAATCACGAAACCCTGCTTCAGGTCATTAAGTTACTGTTTAGTTAAGTACGGCTTTGCTACAATATAATATAAGGAGGTTTTCCATACTTAAACCACTATTTTTCAACTAGCATGTGGTTGGTGTGGAACTCAGAGGGGAATACAGTTCCCTTTAGTATTTCCAGGTGACATCATGATGGTTTTTCCACATAGGAGAGGAGACACTGTCATACTAACTGGTTAGCTCTTTATGATCCAGACAGTCTCTGAGAAGAAAGATGACAAAAACAGTCAAGAATGCCAGGTGCAGTGGCGTGTACCTGTAGTCCCAGTAAGTTGAGAGGCTGAGTCAGGAGGATTGCTTGAACCCAGGAGTTACAGTCCAGCCTGGGCAACATAGTAAGACCAATATCTCCAATTAAAACAAAAGACAAAAACAAACAAAAAACCACCAAGCACACATTTGGCATAAAGACAAGAGGTCTTGGAGGACTGCTGAGCCGGAAGGTGAAGGAGTAAGGTGGAAAGGGAAGGCGGAGGGAACTAATAATTGAGTGTTCGATGTCCAGGTACTGGTTCTAGCTAAAAAGGCAAACCCTCCAGGGTCACACCTAAGAAACAAAGAAAGGAAAGAAGTGAAATAAAGAAGTCAATGAAGGGAGGCAGGAAAAGCTGAAGGAAGAGAGCTGTGGGCTGCAGAAGACATGCTGACAGGAATGACACAGATCAGGTACAGCTGTGGTGACCAGCAGTGCCATCTATCAGGACGGGAGGCGGAGTCTGGCACCGGTGGCACTCTCCACAGGCCCAGCGTCCACAACTTCACTGCATCACTGAGGTTCTGCCACAATGACCTTGAGTCATCTAGGGATGCAAGAATAATGCACACTCTGTTTTATATCATGTAAGAAAAAATACACAATGGAAATATTTTTTTCCCAAAAATGGTTATGAGTTAAGATTTTCAAAATCCCTCCCATTAACAATAGTGATTTTAGTTTTCTGAAAAACCTATTCACACAGAACAAACTCAGTGACCAAAGCCACCACAGTCTAGTATGTCCTGAAATCCTCAGTGGTCTTCATTGTATGCTATGGGTGGGTCAGATGAACACTCTTGATTAACCTGTCTTGGGCCTTGGCTATAATTACGTCCTCTAACTTTCCTCCTAACTTGGTATAAGGTACTGAGCTGTCCAGTGGTATCTGGACCCTGGAACATTATTTTTTATATAGTGTCAGTGATGAGGTAAGGCAGTGGGGATCCGATTTCTTTCCTCTTACAGTGTCAATGGAAAAGTAGAAAAAGTTTCACAAAACTAGCAAGTGTCCTTTATGGGACCAGAATACGGAAGTGATTGACTCAAGAGTGATAACGATTTTCTATTTAATAAAAGTTAGAACTGAAATGTACGTGTCTTGGAATAATGGCAACTTAATCCAGGTATATCACTGGGGGGAAATTCCTTTCTAATTTTTTCTTTTAAAGTTTAAACTTCTCAGAAAATATTCCTGAAGGAAATTATTTCTGAAAGTTACCCTGGAAAGCCAGGGCCATTGCCTCCAGAGTAAATTCATATTCACTGATGGTGGCAAGGCTTAAACTGGAATATGAAGCATCAGCAACTTCATTTAAAAAAATACATTCAAGAACTAAGGTTGAACAGTCACCACTTTGGGTGGTAGGAAGAATAAATTGTTATTTTAAAAACTTTATCCTGATGATCTGTCTAGGGTTGTGAGTGGATTATTAAAGTCGCCAGTTATGATGGTGTTAGAGTCAGTATCTTTCTTCAGTTTTCCTAGAAGTTGCTTTTTGAAAGTTGGCGCACCTATGGTGGGTGCATATATGTTTAAGATAGATATTTTTTGTTGGTGGAGTGAACCTTTTATCATTATGTAGTGGCCCTCTGTATCTTTTTAAATTTTTGATAGCTTAAGTGGTATTTTGTCTGAAATTAGGATCGCAACTCCTCCTTTCTTTAGTGTTCCACTCGCCGGAAAATTTGTTTCCCATCCTCTTACTTTGAGTCTGTGTATGTCCTTTCTAGTGAGATGGGTCTCTTGAAGGCAGTATATTGCTGCCTGGTGATATTTTATCCATTTTGCCATTCTATGTCTTTTCAGTGGTGCATTTAGTCCATTCACATTCAGGCTAATTATTGAAATGTGAGAGTTCATCCCTATCATAGAGTTCTTACAGAGTTGTTGTTTTTCCACTTGGTTTTTTGGTCTTTCTTTTGGTTTTGGGGTTGGTTCATGTGTATTTTATTCTTTTTCCTTTATTCTTGTGAAGAACGTTGTTCTTTTTTCCCTTTTCTTCTGTGTTTAGTACTTTCTTAAGTGTTTTATGTAGAGGTGGTTTGGTGGCAGTGTAAGTTCTTAGAGATTGGATATCTGGGAAAGATTTTAATTCTCCCTTGCTGATGAAGCTTAACTTGCCAGGGTAGGTTATTCTTGGTTGAAATTGTTTATCTTTTAGGACTTCACAAATAAGTGGAAAATACCCCATGCTCATGGATTGGAAGAATCAACATTGTGAGGATGTTCATCCTACCTAAGGCAATCTACAAATTCAATGCAATACCCATCAAATTACCAGCAACATTCTTCTCAGACCCAGAAAAAACAACACAGGAATTCATATGGAAACACAAACGACCAAGAATAGCCAGAACAATCCTCGGCAAAAAAAGCAAAGCAGGTGGTATCACATTACCAGACTTCAAACTTTACTATAAAGCTACAATCATCAAAACAGTTTGGTATTGGTATAGGAACATGCATATAGATCAATGGAACAGAATTGAGATTCCAGAAGCAAAACCTCAATTTCTCAATCAACTCATCTTCGACAAAGCATCCACTACCTACCACTGGGGAGAGGAGAACCTATTCAGTAAATGGTGCTGGGAAAACTGGCTGACCACATGCAGAAGATTGAAACAGGACCCCTATCTATCCCCATAAAAATTAACTCCAAATGGATCAAAGACCTAAATGTAAAACCTCAAACCATAAGAACCTGAGAAAATGAAGGACATACCCTCATGGAAATCGGAACTCTCATCCAATTCCTGAACAAAACCCGAAACCCACAGGTCATAAGAGAGAAGATAGACGAGTGGGACCTTATTAAACTGACAAGCTTCTGCAAAGCCAAAGAAACCATCAAGAGAGCAGGGAGACAGCCTACAGACTGGGAAAAAGTATTTGCCAACACCAGGTCTGACAAAGGCTTAACATCTTGGATCTACAAGGAACTCAAACATGCTGAAAAGAAAAAAACAAACAACCCCATTATAAAATGGGTAAAAGATATGAACGGACAATTCACAAAGGAAGACATCCGAGCAGCCAACAGACACATGAAGAAATGTTCAACCTCACTAATCATCAGGGAGATGCAAATCAAAACCACACTAAGATACCACCTAACTCCAGTCAGAATGGCAATTATCAACAACTCAAAAAATAACAGCTGCTGGAGAGGGTGTGGTGAAAAGGGAACACTTCTACACTGTTGGTGGGAGTGTAAACTAGTGCAACCTCTGTGGAAAACAGTGTGGCGATTCCTAAAAGCTCTAAATATCAACCTCCCATATGACCCCACAATCCCCCTACTGGGAATATATCCTGAAGAACTCAAATCACTCTATTAAAAAGATACCTGCACACATATGTTTATCGCACCATTGTTCACAATAGCAAGAACCTGGAAGCAACCATGCTGCCCATCAAAAGAGGACTGGATTAAAAAAATGTGGGACATATACATGATGGAATACTACGCAGCCATAAAAAAGAACAAAATCATGAATTTTGCACAACCTGGATGGAACAGGGCAGAGTCTATAATACTGATTGACCTCTCACAGAAACAAAGATCTGAGTATCACATGTTCTCACTCATATAGTGGACCTTGAACATCCAACATAATACTATAAGAAAAGGACTGACAGCGGTGGGAAACTATGGGGGTGGGAGGGGAAGGGAAATTGGATTAACAGTAGTCAATAACTGTTGGGAACGGGGAGAAACCTCTTATCAACAAGGATGCCTGAACGAAGCATATTTGTATACCTAACCCTTAACTGTACCCCACAATATCAAAATAAAAAACATTGATATATATAAAAAATAAAAAAAATAAAAAACAAAAAAACTTTATTGTCTAAACTTTATTTCTATAATATCTATGTATTATAACTGTAATAATGCAAAACTCATTTAAAAGAAGAAAATTATACTCAAGTCATTGTAAGAGTTGACTATATGATTACACAGAGGTTGCTGAACTATTAAGGTACGTATCTCTCCTAACCATATTAATATAATTAATACAACAAATGTAGTCAAACGACACTCAATACAAGTGTTTTACAAACTTCTCTGGTATATTCCTGTAAAATTTCTGAGAAATGTCAAAAGCTAGCAAGAAATATTCCCTTTAAAAAAAAATTCACAGCCCCAATTTTATCTTTCAACTACCCAAAACTCACAAAGTTGATCAGAGAATTTGAGATCACTGAAATACTTCAGGGTAGAGTGTCACATCTTATGTTTTGTTTTGTTTTCCAGGAAAAAAAGTTACAGTCTTATATGACTTGAAAATTCAAAACTCTCATGAACTTCATTGTCTGGTTATGTCTAATTAGATCTCATTTAACTCTAAAGCTAGACTAAAGATGCTTTTTAAAAAATGTGAGACATCGGCCGGGAGAGGTGGCACAAGCCTGTAATTCCAACACTCTGGGAGGCCGAGGAAAAAGGACTGCCTGAGCTCAGGGGTTCGAGACCAGTCTGGGCAACTTGGTGAGACCTCGTCTCTACAATAAATCAAAAAATAAGCTGGGTATGGTAGCGCGCCTGTAGTTCTAGCTACTTTGAAGGCTGAGGCTGAAGGATTGTCTGAGCCCAGCAGGTTGAGGCTGCCAGTGGTGGCTGTGAATGTGCCACTGCACTCCAGCCTGGATGACAGAGTGAGACTCTGGCTCAAAAAAAAAAGTGATACATCAGAATGTAACATACCTAACAGGCACTGCAATCTTTCAAAAATGGATGCCACAGTCTGCCTGTTTTAGCTTTGCAGAGACTTCACTGACATTCAAAAGTTAGCTGTAAGGGGAAATGTGCAAATTATCTTTCAATGGACATGCAGTGGTAGCATCAGTTTTCAGGGGAGGGCCGTGCTGGGCAGAATTTCAGACATGGTGGAGTTAGGTGGCAGGGCAGTTACAGTGTCCAGTGCAGCCTGAATTATTCACCTTGGGATGCTATAGCAAAATACCACAGACTGGTCAGCTTAAATAACAGAAATGTATTTTCCCATATTTCTGGAGGCTGAAAGTTGGAGATTGAGATCGGCATGCCACATGGCTAGGCTCTGGTGAAAGATCTCTTCCGGTTTTGCCGATGGCTGTCTTGTGACTGTGTCCTCACATGATGGGGAGATATAGAGAGAAAGCTCTCTGGTGTTTATTACTAGAAGGGCACTAATCCCATTATGAGGATCCACCTCATGGCCTCTTCTAAACCTAATTATTTCCTAAAGACTCTGTCTCCAAATACCATGATATTGTGGGTTAAGGGTTTCAACATATGAATTTTGAGGGAACACAGTTCAGTCCATAGTACTTCCCCTGAAAGCCATTCTTTCAGGTGGCCAAATTTAATGAGGTCACAATAGCATTAGCTTTTGCATTCTCCTTTCTCTACTATGACTACAATCACTTCCACATTGTAAGTTAACAAACCATAGCAAAATTCTGATAGGCTCATATTTTTGGAGTAAAGTCCTTATATGTCTTCTTGCTGCCTGAGCTTCAGGAGCAGAATCACACTGGCATACATATGGAATTCTAAAAGACTGGACAAATCTTCTCTTGCATGATATTGAAATTCCCAGTGGCCTATCCTGCCAGAGAATCTTTGTTACATCAGTGGAGAGCTGAAGATCTGTGACAGTTAATGTTATGTGTCAAGTTGACTCAACCGCAAGGTGCCCAGATTTAAAGTTATTTTTGGGTAGCACTTGAATTGGTAGACTCGGTAAAAGTAGTAAAGTAGATTGCCCTCCCTAAGTGGGTGTGCATTGTGCAATCTACTGAGATCCTGAATGGAACAAAAGGCAGAAGAGAAAGGAATTTGCCCTTCATTTCTGCCTCCCTGCTTCATGTGAGACATCTCATCTCAATTTCCTGGTCTTCAGACTAAGTTACACCATTGGCTCCCCTGATTCTCAGGCCTTCAGACTCAGACTGAATTATGCCACTGGCTTTCTTGAATCTCCAGTTTGCATATGGCAGATGGGTGGGACTTCCATCCTCCATGCTCATATGAGCCAACTCTTCATAATCTCTCTCTCTCTCTCTCTCCTTTTGTCTCCTCTCTGTCTCTCTCTGTGTCTGTCTCTGTCTCTCTCTCTCTCTCCCGGGACCCCTCCCATATAATATAAATAGGGGAGGAGTCCTTGGCAGTTTCCAAGATGCTGAGATCTTTATGAGAGAAATAAAAGTACTTTTAGGAAATAGCATTATTTTATATGTTGAGACCATTTATTTTTTAAAACATTTTGGAAATTTGTTTATATTTATTGGACAAAATATTTTTTGTGCTCCTATATATTTGTATATATTCTCCAGCATTGCCTAGATGACAGATTTCACTAATTTTTCTATTTCAAGTTTATGCTGCATGCAATGTGTACCTCTGTGAAGGCATGCAGTTTTACATTTTGCTGATTGAAAAACAAAAGCAAAACTTAAAACTGAAACCAACAAAAATATTTAACAATGTTCCTAAAAGCAGAATGGCTATGTGAAGCATGAGGACATTTAAATGCCTCCTATGTGACGGGTTTATAGAAGGTACATTCTCACATGATTTTGTTTAAATCTTCAGAATAACATGGTGAAGTGTGATTGGCTCATTATTTAAAAATGCAGAAAATGAAGCTCAGAGAACTAAAGATGGTCTGGTAGCCTGGAGCAAAGCCAATGCTTTTAACTGTCATACGCTTAAAAGAAAGCCCATGTCTTCTCCACTACACTGTACCAGATTGCTGGTAGTCCTTGAGCCCCTGTCCCAACTGTGAATCTTCATTTCACCTCACTACTTGGAAACACAGGGGCCACCTGTAAGGAGATTACACCATCAAGGACTTAACACTTAAAATAATCCAAAAATTCAGAGAGCGGCCTGTTAATGGACTCAGATTGAGCCTATGCTATTTTCTCAGGGTCTTTGTGCATCATAATAAGAAATTGTGGAGTGATACTTTGCATATTTATCAGAAGAATTTTCATTAGGGTGTGAAAGCAAAGACAAGTCTCCCAAATATAACTCTTGATTCCGAGAAGCTATTTGCAACAGAATGTCAAAACTCATATAACACTACCAAAGAGTTGCAAGGAAAGACAGTATTTCTGAGAACATTCAAAATCATCTGTAGATGTTCAAAAAGGCAAAACTTTCAGAAAAGTTTACATCTAGATGTGCGCTTCTTTCTGAAGCTATCTTATTGTTATGAAATATACACATACACAAAACTCAATGCTACATGAAAGAATTCTGAAAGAAACACAGACATTTCAAAATCAAGTGAATGAATATGATTAGAAAGAAAGTACTGCCACAGGCATTTTGTTTTACATTGTAAAAACCAAACAAAAAACAGAACAAAACAAAAACCCCAGAATAAATCTGATGTTAGGACAAAAATCAGGAATCCTCACCAGCAGGTTAAGATCTGGCAGGTGCTCAGACAGCGGCAGAGTTGCATGACCCTGTCTGCAGCTCTTGCTCCCTCTGTCTCTGTAGTCTCATGAGAGGGAGGTTGGGCAGCCTTGCTCCACTGAGCATGACTTAGGAATCTCAGTGTTTTCACTCTTGTCCTGCTCAGAGACAGGGCACCCATGTTGCCAATATCCTTGCTTACCTTTGCACACCTCCAGCCACACCCGCACTGCCAGTAACCTCAAGGAGATTTATGCAAATAAAAAAAGTACATGTAACTTAAAATCATCATGCTTGTGGCCATATAAGATGTCCTCTGGCCTTGGTAGAGGTGGTCATCATCTAGCTAATTGGTGTAGCAGGAAGCGTGTGTTCTAATACCTTGAACTTCTTGGAAACCTTGACACTTTCTTCTGGAAAGAGGAACCAAGACTAGGTTGGGAGATCAGGATCACAGGAAAGGTCACAGAGAAGTTAAGTCAGCTCCAAGATAACTGCTCACGCATGTTTATTGCAGCACTATTCACAATAGCAAAAACATGGAACCAGCCTGCTGCCCATTGAAACTGGACTAGATTCAAAAATGTGGTACATATACACAATGGAATATTATACAGTCATAAAGAAGGACAAACATATTGACTTTGTAGCAACTTGGATGGATTTAGGGTCTATCATACTTTAGTGATCTATCACAGAAACAAAGAACTGAGTACTACATGTTCTCACTCATAAGCAGACCCTGAACATTTACCATAATACTATAAGAAAGAAATTGGCAGTAGCAGAATACTGCCAGGGTGTGGGTGGGGGAGACACAGCATCAATTAGTGTACCTGGTCACAAACCAGGCAAAATGGGGACCAAAAGGAGGCCCAAACTTTACCTGTATGATGGCCACTTGTATACCTAATCCTGAATTGCACCCTACATCTTTAAAATAAAACAGAAATTAAGCCATCTCCTTATTAATCCCAGAAGTGCAAGAAGGCAAGGCACTGTATAAATCAGCAAAGCAGAACTCAGAACCTCAGAGAAGAAGGAGACCTGAGAATCCGTGTAGCCCACTTGCTTCATTTTCAGGTCGACAAACTTAGAGCAGAAACATGACCTCATTTCATCAAATCTAAAAAGAACCAATTATCAGACACATAGTTATTTTATGAATTATTAGGGGAGGCACAAGATAATGTCAGTAAACTTTGATATGCTGCTGATTGTGAGATTCATATCGGTTTCAGAGGTGGTAAAAGTAAAAACAAAAGGAACAAGAAAATAATTTTAAAAAGAGCTTCTCAGCAAAGGGTGACTTAAGTTATAGTAAGCAACTTGCCTCCAGATACTCAGTTCTTGGCCTTTGATTCTCTTTTTTCCCACTAGTCTATGTGGCGTCATTTCACAGATGAGAAACCGAAAATCCAGAGGTTGGCTTTCTTGAGTCACTGAGCAGAGTCAAGACCCGGATGAGGGCTCTGATTCCTTTGTGCTGGATCCCACGACTCTGTGTTGCCTCCCACTCTAAGATAGATATCTCTGGCTCTAGAAAATAGAGCTAAATCAGTCTGCAGAACATTTGCCTCCTGATTAAATTTTGCTTATGATAACATAAAAATTAAATTTCTGCCACGAACACACGCAGGCAGGGTGGAAGCAGCCTGGGTAGACATTTGTTGGGGGAAGACAGTGTCTCTAGGTTTGAAATGTTCTCAGTAAAATTTATAAAGTAGGGAATCCTCTTTATTTATAAAGTAGTACCAGCCCATTGAATAGCTATTCATCACAGTTGGATTTGATGCTTTATTACATCTAGTCTTGCTGAAACATAGGAGGGAGGGTGAGAAAAATTTCATTTTCTCATGGGCCCTGCCTTTCTCCTTCCACACAGCTGGAGCCTCAAGACTCCTTCACAATGCCTTGTGTTTAATTGATGGAAATTTACCATGTCTGTAACTAAGAGTCCAGGGGCTGACATGTGAACTCTCCGGCCTCACGTGGTCCAGAACCCCCTCACACTCAAGATGGAGGACAGGGCCACACAGGAGGACAGCTCTCTCTGCACTGCCTTCTCTGGCCAGCATAGCATTGAGATACAAATTGAGCTTGGAGGATAATAATCTGGAATGTTTCACCTGGCTGCTGTCCTGAGAGCCCCCAGTGTACCTCCTCTCCACATACTGTCATTTCTAGGTTTAACTTAGGGAGGTATGGCCTCTGATTCTACACATGGAGATAAGCTTCCTTTAACTCAGAGTGCTTCAACCTCTGCATTGTGACTGGATGACAGGTGAGTGGAGATACTGATACTGACCGCCCCTGTTCTCTGCTCTTATCTCTAAGCTGGTCAGCTGACTTGATTTTCTAAGTCTGCCAAAGACTTACACAATTACAAAAGGTTGCGTCCAGACCCACTTGGGTGCCCCTGTTAGGAGGCCTAGGAGCTCAGCTCACTGACCTCAAGAAAAGAGTAGTGCACTCTCAATTTCTACAATCTCAAAAACAGTGGAAAACAAAACCCCTGCTGCTCCCTGGCCACTTTCTTGTTGCCCGCTGGCCGATAGTGAATAGTAAAGTGTAAAGGAGCACCCAAGAGAGAAGCAGCAGGCCAGCTGCCCGTGCTAAGAGAGGAACAAAGGCGTCCACCTTGTCCCACAGTATCCGGTTCCATCACACCATCGTCCAGTCTCTCATTCGTTATTTTCTTTGACTTTCCTGCCTGATGAGAAAAAAAAAAGTCTCAGAGTCATGCCTTCAGACCAGGTTGCTTGAGAAAATGCATCATTCCTCTTGGGACACTGGCTATTTTCACAGCAAGATGGGCACGTTAGCTCTCATGATGAAATATGAGGTCAAATACCTTCCCTGTCTTCCTCTAACTTCAGAGAGTACCTGTGAGAGTCTGGAAGCACTCCCTGTGAGAGTCTGGGACAATGGAGTGGCATCTGCATTCAGATCGGAAGTTTGCTTGTCTGCAACTTGGATGATACAACATTTCAGGTGCTTCACTGCATACCCAGGCATTTAAGCCCCCTCTTACATGTAAAGTAGGAGTTTAGGCTCATGCTTTCCTGCTGAGTAACTGCAAATGCTCTTAAAACTACTTAACACAGCCAGGAAGGGGCCATGAACCTTCCAACACAACTGTAAGGGGCCAGTGACTTGGGCTGCTTCTGGATACTCCTGGAAGCTAGAGGGAGCCGCAGGGGATGCCAGTGACTCTTCTCCACCCTCTCCATCATCAAGAGAAGCTCTGTGCACACACCACGACCTACCTTCACAGTATCCACCCACAAGGAGAGACAGGCAGCCAAAACATGGTTTGCCCCGGGCTTCTATTTAGTCCAGTCTGGTTCTCTGTAAAGTTATTTCTATTTTTGAACTTGAACTGCTTTGGCAAACCAGCTCATAATATATTCTTCTCTTTCAAAGCATTTCTTAACCATAGGAAATCACTACTTTCAGAAAGACAAGAAACTAAGAACCCTACAGAGTTACCTTATTTCTAGCATTCAATTTTGACATGGTCATGAACTCAAGCTTGTTTTAATTCTGTCCAAAGAAGTAACATCATGTATTTTGCTACTTTTGAGTAATGAGGAAATGAGTAAATGATCAAAAGAAAAAGTTATTTTTTGCTTTGAATGAAAAAAACAACAAAAGGAATGAATGAACAAATAAATAAATAAATAAATTGATTACTGGCAAAAGAAAGCACAACAGATGACTGAGTCCAAACTGCCCTCTCTGCAGTCAATAGAATGGTGTCAGGGGGTTTGAGGCCAGTTTCACAATTAATTACTAGCTCAGTTAATTTGAATGCCAGGATTATTTTTCCTTCCTCTCCCTTCTTCTATGCCCACTAACAAATAATCAGGGTGTGACATGTAAAAATTTCAAATCTCATTTGAAGTTGAGATGGAATACAAGTCAGGAAGTGCTAAAGTCTTATTACAGAATACAGTGCCCCTATAAATAGTAAAATGAAATAAATCAACTTTCTTATTTCCTGACCTGTACAGATTTAATTATCTAGACTTGATGTTTTAGTAATCTGATTTTCAAATGATACAATGTTCTTTTCTCTTAATTTTGTCTTAAGACAAATGCTCTAATTTTATTTGTAGCAGTTGGGGGAAAGTAAAGTTCAATGTCTAATTTCTCTGATATATTTAGAGCCTTTTCCTCTGCTTTCCAGGAGACGAAACAGAGAAACAGAAATGAGATCAAATTCTATAAATAAATTATGGTTGGCTTGTCCTTAAGTATCATAAACTGCTGAAAAGAAATGAAGTCATAGACATGTATTAATTTTATTTTGAAAGTTGGCTAAAAGATGGTGTTAAAATTAAAAAGTTTTACAAGAAGGAAAATGAAAAGGGGAGGGGACCTGTGAAGACTTCAGAAATAATGAAACACCTATATTTTCTTGCCAGTTTCTTCCAAGACAACAGGATTCTGTGTTTGCTGTTTTACCCATAGTGCTGTTGGGTTACTTGAGTAACCCACCAAAGCACTGGGGTATTGGCTGGCAATCTGTCCACATATTGCTTGTGAATGATGGTTGTGTTTTGTCCAATATTTTAGCCACCATTTCACCTTATCCCTGCATTAAAATATCCCTCCAGGAAAAACCACAAGTGAAATAACAGCAGAACAAGAGGACTTTACAGGTAGACATGCATTTGGTAGTTTTTTATGGCCTTCTTTCATGTCCTTTCAGAATTTACTTATGGAGTTGTTTGAGGCTGAATGTGTTAGCCTATGACATTTTTTTTTAAACAGAAATCAAACATTTTTTAAAGTCATACTTTGAACTGAAGTTTTTACCAGCTCAGCCAGCCTGTGTGCAATTCCAGCCTCTGGCAGCCCTGCACAAGGCCTGCACAAGGCCTCTGCTTTGGTGTGTCCAATGATGCAGACAGAACTCCAAAGCATCTAGTGCCAAAGCCAGCAGGAGAAATGGGGCTACTGTGCAGATAATTTTAGGCCAAAATACAGGACAAAAGACAAAACTGGTTCTGTTTTAAATTGCCTGGCTGCCCTCATTTCATCACTTGGCTTTACATGAATAGACACTGCTCCAGAAATAACTCAGATGACAAGCAACCATGATATTCTGCACCAAGAGTGATGTAAAGTGCAGCCTAAATTCACCAATTTTTGAATGTCCTCCACACTTGGATATGTTCATGTGAACGAATGTGCTGTAGTGGCACAGAGGAAAATAAAGTTCTCCTGTAATTTATATTCTACACCTAAATTGGCAGCTTTATGGAATTCATGTTTGCATTATAAGCAAAGTTCTTACATCTGCATAAGCATCTTTTGACTGGAAAGGTCTACATATTTCAAGGGCTTTGGCTCAAAAGAAGTGCCTGGTGGATTCCAAGTACTAAGTCATCTGTAAACTCACATGCCAAATCTCAAAAGCTTGCTGTCTTCGGACCCCACAAACCAATCAATTTGGATGGAAATTGGCTCACATGACATCAACACTGGTAATGCCAATGGGCCAAAATCCAGATGCTGGATGTGAAATCACAGGTGGAGTCTGCTCCCAGGCCAAGACTATAGATACAACCAAAATATGTGGAAATGAGCCAGGTTATCAGGAGAATGTGCACAGGCACCACTGAAGTTGAAATCAGATGGTATTTGTGTGACTGATGATGCTAGCCTTGACCAAACTTTAGTCAGGCCTCCCTGAGCCCTCTTCTCAACTAGACCTCAACCTTGGCCCTGTCCTGTCTTTGGCCCGTCTAGCCTAGTCTCAGCAAGAATCTTGCCAAGTCACTTTAGTGGGAATTCTCTTACCCTTGATATCTGATCAAATTCCTCACCCCCAATTTTGATGTGTAAGTCCTTGGCCTGCCTTCAAGAAGAATCTTGTTCGGTTGGTGTAGCAAGACTCTCCTACCCTTGATGTCTCCTCTCTGTGATGTTCTATTCACTGACCCTCTCATTCTGCTCCTTGGTTATAAATCCTCACTTGTCCTTACTATATTCAAAGTAGAGCTTGATCTCTCTTCCCTATTACAATAGTCTTGGCATCTATTACAATAGTACTAAATAAAATCTTCCTTTATCTAAAAGTGTCAGAATAGTTTTTTCTTGACCAGTGATGGCCATGCTGCAACTGGAGACAAAGATCAAGGCCCTAGGGTAACAACCAATGTCATTTTCCACTTAGTAGGGAGTTGCATTGCTCCTTCTTGTGATTACTTTGTATAAACTTTTTTAACCTTAAGGATTTAGTTTACTTGCTTCCCTTACTAGTTTAACAAGGAGTCAAAAATGACTACTTTAGTTTTGAGGTTTTACCTTTAAATAAACTATTTACTTTGGAATAATTTTAGATTTACAGAAAAGTTGTAGAAAGAGTACAGAGAATTGCCAGATACCTAACCAAAATAATCCTCAGCAAAAGAAACAAAGTGGGAGATATCACACTTCTAGAGTTTAAATGTTACTATAAATTTACATTAATCAAAACAGCCTGGTATTGGTATAAGAATAGTATATGGAACGATGGAACAGGATGGATATTCTGGAAGCAAAACCTCAATTTCTCAACCAACTCATCTTCAACACAACCTCCAGTAACAACCACTTGGGAGAGGTGAGCTTATTCAGTAAATAGTGCTGGGAAAACTGGCTGGCTACACACAGAAGATTGAAACAGGACGCCAACCTATCGCCATACACAAAAAATCAACTCCAAATGGATCAAAGACCTAAACATAAAAATTCAAACTATAAGAACCTTTTAAAATGCAGGAGACACCCTACGGAAATTGGAACTGGTAACCAATTCTTGATTAAAACCCAAGTGCTCATGCCAGAAGAGATAAGATAGACAAGTGGAACCTTATCAAATCGAAAAGCTCCTGCAAAGCAAAAGAAATCAAGAGAGTGGAGAGACAGCCCACAGAATGGGAAAAAAAAATTTACCAACTGCATATCTGACAAAGGTCTAACATCCAGGATCTACAAGGAACTCAAACATGCAGAAAGAGAGGAAAAAAAGCATTTCTCCAGTTTTTCTATGAATGTCCTCTTTCTGTTCCAGGATCTAATCTAGGTACTCCATTGCATTTAGTTGTCGTGTCTTTCCAGTCTCCTCTGATCTGCAACAGTTTCTTGTTTTCATCACCTTGACAGTCCTGAGAATACTGGTCAGGCATTGAGTGGAATGTCCTCCAATTTGGGCTAGTCTGGTACTTTTCTTATAACAACACAGGGGCTATGTGTTTTTGGAAAGAATACCACAGAAGTGAAGTGTCTTCATCACATGATCATGTTTCTGTGATGACTTTGTTAGTGGCAGTCTTTGCTCTGCTCTTCATATCAAAGTGATTCACTACCCAAAGTGTTGGTGAGGAATTTTCCCAAAGACTTCACACTGGAAGGTGGGAAAGGAGAAGGAGAAGCTCTATGGCATATAACAGAGCACAAGTTAAAGAAAATCCCCTCAATATCAGTTTTCCCACTTTAACAGAGGACAGTAAGCTCCTGTATCTCCCACTTGCCCAGAAAGCTCCAATCCTTCTGTAACCCAGATCCCCACCTCCTGTTCCTATGCATCTGTACACTATCTAGTTCAGCAAAGGGCTGTTCTGAAGACCAACTGCACAGAAGGCACCTGTGCAGGCAAATTATAAATAATTTTTCAGTCATTAATAACTTTTTTCCTTTACACAAAATGAAGTTTATTAAAAACTTTTTACCCTACAATTTATCAGTGAGAAGCGTCTTCAGAACAATGCCATTCATTCAAGGTTAAGTGGAGAGAGAGTTGAGGCAAGTTGTTTTGCCCCTGGAATCTGGAAGGTGGAATGGGTAAGAGCTTACTTTGCCCAAATGGTCAACCCTGGACTTTCTTAACAATTACATTCGCAAAGTATCAAAAATTCACTAGTTACTTTGTTTAAGCTGTTTGACACTCAGTCCCTTTCTAGTCTTAAATGGTCTTTAGGCAAACCTATTCCTAAACTTTCCAGAGAAGTAGAACTTAACTTAGTATGGGTAATTTATTCCACAAAAAAATTATTCTTTGTGCTTAGTTGCTAAAGCAGTTAGTCACTATCCATTAGTAGAGTTTTTATTTTATTTGCTTATATTTTAATTCAACAGATACTTATAAACTCATACCGAGTTTCTGACACCAAATTAGACCACAGGGATAACACAGTAAATGAAACAGAGGCAATCTCTACCCTCAAAGAATCTATGGTCTAAGAAGATGGATATTAAATAAATAATAATAAAAACAAAGTATCATTAAATGCTATGATGAGAATCATAAACAAAACATCAAGGATGGATGTAATGAGAGTGTGTACATGGGCAGCATGCATGTGCGTGTGTGTGTGTGTGTGTGTGTGTGTGTGTGTATGTGTGTTGCCAAGCATAGAAGGTGCTGATTGATTTACTTTTTAAGGGTAGAGATCAGGGAATGCTTATCTGAGGGAGATAATTTACAGGAGACCTGACGAAAGAGTCAGCTAAACCAGCCAAGAGGAAAATACAGACCAAGCCTGAAAGAAATTATCTAGGAATTGAAGATTACAATATATCTGTAGTGGAGAGACTAATATGACCTCATCAATCACGCATGACACCATGTACCATTTCCTAATGAGAGTCTTCTACAGGGATTTATCTCTGCAGAAGGAAAAAGATACATTTGTGTAGATCGGATACCATAACAATTCCATCAGCACATTTGCCTCTTAGACAAGGGTGACTAACTATACCGGTTGCTACAAAGACTTATGTCTGCACCCAATTGCCTCTTTTTTATTTTTTGGCATGTGGAAAGATTTGGGGGTAAAATATATACAACTTTTGCCATTTCAGCTTTTTTAAAGTGCTTGATTCAGTGGTATTAATTACATTCGCGATGTTCAAACACTGCCACTATTTCTAAAACTTTTTCATTATCCTAAACAGAAGCTCTGTACTCATTAAGGAATCACTTCTATTCCACTCCCCTTCCTAGTCTTTGTAAAGCACGAATCTACTTTCTGTTTCTATGAATTTTCCTATTCTGGATAGTTCATATAAATGAAATCACACAATAGGTGACTTTTTACACCTGAATTTATTCATTTGGCATAATGTTTTCAAAGTTCATCCATGTTGTAGCATGGATCAGAATGAAGCTCAGTCCCTATTATGGGTGGATAATATTCTATTGTGTGGATATACCATGTTTGGTTATCCATTCATCTGCTGGTAGACACTTAAGTTGTTTCCATATTTTTGCTATTGTGATTAATACTGCATAAAAGTATCTGTTGGCATCAGGTGTTCAAATATTTTGAGTCTAATATACATGAGAAAACACAGTTCTAAAAATTGAGATAAAACACATATAAGATAAAATTTATCATCGTAACCATTTTAAGTGTACAGTTCTGTGGTATTAAAAATACTCACATTTTTGTGTAACCATCACCATATTTCATTTCCATATTTTTTTTTCCTTTTTCAAAACTGAAACTCTATTCCCATTAAACAATAATTGCTCATTCCCCCTCTTTCCAGCCCCTGGCAACCATCAGTCTACTTACTGTCTCCATGAATTTGACTGCTTTATGTACCTCAGATACGTGAAATAATACAGTATTTGCCTTTTTGTGACATTTTAAAAACCACCTTTGCTCTCTTCTGGTTATAATTGTCATGAGATATTTGTTTCCATTTTTTCACTTTTAATCTATTTGTGTGTCTAGGTCTGAAGTGTATCTGGTAAAGAGCATATAATTGAATTGCGTGTGGTTTTTCTTTTTTTTTTTGTTAACTCATTCTTTCATTCTCTATCATCTGATTGGGCATTTAAATTCATTTATATTTAAAGTAATTACAGATAAGAAAAGACCTAATTCTGTCATTTTGATGTTTCTTTTCTATGTCATAGCTTTTTTAGCTCTCATTTTCTGCAATGGTGTCTTCTTTTCTACTTGGTTGATTTTTTTTTTTTTTTTGGCGGTGAAATATATATATATTAATTTCCTTCTCACTTCCTTTTATGTATCTGTATATTCTTTAGCAATTGTCTGTGTGGTCATTATGTTATACATTATGTTATACATTCATTTGAAAATATACAGGTTAACTTCAATAACATACAAAAGCCCTACTTCTATATAGCTCTATCTCCACCTCACTTCAACTGTTGATATTATAAAACTGCATCTGTATACATTATGTGTCCCAAATCATAAACTAATAATTGAGTGCATCAATCTCTTAAATAACATAGAAAACAAAATGTAGGGCTAAAATCAAAATTTCAATAATACTAGATTTTAAGACTGACATGTTTTAAAAATATGAATTAGTCTCTTAAATCATGTATAACACAAAAAGTAGAGTTACAAGCCAAAGTTCAAATGATACTAGATTTTTAATTGCCTACGCATTTACCTTTATTGAGATCTTTATGCATTCTTGGGTTTCAGATTACTGCCTAGTATACTATTTCAACCTGAGAGACTACTTTTAGCATTTCTTACAGGACTGTCTAGTGGAAATAAACTTCCCCCAATTGTGTGTATCTGGAAAAGTCTTAACTTCTTCTTCACTTTTGAAAGACAGTTTACAGATACAGGATTCTTGGTTGACAGATTTTGATCCTTTTAGCATTTTGTATATATCAGTTCACTGCCAAAGTCTAGGATGAGAAATATGCTGATCATCTTATTGAGGATTCCTTGTGTGGTAAGTTGCTCCTCTCTTACTGCTTTCAAGATTATCTCTTTGTCTTTGTCTTTCAACAGTTTGATTATACTATGCCTTGGTGTGGATCTTTTTACCTACAGTTTGTTGAGCTTCTTGAATGTTTATATTCATGTTTTTCATCAAATTTGGGAAGTTTCTAGTCATTATTTCTTTGAATAATGTAGCTTTCCCCTTCTCTCTCTCTATTCTCCTTCTGAGACTTCTATGATGGGTATGTTGGTCTGCTTGATGGTGTCTCACAGGTTCTTTATAGTCTGCTCAGTTTACTTTAATATGTTTTCTTTCTGTTTTTCAGAATCAATAATTTCCATTGTCCTAGCTTCAAGTTCAACAACTTTTTGTTCTGTTTGCTCAAATTTGCTTCGGAATCCCTCTAGTGTTTTTTTGTTTTTGTTTTTGTTTTCATTTTAGTTACTATACTTTTCAGTTACTATTCTGCCTATTTGCTTTTTGGTTTCTTTTTAGATTTTCTAGCTCTTTATTGATATTTCCATTTTGTTCATACATTGTTTCCTTGACTTTCTCCAGATCTTCCTTTAGTTCTCTGAGTATCTTTAAAACAGTTGTTTTAAAGCCTTTGTTTAGTCGTCGATCCTTTATCAAATATTTTTCAAGGATCATCTCACTGGATTACTTTTTTTTTGATAGAACCATATGTTTCTGTTTCTTTGTATGTGTTGTGTTTCTTTGTTGTTGTTGTTGAAAACTGGACTTTTGAGTCCAATAATGTTGTAATTCTGGAAATAATATTCTTCTCCTTCCCCAAAGTTTACTCATTTCGTTTTTGATTATGGTATGCTATGTCTGTGCTGGTGATTAGCCCAAGGTGTAAACATAAGGTCTTTTCAGATAATTTTTAGGCCTGTACTTTGCTCAGGGCATGCGTTGTGACTTTCTAAATTCCCCCTTACATGTAGTTGTTTTTAAGTGACCTACACTTTAAATGTCTGTCTCTCAAAGGGAAAGAAGATAAAAGTAATGTCGGGATGGGGAAGGAAAAAATAAAAGCATGTTATGCCCTTAGAACTTATGGAAGTTGCTTCAACCAAAGGGAGAGGGGCTTGCAACAATGAGAAAAGGGATTCAACAATGACTTTTCCCTATTTGTTTACACCTCCAAGGTAAAAAGCAGCAATCAGCAATCAGAATACATATTCTCAATTTTTTTGAAGAAAAGGTCCTTTTTGCTCAATCTGGCTCCCACAACCTGCTTGCAAGTTACTCATGGAATGCATGCACAGTTGCCTGCCATGGGGCTGGGGAATGAATAACTGCTATCATGCTATAAATTAAAATTGACCCAAATTTCCCATAATTTATCATCCAATCCTCCCTGGCAGATATAATCCTTCCAATAGACTTCAGAGTTTCAAAATAATTATATCAGATTCTGCCAGTGAAATTTTTGTCTAGATGGAAAGACAGATTCCTGGTACTTCCTATTCTGCCATATTCCCAGATTCTCCCGATCAATTATTCTTAACCAATCATTTTGCTAAATAATTCAATCACCTCAATTTTCTAATGATGAAGAATTTGAACTTATGTTTTGTGAATTCTACAAGAAGATCTCTATTTTTGTTGACACAAGTTTAACACTCAGGAAAAGTAACAAAAAATAACAGTATAGCAACAACAAAATATTTGTTATGAAAACTATGGTGATGAGAATTTTGTACTAAATGAGTTGTTGCCAATATATAATGTTCCCACGAGCAGGAACTAAGGATCTGTCAGTGAGTTATGGATTACTTGAGATTTGCTGGATGCAGCATGCATTTCATATTATCAGTAAAAGAATTAGAAATGTTCATGGGGAGGAAAGAAGAGGTGGTTGACAGGGACACTGGAATCCACTATATGGGAACAGGTACTTTCTAAAGTGGAAAGAATAGTTCAACCAGATGTCAGGGTAATAAGAACTTTGCCCAGGGTGGGTTTTAGTACCAGATCTGTCATTAACTAAGGGTGTGCACAAGTCAATTTCCCTCTAAGAGACATCTGTGAAATGGTGGGTAGTGGAGTAGGGGGGAGGGAGAGGGCTTTATATCAGCTCCTAAGGTCTCTTATGAGTAACATTTGATGACTCTATAACTCTAGATATCCACTGTCTAATTCAATAGCCACTATGCATGTGTGGCTATTTAGATTAAGTAAAATGAAAACGTCAGTTCCTCCATTGCACTAGCTACATTTCAAATGCTCAGTCTTCAGATGCAGCTCATGACTACTGAGTAGGACAACACAGACAGAAGACACTTCTACAGTCACAGAAAGTTTTATTGGACAGCCCTGTTCCAGACCTTTTTCTTTAAAAAAAAAAAAAAAGACCCCTGAGAAGTCTAATGAGAACATTATTGATGTTCTTATGCAGTGTTATTAATTTTATTATAAAACTGACTATTGCTACCATTAATTCTACTAAGAGTTGGCATTTATTGAGCACATCTATGTGCTAGATTTGTGCTAACGGCTGTTTTGACTTAATCCTCGCAACAGCTTTCTGAGATAGGAACTGTTATTATGCCCATTTAATAAATAAGAAAAACAAGATTTAGAATGAATAAGTAAGTTGTTCAGAGGCACATCCTTGAAGCAGCCAAGCTAGGGCTTAAGCCCACTGACTGTCATAACTCAGAGTACCAAATGTCTTATTCTGGCCCCAAGCTTGGTCTCTATTGTCATTGTCTTATGGCCAAGACCCACAATCGGCCTTGTAGACACTGGGTCTTTGTATGTGCTTTGTGTAGAATGCCCTTCCTTTTCTTATTCTCCTTGTCTGGCAACTTCTTGTTTATCCTTTAAAAACTAACTCAAATATGACTCTCCACCAGGTAAAATAATGACCCTATTTGCTTTAGGTTTCTACTACACCCTATTTATACCTCCAGCACAGAGCCCAGCGGGTGTCTTATAGTATCTATCTACAAGTCTGATCTTTCACCAGACTGTCAGTACATTCAAGATGAAAGCTGTGCCTTAATCATTTTTGTATATCCCCAGTTCAAAGGAGATGCTGAGTCAACGCCTTCTAAATGAAAATATCAAAATATCTTTCTAAGATTCAGAGTCATCATCCTTTCCAACCACTTCAAGCTTATCTAGGTGCTTTCCACTGTTCTTGGAATACAGTTTTGGATGCCACTCATTATCTGCAGGCAGAGAACTCCAGTGCCTTTAGGCAGGAAGCAAGGTTAAATAAATAAATAATCATTATTTCTGAGCTAAGTAGTTCTTCCTGAGCCTCTCTGTGAGCAGTCTGTCATTTACAGGCAAGGAAATACTGTCCCTCCCTACCAATTCTGGTGAATTCTGTTCACATACTCTACCACACACCCGGCCTGGTGAGCCCTCTGGGCTACTTGCCTCCAATGACGCTTGGAACACTGCAGGCCAATTAAGGTGCAGCTTGGCTGTTGTATAGCTTCAATCCCTTCCGAAAACAACAGACTGCACTTCTTAAGAAAGGACTATTAAAATTGTCTGCAAAGGCCTTGGTGTGCAGTTAAGAAGACCTCTGATAATCCCACATGCTCTCTCAGGGGGGCAGAACAGCACTGTCCCATTCCTGGCCTTCAGTTCTTTAACCTAGACATAAGGCAGAAGAAAAAAATATATTATTCTGGCTCTCCCTGTATTCTAAAGTTATACAGGCATCTCTATTCTGAGAATCTTTTTGCCTCTGCCTCTTAGAAAAAACTAAGTAGGCCCAAATCTTAAAGCAAAGCAAAGCAAAACAAAACCTAATCAATCAACCTATGCAAAAACACATCAAACAACAAAATTAGAGTTCTTACCAAAACAAAGTGTAGGAAGAGAAGTACTATTTATCCAAAACCTCCTGTATATTAGGATAGTTCTCAGTAAATTAATATTTTATAATCCAGCAATCCTAAGAGGTACACTTATTTTGTAGATGAAGACATTAAAGTCGAGACAAGAAATGCTGAATAATACAAAGAGCATAGGTTTAATGGCTGAGAGGATTGAGATCAAATTTGAGTGCCAGTAACTCTGTGGCTTTGGGCAAATTATTAGACCTTATTAAATCTGTGTTTTCTTGTTTGGAAATAGAGACAAATACTACCAACCTTCCAGGGCTGCTGTGGAGTTGAGTATGAAAATGTTAATAAAGTGCCTAACACAATGGCTGGCACCTTATTAGAGTTAATAAATGCTAGTTCCCTCTTCCCTAGTTTACTCTTCCCATGGCAGAGTAAAAGTGGGGAATTTAAAAGTAGGGTCAGGGCCCCCATGCCCAAGTTCCTTGTACATCTGGTATTAAATACTTCCTGTTCCCCTGTCACTGTGGCAACACAAACTGGCTAAATTTGAATGATTCTTTTCTTTGTACCAGCAAACTGCTTTCTATCATGTTATTTATCTATGCTCAGATGTAAATCCCTTAGAAGTCAAAATGAAAATATATAAATCATGCATCTCTCAGTTCATTCTAATATGCTTTTAGTACAGCATGAGCATAAAAATACTTTTGCCAGCCACTTAGTGTCATAGACCTACTTAGGAAAAGGTTGAGTGTTGGTAAAAGAGAATAATTATTGTGCTTCAGTTTCTATGGAATTTGTTAAAATTCAATAAGACCTAGGGAATACCAACAAGCAGCCTTTCTTGTCCTAAATCTCTCTCACAGTCCCCCTGTTTTGAATCAGTTCACGTTTTCTTCTGGAAAGAAAAAAATGCAAATCCACAAAAGATGTTCTTGTAAAAAGTCTGCATTTACAACTGGGTAAGATTTCAGTCTCAGTAGTTTTCTTGCTAGTCATAGATATGTTTTCTGTTTGCTTGCTATGAAGAAAGATTCTGAATTTTAGAAAAGCATTTTAAATCTAGACTCCAGGAATGCACTGTTTATCTTATCACGGGATTTCTTTTGCTGATAGTTCCCTCTCCAATGCAAAAGTCTATAACAAATGGTCTCACCTGGCATCATATTCCCCAGCCTGTGCACCCCTCCCCTACTCCTGACGTCCTAAGGACACTGTAGAGACAGTTGTGGTGCCATGAACAAATGCAAACTTAAATCATAATGTCAGCATTGAGTTCCAGCTCTGCCCCTTTTTCTCTTTGTCCACATTGCCTCAATTCTATAAGTCTCATTTTTTTTCATCTCATCTGGGAGCCTTAGCTAACTGTCAAGAGCTTATTAGAACTGAGTGTTTCACCTGAAAGCTCTGCAGAAGTCAGATGGTAATATATAAATATTTTTAAATTAAAATTTGACGAGCAGAAACCTGAACAACTGTATGCTCAAGGTGGTATTTTCCATTTTTAAATGGAAGTTTATACTTGCTACTAGACGGATTTCTTCTAACAATCAAACTAATCACAGAATGAGTGCTATGGTCTTAACTTTATGGGGGCACAGAGTTCAGGTATTGAGTAAAATCCATGGATATCCCAAAAGAAAACATGTATGTAAGTACACACACACACACACACACACACACACACACACACACACACACACACACACGTTTGATACAATTTCAGCTATTTCTTGAATTTCCTGATGTTCATGTATGGACTACCTAAGTTTTGGTAACCTCAGGTCAAAAACCTGTCTCAGGTCACAAAGAGTAGCCACTAACGGCCATCTCATTTAACCCTCCTATTTAACAGATGACCCCGGAGGCATGGAGCTTATCAATGACCTGACCACAACTTCCAATTACAGCTTTAAATAATATTTTTTTTCCATTTTTCAAAATCTGCAACCTACATTACCCAGCATAGGTTCAGTTATTTGGAATAAATTAGTTACTAGAACATTTCATTTATTATCTCTGTGAAATCAAAATAAGCTTATGCATATCTTACATATTTTCCATTTTATAAATTGAATTTATACCTTGAAATGATGCTGTCTAGCAAGAAAGCACAGACTGAAGTAATCAGTTCTCCTATTAAAGCCAAACTGCCTAATGCTTTTAGAAGAAAACTTTATCCACCATGGCTTAAGCCTGAATTCTTAGATGAATAATGATCTGACTGTTAATCAGGTTTCCTGAATTTACACAGCTCCCAGCTAATTGCCTAGGTACTGCCAAATTCCTCACACACACACAAAAAATCAAATGTTACTTAAGTATGGTGCTAAGAAAAATGCATTTTTAGTAAAATAAAATTTAAAAACGCATAAACACTATAATCTGCATGTTTAGGAGCCTTGGTGATGAGGGCCGGCATTCCCATTGCAGATGGGATCTGAGAGCTCCTACTTTCCCACTGCCACTGCAACCAGCAGAAATTGCTCTCCCACAGGTGCAGGACTGATTGATGTTTTCTGAACATGATGCTAGAATGGGTCATCAGCATCAACACTGAAGAGAAAATGAGTAATAGGTAGAAGGAATCATTGGGTGCATAGCAAGATTCGATCTACACATTGTAATGCTGTAATTTCAAAATTGCAGCATTTGGGGGCATGATGAGTAAAATACGGTTCAAATTTAGGTTGCTAGAAACCTTGTAGTAAGTGTTTACTTAGCAAAGAACACAGGCATACTTTCAAATCCAAGCTGCTGCTGTCAGTAAAGTTGGACTAGAATAGACACGACTTAAGGAAAAAGATAAATGATGTCACTTTTACCAGTAAAGACTTGGTGAAATACCAAGCAGCACATGCCAACAAACCTTGCCTCTCTTGTTTCACTTTTCTGTGCCTTCCCAGAAACCCCACATTCAACTCTCATTAAGCCAAGAAAAATCTCCCTAGAACTTCTGTTCTTTTGCATACCAACTCAGAAAGTTTTTGGTTCTTCCCAAGCAGCTCTTGCTTGCATCAGGAATGTTCTCTTCTCACTAATTTGAGAATAATTTACTGTGGATATTGAGCCTTGGAGCTTCATAGGATATATTCCAGATCTACTCTTGGTTTTGCTTCAGGTACCATGTAAAATCCTATGACGCAGCCCATGCTACCTTTGGAGAGGAGGTCATACATTGGCCAGGACAGCCATGGTAGGGAATGTCACCTCCAGATTACTCAGCCTGACTTGCCAAGAGAGATGAGCTGTCTCACCAGACATGACCCACTTCCTTTCCTCTTCCTGGGGTAGGAGCCCCAGCTGGCTCATCTGTTTCCCTCGGTCAGATGTCCCTGGAGAGGCCAGGATGTTATCAGATGTCAGTGGTGGTGGAGATCACTTTTCAGACTTTAATGTTTCTTGTCACTTCTTTCATCCTGGAAGAATTATCATAAAGTACAATCTTCCATGGAAAAGTTTGGTCATCCCAAGCATGTGCCCCAAACCAGACATATGAGCTGGTTGACCTGCTCACCCCTTATATAACCTCAGATTTCCTGATTAACTCCTTTAATCTTAATTGTTTTACAAAAAAATTCAAAGCTTTTAAAGCTCTTTACTCCTAGTCTCCTGGGCACTGATGTTGGGTCCCAGGCTGTCTTGACACATTGCTTTGGCAAAACAACGACTCTCACTGGGATTTTAAAAATATAATGAGGCTGTTCTCTTGCTTTTTAACTTTTTTATCACAGCATGAACTCAGTTCTCATCAAGAAGCTTTGTTTATAGTATCAGAGTCTTAAATTTTTTTATTTTTTAAAGAATAACTTAAATCAATAAAGGCTTTAGACAGCTGATCTCTCATTTTTCTTAGGATATTTCTCTGACCTATATAGTCAAAACTATCTAAGTAATTAAATATTTTATAAGTGAAATTATATTTTTCTCCAGACCAAAGAGTTTCAAATGTTGATTTTCACTGTGACTTACAAGGAAAGCTATAATTCTAAAAGAATGTAAAATAGCTACAGAACCAAATAAATGTCCATGTTTGCTTAATAAAATTATCAGAAGAGATGAATGTATATGACTATGATTCTTAAATGCATAGGATATCTTATTTTTTGTGGGGAAGGAAAGTAAATTTTAGATGTTCTAGAAAAATGTCTAAATTTATTGAATATTAATTTTCTCTAAAAAATACATTCTAATACTGCTTGATTTCCCTCCCTTTTAAATTTTCTAATTATTTTTGTAAGGAAAGAGAAAACATCCCACTCACAAATATACATGTGCACACATTTCTTACACACATTCACACACATACATACTTTTTATGCTGGCAGACAGAAATCCATGGTCCCAGAATGTCACATTTCCTACATATTTTCATGAAAGAATCCTGTGCCCTCTTACGTTCTCACATCCTATGATACTTACACAGAACTGAAAAAAAATATGCTTTTTAGAAAATGGACTATTTTCTCCCTATACTCAGAGAAAAAGTATCCTATCTACATTGCAATATACTAGATACAATCTAATAATAATATTATATTATATATGTAATTTTATAAATATATAAATAATTATAAAGATATAAAATTACAAATGTAATATAATATAATAAATATAAAGTGAAAATACTAAAAAAGAGCTGGAGGCTATTTCATCTCCTGCAACTTTTTGATCTCTTTCTCTACTCCTCCTCACTCTACTTCAGGCGTGATGTTATAAACAACATAGTGTTAAACATTACAGAGAAGTGAAATGATGCCTTTGAAATTTGCCGCATGCCTCTAAAATAGTATACATGCTACTAGCCTTGTCCAAATCAGAGCATTCTTGAATCATCGAAAGGTCCCATGGTTGGCAGGCTGGCTGCATTACCAGGACTTCTACTGCTTAGTACAACCTATTCTGTGTGGGACTCTAAGCAGGGACATCAAGCATTCCATTAATTTAGACTGTTGGTTTTCAAAGCGTCTGATGGGTTGGAAGTGTGTGAAAGCATTGCATGCCTCCTTCCTTTCCTTCCTTTCTGTTTCTTTTTCCTGATTTCCCTTCTTCTTGCTCGTCACAATGCCTGCAGGATGCTGCTGGTAATTAATGGTTAGGGACCAGGGATGCTGTCTCCATGTGTTGAAGAAATGTCCCACTCCAAATGCTCAGATTGAAAAACACCTGATTTAAGCAGTCTCAACCAGTCTTCTACCAAGAGTAATACACAGAGAAATAAGTAAACACATAAAAAAAATATACCGGAGGTGATAGTTAATGCAAACTTGAATAAAAGTGATTTATAATTGATTAAGTTAATACCTTATTTTATTTGTGGGAGGGTCTTTCATGAATATGATTTTGGTGTAAAACTGATGTAATTCCAATGGGCTGAACAGTGTCCCCCAAAAAGAAATGTTGAAACCTTAGCCCCAATACCTGCAAATGTGACCTTGTTAGGAAAGGCCTTTGCAGATAGGATCTGGTTAAGATGAGGGTGAGCCCTAATTCAAGGTGACTGGATGGCTACTGTCCTTATAAGAGGGAAATCTGGACCTAGACTAACTCAGAGGGGAGAAGGCTGTGTGAGTCAGAAGCAGGGATTAAAGTGACGTGCCACAAGCCAGGGAATGCCTGAGCTATCAGAAGCTGGAAGAAGGAAGTATCCTCCCCTAGAGCTTCGGAGGGAGCATGGTTCTGCCAAAACCTTGATATCGAACTTCTAGCTCCCAGAACTGTGACAGAATACTTTTCTATTGCTCAAGCCATCCAAGTTTGTGGTAATTTATTATGGCAGCTCTATGAAATTCAGACAATAACTAAGCTACATTTACTCCAAACTTGGCAAGTTGGCATGTTTCAAGAGGGCAGGCAGCTACCAGCAGTTTGCAGGGAGTAGTGTTTGAGGACAACACATTTACTGGTAACCTCTGCTTCTAGGTAACTGAGAAGACAAGAAAATATGTTCCCTTTTTACCCAGGAGGGCATAATTCCTTCTAAATTCCTCTAGTTTTGATTGATGACACCGGGAAAGATTTCTAGAGCCCCAAGTTCCAAGGAAGAAAAATATCCTTTCGGTGACATAAAAAACAATAGAGAACAACAAAACTTCCTTCTTTGTCACTACTTTTTCTTTGTAGAAGCAGAATATGTTGAAATGGAGAGAGAGGCCAGCCACAGGGAAGTCCCTCTATTTGATGCCACCCTTTATTTCCATGGGACATGCTTGCCATCATGAACTCATGTTTATCGGTCTCAGGTAGACTGTTCTGACAACACATTTCAAAGGTTAAACTGTGAATTACAGTGTTACAATAAGAAATTCTACCTCTACAGAAATATAACTGCCCATTTCTTACTGAGTACAAAACTAAACAAATAGATGCGATTTTCGGAGGACACGTGTGGATATCTCCTTCTAATGGAAATCTCTCCAGTGGTTAGCAGTGGATAGTTAACTGTGGATCTTTGAAAAAACAATCCCAAATGCATTCACTTGTCTAGAGTGAAATTTTATTTCATAAAGATGTGCAGGTAAAAGGGTAGTTGCGCACATTTAGCAAGCTTGTATGGAAAGTGATTATAATTCCTTTCTAAATTTCCTTTCCAAATGTGCTGGATGTGAGGGCAATCTGGCTGCCACATCTGTCACCTTACTGACCCCCAGGGTTGATTCGGTTGATCTGGCTGACTAGGCCGGTGTCCCCTTCCTCCCCCAGTGCTCCATGTGGGTCCCTCTCAAAGCTGCACACTCAAAGAGGATGGCCATCAGTACCAGAGGAGGACCGTTCTTTGGTCAAGGATGTAGATTAGTGGCATTGCCCTGCTAAAGCCACCAAAAAGTTCTCAAGGCCAAATGTCATTTGCTGATGTGTAACCACTTGAAACAGGCTCTCTGGGACTCCTGCAGCTCCCATCTCTCCCTTCTGTGCTTTGGGGGCCTTTCGGTGTTCAGTGTATTCATGGTGCCTTTCGGGATCCAGGTGGTGTCCCAGGTCCCAGGCCACTGCCCTCCATCAGAATGTGTCTGTCCCAAAGACCACTCCCTTGGGGGCTCTGTGCTTTTTTACATGCCAGTGCATGGTTATAGATAATAGCTTTCAGCTGCTTCAAGTTAATGTGTTACTTCATTCAGAGGCCATAAAGCCTTTAAATCTTAACTCTCAAGGAGAGGAATGCTGATGAACAAGCTTGAAGGGGCTTTGGACCTCTTGAAGTCAAAGGACTTACATTTATAGGAGATTTTCAGTCTAAGTTCAGCCACTAACTAGCTGTGAGGCCTTCTTCAGTTCAATCCAGCCGGCACTGAGCACTTACTGTGCTCATACATAGGAGGGAGGGGTCTGACCCTCAGACATGATCCCTGCTTCCCAGAGGCTGAAAGACTCACAGAGGTAACGTGTGTAAACAACTCAAGGGCATATTGGAGCTTGCAAATCTTGGTTGGCAGAGAATGCAGAAGAATGGCATTCTCAAATGAGGAAATGAATGAGCAAGGGCAGAGAGGCCCGAAGGCGTGTGGCAGGTGTTCCTTTCTTGGGGAAGACTTACTGAAGAAGAATGATATATTTGTATCTTTGGCCTTTCCCACCATGGTTACCTGCACTTCCTTCTTTTGTTCTGTCTCTAATGCAGATACTAAGCCACTTGCTGAAGAGTATGGACTTATTTTTATATGTAGCAAGGAGTTCTGGAGGACTTTCTTTAAAACATTTTATAATGGAAAAAAATTAATCATCTACAAAGTAGGAGAGAAGAGTATACTGAACCTTCATTTCTTGTCACTCAGTTTCAACAATTATTAACTCACAATCATTTCTTGCCTATAATATTCCTACCTATTTTCCTACACGAATGTCAGTTTGAAGTAAATTCTAAGCATCATATAATTTCTTCTTCATCTTTTTTTTTTTTTTTTTTTTTTGAGCTGGAGTCTCACTCTGTTGCCCAGGCTAGAGTGCAGGGACAGGCTCACAGCTACTGCAGCCTTGCCCTGCTGGGCTCAGGCGATCCTTCCACCTCAGGTTTCCAAGTAGCTGGAACTACAGGAGTGTGCCACCACACCTGGCTAATTGTTCGATTTATTGTAGAGATGAGGTCTCGCCAAGTTGCCCAGGCTGGTCTCTAATCCCTGGACTCAGGCAATCTTCTCGCTTGGGTCTCCCAAAGGGTTGGAATTACAGGTTTGAACCACCACACCTGGCCTAATTTCTCCTATAAATATAATGGTATGTATCTCTAAAGGGCTGTTGAAAACCTAAGGGCTATATCATTAGCATATTTAAAATATTAATGATACTTTAATATAATCAAATGCCTAGTCAGTGTTCAAATTCACACTTGCCTCATAAATGTCATCATTTATTTTTACAGCTTTGGTTTGATTCAGGATCCAAATAAGATCCATCATTGTGACTGGCTGCTATGTCTAAATCTCTTCTCAGTCTGTACTTGTCTCCTTTCTCAGTCTATCTTTCTCAGTCTCTCTCTTTTTTCCTTGCAACTTGTTTATTAAAGAAAGCAGGTTGTCTGTCCTGTAGAGTTTTCCATAGTCTGGAGTTTACTGATTTCCTTCCCATAGTGTTACTGGACATCTTTCTTGGTCCTCTGTATTTTCTGTAATTTGACTGCTGCACGTAGGGGCTTGATCAGATGTAGGTTGCTTTCAATTTGCAAGATTGTTTTCACAAGGGAAGGTGTGGTCTTCCATCAGGAGACATAGCATCTGGTTTTGTCATACTTCATGATCTTGGCAGTTAATGGTGATCAGTGTCTGATCCACTAACTCAGTAGCTCATGCAATATGGTGGTATTCTATTTCTACCATGTTTTCTTCATTAATTAGCTGGAATACTTCTATTGAGACGATCAACCATCCCATCATCTAATATTTGGTCATTCAATGGTACACTTCACAAAATAAAGGAATAATAAAAGAAATTAATTAATTAAAAAACTTGATTTTGCATAGTTATCTATTATTTTTTCAAAATAATGTGTTGGTTTATTAACACCCTCCAATGAAGTTTGGTATTATAATTGTTTTGTTCATGGTATTAGGAATTCATGACTTTAATGCTCAAATGGTCCCACCTTGCCAGTGGGAGCCCCATTAAGTGGTTCTGAGTCCTTTTGAAAGGATTCTAGTAGTCTTTGAGAACATCTTAGCAACCTGGTCTAACAAGTTGTTCCAGACTCAACTTATGCATTTTCTAACCCAGACCTGAAATTAGCCACTTCTACAAGCCTTTATTGCTTTTAGTAGACGTGAAATTTAGAAACCACAATCTGAATACCTGGAAGACCATTTGCCTACCTTGGAAGAGAGCAGGCAATTTGACCTGGCCTAAATGGGTCTCAAATGGATCCCAAAAGACTGGTGAGAAATTATGGGAAGAAAAAGTGTGACCATTTACAAATTACTGATGAAAGATCGTAAGAAGAATCAGAGTCAGAAAAAAATCTAGAGACTAAACTTACACAAAAGGCTTTAGCAACTGATTTGGTATTTCAAGGCAGAGGGTAAAGCATCAGAGACCTGGTTTCAAAGGTCACCTCTGCTACTTATCAACGGTGTGTCTACAGCTCATCCCTTAACTTCCGAACCTTGGTAACCAGAACTGCAAAATGGGAATACTGCTACTTACTTCTTAGGGTGTTGGGGGAATTAGATGAAATTTCAGATAAAATGAATGTAACCCAACATGTGATATCCAGTAAAACTAAAAATTTTAAAAAACACCTCCCCCGAGACACATCTGGTTTTATCTATAATGTGAAGGGTTGGCCTACTTCCTGTCAAAGTTTCTTCCAGTCTTATCTGCTCAAGCCTTCTTCCCAGTCACACCTGCAATTTCCTCTAATAATGCCATAGAGTATTAATAATGGGTCTTCCAGCATTTGCCTTAACCACATTTTATTGATTATTTTATTGAAAAGATGATATACCAATTTTAATGTTGCCAAAAGAAAAATAAACGGTATATTCTTCTGAGAGCTATTTTTCTTATTTGAAAAATAAAAAACTGACAATTTTCATTTTAGAAAAGCTAAGAATAATGTTTTAGGAAATTGCTCCCACAAGTGACAAAGAGAAGAAATTTTTAAAAGTAATAAAGTACCTTAAATACTGATCAGTAGGCTCAGAGCCCTTTAAAATATTATCCAAGATGGTTATCCTGATCAATGATTTATGCAGCATTCTGGTTTCAGAAAATGTAATATTACTTTAAGTCAATTCCTTCCCAGAACCTTCCTAGTCCATTACATCAGTAATGCCCTATAAACCTTTTTGAGTTTATTTTCTTCTCTGAGTTCTTACTGTTGAGTGTTCCATCAGAACAGTTTTTGAATCAAGATTTTAAGGATTGAAATAGTTATCTTGTCACTACAGCCACATTAATTGTTGCTAAAGAGGGATTAAACATATTCATAACATTTTTACTTTTTAGTTGTGAAGGAAATACAAACTATTTTATAAAAATTCTGGCAATATGAGAGAGCAAGCGAGCAAGGGGAGGTGTGGGTGGAGAGAGGGGGTGAGAGAGAGAGAGAGAGAGAGAGAGAGAGAGAGAGAGAGAGAGAGAGAAACTGACTCCTTGATCAATTGTCAGAGATAACATTGTATCCTTCCAACCCTTTTTCCACAGGCACACACATACACATAATGTGTCAAATGCTTCATTACAATGCACATTTTATTCTGTGGCCTGCTTTTTCAATATCCTGTGAAATATAAAATTACAATATATTGTGCCAACATATTGTAACCATTTTTGCATGTCAGTTATAATGGACAATTTCATTCTTTCATGCAGTTGCTTTGTATTGTCCAGTATAAATGTTTGTCAGTTTACCTGGTCAGCACTTGACTATTGCACATTAATGTTATTTCCAATTTATTTTTATTAAACACAGTTATTGACCAAAACAAACAAACTAACAAAGATTTTGAATCAGATCTGATTAGGTGATTAGTGCATTTTTATTTATTTCTGTGTATGTTCATAGCTTCCACCACAATAAACAAAAGATACTTCAATGCAGCTTTTAAAAACTGTTATAAAACAAGAGACATTGTCACTTATGACATTTAATTTTTTTTAACCAAAAACTTGGCTGTAAATTTCTGAATCTCAAAAACGCTACTCTCCTTTTCTGTCAATCCTCCAATCTGAAACTCTATACTCAGGGATGCAGCCACGCTCACTGGCGCCACAGCTGCACCTGCCTTTGAGGTCCGAGGCAGCAAAAGCCTTCTGCTGCTGTGTGCTCCTTTCCTTCCAGTGAGAAATCAGGCCCTGCTCTTCATTTTACTCAGGAGCGTTCCCCATGAGAGGAGAGGTGGGAATGTCACCTGTCCCCCAGGGCCAAGCCCACAACATCAGACATTTTTCACACTGTCAGGGCTGCTTTCCTCTGTCACTGTTTACTGTCAAGCCTGCTCAGCTTTGAGAGGGCCAAGAGCCAGCCTTCCTCAAGAGTGGACAAAAGCAACTCAGGGAACAAGCAAGGTCAATGTTTTTCATATGAAGTTATCTTTTCCCATCTTTGGTGTGTTTACAGGTTACTCTTCAAGTTAATATAAGCTTATATTTTACCATTATCCTTAAGGCTTCAAGGCAAGCATCCTATTTCTTAAAGCTCATGTTCTTTTTGGCAGCCACTAAATAATTAAATGTCCCTATTCCGAGGAATCCAGAATGTGCCACGAGTATCTGCTTCATGATGAACCTGGGGGACACACAGATCTAGGGGACTTTAACACCAGCCACATCAAGAGGCATCAGCCCTGCTGGGTGGATAACAGGTGCTTCCCCCTTCCGCCTCACCCAGAATACAGGTTTGACTTGAGTCAAGATTTCAGCATCCTTCTATCTACTGCTCAGGCTAAAATATAATTCGTATTTTAGAATCACCAAAGAAAGTAGAACACAGAGTCTCTATGGCAATTCCCACTTTGTTTTGGGGCTTATTAGTGACTAACTTATACCTTCAACACTCAGCATGTGAATTTACTTAAATTTCTCAAATTTTACTGGGTGGCCACCAGTTGTGCTTCCCTTAGACTGAAGCCACTTTTCATCATGAGGCTATTTTTGTTATTCAGAAAATTTTCAAAAATGCTCAAATAGTGACTGTATCTTGATCCTAGCTGAACTTAAAGCTGACATTTTCTTAATTGGCCAGAGAGTTTATGAAGTTTCAGCTATTTTTAAATCATACCCATAGCAAAAAAAGAAAGACTTACATTTTCTTAAGAAGAATGTTGTATGTGCATAGCTCAAAAATAGTTGATTTTTACAGTTTAGCTTTTGTAATCCTCAAAGAAGACTAAAGGCCTGATTCTTTTTTTTAAAGCTATTTGGAAAATCTAGACATAAGCACCTGGTAGTAAGCAAGTTTGCCAATGTCTCACTTTTGGGTCATGTAAGGCAAAATTTGAATTACATCTTCATTTTTCCATCCCTCAAACACATATTTTAATTATCCAATTCAACAAATAGATCTTGAATGTCTCATATGCCACACAATATTCTTGCACAGTGGGATATCACAGCAAACAAAACAGACAAAAATCTCTGTCCTCTTGGGGCTGTGTTTTAGTGAGGGGAGGGGGTAGGGATGGAAGGAGATAGGCATTAAAGAAAGAGAAGAGGCAAAGTCAGATAAGGGGCACTGGGAAGATGGTGCTGGCAGGTGGAACGGACTGCACTTTTAAGATGTGGGACAAGGCAAGTCTCATTAAGAAGGTGACATTTGAGCAAAGGTTTTTGAGGAGATAAGTCACGTGAATATCTGGAGAAGGCATATTTTCAACAAAGGACCAGTCACTGCATGCTGTAAGGAAGCCCATGTGGCTGGTGTAGAGTGAGCAAAGCAGAATGTAGAAGGTCAGGTTCAAGAACAAATGATGCACTAACTCATGAAGGTCTTGATGATCACATTTAAAATGTTGGCTTTTACTCTGAGTGCAAAGGGCAGCCATCGCAGGACTTTGAATAGGGCAGTGGCATCCTCAGATTCAGTTCCAGTGGATCCACAGTTGCATGCAGGAAGCCACCCTTGGGAGGAGGAGGAGGAGGTGCCTGGATTCCATAGGAGGCTGTGACAGTGCTCCCAGGGAGGTGGCTCGGACCAAGGCAGAGGCCACTGAGGTGGCAAAAAAGCGGTTGGATTGTGGATACATATATATATATTTTTTGAGTTAGAGTCTCACTCTGTCGCCCAGACTGGAGTGCAGTGGCCGCTTCCAGCCACCGCAACCTTGACCTGCTGAGCTCCGGCGATCCTTCCTCCTCAGCCTTCCAAGTAGCTGGAATTACAGGCATGCGCTACCACGCCCAGCTGATTTTTTGATTTATTGTAGAGATGAGGTCTCGCTGCCCAGGCGGGTCTCGAACCCGCGGGCTTAGGCGATCCACTCACCTCAGCCTCCCAAAGGCGCGGGATTACAGGCTGAGCCACCGAGTCCGGCTGTGGGTATATTTTAAGGGTGGAGCAGATAGATTTTTTTGAAGGGTTGATGAGGGGTGTTGGGAGAAAAAGAGGACTCTAGGAGAACTCATGGTTTTCAATCTGAGTTGGAATTTCTGAACATGAAATGGGAAAGGCTTCAGGTAGAATCTTTCAGGAGGACAACTGGTAGCTCCATTTTGGACATGTTGAATTTGAGAGGCCTATTAGAAACTCAGCCACTGGCTTTCTTTTGACTAAGTCAAAATTCATCATCCTCAAATGATGCAACTTCCCTGAAGGTAGAGTTTTGTCTATTTTGTCCACTACTGTACCTCCAGAGCCTTGGATAGTGTTTACAACACATAATTCTCAATTAAAAATTAAGCAAGCAAACATCTATTAAGCACATTTTATGTGTGTTCTGTTCTACATGCTGGGGATACAATTTTCTTGTTCTCATGGACCTTACAATCTAGTAGTGGGAGGCAGATAGGTAAATTAACTAAAATAAAATACATTCTTTATCTTTTGGTATGCATGCTTGACAGATACTGGTTGAATGAGAGAAAACATTTTAATTAATGTAATTTTTAAAAATTTAATTAATTATTTTAAAAAATCAATTGATTTAATTTTAAGTAATTAAATAAATTTCCATTTCGTATCCAGTTTCCACATGTAATGTGATTTCACACTTCCTTTTCCACCAATGTTTTCTAGAATGTAAATGATGACTGGTCATTTTTTACCCTCAAAACTTGTCAGTTCTTTCTTTTGCTCAGACTTACCCAAACAGTTTTCCAAAAAGGAGACTTCCAGGCTCCAAAGGAGAATTCTGGCACTCTATGTATATTATCACAAACCTACATGGGAGGCACTGAGGCTATGGAGTGGCCTCCCATGCTAGTAGGCTGTTTCCAAAGCCTGTTCCACAGTGTGTTGCTTCTCATTTAAAATAACACAAATCCCATCCTTGTCTGATAAATATCAGGACTGTGTTTCTCTGTGTGTAAGCACTTAAAGCGGGGGGGTCTTACTCACAACTGGAAGATTTTAAACTGCAGCTCTAGAGATTCTGCCTGGGAGTGAGCAACCCCAGGCTGCTGAGCACTCCTTATCTGAACCAAACCATGCAAGTGGGTTCATACTGACATTGCAGGGGATTTTCTCATTCTCCATCCCATTCACAATGCCAAGAGTGCCTTGATTACCTGCCACAGGAACTAACATGTTGTTTCATCTGAAAGGTTCAATTTGCAGCCATTCACAGGACTAAAAAGGTGTACTAAAATGGTTTTGTTATTCATATACATTTAAGGAGGTATCCCTTATCCTCCTAAAAATGAAACCTAATGGTTTTTTTATTTCCAGCAGCAGCATCTAGTGGTGACTTGGGCCTTAGTACTCCGAAATGATTTTCATGATCATTCTCCTCTCATTCAGCCATCTGATGTTTTATGGTCTCATGCAACACTTGCCCCCAGCTTCTTCTATGTAGCCCACACAGCAATTCTGAAACAGCCACTGTCCCTTCCTACTGTCCATTTCTTACCCAGTTTCTGCATGTGATGTGATTTCACACTTCCTTTCCTACCAATAATTTCTAGAATGAAAATGATGATGGATCATTATTTACCCTCAAAAATTGGTAATTCTTTCTTCCACCTGAACAGCTCTTGAAAAAGGAGAATTTCAGGTTGTCCTCTTGAATGTCATCTCCATCAACATTGTAATTTTAAGATAAAACATCCAAGGTCCCTCATTAGTTGAAGGTGATGACAGGACATGTCTTGATGTTGCCTCTTATGTAGCAGAGTTCATTCACAGCAAGAATTCTTGTGACCAGCGGAGTGCATGATCCACCAATAAACTGCCTCTTTCCCAGATGAAGAGAAAGGTTTTCTGTCCACCAGAGTTTTAGGAACCCCTGATTAACACAAGGCAACAAACACTCCCCAATGTTTGATAAACAGAAATTTTCTCCTAATATGACTCAATAGTTAATGTAATGACTGAGGTCTTAAATGTTTCCCTAAACACATGTAGGCAGTGCATTGTAACTTGCATCACAGATAAAGAGAGCACCCTTTAATCCTCAAAATCATTGTTCCTGTTCTTTCTGAAGAATCCAAATTACAGTACAAAGCAAGAGCCATATAGTGTGGAGTGTTTAACAATCAAATAAATATTCAACACTAGTATAACAGTATGTGCCTACTGTATATCTGTGAGATTGCACTATGGTCTAAATGTCTTAATTCCCCTCAAACTCATATATTAAAATCCTAATCCCTAAGGTGATGATGGTATTAGATACTGGGGCCTTTAGGAAGTGATTAGGTCCCGAGTGTAAAGTCCTCATATAGAATTAGTGTCCTTATAAAAGATGACCCGGAGAGCTGCCATGCCTCTCCCACCACATGAGGACACAGCTCAAAGGCTCTGTCTATAATCCAGAAAGACACCCCTCACTAGACACAGACAGAACCTGACAGTTCCTTGATCTTGGACTCCTCAATCTCTAGAACAGCAAGGAACACACATTTGTTGTTTATAAGCTAGCCAGTTCATAGTATTTTGTTATAGCAGCCTGAACAAATGAAGACAGATCACAAAAGCATTTCCAATAAAACTAAAAACACCTTCAAGGGGCAGACAGCACTGGTAACTATCCATTATGAGTACAGTGGTGGGTGAATAAACTCTGTTAGCAATCAGGTTATGCTTGTGGACTACCAAAGTTGGTAAGGATATCACAATGTGAAAGGTAACATATTTTATTAACTCCATGCCAAAAAATACGATGTGTTCTAACCTGTGGGAAGTTTATAACCATGGCCAAAAAACCCAAATAAACAAAACCCTCTCTCATCCAATTTCTTTCAGATTCAACCCCTGCACCAAAGTTCCCATGTCCTTATTTTCTTGCTCATGGAAAAGAAAGTCAGGTTTCAGAATTTGGAAGGTAAGTGGAAGATATTATCATCAAAGTTGTATTCCACCACTCCCCTTACTTTGTATTGAATGGACATGTTTTCTAAATATCATACCTAGTAATTTCCCATAACTTTTCCCCACTTAACAGTTAGCTATTCACAGATTTTGCCTTAGGTATGAAAGGTGTAAGTTTCCACCACAGTCCAATTGATTAAAGGATTTTTTTTTTACATCTGCCTTAAAATTCTGTCTAATATGTTCCTTCAGGCTCTATATAGCCACAGCTTTCAAGTGATATCAATAGACTTATCCAGCAGAAATTATGCAAGTCTTACATAATTAATATTTGTGAGATTTCTGAAGATCCTGGCACAAAGAAAAGCACCGAAATTCAAAGCTTTCAGTTTTAATCATAACTTTCTTTTTTAATCAGTTGCCAGCTAAAGTCTAGAAGGCTTTGAGTCCCAACTCCTATACAAGATTATCACTGCCATTAAAAAATATACGGTTGAATAAAAGGGTCAAAGAGAGTTAGTTAAAGTAGCTCAGGGAGGTGATAGAAATCCCACCAATTGTTCAGAAACACAAAGTTTAAGAGATATATGATCAGATTCAAAATATTTCACTGAAGTGGCCGCTGCCTCTAAATCCTGATCCATGGCGTTGCTAACCAAGATGGCTGTTCTTAACTCTCCATGTCTTCCCATGAACAGATTATTTCTAATGAGACAGTGCAGAGCAACGAAAGCCTGATGAGCTTTTGAAATAAAGCGGTTCCTAAATCAAAACCATTGCATAAAAGAATCTCAGATGAAAGGTCAAAGGTAGGCTTGCTCCATAAAATGCAGGAAGAGGTTGAATTTGAATTTAAGACAAACAACAAAAAAGCTTTGGTTTATGTGTGTTTCAGATATTGTATGGAACATCCAGAGAATTCACTGTTTAATTTGAATTCAAATTTCACTGGCCAATGTGTTTTTTATTTGCTAATTCTGACAATACTAGCCAAAGGAAAATTAAGACAGTGTATTTTCAATCGACATGATACCATGCTGCACCAATGACAAGCAGCGATGAAAAGAATTCTATAATTGTTTCATTTTAATGATTCCTATTACTTACAAAATGACAAGGGTCTCGAGATTTATAAATAGTGCTAAAACAGGTGAAAGAAATGGGTTTTGCTGGTGTAAAGGATTACGATGAACATTGAAATTTCCACATGTCAGAAAATCTGATGTTTGTTGTTGTTGCTGTTATTGTTGTTGTTGAGAAAGCAGGATTTATTGAGAGGACAGAAAAGCTCCCACAGTGGGAGGGGACCCTAAGGGGTTGCCCAGAAAATCTGATGTTACATCAATCCTCATTGTTCAAAACATTTAAGCTGTAACTAAAAGAATCAATGTTATGCACCACACCCTCAAATCTGTCTTGTTTATGGTTACCCGACTGGCACATTCACTAGGAGTGCACTGTTAACCGTGCACTTCTAGGTAGGGAGTGATCACCGGGGGAAGTAGACACTGCCTACCTTTTGGAACTGCCGCCATCTTCCACATGAAGCATTAATTTTTCTGAGCAACTATGTCATTTGATATCTTATGAGCAAGGCAAGTACATTTGATTTCTAAACTAACGTGGTCAATTGAGGTATTTCAAAACAAAACAAAAAAACACAAAACAAAAAACAAACTGTTGTAACTGCTAATGTAGGATTTCCTCATCAGGTGTTAAGACAACCAGTCCTTTTCGAAAACACTTTTAAAATGTTTCCTTCCATTGTTTCCAGTCAGAGCTGTATCCCCTGAGGGGAAATTATTGCTTAAAAAGGCTGCTTGCAATACTCACAATAGCAAAACCATGGAACCAACCATGCTGCCCATCGAAAGTGGACTGGATTAAAAACTCTGGTACATATACATGATAGAATGTTATGCAATCATAAAGAAGGACAAAATTATGAACCTTGCAGCAACTTGGATGGATTTAGAGTCTGTAATACTCAGTGTTCTATCACAGAAACAAAGAACTGAGTACCACATGATTTCATTCATAAGCGGACCCTGAACAATTATCATCATACTACAAGAAAGGGATTCACAGTAATGGGAAACTGCCAGGAAAGGAGGGCACACTTCATCAATAAGGATACCTGATCTCAAACCAGGCGAAGTGGGGACCAAAATGAGAACCAAACTTTACCTGTACAATGACCATTTGTATACCTATCCCTGAATTATACCCCACATCTTTAAAATAAAAATAAATAAAACATAAAACAATAACAAAAAGAAAGGCTGTTTACACAGTATTAATTCTTGGTCAATATTTTCCTCATAAAAACACATGCACCATTAGACCAGGGCCAATGCTAACGTTAAATTAGAGATCTGGAAATTATGGATGATTCTGGGTTCTAAAAGCAACATTCTGGAGCATTCTGATAAAATGCCCTGTCTTTTCCCAAGTGGTTGATCTGCATTATCTCCAGATTGAGGCTCTGGGGACCTGACCTTTAAGGTTTAGCTGAGTTGAGTTTTTGAAATACACCAGTTTGCAAAAGTCTCTGTGGAAGAAATAAAGTCCTTAGTGAGACTTTACTTCTATTTGTTACTGAGCATGTTTTGGACTCTTGTGCTAAATCTGAGTTGGCACATTACTAACCTTTTCAAATTAGGCATTTAGTGGGCTCAGCTGAATATTTTCTTAATTTGTACATTGGGTTTGCTGGAACAGCTGGCATTGCCCTGGAATATGAGTTGAGAGCTTTGATTTACATAGTCCAAGTGCAAACATATGAACCCTGCCTTTGGAGAGGATGACCTAATCAGTGCAGAACACAGTTTACTTCCTTAATAAGAATAATAGCGAGAACAACAGATAACACTTGCTGAATATTTACTATGTCTCAGGCACTGGATACCTATAGGTAGAGTCAGCCATTTGACATTTTCAAGAGCCCTACAAGATTTTATTCTCCAAATATTGTAGATGAGAAAATGCAGCATGGTTGAACTGCTTGCCTTAAATCACACAATTAGTAAGTAGTAAAGCTTAGTTTTGTACCTAGTCAATCTAGCTGCAGAAGCTACACATTTACCAGCTAGAAACATTGCCTCTGTGAGTGCATCAGATAATAATGGAGAGTGTCTATCTACCTTTGCAGGTGAGTTTTCATGTGGAGGAAGCATCACATCTTTGACTGCGACCACAGATTTCAAGGGAACAGGAGTACATCAGGCAAAGGCTTGTAAGCAACTCCCAAACTCCCCCCCACCAATAAACCACAAGCAACCTTGCTGTTTCTGTGAATGTGTGTAATTTTTATTTATTTTAATATATTTGTGATAAGGTTACTGAGCTGACGTATTTCTTTTCTTTTCTTGAGTTGGAGTCTCACTCTGTCACCCAGACTGGAGTGCAGTGGCTGCTCCTGGCCACCGCAGCCTCCACCTGCTGGGCTCCGGCGATCCTTCCGCCTCAGCCCTCCAAGTAGCTGGAACTACAGATGCGCACTACCACACCCGGCTAATTTTTTTTGATTATTGTAGAGATGAAGTCTCGCCAAGTTGCCCAGGTGGGTCTCGAACCTGTGGGCTCAGGCAATCCACTTACCTCAGCCTCCCAAAGTGGGGGATTACAGGCTGAGCCACCCAGCCCAGCTGAGCTGATGTATTTCAATATCTATGTAGGGCAGGGTCTTCCTTAAAGGTTAAGAACGTTCTAGATGCTGGTTGCCTGAAGAAGAGGTATCTGCCAGACCCAGGACACAAATAGGATCCCTAGCTGGATGGCAGACTGGGAATCTAGCTCTCTGGTAACCTGGTCTTGATCACTGCGGGACCAACAAGTCTGCACAGAGTGCTTGAGTAATGGGTGGAGGGTCCTCTGCCTGAGGGGAGCTGGGATCAGATGGGACAGACTCAGGGCAGAGGACATAGGATCACATGGTTTGCGCCTCTCTTACCTATCTGTCTTTCTCTTTCATCTTTTAAAAAAATAATTAATTTTTGAAATGTTAGATTCAAAGGGTGCATGCATGGGTTTGCTACATAGATATAATGTGTGATGGTGAGGTTTGGGCTTCTACTGAGCCACTCCCTACCCCTGGTGGCCAGCATGATACCCCATGGGTGGGTAGTTTGTCTATCCTTATCCCCCTCCCTCCTTCTGTCCTTCTTGAGTGTTTGGAAAAAGGCTTTCGAAAGTTTCAGGACATCTCAGATATCTCAGTGAAGAAATTTTTAAGTAAACGGGGCCATGGAACGCCAGAGGATAACAACGATGGTGTAAGGAATGAAGGACAGGAATTCAGAGAGGAGTGAGAGAGGGATAAAGAGGAAGACCACCCAGGGGCCTGCTGCCCTCTCTCCCTTCTTGGCTCTGGGGCCAGCCCTCGGAGGTTCTGGCTTGCATTTTGACTAGGAAGCAGTACTCCGTGTTAAGAATAGCTTGTCAAAGAGCCATGCTGGCTTCCTACTGTAACCAACCTTGAGAGAACTAATGACCACATACGGTTTCTCTTTCTCCTTTTGAAAACACAAGTGAATAAATGTAGAGGTTTACCCTTGCTGGATTGTCGACATAGCACACATACTTCCAAGTTTCTGTTATGTGTGTTGGAGAAATATATATATATATATATATATATATATATATACATACATATATATATACATACACACACACACACACACATATATGCAGTTAGAGAGAGAGAGAGAGGAAGAGAGAGAGAGAGAGAGAGAGAGAGAGAGAGAGAGATTATACAGAGAGAAAGGGAGAGTGATAGAGAAGATTATTATGTCAAAAATTAGGTCCCTGCCCATCCCTGTTCCTGGCTCAAGGAAGTACCACCTTAGGGTTTTACAGAAAATATTTTGAAGCCTCTAAAGCTGGAGGGAAAAAAAGAGAAGAAAACACAAAAGAAACAACAGCTGGAAACTGACTAGAGCTTTGAGAGGAGAGCACCCAAATGTACCCCAAAACGTGCATACTGATTTCATCTCAAGAACCCTCATCCCTTTCTTCCTCACCAACACACCCATTTTTCTGAACATTATATTTAGATTCTGAAAACACCTTATACGGGGTGCAAAAAAAAATTTCATGAGGCAGTCTGCCAATTTTATATAATTTTTCTGACAACTTATTGCAAGTAGCTCTAACAACAAACTGATGTATTCACTGGCGCAAACTCCAGGGGTAAGAATGGGGCTTGCATTAGCTTGGTCACTCTCAGAACTAGGGGAAGGAGGCAGTATGTCTTCCCGGGTCTTCTCGGGGAGTCTGTGATCCTTTCGGCTGGGATCCCGATTCCTGGGTGGGATCGGGGCGGCGCTGCTCAGCCGGTCCCTGACCTGCGGGCTTTCTCACTCTGGAGTGGACCAGGACAACACGCCTCCAGAGTAGCGGGTCGAAACGATAATACTGAGAGAAAGGAAAACATCCGGAGCTCCTTAGGGCGAAAAAAGCTACAACACATTGCTTATTAGGGTCGATCCCAGTTTTGCAGTTCAAAAAGTAAAATGAATAAACTAATAAGGTAAGCCACTCCATCAATTTCGTCAACAAATCTACCAGCGCACTCAAGGTTTTCTGAGCCTAGTAGGAAAACGTCTAGCTAGGAGAAGGTCAAGGTACCGCCCACGCCTTTCCGTGAATCCCTCCGGCCTCGAGGGTCGCGGGAATCAATCACCGCGCGCTGCAACCTCGCGCTCGGGCTGTCAGTCACTCCCACGGGGCTCGAGTCCCCCTCGCCCAGCCAGAGCACCCGAGTGCTCCCAAACCATCCGTGGTCGCATCTCCACACCGCGCGGAATGCCTGCGCCAAGAGGCTTTCCTACACCAGCATCCAGCAATCAGGGAACCTGCCACGCCGTAACCTCAACTTGGGAAACTTTTCCTTCCACCTGCATTGTGTGTTGGGCGTTGCCAGGAAACTTCCAGCTTCCTTTCCACGGATTGCGATGAGCCGAGTCCACAATGACAGACGCCCGAGGAACTCAGAGGGGAAAATGCCCGACGGAAGCGTGAGTAGAGTCGGCCTGTGCTGTGTGACACGAGGTCATTCTTAGCTAAAAAGACAGCGGCCGCGCGCTCGGGTTACTTTTTCCCCGCTGGTCCCTATCCGCAATCAGCGGTCCCTGTCCGGAAAGCTTTTCTGGGAAAAATGCGTACTCGAACTCCAGGCTCAAATCGTCTCTCTAACGTTTCCCCTCAGTCCCCACCAAGCCGAGCTCAGTCCCCAGTCCCCTGCCAGAGGTCGTCGCTGTCTGCAGTCCAGAGATCCCAGAGCTGCGCGCGGAGCCTCTCGGAGGTGATGCAGGAGACCGGGAGGACGGATGCTAGTTTTAGTAAAGTTCATGGTTTCCTCCACGGGACACCTTTTGGGGAAGCTCTGGACCACAAGGTAGACCTGCAAACCCGAGCGGCGATCACGAGCTTGACCGCAGCTGGGGCTGCTGCCCGTGGGACAGTGAGCGCCGCATTCTCCCAAACTGACTAGGAAGGGACTCTGGGGACCAGAGACCGCCACGTTTCGGGAATGCAAACCAGCCCCGCCAGGCGCGCAGCCAAGGCGAAAGCCTTTCCCGATGCGAGGTCCCTCGGAGTCCCCCCCTTCCCGGCCTTTTCATCCCTTCTGGGGTCGAACCGCGGCAAGAAGTCTGGTCCCAGACCCGGGCAGGACGCGTGCCGAGACGGGGGGGGGGGACGAGACACCTGGAGGACCCTCCGCGTTGCCCGCCCGGGGTTCGAGCGCGCAGCGCGGCCAGCCACCTGTTCCACAAGGTCCGAGTTTGCGGCAGGAAGGACCCTGCCACCCCTCCCCGGCACCCTCCAGGACCGCCGAGGGCTGCGTCGCCCGGGATCTAAGTCCGCACAACCCTGCGCGCACCCCGGGGCTCTCCCGCTCCCGATGCGGCGCTGGGCTACTGGCTTCCCTGTCCCCAGCGTCAGCCCAGGCCACGCGCACCCCTGCGCGCGGACCGCCCAGTACCTGCCGCGAGGATGCAGAGCGCGAAGAGGGTCCGACAGACCATGGCACCCGGAGCTTGGCGCCGAGCCCGGGGCGCGCAGCCGGGAGTTTGCGGACTGACCGAGCGCGCCGGGCGCGGGGTTCCTGCTCTGTCCCGCGGGCCTCGGGGTGGCTGCGGGCGCGGAGGCTCTGGTGGCCACGGCGAGGCCAGGCGACGCGACCGGGCTCCGTCAGCAGCACGCCCTCCGCTGCTCCGCGCGCTTCTGCTCCATCCCAGCCGTCGCCGCGCCGGGGCCGCCTCCGCCGCTGCCAAACCCCTCCCACTCGGGCCCCGCGGCGGCGACAGGGCCACCTCCTGGCTTCCCTCCACCGGCGCCCGAGTCCCGAGAGTCCCGGCCCAGAGCGGCCTCTGCTGGACAGTCGGGACGCGAGATCCGGGCTGCGGCTGGGAGCCAGGGAGGCAGAGGAGTGTGAGCAGAGCTCTCTCTGGCCTTAGGAAACCACTTCGGCCTCGGCCTTCCAGTAGGGGGATACCGCCCGGGTGGGGAAAGGGACACAACATCAATAAGGGTACCCGATCTCAAATCAGGCAAAGTGGAGACCAAAGGGAGTCCCAACCTTTACAAAATATATACGTGTGTGTGTGTGTGTGTGTGTGTGTGTGTGTGTGTGTGTGTGTGTGTGTGTGTGTGTGTATGAGGTGACCAGGTCGGGTGCTGTGGCTCATGTCTGTGATCCCAACGCGAAAGGATTGCTTGAGCCCAGGAGTTGGAGACCAGTTTAGCCAACATAGGGAGATCTCGTTTCTGGGGGAAAAAAAATTGTGTGTGTGTGTGTGTGTGTGTGTGTGTGTGTGTGTGTGTGTGTGTGTGTGTTTGTGTGTGTCGAGTTGGGTGGTGCCCACATGCAGTCCCAGCTATTCCAGAGGCTGAGATGGGAGGATCACTTTAGCCCAGGAATTCAGAGACTCCAGCCTGGGTAACAGAGACCCTGTTTCTAAGAAAATGATGATGATGACAATAAGAAGAGGAAGAAGAAGGAGAAGGAGAAGCAGCAGCAGCAGCCATTTTAGGCATCACCTTGGAAAGCCAGCACATTTCTTTCCAAGTGTGAGGACGTTTTCCTTCTTTTGTCCTAACATTCCTGTGCATACATTAAACCCTCACCCACACGACCTCACTGTCCTTCCTGGTGCCTGAAGCAACATGTCTGCGCCCCATTCAGCTTCTTACTAGAAGAAATGATACTAAGGTCACACTGGACATGGGATATCTGAGCCAGGCACGAGGTGGGGTATCATGACTCCTTCTAACAACCCTGTGACATGAATTATTATCATTCCATTTTAAAGATGGGAGAATGAAGGCACAGAAATCAATAATGTATTCAAAGTCGCATAGCTGGTAAGAATACTGTGTACACCAGGCACATGACAACAGAGGCTGACATTTCCTGAGAGACTGCATCAAGCATGCTGTCCAGGAATCAGCCCTGCCCTTGAGTTCTCACAACAGTTATTGACGGTGGGTACTATTCTAGCCTCACTTCCAGGTGGAGGACATGGAAGCACAGAGCGTTTAACATGCCCAAGGTCACACAACTTGCGAATGGCGGTGAGAGGCCTGCCCAGGCACTGGCTGGTCCAGAGCCCCAAGCTTCTCCAAAGCCCCAGATCAAAACAGACCTGTCACTCAATGCCCCCTCCTTCCTTAGACTTGCTTTGTTCAGTCAAACCAGATTACAGATTCTCTCCCAGTACCTGCCATTATGAGTCTGGTGGCCCCTTACTGGAACTGGGAGCTGCAGCAGTTAACAGACCTTCCTAAGACCAAATTTGCTTGGTACGATTAGTAGCTCTGGAGAGCAGCTTTCCTTCTTCTGTGCTTTCTTTTCCCTATGCCAAAGGCTCTTTTCTTGCTTCTTTCTTATGTACCAGATTCAGACCCTATCAGTCCTCAGCAGCTCATCCATGGCAAGGTCAATTCCTCTGTCAGACCCCACCATGACCACTTGTAGATTTTGCTCACACTTTCAAAACCAGATTAAACCGAGATCATATTTTTTCTTTTGGTCTTGGCAAATGCCTGTTGGAATGAGAAATAAAAAATACTCCAAGCAAGTGCCCATTCTGCTTCCTCCTCCCTGGCCAGAGAAACTGCAAATTCAATTTGTTAAAGACGGTCTCTGAAAGCTTTTGATCTCAAGGTCCTTCCAGTTTCTAGTGTAATCTATGTAATTATGAAAGATTTCTGCATTTGGGTTTTGGTTTTCATGGAGGCAGGGACTGCGCACAGATGAAGTTTTGCAGGAACATTCTATAAGGCACTGGCCTCATTAAATAGGGCAATTTGAGTGAATAACTCTATGGCAGAAATAAAGATTTTTGAAGATCACTCTACAGAAAAATATATTCATTTGGAATTGAGCAGAACTCTTATAGAGTGCAAAGCATGTGCAATTTTAACTTTGATTTTTTTTTTAGTTTACAATTCAGCTATCTTTATATGTGTGTGTGTGTGTGTGTGTGTGTGTGTGTGTGTGTGTGTGTATACATAAAATCAAAGTTGAAGACTTTGAGATGGGAGATTATCTTGGCACTATCTAATCACACAAGATCTATTTTTAAAATTTATTTTATTTTAAAGATACGAGGTACAATTCAATTGGGTATATAAGTGGTCATTGTATAGGTAAAGTTTGGGTCTACCCTTGGTCCCCACTTTGCCTGGTTTGGGATCAGGTACTCTTATTAAAGTTATGCATCTCCCTCCCCTACCCCTGCAGTTTCTGGCTACTTCCAATCCCTTTCTTATAGTATTGTGGTAAATGTTCAAGGTCTTCTTATGAGTGAGAACATATGGTACTCAGTTCTTTGTTTCTGTGATAGATCACTGAGTATCACAGACTGTGAATCCATCCAAGTTGCTGCAAAGTCTATAATTTTGCTCTTCTTCATGGTTTGCATAATATTTCATCGTGTATATGTGCCACATTTTTACTCTAGTCCACTTTTGATGGGCAGCATCGTTCCGTGTTTTTGCTATTGTAGATAGTGCTGCAATAAGCATGCATGTGCAGGTATCTTTATTGTAGAGTGATTTAAGTTCCTTCGGGTATAGTCCCAGAAGGAGGATTGCTGGATTATATGGAAGGTCAACTTCTAGTTCTTTTAGGAACCACCACACTGTTTCCCATAGAGATTGTACTAGTTTTCATAGACCCAACAGTGTAGAAGCATTTTCTTTTCTCTGTATCCTTGCCAGCATCTGTTGTTTTTTATTTTATTAATAATGGCCATTCTTACTGAAGTTAGGTGGTTATCTCAATGTGGTTTTGATTTGCATTTCTTTGATGATTAGTGAGGCTGATTAGTGAGCATTTTTTCATGTGTCTGTTGGCAGCTCATGGGTCTTCTTTTGAGAGGTGTCTATACATGTCTTTTGCCCACTTTTTAATGGGGCTGTTTATTTTTTCCTTTTGGAACATTTGAGTTCCTTGTAGATTCTGGATGTTAAGGTGTTAAGGTGTTTGTGAGATATGCAGTTGGCAAATATTTTTTCCTAGTCTGTGGGCTGTCTCTCCACTCTCTTGATGGTTTCTTTTTGCTTTGCAGAAACTTTCAGCTTGATGAGGTCCCACTTGTCTATCTTTACTCTAATGGCATGGGCACTTGGGGTTTTGATCAGGAATTGGTTGCCTATTCTGATTCCCATGAGGGTGTCTCCTGCATTTTTTTAAGATTCTTAAAGTTTGGGGTTTCACATTTAAGTTTTTGATCCATCTGGAGTTGATTTTTGTATATGGTGATAGGTAGGAGTCTTGTTTTAATCTTATACATGTGGTCAGCCAGTATTCCCAGCACCATTTACTGAATAGGTGCTCCTTTCCCCAGTGGTTGTTGGTGGAGGCTTTGTTGAAGATGAGTTGGTTGAGAAATTGAAGTTTTACTTTTGGAATCTCTATCCTGTTTTGATTCTTGCACCAGTACCAGGTTGTTTTGATTATTGTAGTCTTATAATAAAGTTTAAGTTCTGGAATTGTGATACCTCCAAATTGCTAAGAATTGTTTTGGCTATTCGTGGTCATTTATGTTACCAAATGAATTTCTGTATTGTTGTTTCCAGAAGAACATCAATACAGAAATTCATTTGGAAACATAAATGTTTGAGAAGAATGATGCGGTAATTTAATGAGTACAGCATTGAATCTGTAGATTGCCTTGGGCAAGATGGACATCTTAACAATGTTGATTCTTCCAATCCATGAAAATGGAATAACTTTTCATTTGTTTGTGTCATCTTTGCCTTCATTGAGAAGTGTTTTGTAGTTTTCCTTGTAAAGATCTTTCACTTCTCTGGTCAGGAAGATGCCAATGTATTTCTTTCTTCCTTTTTCTTTTTTTTGTGGCTACTGTGAATGGGATTGTGCTTTTTATTTGGTATCTTACTGTTTGTTGTTGGTATATAAGAATGCGGCTGTTTTTGCACATTTATTTTAAACCCTGAGACTTTGCTAAAGTCCTTTATCAGTGAAGGAAGGTTTTTGACAGATTCTCTTGAATTTTCAAGGTATAGTAACATATCATCAGCAAAGTTTGACTTCCTTTTTTTCTATTTGGATACCCCTGATTTCCTTCTCTTGTCTGGTTGCTTTAGCTAGGACTTCCAACGTTATGTTGAACAGGCGGGGTGAGAGTGGGTCTTGTCTTGTTCTGGTTTTCAGGGGAAATGCTTCCAATTTCTGTTTTTTAGCAGTATATTGGCTGTGGGTTTATCATAGATGGCTCTTACTATTTTGAGGCATGTTCCCTCTATGCCTATATGTTCAAGGGTTTTTATCAAGAAGGGATGCTGGATTTTATCAAAAGCTTTTTCTGCATCTAATGATATAACCATGTGGTTCTTGTTTTTACATCTGTTGATGTATGTAATTACATTTACGGTTTTGTGGAGGCTAACCCAGTCCTGCAACCCAGGGATGAAGCCTACTTGGCCTTGGTGGATTATTTTTTGAGATGTGTTGTTGGATCTAATTTGCTAGAATCCTTTTTATTTTATTTTAAAATTGTGGGCTACAATTTAGGGTTAGGTATACAAATATTCATTGTGCATGTACCCATGTTGATGAGGTGTATCCTCCCCTTCCCCAGGCAGATATTGACTACCGTTAATTTCTCCTCCCTGCCCCTCCCTCCCCATAGTTTCCTGCTACTGTCAATCCTTTTCTTATAGTATTATGGTAGTTGTTTAAGGTCCACTTATGAGTGAGAACATGTGATACTCAGATCACTCAGTATTATAAACTCTAATTCCATCCAGGTTGCTGCAAAATTCATGATTTTGTTCTTAATGGCTGCATAATATTTCATTGTGTATATGAACCACATTTTTTTTTATCCAGTCCTCTTTTGATGGGCAGCACGGCTGGTTCTATGTACTTGTCATTGTGAACAATGCTGCAATAAAACATACGTGTGCAGGTATCTTTTTTATAGAGTGATTTTAGTTCTTCCGGGTATATTCATAGTAGGGAAATTGTGGGGTCAGATGGAAGGTCGATTTTTAGAACTTTTAGGAATCACCACACTGTTTTCCACAGAGGCTATACTAGTTTACACTCCCACCAACAGTGGAGAAGTGCTCCCTTTTCGCCACATCCTCTCCGGCATCTGTTATTCTTTGAGTTATTAATGATGGCCATTCTGCCTGGAGTTAGGTGATATCTCAGTGCAGTTTTAATTTGCATCTCCTTAATGACTAGTGAAATTGAACATTTTTTTCATGTATCTGTTGGCTGCTTGTATGTCTTCTTTGAGAAATGTCTATTCATATCTTTTGCCCACTTTGTAATGGGGCTGTTAATTTTTTTCTTTTCAGCACGTTTGATTTCCTTGTAGATCCTTGATGTTAGGCCTTTGCAGACATGGAGTAGGCAAATATTTTTTCCCAGTCTCTGGGCTGTCTCCCTGCTCTCTTGATGGTTTCTTTGACTTTGCAGGAGTTTGTCAGTTTAATGAGGTCCCACTTGTTTATCTTATCTCTTATGGCCTGTGGGTTTCGGGTTTGTTCAGGAATTGGATGCCAGTTCCAATTTCCATAAGGGTGTGTCCTGCATTTTCTAAGGTTCTTATGGTTTGAGGTTTTACATTTAGACAGAAAAGAGTAAACAAACAAACAAACAAACAAAAAAACCCTAAATAATACTGGTAATCCCACAAACATACTGTCTAATAAAATCCTGCCTATTGATGTATTCTTCCCCTACACAAACAGGGAGTCTAAAGAATAGAAACAAGTAAAAAAAAATCAGTAAAATAACAAAAGCAAAACAAGTACAAAAATGTTATCAAAACCAGAATGGAAGAGAAGGAAAAAAACCCTAAAACTAAAAGCAAACAAAAGTGAGCAAAACAAACAGCCAAAAAACAAAAATAAAAAATCAACACAAGAAACCAGACTGGCTTTGCTGTCCTTTCTGTGTGCCCAAAGTCTTTTTAGCTCTGATCTCTAGCCCCTGCCCTCTGCTCTCATTGTAGGCAGATAGGGTTACTTATAGCTTGGGTCAGTTGCCACAGGCCTACTTTGGGAGGAGGATGAATCAGATCTGGGTTTACAGGACTTACTATCTGTTAGGTCTGCCTAACACAGATCAAAGTTAGATCAAAGCTGTCTGATTCAGCTTAGGGGAGGGGCTTTGACTTTCCTGGTTTGACCAGATTACCTTAGGCAACATGTTGGAGGCTGTTGGGGGAGCTGGGCAGGGCAATGCAAATCTCTGCCTGGAAAATGGCTGCCGTGGGCAGCTCCTCACCAGGCATGGACTCCTCTCCGTTTTCCAGATCCTCTCTCTCCACTGAGCAGATCCAGTGCTCCAGCTGTTCTCTTATGTCAGGTGATGGTGTGCGCCTGCCACCAGGCGCCGGGAATCAGCTGGATTCAGCAGGCTTTCCTCAGGTGCGTTCCTGCAGGCAGCAGACGACTCTGCAAGAGACCTTGTGGGCTGCCCTCCTGTTTCAGGGTGGTGAGTCCCTGCAGTCGCCCTCAGAGGGAGGACCTGGGTGCATGCACCCGAGTAGCCCCTCAGACGGACTTTCACGCTCCCACCAGCACCCGCCCACTCATGCAGAGAGTCTCCATTGACCCTTGGTGTGGTACCACCATATCAAAACCTGCCTCCACACTTCCTGAGGTGGAGACTTCAGTGCAGTATTTAAATCTTCCACCTAGAAATGACACATCTGTTTAAATTCCACTGACTCAAGAAAATTGATGGCCATGTTCAACATCAAGATAGCAAGAAAGTCTGATCTCTTCATGTGCTTAGGTAGAGAGAAAAGCTGTACAGCAGGGAATAATTGTGATGTGTGCCACATTCGTTAATTGTCTCTGCCACCAGAAGCTTGCATTCTGGTAGTGGGGAGTCAAATATTGAATGAATAATCGCAAAAACATGTTGAATAATTGAATATGCTAAATGCTACAAATTATAATACCCATTAACATTTATGAATTACTCCAAGGATTCACGTAGGGTCATCTGTTTAAATTTTATGCTTTATGAGGTAGATACCGTAGAAGACCAGGATATGCTGTCCCCAAATATGCCTTTTTGGTATAAGTGTTATTTTGAGAAACAGCTGCTTTAGGAAGATCTCTGAAAGCAAAGTAGAACTTACCTTTTTGTAAGGGGAATTTGGATCTATAAAGGAAATCTTCCTGTGTAAGGGTACCAGGAAGAGATGGTTGACTCTAAATTACTAGATACTTTTGTCAATGGAGCAGACACTGGCTTAAACATTCATGACAGACCTTACCCTTGTCTATCATGCTTTTCTTGGTCATTTTCTTATAACTGCCCCTCAATCCTTCTTTGTTTCACCTGAAGATACTTTTGGAATCTGAATTCAAAACTACCTCCTTGAGAATTCCCTAGGTTTCTCTTATGCATATATAAAATAAACATGCTAGCTTGTCTTTCCTTACAGGAGGTTCCAGCTAAGAACTCATAGAGAATGAGAGAAAAATTATCTTTTCTCCTCTAAAATACTGTTATCATATAAAATTTACAATTCAGGAAACTGAGAGATAGCAACACAGAGTTTAACTGTGACAAAACAAAATGATGCTCTGAGATACACACTCGCGGCGGGGCTTGCACTCCTCAGTGGGGTTAGGGAGGCAATTTGCATGTAGCCCTTCAGTTATGCCTTGTGGCAAAAGCCATTTTTTCGTAGAATTCTCTTGATTCTTTTGTAATACTCCACTGGGATAAAATCTAAGATAAATCTGTCTTTTACTGAGTTCCACTCTTTTTTGATCATTGTTGAAATGAATTTCTAGTGTTGTGGACTTTTAACATCTTACCAAAAAATTTCACTTGGCTGACTTCATTTTGACATCTTGAGTTTATTATACTTTATAATTTTAGATAATGTATGTTGGATAATACAGAAGTGTTATTTCTGGATACTTAGTTTCATCGTGGCTCAGGAGAGAGAATAGCTTGGCTGAGAGAGCTGGGTGAGGCAGTGTGTGCAGTGGCTAGAGGCTGGGTCCTAATTCCCTCCATCCCACCTACTGACAGAGTGTCTCTAATCCCTTGGCACCTCTATGTCTCAGTTTCTGTATTTGTCCACCATGCCGGCTATAAAAGTACACTACTGACTGGGTGACTTCAAAATTCTGGAGACTGGATGTTTAAGAACAAGGTGCTGGCATTGTTGGTTTCTGATAAGACCTTTCTCTTCATCTTGCAGATGACTGCCTTCTTGCTATGGTTTCATATGGCCTTTTTGGGACCTAAACCCCCCAAATTTTATTTATTAAAAAAATTGTATGACTGGGCTTGGTGGCTCAGCCTGTAATCCCGTGCTTTGGGCGGCCGAGGTGAGTGGATTGCTTGAGTCCACGGGTTCGAGACCCGACTGGGCAACTTGGCGAGACCTCACCTCTACAATAAATCAAAAATCAGCCGGGCGTGGTAGCGCGTGCCTATAATTCCAGCTACTCGGAAGACTGAGGCAGAAGGATCGCCGAAGCCCAGTGGGTCGAGGCTGTGGTGGCCAGGAGCAGCCACTGCACTCCAGTCTGGGTGACGGAGTGAGACTCCAACTCAAAAAAAAAAATTGTGTGTTATTCTTCCATGTTTAAGCTTCAGTCACCTTCAAAGGACTCTTCATTTGATGCAAGACACCTATTGAGATGCTTTTTCCACTGCTCAAAACAGTTTTTGAACTTGTCCATTTTGATGCCTTTTAGTCTTTCTGCCATTTTTTGTTGCACATCTTCCACATGGGCAAAATGTTCCCCTTTGAGGGATTTTTTTTTAATCCTGGGAAACAAACAAAAAAGGTTGCTAGAGGTCAGATCTAGTGAATAGGGAGGGTGGGACATGGGAGTCATGCCATTTTTGGTCAAAACTGAACCCATCGCATGGTGTGGGCAGGTATGCTGATAAATCACCCATCATGAAATGGGCAAACACATTGAAAGTACCTTCAAATGAAATTCATTGGAGTTGAATGCAACCTCTCACCACAATGCTAACTGGTACACTGTTGTTGGTGGGTTCCTAGAACACTCATCTAGGAGGGGAAGCTGGTACTATAAGGGGCCTGCTCTCCAAAAGATACTTCTGGGTATTTTTAGTTCCCCTTCATATGTGCACACTCCTCATATATCTTTCTCTTCTTAGGAGGATATAAGTCCTATTGGATATACCCACTTGACCTCATTTAACCTAAATACCTGCTTAAAGGCTCTATCTTGAAATATAGTCGTATTGGAGGTCAGGGTTTCAACATATGAATGGGGGGCACATTCAATTCATAACACTTCACTCTTTGGTTTCCCCCAAATTTATATCTTCTCACATGCACAATACATTTATCCTCTTCTGATAGTCCTAAAAGTCTTGACTCATTTCAACATCTAAAGTCCAAAGTCTCATCTAAATATCATCTAAATCAGGTATGGGTGAGACTCGAGATATGATTCATTCTGAGAGAAAATTCCTCTCTAACTGTGAAGCTGTGAAACCAGACAAATTATGAGTTTCCCAAACACATAGTACAGATATAGGATAGTTTTCTTCTAGCATCATTGGGAGGACTGAATAGAGTATATATAAGAATTAATAAGAGACTTGGCACATTCTCAATGCCAATAAATGTTAGCCATTGTTAGAGGAGAAATTTTGGGCATTAAAAGACATTTGGGGGGATATTTTAACAAGGAGAAAACAATACCAGTTGTGTCTATTTCTTGACACATACAACTATGCGGCTTGGGCTCTACCTTTAGGAATCCCACTCCTACTACATCTGAGCGGAAGTGGAAAGCTCTTCACCGACTCTGACAGTATCTTCCCCACCTGGCACACATTCCCAAAGGCAGGAATGCTGCAGCCTCAAGACCCTGATATATTTTGTCTTGTCTTTATCTATCTCTCCCTAAGCTGCATTGCAAAATATTTCCTTTGGATCTGCCACATTTCTCTCCATTACTTTGCTTTTCTCTTCTGAACTCCAATTCCTTTATTTTTAATTGTAATGGCAAGAAAGATTAAAAACAATTATGTAATAGATGACAAAAGGTAAAAATTTGGAACTTAGCTAAGAAGTATCTGCTTGAACAGGACAGTTTTAAAAAGACATGATAAAATATGATCATTTTCCTGATTTCAATAATATTGTTTAAAGATAGATGAGGGCAATCATCTTTGGGGGCAATCAACCACATGTCAGCAATTTTCATGTTAATGAAAGACAAAATTCCTAAAATATTTCAAGAAGTAAGAGACTGGCTTATTGGAGGTGATACACATAATGAAACCTCTTATTTAAACTAGTGTGAAACTTACTTGAGTTGATACTGTTTTATCCGTACTGCCCAATAGAAATAAAATACAAGTCACATAGAAATTAAAAAATTTCTGGGGCCAGGTATGGTGGCGCATGCCTGTAATTCCTCCACTTTGGGAGGCAGAGGCAGGCGAATAACTTGAGGGTTGGAGTTCAAAACCACCCAGGCCAACACAGTCTTTACAAACTAGTCTCTACTCCAGTATCTATGAAATAATCATAATTTAAAAATTAACCAGGTGTGGTGGTGCATGCCTGGAATCCCAGGTACATGGGAGTTTAAGGCAGGAGGATTGCTTGATCCCAGGAACTGGAGGTTATAGTGAACCATGCACTGCACTCCAGCCTGGACAACAGAAAAAAAAAAAAAAATTAGTAGCCACATTTTAAAAGAGAAAAAAGAAACAAGTTATGTTTATCTTAGGAATACACTTTGTTTAACCTACTATATCTAAAATATTTATTATTTAAAATAGTATTAAATATAAAAATTAATGGTGATATATTTTGCATTATTTTTTAATTCCAACTCTCAAGTCCCAGTGCATATTTTATACTTGTAGGAAATTTCAATTCAGACATCAGTTCATTTCAGTTTCAAGTGTTCAAAAGCCAAACATGGCTAAGCCATCACAATAGGCAATGCATTTTACATTGACCAAATTTCTTGCCTTGCCTCTGGATATGTTCTATAAAAGTAAGGAACAGTGTCAGTGAAACTTTCTTAACTGATAGTACTGTATAATAGCTCAAATCCTGATGTCTGCTGGGCCTGAGGCAAATTACTTAGCTTTCCAATTTCTCTATCTATGAAATGGGGTTGATAGCAATAATAATACATTCCTTCAAAGAATTGTTGTAAGACTTAAATTCATGGAGAGTATTTGAAATTGAACTTAGAATAGACTTTCAACGAATGTTGGTTGCTGTTTTTGGTAAAAATGATTATGATGATAATGAAAAATTTTTATTAATAACAAAATTATGTCAGATATTATTTCAGTATTTAGAAGGATTAGGTTCCTTATTACTCAAAGGCACTGACAATATCACTTGCCCAGAAGTATACATATGCATAGCTTAGGGCAGCATTTCTCAAACTTTCTGGTCTTAGGATTTCTTTACACTCCCAGAACTTATTATGAATCCCAAAGTGTTTATTTATGTTGGAAAAGCATTTTAACATCCCCTTCAGATAATTATAATTTTTCTTCTTTTATACTGCATCAATACGCAAAAAGAGGTAGTTTCTAATTTTGCAATGTAGAATCTGAAAGCACTTCAATGTAATTTTTATATTTCTCATATTAAAATCCAGTGGTCTATCTTTCATGTTAAAGTGTCTTTTATCAACTATGATTTTGTAACATCATGCATTGGCCACATGGAAAATATTGGTTTACTGAGTGAAATCATCTAAATCTTAACACATTTTGTTATACAATATCAAAAAGTCATATTTGTTAATATCTTCATTTGTTATATCATCAGGAAGGTATTTAAGCATTGGAAGCTTTCAAGCTAATGGTAAAGGATGGAAGTTTCCCAGGACTCTAATTTTTCTCTTAAAAGCTTGAATCTTATCACTGGCATCAAATAATGTCAATTATTTTCTTTGACATGACCAATTAACTTCCTGGAGATAATGTCTCACAAATACCCAAGTCCAAACAACCATAGTTTGTCTTTTAGTTATTCTTTCAAGTAAAAATTGTGCTTCATAAAAAAGTGGCTAGTTTAGCTTTTAACTTAAGTTGTCACCCAAATATATTTCCTGAACCAACCATCTTTCTTTTGAATGAAGCAAACTTGCTTTGTGTATAACTTCCCATTTGATTATTTTGAATACAAAAATGTGTGTGTTCAAGATCAAGGTTTTATAAAAAAATTAATAGCTTTACTGCTTCATCAGGGACATTCACAAGTGAAACTTACTTTTGTGAAGTGAAGCGAAACTAGACATACAAGGACCACTAGTATAGTTTGGTGCCACTGCCAACATTTGCGCTAAGGCAACAGTAGTTTTATCCACAATTGCTATTGCAGCATCATGCAAAAGTTCAAATGCAAAACAAACAAAGGTAAATAATGTCTCAGTAATATTTTAAAAAATAGTTTTGACTTTGCAGATCTGACCACACTTTTAGAACTGCTGGTTTAGAGAATTATCTTGGAAAATTGTGGAGGACATCAACTGTTTAATCTCCTTGATGATAAAACAGTTTTTTAAGGGAAATGCTCTTTCTCCTGCATTAAGCAAGTAGTTCCAATGGTGGTTGCCACTTTTCCATGGAGACTATCTCTTTTCCCACAGTGCTTGGTATAGGATGGATGCCAGACTGTGTGCACTCGGTACACTTTCCCAGGATTCTTGAACTTGGAACCAGAAAATGTTACTAATAGCTGCTCTCTAGGAATAAAGTTGTGGGGTTCTGGCACACTGGTGAGTCACCTCAGCATGTAGAAAAACTAGTTTGAAAGAAGATAAAATAAATCTGACTCTCAGAAGCACAAATGGGAAAGGTTTGGCAGTATTCCAATACCTGGTTCTTCTTATCACTGAGGCCCACTGATACCCTTGCCTTTCCCATAACTGTGAGCATTTTGATAAAATTATCTCACCTTTAAATACTTTATATTCTTGCAATCTTTGTACACTTGTTAATTTAAGTCTCTTGTCTGCACATTTTTACCACCATAAATTGTAACACATCTTAGGAGATTCCACTTCCAATTGAACTGAATTAATGTTTTCTCAACTTCTTTGAAAATATTCTTGACTGTGTATTTTTACACAGGCAATTCATAAAAGCTATGAATTCATTTCATTTTATTGACTTCAAACTCAATATTAAATTCTCAAATAAACACAAACAACTGAATAGTATTTGTTAACATCTGCCAACACATCAAGAGCTAAAGAAAAATATTAGAAATTATTTTCTTGCTTCTTAATTTGATCACTGTTACTACCAGTATCCTCAACTTATGAAGCAACTGTTCTCCAGTAAGTTTATTTTCTAAACATGTTTATTTTCTCTGGACATCTTTTTTTTTTGGCTAATCCAAAATCTAATCCAATTTAATTAGCTCATAATTAGCAAACGGCTTTTCTTGCTTAACTAACAAATGAAGTTACTGTGGCTGCAGCTTTATTATGACTTTTGTGGAAAAATTCTATTCCAATGAGATATTTTGTTTTAATAGTTCTAATTTTTATGACTATTTGCTAATATTGAGGATAGTGTGACAATTTTTAGTCTAGTTCCATCAACCCATATAGTGTATTCATTTAACATAGCAGTGGCATAACAAGTGAGATAAACAAGTAAATAAAGTAAATAAATAAAATAAAGTGTAATGCTTGCAATTTAATTAGATAACAAAATAGTCCATTTCCTATTCTGTCTTAAAAATATGATATTCAAATCTACTTTTCATTTTCTTTTTGTTTTGTTTTGACATGATGGGTATGTAATGGTAATAAAAATAAAATAAAATGTAGTAGTATATCTTATGGTTTGACTGTGTCTCCCAAAGAGCTTGTATTGGAAACTTATTTCTCAATGCAGTAGTGATAGAAGGTGTCATTCAATGAGAGGTGATGAGAGGTGATTAGAACAGTGCCCACGAGGGCAAAAGGAATGAATTAATACTATGATCATGGGAGTGGGTTCAATATAAAAGGGCAAGTTTTGCCTCCTTCTCTTTTTCTCTTGCCTTCTCTTTGCCCTTTCACTATGGGATGATGCAACAAGAAAGCCCTCACCAGATACTGACCCCTCAATGTTGTCCTATCAACCTCCAGAACCATCAGCCAATACATTTATGTTCATTATAAATTACCCAGTCTGTGCTATTCTCTTATCATAGCACAAAACAGACTAAGACAGGAAATATGTGATACTCAAGATACTTCCTAGTTACTTTATTGCTGTGATTTATAGTGCACTAAGTAACAGTGTGAAGCCATGAAAGTGCCACATAGAGTCTCTGTCACAACTATACAACACTAACACTGCTGCTGTGGTATGAAATCAGCTATAGGCAATATTTAAACAAATGAGTGTAGCTGCATTTTAATAAAACTTTATAGAATATGAAATTTTAATTTTATATCATTTTCATGTGTCATTAAATATTCTTTGGACTTTTTTCCAACCATTCTTAGGTCACAGATTGTACAAAAACAGATTTGGCTTGTTGGTCATGGTTTGTCAACCCATGGTCTAGAAATTTGCATTTGATTCTACTATATCTTTTGAATTAATTCAAACCTGTAACAACTTCAAATTACTTGCCTGAATTTCCTGAACCATTCAATGTATATCTAAATTCCAAATCCATGTGAAGTTAGGGCTATGTCTGACTTATGAGGGAGACTATTTCCTTATTTATTTATTTATCTTTTTTTTTTTTTCTTATTTTTCTTTGTCACATGGAGCTGAGCTAAGGTTCTTACAAATGACATTTTGTGTCTTCCTTTACCCTCAGGCATATTTTTTTTCCTTTAAGCTCTACCATCCTTCAAAGGCCCTAGCTTTATGCAAAGAGTTCAATTCCATTACTCTAACTCATGCAAACCAAGTCCTAATCTCTTGTTTCTCATGTAGTCATTAAACCTAGAGCATCTACTGCTTTAACAACTGCTGACCACTCTCATTATAGCATCAATTCCCCTTTTTTGGGAAGCCCTGAGGATTTGCCTTGGTTTCTTTCAAGTCCTGCTGTATAATTATGAAAAGCTCATAGCAGTTTATCCAGCATGTTAGATATTTTGCAGCAGTAGGTAGTTCTCAAAATAACTAAACCTCCATATTTGCAGAAGTAGAAATTATTTTCATTTTCTCAGCCTTGTTTTCTCCTTCTCTTTTCTCTTTTTCCTTTATTTTCTTTAACTGAATTTCTAATTTAAGCCTCCCATCTCTTTAGTCTGGTGAAAAGTTTTAACTTTAGTCATTGTAAATTACTCCTATCTTCCTGGATTTTTTTTTATTATTATAGCTCCAAAACCTCAAGCAATGCTAAAATGTAGGATAGAAGTGAGGACATCTGATTACTAAGTCATCTGTTCATCCTGCAACCCAAGTTAATACTGAGGCTCAGGCATCTCCACAAATGGCTCTTCAGGCTCAGGCCTTTCTGCCGGGTTAGGGTGTAGGAACCTTGAGATTCAGGAATCTCCTCAACATGGCTCTAAATTTCCGGGCCTTTCTGCCAGGGTTGAGGTGCAGGAATCTTTACCAAGTTAATACTGAGACTCAGGCATTTCTTCACCATGTGTCTTTTGAACCACTTGTAACATCTTATTGGTTGTCTCATTGACTAAGGAGTTAAACAGAAATTTTGACATGTATTCCTTCTTCCTTCTTTTCCCTGTTGGTGCGGTAGTAGTTTAGATGTCATTAGTTTATTGTAAAAGGAAGACATGGACATCTACATACTTTCCAAGAATGTCATCATCTCTAAGTAAGAAAAAATCCTTGTCCTCTAGAACTATTTTGGGAGAACTTTATCTCCAACTCTCACTCTAATTGGTTAAATCCCTCTGCCTTTCCTCTTGGAGCCTGATCCAACAGCTACTACTACTGTTTGAAATACATTTCCTTGAGATTTTTCTGGAAGCCTTATATCTCCTTTGCTTACAGTTTTGGCTGCATTCCTTTCAAGCAACACTCAGAAGAAACTTTCTAAATGCGGGTCTTGCCATGACTCCCGCCAGCAAAGTAAGTCCTTTGCTCTCTTGCTGCCACTGCAAGGAGGGACTTGAAGTCTGGCCCCCTGAACATGTGAAATGTCTAGCCAGACCTGCCCTGAACATGTATTCAACTTTCTCCTGTCATAATTTTTCCTTTTAAAAACTATTTTAAAAAACCAGATTAATCAGAATTTAGGACATTACTTAATATATTTGGTCTAAATTCTTCTTAGAACAATAGAATATTATAGTGGGGTGGGCAACAATCTTGGTTAATTTCTTTCTTTCACAGAGGGGTTAAGTCAGGTTCAGAGAGACACTTAAGCTTGGCCCAAACAACTTCTAGTTCAGTTCTCTTTTCATGTCACTTTTTAACTGATGTAGTTTCTTTTCCTTATTTTTGTGAGATTAGGTAACCCATGAGGAGGTAGTAGACCAATTTCTACAGGATAATACACTTTAGTTCTAACTGCTTTATATATGTCTTTAAGATAAATCAGACATTTAAAAAGACAGGTGAAGACGGACTTTGAGTCTGAGAAAAAACAAACCAAAACATCTGGTCAAATAATACATTTTCATTGTACAAAACACTTATTGTTAACATGACTAACACAACTGGCTTAGAATCTTTCAGTTCTGTTAATGCTACCTTTTTGTGGTTGTTTTTGAGAAAAAAAAATTATTAAAGTAACAAATACTAAATTTCTTGTATTTATTTATTCATCAAATTTTCAAAAATAACTATTTTATTTTAAAGATGTGGGGTACAATTAAAGGTTAGGTATACAAATGTTTATTATGCATGTACCCTTGTTGATGAGGTGTGACCCCTGGCATATTCCCACTACTCTCAATCCCACCCCTGGCCTCTCCTGACATTTTCCCACTACTGCCCATCCTTTTCTTATAGTATTATGGTAATTGTTCAAAGTCCGCTTATAAGGAGAGCATGTGATACTCAGTTTTTTGTTTCTGTGATAAAGAGTCGCTCAGTATTAAAGATTCTAAGTTCATCCAGGTTGCTGTGAAGTTCGTAATTTTGTCCTTCTTTATGGCTGCATAATATTCCATCGTGAATATGTACTACATGTTTTTATCCAGTCCCCTTTTCTATGGACAACATGGTTGGTTCCATGTTTTTGTTACTGTGAACAATGCTGCAATAAACATACATGTGCAGGTATCTTTTTCATAACATGATTTGAGTTCCTCCAGGTATATTCCTAGTGGGGGATTGTGGTGAAGTATAGAATGTTAATTTTTAGATCTTTTAGAAATTACCAAACAGTTTTCCACAGAGGTTGTATTAGTTTACACTTGCACCAACAGTGTAGAAGTGTTCCCTTTTCACCATACCCTCTCCAGCATCTTAGGTGGTATCTCTGTGTGGTTTATATTTGCATTTCTTTGATGACTAGTGAGGTGGAGCACTTTTTCATGTATCTGTTGGCTACTCATACGTCTTCTTTTGAGAAGTGTCTATTCATATCTTTTGCCCACTATGTAATGGGGTTGTTCATTTTTTTCTTTTTGGCACATTTGAGTTCCTTTAGATCCTAGATGTTAGGCCTTTGTCAGTTGGCAAATATTTTTTCCCAGTCTGCAGGCTGTCTCCTTGCTCGCTCTTGATGGTTTCTTGGGCTGTGCAGAAGCTTGTCAGTTTGATAAAGTCCTATTTGTCTATCATATCTCTTATGGCATGGGCACTTGGGGTTTTGATCAGGAATTGGTTGCCAGTTCCAGTTTCCATAGGGTGTCTTCTGCATTTTCTAAGGTTCTTATAGTTTGAGATTTAATGTTTAGGTTTTTGATCCATTTAGAGTTGATTTTTATGTATGGTGATAGGTAGAAGTCTTGTTTTAATCTTCTGCATGTGGTCAGTCAGTTTACCCAGCACCATTTACTGAATAGGTTCTCTCCCCAGTGGTTAGTGGTGGAGGCTTTGTAGAAGATGAGTTGGTTGAGAAATTGAGGTTTTGCTTCTGGAATCTTTATCCTGTTCCATTGGTCTATTTACCTGTTCTTATACCAATACCAGGCTGTTTTGATTATTGTAGCTTTATAATAAAGTTTAAAACCTGGGAGTGTGATATCTCCTACTTTGGTGGGTTTTTTTTCTGAGAATTCTTTTAGTGGTTCATGTTCATTTATGTTTTCATATGAATTCCTGTATTGTCATTTCCAGGTCTGAGAAGAATGCTGCTGATAATTTAATGGTTATTTCATTGAATATGTAGATTGCCTTGGGTAGGATGGACATCTTAACAATGTTGATTCTTCCAATTCGTAAGCATGAAATATTTTTCCATTTGTTCGTTTTATCTTTGATTACTTTGAGCAGTATTTTGTGGTTTTCATCGCGAAGTTCTTTCACATCTCAGGTTAGGAAAATGCAAAGGTATTTCTTTTTACTGTGGTTACTGTGAATGGCACTGTGCTTTTTATTTGAGTTTCTGATAGTTTATAGGTGTATAGAAGTGCGACTGTCTTTTGCACACTGATTTTATACACTGAGACTTTGCCAAAATCCTTTTTCAGTGCAAGGAGGTTATTGACAAATTCTCTTGGGTTTTCAAGGTATAGAATCCTGTTGTCTGCAAAGAGAGATAACTTGGCTTCCTCTTTTCCTATTTGGATACCACTGATCTCCTTCTTTTGTCTGATTGCTCTAGCTAGGACTTAACAAACTACGTTGAAAAGGTGGATTGAGAGTGGGAATGGGTTGAGAGTGGGCATCCTTGTCTTGTTCTGGTTTTCAGGAAAAACTGTTCCAATTTCTGACAGTATGCTGACTGTGGGTTTCTTGTAGATGGCTCTTACTATTCTGAGGTATGTTCCATCTATGCCTAGATGTTCGAGGATTTTTATCAAGAAGGGGTGCTGGATTTTATCAAAAGCTTTTTTCTGCATCAAAAGATATAATCATGTGATTTTTGTTTTTACATCAGTTGATGTATTTAATAACGTTTATGGTCTTGTGAATGTTAAGCCTGCCCTGTATCCTGTGAATTAAGCCTACTTGATTGTGGTGGATGATTTTTGAGATGTGTTGTTAGATCTGGTTTTCTAGGATCTTGTTGAGAATTTTAGCATCTATGTCCATCAAGGATATTGGCCTGTGGTTCTCTTTCTTTGTTAAATCTTTACCTGTGTTGTACCAATGTGATATTAGTTTCATAAAATGATTTGGGAAGAGTTCCATCTTTCTCAATTGCCTGGAATACTTTCAATAGGATTGGTATTCCTTCTTGTATGTTTTGTGGAATTCTGCTGGAAAGGTCTCTGGTCCTGAACTTTTTTTTTCCCTTTTTTATGTTTTCATACTTGCTTTGTTTCTGTTATATCATTGCTGTTTTTTTAGACTTCCTGATTGTGAGTGGGTATTTTTGAGGCAGAGTATATCAATAAGGGAGTTTTGTCAGTTTGTATGTTTATATGATTATCTGTATTTTTAAAAAATCTTTTCTGTCTTTGTTTGTGTCTCTTTTCATTTGTTAGTTGGTACACCTATCTGTTTTCCTTTTTTCCTTCATCCTTTTCTCTCTCTCCACCTTCCTCTCCTTCTCCATCTTCATTTTTCCAGTCTTTTCCTTTTTCTTACTTCATTTTGCTTTCAGGTGGCAAACCCATATCCCCGCTGCATGGACAGATTGTAAGGAAGTGGGAAGTGGGTTCCAGGGGACTGATACACAAGTCAGAAGATATGGAAATCTTCAGATAGTTTCTGAATCACAGCTTCCCCCTCCATTAAATCTCAAAACTGCACAAAGCACAGCCCCCCACCCACAGTCCAGCTCCAGAATTAAACAAAACCAGAGAAACCACTAAGGAAAAATAGGAGAGTGAACAAACAGAAGTAAAAGCTAGCCCCCATCCCAGAACAATAGAATTAAAGAAGAGGTAAAAACAAAGGGGGAGAAAAATCTACACAAATGAAGAAAAACCAAAGGAAGAATATGGGACTCACACAGACCCCTTGGAGGTCAGCCACTGAGAATAGAGACTTCAGAACACAAACAATGAGAAGCCCCCAGAATGACTATCCTCAAACCACAAACCCAGATATCAAGACATTAATAGAGAGAATATATAGAATTGAGAAGAGGAAAGAATGAAGGAGTTGATAACTGAGATAACAGCAATGAAGAGCACAGTGAATGAAATAAATAACAAACTGATAAGCATGGAAAGCAGAATTAACTAAGCAGAAGAAAGAATCTTAGTGCTTGAGGACCAAAATATGGAACTAACCCAAACTGTAAAAAAAAAAAAAAGCTTAAAAAAACAGAACAAAACTTCTGAGGGATAAGCAATAATTTCAAGAGGCCGAACCGAACCTAAGAGTAATTGGAATTCCTGAGGCAGGGAAGATAGAGAGACAAAGATCACTCTGGAACAAACATTCCATGAAATTATCCAAGAAAACTTCCCTCATCTTATCAGTGATGTGACCATTCAAACACAAGAGATTCAGAGAACTCTTGCAAGACAACAAATGAGAAAACCAAACCCTAGACACATAGTAATTCACCTACACAAAGTAGGTATAAAAGAAAATATCCAAAAGGCAGCAAGAGAAGATGGTCAGAATACCTACTGGGGAAGACCAATTAGAATAGCAGCAGATTTATCTATAGAAACATTTTAGGCTAGGAGGGCTTGGATCCCAATCTTCAAAGTTCTCAAAGATAAACAATTTCAACCAAGAATTGTCTACCCAGCTAAGCTAAGTTTCATCAGTGATGGAGAATTAAAATCCTTCCCAGACATTCAATCCCTAAGAGCTTATGCTGCCTCCAGACCAACTTTATAAGATACACTTAAGATAGTGTTAAACACAGAAGAAAGGGAAAAAAGAATGACAATGTTCTTCATAAGAGTGTAGGAAAGGATTGAAAACACACATGAATCAACCCAAAAATCAAAAGAGAGACAACAAACAAATAACAACAACAACAACTCTATAAGAACCTCATGACAGGGATAAGCTCTCACATCTCAATAATTAGCCTGAATGTGAATGGACTAAATGCACCACTAAAAAGACAAAGAATGGCAAAATGTATAAAATATCATGAAGCAACAATATATTGTTTCCAAGAGACTCATCTCACAAGAAAGGACACTCACAGACTCAAAGTCAGAGGATAGGAAACAAAATTTCAGGAGAACCAAACACAAAAGAAAGCAGGAGCCATGATCTTAATATCAGACAAAATACCCTTCAAACTATATAAAATTTAAAAATGGAAGGTCACTGTATAATGATAAAAGGTTAAATCCATCAACAAGAAATATCCATTCTAAACATATATGCACTCAACATAAGAGCACCAACTTTCATAAAGCAGCTTCTAGGTAAACTTGAAAAAGATATTGACTGTAACACTGTCACAGCTGGGGTCTTAAATACCTCACTCACAACCCTAGACAGGTCATCAAGACAAAAAAAATCAACAAGGAGATCCTGAACCTCAACATGACACTAGACCAAATGGACTTAAATGATGCTTACAGAACACTCCACGCAACAACTCTGGAATATACATTCTACTCATCACCATACGGAATGTACTCTAAGATCAACCACATCCTTGCCCATAAATCCAGCATAAACAAATTCCATACTGCCATGCACTTTCTCAGACCACAGTGGAATTAAAATAAATATCAACACCAATGAAGTTCCCTCAGAACCCACAGACATGGACACTAAATACCATGATGCTAAACAACTCCTGGGTCAGCAAGGATATCAAAACAGATATTAAAAGATACCTCAAAACAAATGAAAATGGAGAAACATCTTACCAAAACCTCTGGGATGCCATGAAAACAATATTAAGAGGGGAATTCATATTTCTATGAACACACATGAAGAAAATGGAAAGATCACAAGTTAACAGACTAACAAGTCACCTAAGGGAGCTGGAAAAGCAAGACTACTAAACTGTAACTTCAGGAGAAGAATCCAGATTACCAAAATAAAAGTCCAAATTCGGGATGTAGAAGATAAAAAGATAATACAAAAAAATCAATGAAACAAAATGCTGGTTCTTTGAAAGAATAAACAAGATTGATGGACCCCTAGCTAGACTGACCAAGAAAAAGAGAGAAAAAGCCCAAATAAACATAATCAGAAATACAAAAAATCAAGACACAACTGACCCTGAAGAAATTAAAAAGATTATCAGAGACTACTGTGTACACTTGTATGGAAACAAAATCGAAAACCTAAAGGAAATGAAGTACTTTCTGACATCACACAACCTCCCCAGGTTGAAACAAGAAGAATTTGAGACCCTAAATAGACCAATAACAATCCTGGAAGTTGACTATGTCATAAGAAAATTGCCTACAAAAAAATAGAAATAATTTTTAAAGTTTTTTTATAATAGTTCCATATGTAGGGCAAGTTAAACATTTTAAGACATTTAAAACAGTAATTAGATGTGTAATACTTTTAATTCCCTTTATTGTATTTCTGTTTTCAGGTTTAATGGAAATAAAAATCTCCCTGAATTCCCAAATAATTATTTTAAATATAGTAGTTTAAATTTACCATTATAGTGGCTTAAGTTTTTTTTAATAATATGTAATATATAAACTAAAAACTTTCTACTTAAAAATCACCAATCTAAATTGTCTATTTCTGTATTTTAAAATAAAATGATAATGAACTATACTAATAGGTCGAATGCTCTGAAATAGTAGAAGTACATACATTTTAAAATATGTAGAGATGACTGGGCTTGGTGGCTTAGCATGTAATCCTAGCACTTTGGGAAGCCGAGGCGAGTGGGTTGCCTGAGCCTGCGGTTCAAGATTAGCCTGGGAGACTTGGCAGGTCTCTACAATAAATGAAAAATTAAGCGGGCGTGGTAGCGCATGCCTGTAGTTCCAGCTACTTGGGAGACTGAGACGGAAGGATCACTGGAGCCCAGCAGGTAGATGCTGGGGTGGGCTGTGAGAGTGCCACTGCACTCCAGCCCGGGCTATGGAGTGAGACTCCAACTCAAAAAAATATATATATGTAGAGATTAACAAATCACAAAAATTATTTTTATTTTGGGTTTGTTGTAGATTTGACTATCTGAAATATTTATTCTAAATCTTCCTACATGTAAAATATATTTATCCACTACAGAAACATTTATCAAATCCTAGGACATTTTTTGGATACTTTCTTACATGTGTAATGACTAAAAGATATTAGCAGAGGTGATGACTCGATGCGATCCTGATGAAATACCAGTTAAGAAGGACTTCATAATGCAAAGGTCAGTCTCCCAGCTCACGTCGTCCACATCCCTGCTTTGCTCATGGTTGTCTTTATTCCCATTGAAGCAACCTGACTGAATTTGGCACTTCTTTGGCTCTTAAAATGGCTCTAAGTTCTTTAAACTTGACAGACTTCCTTTCATATTTGTCTATGTGATAAAATTGTTTGGCTACTAAAACTGTAAAAAAATGACAACCAGTCAATTCTGAAAATCTTGTGCCTTTGGGTGACTAATCACAAATGTTAAGGCCTTTCTATGGTCTGGTTCCTGAGTTTCAAGCCACAGAAACTATTTCTAACTAACTGAAGTACAAAATGAGTCCATTTGAAGGATACAGGTAGCTGAAAATTGAAGGAAAACATCAGGCCTCAGGAGCCATTGATCCTCCAGAAAAAGGGGTACAAGAAAAAAAGGACCCATTCTTTAGCACACCCCCTTCAGAATGTTCAAGAATTATCTTCAGCCATGTTAAGATTATTCACACATGATTAAAATCTTGGGTGAATGAGTCTGATTGGTCTAACGAGTGTCAAGTACCACCCATTGGCCAAGACGATCACCAAAGAAGAAAAGATGTCAATATCAGGCAAGTAGGAAACTGAGGAGGATCAAGAAAATGGAAGAAAAGGGTCTTCCAAGGATAGAGATTGTTTGGATAGCTTTGCTTTTTTTTCAAACAAATGAAAATAGATCCTTTTGGGTAACGACTGGATGCTAACCGTATTGTACGCCTAATCTCAATATATAACCAATTTTAATAGTATTGCCACCCTACACAGAAAGCATGATAGAAAGCAAAGTTATAACAGTATAAATTTTCTACTAAAACTGACTCTCACATCACTTAATCCTTAAATAAGTAACAAGTTACTCGTTGGGAAGGAAAATATGGTCACACAAATTATTGAGGCAGTCCATCTGCCTTTGCTGACAAACATAATAAATCTGCTCCCTGAGGCAATCAGAGTGTGAGAGGTCACTGGTGGCGAAACAAATAACAGCTTCTTCATTGCATCAGCAACCATTAGATGGCATATTGATTATTATTATTATTATTATTTTGAGTGGAGTCTCACTCTGTCACCCAGACTGGAGTGCAGTGGCACGCTCCCGGCCACCGCAGCCTCCACCTGCTGGGCTCCGGTGATCCTTCCGCCTCAGCCTTTCAAGTAGCTGGAACTATCTGGAACTACAGGCGCGCACTACCTCGCCCGGCTAGTTTTTTTTTTTTTTGTAATTTATTTATTATAGAGATAAGGCCTCGCCGAGTTGGCCAGGTGGGTCTCAAACCCGCGGGCTCAGGCAATCCACTCACCTCAGCTTCCCAAAGTGTGGGGTTACAGGTTGAGCCACCGAGCCCGGCTGCATATTGATTATTCAGGAGAGCAGAAATAGTCAGCATAGTAGCCACCACCATAGCATAAGCATCCCCACTGCAAACTCAACTTGTGAAAATGTGACTCTCCTGGTATTTGCATTAAAATAGGAATCCATTTCCCTATAGACTAGCCAAGTGGAGACCATGATCTTCACTGAATTTGTTTTGACTATTACGTGCCATATTTTGTCTTTTTATTCCATCTATTGTTTGCATACACTTGCAATTTAGGTAGTATTCGGCTTATAAAATTCCCAAAGAGATTAACTAGTAATCCTTGGGTATAGATCTGGCAAGAATTCACTAAAATCAATTAGAGATCCTTATATTATATTATATTATTTCTGCTTTTTGATGCTAATTAGAAAAATACATCAAGTTACAGTTTAAAGCCCAGTGCTGTTCTATTTTAAATTATCTATATTTTGAAATACTATTTCAAAGCTATTTCTGGGTATGCAATCATGCTACCTTAGATTATGAAACTTATAATTAAGTAAGGGTAGGCATGGTGATTATAAGATAATTTTGGCAGACAAGACAACATGAAAAATACATAGGGTGTATTACTACATGTAAAATTGTGACATATTATTTTTAAAAAGCTGTGTAGTAACACGAGAAAGCTATAAAAGTTTCAAGGAATTTAAAAAGAGCTTTGAGGACTTTACTCTTAATAATTCAAAAGATCAGTATGGGGAACCCCTTATAAGAAGCCGAAATTTGTGTAATTAACATGGAATGTACAGATAGGTGAACTGGGAGATTGTTTTAGCTTGAGTAATCTGGATTGTCTCATTATATACATCTGTGACTAGTTTAAGGTTAGTTGTCCATTAAAATTTTTAACTCTTCTTTTCAAATGTGGTTTTGTCACTGGGAGCAGGGTGTCCCAACAAGTGCTCCATTTCTCAGCACCTCTTCCCTGCCTCCAGATGTGGTTAATTAGTAGTCCTTTTGAATGGAGTGTTTTCAGAAGTTATCTATGTTCCTTGCAGGCTAGTAAGAAGTAGGTGGGACTTCTCAGCTGTGCTCTCCTTCTCTCTCCCCAAGATGGAAGGAGCCTGACTTTATCTCACCATGGAGTGGAGAGAGCAGCTCTCCCTGACCAGGAACATCTTCAATAAATGATCATGTGACCAAGTAGTCAACAGCTGTTAAGTCACTGGAAATTTGGGGTTTGTTATCAAAGCTAGTGTTATTCTGATTAATATAGTTCTCTAGAAGGACATTTGTATGATCCTCTCCTTTAATCAGTCTCCATTTTTATCTCTTCATCCATTCATTCAATGAATGTTTACTTTGAGGGTTTATTATGTGCCACCATGATGTTGTTTATAGTGTAAAGGATGGATCCATCGGAACCAAGTGAGGGAAAGAGTGGGAGAAGACAGATACTAAAACACATTCATTGCAAATATTGTAAGTGCAAGAAGAGATGGACAGAAACTTCATGCAATCTAGGGAGTTAGGAAGGCCTTTTTGTGAAAGTTGATCCTTAACCTGTAGTTAGAAGTTTGAGTAGGAATGAGCCAGGCAAAGGCTGAGGATTGGTGCAGAGCAAAGAAAATTCTAAACAGAGACAACAACATATGGAAAAGCCCTTGGACTAGGGAAAATGTGTAACATTCAGCAAGCAAAAGAAGACAATGGCTAATATTTAATTTACGGTACTCTTTAGTAAACAACCAAATTAAAGCACTTTCAACGTGGTTTGGTATAATGGCTCTTTCCAGTGAGACATTGGTTTCAGTGTTATTTGGAATGTGAAAATAATGGGAATAACTGGCATGACCTGATTAGCTGCATCTTTCTTCTGTAAGCTGTCCTATTACAGTGTTAGGCTAGGAGCAAGCCAGCTAATTGTGAACGGACTTTTAGCAAGTTTTCTTTATTGGTGCAGCAATGATGCATCTCTGATTCTCCAGCCGTATCTGTTTTAAATAGTTTCACCCTATTATTTTTTGTATAACTACATCACCAAATCAGAAGCCAAAATTGGTCATGTTGATCTTAATGTCTTCCTCCCCTTCTCCATCCCTTTCTCTCCCTTCTCCTCTCTTTCCTCCTTCTTCTGAAAGACAGTTACTATATTTCTTTGGGGGAAAAATAATAGAGGCAAAAATATATTGAATTACTGCATTGTACATCTGTAGGAATTCATGAAGAACAAAAAATCGTTAGCAATAAACCACAGAAGCCTCTAATTTACCTGGTATCCAGGAGCCTTGGATGATTTTTATACTGGAAATGCTAATAAAAATATTTCTTCTTGATTTCTCTCTCTCTCTCTCTCTCTCTCTCTCTCTCTCCAAATTGACACATTATCTTTCTGGGCATTGGTTTCCTCATGCATAAAACAGGCACAGATCCCAAAGGGGAAGCGAGTCAATTTGGCAAACATCTGTGCTGAATCCTACTATAGTTTTGAAACCAATAGAAGGACAAAGCAGCTGAAAGATGTGTCTCTTAGAAGAGAGTCAAGATGAATTCTATTAACCAGGATTATGTTTAGTTAATCAGGAGAAACCAGCTGAATACCTATCAGCCTAAGTGAGAATTATTTCCTAGAGGGGTCTCCTCTACTCCCCTTTGGTCCTTTGTGTATAACAATGAAAACAACAGTTATAGCAGCTACCAGTGATTACATTTCTATTGTGCTCCAAGTCCCATTACATTTACAAAGCAAGTTGTTCAGACAACACTTTTAATGCAGTCTGAGCAGGGAATAGGCTGGAGGTCAGTGACAGGATAAGGTCTGTCACTCTAACTACTTTCAGTCATTGTGATTGTTTTTGGTTGGATTAAAAAATAGTTTTTGGTTTTGTCCTCTTCTTTGTATTGATGAAGAGACTAAAGCTCAGAAAGGTTAAATGACTTTCCCCAAACCCACACACCTAGTGAGTGATAGAGCCCAGAAAATTCCTAAGCCCCTGCTCTTTCCTTGTCATTTACCAAGGGTCCCCAGGTATCAAGAGTGTCAGTATCCTCAAACCTGTGTAATGTGCTCTATACACATGCAATGTGCTTTAATTCTTCCTCATCTGGACTTACAAGAACTGATATGAACCAAAACAGTTGGCCACTCGCCAGGTCTGGAGCGATTTTCCTGTCCTCTGGGTCCTTGCACGGCACTCCATGGCAATAACAATCTGAGCTTTTTAGTCAAACATTTTCAGTTTGGTCACTTCAGATTTCTCTAACTGAGATTTGGCAATGCAGCTTCTGCCTGAGCTTCTTGGCTTTCCAACTCCTAGTGTGATTGATTTGGATTCAGTTTTGGATTACCCACTTGTGGCTTGGGTGACTGACTTTGCCCCAGAACTTGGAGACAGGGCTCCTGGTCTGGCTCCCAGCTCTAGGTTACAGCCTGATCTGGCCTCCTGGTCACCATCCAGACCCTGCAGTCCCACTTCCTTCCTTCCCTGGACTTACCAGAGGAGAGACTAAGAGCAACCTGATAGAACAGAGAATGAGCTTGCAGTCTAGGTGCTTAATCTTTTTAGAATCTAACTTCTTATTTGTAAAAAAGAGAATAATAACACCCAGTTTACCAGATTATTTTGAGGATTAAAGAGGCAATAATTTGACATGGAACCAGCAGCATATAGCAGGCATGAAATAAATGACTATTATTGTTGGAATCACATTAAAAGAGTATACATTGTTAAAGTGTTCAGAACTAAGTCTGGCACATCACAAACTTTACACAAAGGTGAGCTGTTAAATCTTGGGCGCTAAATGAAAGCTCTGAGGTAACCAAGTTCAGCTCTTATTATATTGGAAAATATTCTTTATGCAAATCTAACTACAACTTTAATTCTCTATTTCTAGTTAGTAATTATAGTAGGAAAATCTTTATACTGTTGAATAGTGCACAATTTTATAAGGGAAAAGAACAAAATTGTGGAACTCACATTTATACTAAATGCAATAGGACTCAGTCATCCCAATAGAAACTGCTCCTTTATTTACAACTTTAATTTTTAAAATCACATGGAATGTCACACTAGCATGTGATTTAAGCACAATATGTCACATTTATAAGTCCTCTTGTCTTTAGACTAGTAGAATTAAAAGCTGTTCAGCATTAGTAAAACTTCTGATTAATGGCTCATTTGAAAAGAAATGCATATATATGTGTGTATATATATATATATATTTACTTACAGGTATACATAATGATTTACTTAGATTAATTTTTCTTTGCTGGTAAGAAACTTCAATCTTTTTCTTAATTGAATTATCACATATTCTGAATTTGAGAAATCAGCCAGAGAAGTTTTCTTATATATTCTTAAATTTATTTTTCCTGTGGCTACTCACATTTTGGCAAGTTTAACAAGAGGTTTAACAATCAAGAGCTTCAGTTTAGGTTTATCAATCAAGAGATTTAATAAATATCATGTTACAGAAACATGATATCTTGCCATCTGAAAGACCAACCAATCTGGCTTTTATGGGAGCAGTCAGAAATGAGCATCTCAAAGATGAAGATCTCTCTTTACAAAGAAAACTCACCTTATTCCCTCTTGAACTAATGATCTTAACAAAATGTCTTCTCTGCTTAAATAAGATCTCTGAGTTATAACAAAATATATTTTATGTAGGGACAGAAGGCTACACAAGAAAACAGATACTCTAGCTTCAAGATACTGAATGCACAAAGGAACAATGGCCAAACCATAAATGACAACAGAGCTCTAATCCACAGCCTCTGCAACCACCAGGCCAGAACGATCAGGACTTGGTTAGTCACAGCCTGCTCTCTTATTTTTTGCCCCTACTTCTCTCATTCAACTCAGGGCCAACCAACAAAAGACAATATGCTCTCCAAAACAAATCACATAAGATGCCTTGCTTCTATTTAGTGTTCTTCCAGTTTCCCCATCCAAACATCCTCCAAGCAAATCATACCTGAAGTCATTTCTTTATTTTCTCAATATAAAACTTCCATATTCCCCTGTCTATCTTTGAGTCTTTCCCAAATTCAAGTGATGGTGCTGAGTTCTTTGCCATTGCAAACTTTGAATAAATACTCTGTTTGCTCTCATTTGGGTAGTTTTACTTATTTGTTGTCCTTGACATTCTACCAATGTACAATATGCCCTACTCAATGTTGTGGACTCAAGCCTTTGGCCAGGTGTGGGGCCCTCAGTGTCCTGTACTTGGCTGTCCTGTGCTTTGCAGCTCCTGGCTTGGTAAATCCATGCCAAACTTGGTAAGTCTGCTCCAAGTGTGCTCTCTTCCTTCTGTGTTGTGTTCTTCGGATATTTATTCACAGTCTGATACCCAAATTTTCTTACTGGTTTTCCTTTGCTTGGTATCCTTGGTGGAATGAAGTCATTCCTTTCTTGATCTTGTTTTGCTCTCCTTTGTGCTTCCTTTTCGTATTGTGCTCTCTACTACTATTGTCTGTCATAAGAAGGGGAATCAAAGGGTAAAACTGACCTCACAGATGGATGAGTTTAAGTTCTCACTGAACTTGCATCCATTTGGGCATGCTTTGCTGTTGGGTCTTCAATAAAACTGTGGAAAGGTTTCCTTTTGTCTTGATTTTCATCTTGGACTTGGCTTTGATTCAGAGAAAGCATTCTCTCTAGCTTTATACCTGCAAGTGGGGGAGGGAAGGAAAGCAAATCATTAGATCTGCATTCATAGATATATAATGGTTAATTTTGGGTGTCAACTTCATTGGATTAAGGGATGTCAAGAGAGCCGATAACATATTATTTCTGGGCGTGTTTGTGAAGGTGTTTCTGGAAAAAAATTAGCATTTGAATGGTAGACTGAGTAAAGAAGCTCTCCCTTACCAATGTGATTAAGGGTTTATATCAAACAGAAAGGTGGAGGAAGGGCAAGTTCATTCTCTTTTTTTGAACTGGGACACTCATCTTCTCCTTTTCTAGGATATTGGAGCTTCTGGTTCTCAGGCCTTTTTAACTCCATATCTCACACCAGCAACCCTTTCCTCACCCATCAGTTTTCAGACCTTTGAACTCAGATAGAATTACACCACCAACTTTAGTGGTGCTCCAGATGGAAGACAGCAGATCATGGGAGTTCTCAGCCTCCACAACTGTGTGAGAAAATTCCTAGAATAAATCTTTACATATATATATATATATATATATATATATATATATATATATATATGGAGAACCCTAATAATACAGGTGGCCAATCATTAACTTGGAGACCCAAGACACAAAGTGCACAAGCATCACTCTCATCTGACTGTTGCTGTTATTGAGTTGTCTAAGTTTAAATCCTTGGCTCTTTCAAGAGAAAAACCCCCAAAAACAAAAAACAAAATTTCTATGTCTTTTAGGTACTTTCATTGCCATCATTATTTATTTATTCATGTATTTGTTTTAAAATAGTGGGGGCACATGTGAGAATTTTCTACCTAAGTAAATTGCATGAAGGTGAGGTTTGGGCTTCTAGCGAACCCTCTCTCCACAGCCCCAGTAGTGAACACAGTACCCAGTGGTGTTTGTGTGCTCCTTATCCCCAGTCCTCCTTCCCTCCTTTAGTAGTCCCTAGCATCTGTTGTTCCTGCCTTTGTGCCTGTGTGTCCAATGTTCAGTGCTCACTTCAGAGGGAGAACATGCAGTATTTAATTTATTGTTTCTGTGATAGCTCACTTAGAATGAACATCATTATTTATGCCACTAGATGTCTAAGTTGCAAAATTTCTTCAAGGATGACTTGGGCCTTTAATGATCACTCTGGGAACCATTTGACATGAATAAAATTGTTTATTTAAGAAGCAACTTTGAAAAGAAAGGGAATAAAATGTCTTCGGCACAGTGGGCAGTATTATATTGTTATCTGTAACATATAGGGCATAATCTCTTTTTTCTCTCCTGATGAAGAATATCTAGACCTATTCTAGACAACTTAGAAAATGACAATGGAGAAGATTTCTAGGTTCAACTGGATATTGCAGACAGCAGGTGCCAACTTTTTCTGAATTTGTGGTACCCTTTTATGAATTGACTGAGTCCTCAGTAAGAGACTCTCTCCCCTGGAAACCAAAACTTGAACAGGTCTTCTATAACCTGAAGAAGCTTCTTCAACAGCCTTCTTTCCCTACCCAGCCCTATTAGTTACCATAGCAGAATACCACAAAGGACTTTGGGTGACTTACAGAACCAGAAACCTACTGTCCTAGTCTATTGTTTGGAGGCTAGAAGGGTGAAATCAAGGTGTTGTTAGGACCCTGGTCCCTCTGAAACCTGTAGGAGAGAGTCCTTCCTTGTTTCTTCCCAACTACTGGTGTTTTCCAGCAATCCTTAGCATTTCTGGGCATGTAGATGCATTGCTCCAACCTCTACCCCATTGTCATATGACCACATTCTCCCTGTGTGTCTCTTTGTTTCTTCTTATAAGACATCAATCACATTGGAATAAGGGCCCACTCTATCTTAAAATGATCTCATCTCGATTTAACTAATTACATCTGTAGCAACCTTATTTCAAAATAAGATCACATTCCAAGGTATAGGGGTTAAAATTTCAACATATCCTTTGTGAGGGAAGGATGCACTTTAACCCATAGCAGCATTCCCAACCACAATAAGCCCCTTTGTTTATTTATGTATGAACAAAATGAGTGAACTCTTGTGATTTTTACCTCAACTTCAAGTAAACCATCAAATCCATGACTTACAGCCTCAATCTTGATCTGGTTGCACAGGCCCTTTTGTCTTGGGGCAATAACTACAAAGTATAAACTATGTTGATGCTTCTGCTGAACTAGTCCCATGATCCCTGCTTGGATCCTCATACTGTACTGACCCTGTTGACTTAACTTTTGTTACCCTCACACTGTCATATGAGAATCCACTATTACAACACTCTAAATCCTGCTATTCTGCTATCTCTGCCAGAGAAGGGAAATCTCACAATTGTTTTATCTCAGTTAGGAAAATTTTTATACCTCACCATGATTTGTTAGAGACTCACTGAGAACTCTGATATTATTTGTTGATGCATTCTACCTTAAAACTAAAACTGGAGGTTATCAAGCAGGATATGGCATAATTAATTTAAGACCCCCTGAAGTAAAATCAGATCAGGTGGCAGAACTTGTTGCACTTTCTAGAGCTTGCCAATTAGTCAAAAACTAGAGAGTAAACATGTATGTAAATATTTATATAGATTACAGGCATGCTTTTTGAAATAGTACCTGACTTTGGGATGCTTTGGAAACATAGAAGACTTCTCACCACTGCTAGGGTTGCCACAAAAGTGGATAGCAAATTAAGTCAGTGTAAATGTACTCCTACTTCCTGGAAAGGCAACTGTTATAAAGGTATGATACCCACGCCAAAAGAGAAACCAGAGAAGTTAAAGGAAATGCCCTAGTGGATTATTATGCCAAGACTTCCAAGCAGTCTTAACCAAGGTTGTGATCTTAACTAAATCCCCCAAGAAAAAGAAACCATTATAAGATATTAATGTTTAGAAGGGTGGAAAATATGTGATTTGACCCTTTACTCAGATGATCGATGGCATGCTTGAGTTAGCTGTTTGGTAACATTAGATAATTTTTTAATGGATATTGATTAAATTTCTCCATGTAACTCCTCATTCTAATATGGACAAATTGGTTACTATCATCTTAAATTGACATTAGTGGGGAAACAAAAAAGATAGCTGAAGGTCTTGTGTCATCTGTCAGTAACATAACCCTGGAAAGCTGTGAAAAAGGGACATGGCTGGGAATAGCCTTAATGGCTCTTTGAACACCAACTGATGGATTTTGTCCATCTCTATTCCTTTTTAGGATTCGAATATGTTATAGTTATAGATATTGTATATATATTTTCAGAATAGTTTGAAGCAATATTTCCTTGCCAAAAGTTACAGCACTTAAAGTTGCTACAAAGCTGCCAGATTTTGTGTTTTTAATCTGGAGATACCAACTTTTATATCAAATTACTAACTTACCCACTTTATGAGAACTTTTATAAAAGAACCCATTAAGGCATTACCCCTTATTCAGAAACTACACTGATTTTACAATCTGTTGAAAAGGTTGAAAGAACCAATGCCATCTATAAACTAAAACTAACAAACCTTTCAAAAATCCTGGCGCTCCCCTGGCCAAAGTACTTCCAATAGCCCTTATAGCCATATGATTGACTCCCTTGGGAACACATTGTTTATTCCTCTATGAACTGGTAACCAGAAGACCCATACATTTAGGAATTTCATCTCCATTACTAGATTCCATTCTGATTCATATAGACATGGCAAAATACTGAATCCCACCCATCACTAATAGGTTAAGATTACCTTTCCACATCTTCTTTCTAAATAACCTCTGTGGTCTTCAACCAATAGATCTTTTTTCTGTTGGAAGAGACATCAGAGAAAAACTGCTCTTGAAACTTATTAAATGGAACGTTATTAAGTATTGCTAATAATATTTACAGTGGGGACATTACAGGGAGTCAATCGTTGGGTTCACATTTCATAACTAAATAAGCAACCAGAATTCAACACAACTAGAAGTCTACTCCAATAGATCTCAAAAATGAAGATTTTCAGACATCTCTAGAAGCAGCTGATCTTCAGAAGCAGTTTGCAAACACAAGACCTTTGGAATAAGCTGATAACCTATGGTAGTGGACAGATTTCTTTTCTTTTCTTTCTTTTTTTTTTGAGTTGGAGTCTCACTCTGTCACCCAGACTGAAATCCTCAAGTGGGCAGATTTCAACCAAGATGTCAAACCAGAACCCCTGATTTGTTTTATGGTCACTGCTTGCTTATACTTATTCTTCTTATTTTCTATAGATCTTTGGTTATCATCCACCCACAATGGTCTCTTTTTTCTTCACTTTTATAATTGTTATATCAGAATATAGCTATTCTAATGTTTTTACTAGATTATCCAAAAGAATAACCACTGCTCCTAATATTACTAATTTCTGGATATTCCATCCATCACTAAATCTCCATGATAATACCTCTGGGATAAATTCCGGCTTCATGAAATGGGATCATAGGAAATTACAAGTGATGGTGTTCCCTCCTCACCTACAAATAAATGTAAAAAAAATCTGTGACTTAGCCACATTCCTCTCTCTCAAGAAAAAGGACCAATTACTATAATCTACTAATAAGCAATGTTATTCTAAATTTTAATTTAACAACCTTCATAGTACAGTGAGCAAACTACTTGACACCTATGAGACTAACAGAGACTCAAATATGTAGCGCCATTAATGCAAGGCTTTGGTTCTGAGTTTATGTCAAAAATGATTCCTTTTTTCTTATCTATTCATGTGCCCCTACTGAATACCACTTCCTTTTTGCCAGGGTGGCCAGTCTTGCTTGACTCAAACTCTTACCTCATATATATTAAGGATAGTATTCTGAGACTTGTCTGTACATAGAAACTCTGATTCTATAAATCACCAGGATTATAAATTATGATTCAGACACAAACTCCAAAACAATGCCATCTTTGATTCTTCAAGTATTTTACCTAGGGAAATTACTGACTCATTGCTTATGCAAACAGTCAGGGTAATGTTCCCACTTGTGGGGATCATACAAAAAGAAAGACTGCAAGAAACTTATCACTAATTTTGGCAGAAGTTATCAATGACATCACCTCTGCTTTGCATAAAACACAGGTGAGTATCAACTTATTGGCATGAGTAGTGATGGACAATTACATTGATCTGCATTTCTCATTGGCTGGTTGTGGTAGCATCTGTGCTATTACTTATTCCTGCTCTACTTGTATCAATAGAGCATACAAAACAGTGCAGGCTATGCATCACCATAATCAAACAGCTTCTTGCTTCTCTGAGGTTGATCTCATGGTCTATGGAATTTGTTCTTGGTTTGGCAACTGGATGGAGTTCCTGGTTCCATGCATCTTACAAGAACTATCAGTTGTTCTTGATTCTGTCATTGTGGTCATTATATTAGTCATTGCTTTCTACCCAGAACAGTTGCTCTCTCATTACATGGTTTCCATGATATTATAACAAATCAATTATAACAAGACAATATAGTTATAATGTTAGTTATAGAGGTGGGTGAACAGTTCTTGAAAATGGTGGTAGGATCTCTACCCTTCTGTGAATTGGTCAGCCTCTCACAAGTGAGATAATGACCAAAAATGAAAGCTGAGAAAATGACTATACAAACAGATGGGGGCAAGACCATATATGACAAAAGAACTCTGACCCATGATCTCTGAAGCAAACAGACCAGGAAGCCAAGTCATACCCTCTTCAGTAACTTTTCTACAGTGATCAAGATGTGGTCAATCAAGCTGGGCTCAGTGGCTCAGCCTGTAATCCCGTGCCTTTGGGAGGCTGAGGTGAGTGGATTGCCTGAGCCCGCGGGTTCGCGACCCGCCTGGGCAACTTGGCGAGACCTCATCTCTACTATAAATCAAAAATTAGCCGGGCATGGTAGCTCACGCCTGTAGTTCCAGCTACTCGGAAGGCTGAGGCAGAGGGATCACTGGAGCCCAGCAGGTCGAGGCTGCGGTGGCCGGGAGCGGCCACTGCACTCCAGTCTGGGCGAAAGAGTGAGACTCCAACTCAAAAAAAAAAAAAAAATGTGGTCAATCATTGCTAGCTTCCCTACTTTTTGCCTGTACTTTCATTCCAACTCAGGACCAACCAGAGAAGGCCAAATATTGTATTTTCTCCAAATCTATGTAATGCATAACATCCCTTTGAGGCCCTGATTGTTGTTATTTCTCCTCCAGCTTCCAAATACCAACAGTTTCTAATCAGGTCACACCTGAAGTCTTACCTTTTATTCATTGTCAAGATGTCCCACTTCCTTGTTCAGCTTTGAAGTTCTGCTCAATGCAAATGATGGTGGCTGACTTTCTTGCTGTAATAAATTCTGAATAAATTGTCTCTGTTTATTCGCATTGTAGCAGTCTTTATTTATTTCTACAGCTTCCAGTCAGTGATTTAGCTTTGTCTTATATCTGTATCTATAAAAATGGGCATACAGATAGTAAATTTATAAAGTCAGTCTCAGACATGAAAGGTAACTATGAGGGAAGAGTGAGGGAAGTTTCTTTTATTTAAAATGAAGGAAAAGTGATTTCTGGAAAATTGCCTAGAAGTATTTCGGAAAATACAAAGGAAAGGAAAATAAGTGATTTGTTTAGCTTTGTAAAATGACTTGAGTTCTTATTTTTTACAATAAGAAAGGAAAGAAAAAAGTCCAGGTTCTAAAAGCACTTTGCAAAAATCGTCGGGTGTCAAATATTATAAATCCTTTTACAAAAATGAAAAGTGGGAGCACTGTTAATTTTTCCAGGAGACTAGAATAAAGATTTTGTATTTCTCCATCAAATATTCTCATAATTATTCTGATTTAATCACAAATAGTCGGTATGGCAGGCTTTTATATATTGCTTATGCTATGTCAACTCCTAACAATAAAATCACTCCAATAAATAGTGGTTGAATTTTAAATTTAGTGTATTTCTTCCTACAATGTAAAGAAAACTGGCATTGATGTTTTATATTTATATGGAGTAATTTTTATAGCTTGAAGTAATCTTCACAACTCACCCCTACCCTTTTCTATCATCTTGAATTTACTCTCTTGCCTGGATTCTATAAAGAAAACACACACACACACACACACACACACACACACACACACACACACACACACACACCCCTTGCCATAATCTTTATTTTTCTGCTTTAGTCTGGAAGAGTGCTTTAATATTATGAATGTTATGGCCTGTAAATCTAATTTCTTGAACTAGGTTTATTGCTTTAGATTCCATCAGAATAGTATTTTTCCTCTGACTTTGGAAAAAACGATTTAGGTGTATGAAATTGAAGTTGCTGTACATTATTTTTAAATCACAATATGCTGCTAATATAGTTATTCTTGACCTTTCTAAAATGCCTTCAGTGTTATCTGAAAATTTCAAAAGGTTACTATTAAAAACAATAACAAGTGAATGTAAGTGCAGTTCTTTGAGCAGAGAGATGGGTAATGAAATAAAATCCCAACAGGGCTTTGCAGTTCTAGGAAGGCTCGCAGAGATTCTTTTTATTTTTGAATGTGGTCTTTCCTTTGGGGTGTTGATTTCCTCATGCCAATGTGAATGGGAAGCTAGGCTTTGAGAGCTGCCATTGACTTGCTGAATGTTCTAGACTAGTTCAATTCTCTCCTACCCTTTTTTTTTGATCTCTGGTTTCTTGTTTGTGGAAGTGTTACTGTTGTTTTCTTACAGAGATGATATAAAAATTTATCACCTAAGTAACACTGTACTGTAGGGGCTAAGCTTGTCAACCTGGTTGTAATTTTTTTCTATCATCTTTGCACACCTCTAAATATTTTTTCATAAAGACTTCATTTCCCCCTATATTTTACCTTCTTTCTTTACAACTATAGTGTTACACTCCCAGTTTTACTATTCATACTTTTCAAGAGCAGAACGTGGCATGTAAATATATGAACCCCTTTCATATTATAGGTCTTTGAACATGAAATTTAAGATTTTCTCTTCTGCTTACATATCCCTTTTTTCCCTTTGATACTTTTATCACACCACCAAGATACTATTCGATCATCTTACCCTAATGAAGAATTTTTTATACACAAGTTTTTATCATTTAACAAATAATTAAAATAACAAATATTGACCACTCACTATATATCATACACTCTGCTAGGCACCAAGGGTGCAAAGATATTTAAGATACGTTTCCTCACCTTGAGAGACTCACTCTAATAATGCGAAACTTCAGGTCAGCTAGAGGAGACCAAAGGTGTAAACTAGATGGCAGCTGGAATCTCCTTTCCTTGGACATTTAAGAAAAAGTATTCAAATACTTTTTGGGTTCATCCCAGAGAAAGCCCATTGTGCTTGGCAAGGTTTTGTTGTTATTGTTTTTATTTTAGATTCTGTGGGGCTTGTAGTGCTATGGTTACCTCACTCTAATTTCCTTATGACTCCAATAAGCTGATTTTACTTGTGTTTCACTTTCTATGGCAATTCTATTTTCTATGTCCTGCACAGATCAGATTTGGAGCTCAGCCTCCTTTTCTTGATTTCCTGTAAAACATAAGGCACTGATGCATGCAGTACACATTATTAAATTTTGAGGGTGATGTGATGACCACACAAAAAAATGATTCAACATGAACGTTATCCACTGTCTCTTTAGAATTTCTTAGGCTGCCTCCAATCCCAGAAGTGGCCAATTTTCCTCTACTGGCTCCTGTATGTGGATATTGCCTGAGCCTTTGCTCCCTTTAGAGTTTCCTTACCTATTTCCCCCTTGATCTGTTCCCAAATCCCCAAGTTCCTGCTCATTTTGAATGAAAAGCATTTGTATTCTTTTTGTTTCACTGGAATATTCCAAATCATACCCTGGAGGTCTCTTTCGATAGTCACACTGGACTGGGAACCTATTTTGTTAACTAGAAGGCTTTCTACACTACAAATAATATTTTGCCGTTCCCTTGGGGGCTGAAGTGGCTGCAGTCAAACTTGTTTTAAATAGTGATGTAGTTTTTCCTCCCTGATATGTGTAGACAATATATCGTGCTAGGAATCACTATGGATAGCTAGAAAGTGTGCTAGGTGTTCAGAGAAGGCACTTTAGAAAGTCAGGAAAGCTCCACAGATGTGAGATTTGAACGGGCTTTAAATAAAGGTATGAGGATACATTTACCTGTCAAAATTGGAGGAAAGGACACATCATTTATTCTAGCTTACTGTATAAATATTTGTATAACTAAGAAAGTCTATTTGTTGTCATCAGTAGAAAGTATAATACGTCATTTTTTACCCCTCATATTTAAAAATGTGTTGTTATCCTTTGTCAGCACATTCTCCTATTATTTAATCTTGTCAAATCCTTCCCAACATTGAGACTACAACACGTTATCAACCTCTGCTCCTGCCTTCCTACCCTGTGCTCTATTATTTCAACTACATCCTCTTGACCAGTCTTGACGGTACCCTCTGGGATGTAATTGCTTGGATATTGACTCTTCCCCCATGTCTGTCTTTTTCCTGCCCCTCTCCCAGGGAGCATCTCCTGGCTAATGCTGGTCTCCACAGGATATGCATATTCTCAGTAATGATGGGGTGAAGGAAATTGAGCAGAGTTGAGAACTATGGGTGGTACCCTTATTCACTGTGATTGTGACCACCCTACAGCAAGCTGAATGATTAACTTGCTTGATTATCTAAAGCTGTTAGCTGTATTGTCTCATGGGGTGGATTCTTTCTTCACTGACAGCTGCCAACTTCTGTAAGTTCTAATAAAGCAATTATTTTTTCCTGCTGGACCTTCAGGCAACTTCTTTGGAATATGCAAATAACTTTACATGCAAGACCTCTCAGATATGGAGTTGCTGCATTATACCACTCTTTCACCATTATCTTATATGATTTGTCAATTCTTAGTGGTGGTAAATACCCACATTTTCTTTTTCCTCCAGCTCCTTTCTTACTATCCCCAGAGAAAATTATAAAATGCGAATTAAAACTAAAACAATTTTCTATACAATAATTATGTATGAGGGAGACCCCAAAAAAGCCAGAATTATTTTTTGGTGGGTGGGTTCCTTGTAGTACAGGCTTTCCTTGCTAGGTAAGTGTTCTAGGAACTCATCAGCATCAGCATATCGGTATACCAGATAGTGTTGTTGTGAGATACTGTGTTTGGCTTCAGTGAATTTTTTTTTGGAGATTCTTTCAATGCATTTGCCTATTTTAATGGGTGATTTATAAGCACACCAGCCCACACCGCACTGAGTGTTTTTGACCATGACCTCCCTTGTCCCACCTTACTATTCACCCAAGCAATTTTTGTTTGTTTCCCCCATAAAAAAAGTCCTCAAAGGGAAACATTTTGCCAATGTGAAAGAGGTGAAACAAAAAAAACAGCAGAAGTACTAAAAGGCATTCAAAAACTGTTTTGAGCAGTGGAAAAAGAATCTTGATAGATGTATTGCATCAAACAGAGAGTACTTTGAAGGTGAGTGAAGTTTAAGCATGTAAGAATAAATACACAATTTTATATAAATAAATTCTGTTTTTTTGAGTGTCCCCCTTCATGTGCTTCCCTGTCCTACGTTAAATAATACTGAGAACAAGTGCAGAATAATTCAGCTTCTTCTTTCAGGAAATATTTACTCCTCAGAAGTAAGACTCAGAATCAGCTAAACTAACAACTTGATCATCAAAATTTGCATTGAGACCCACCTCACTGTGCACATAATTCCAAAGTTGTTGTCATAAGGTTGAATAATCCCAACCAGTTTCCTGTCTTCCCATACCTGCCTAAAAAAATCACCCAGTCAGATCTTGAACCCTATCAGATCTTAAATCTTATAAATATCCTCCTCTGACTTCCCTCTTCCAGGATGCCACTAAGACTCAATCAGTGAGCTCTTCTCTGTTGCTAAGGTCAATTTAATAAACTTAGCTTTGCTAGATAAAGACATTTTCCTAGTGGCTTTAGGGGAGTTGACAAGAATTGTTCCCATTTGATTGCCTATAACTTCAGCCATAAATTCAACTTCCTTCTCTCCACTGCACAGCAACTCTTTCATTCATCTAATATTGTTTGTAACATTTTCTCCCCCAGATGTCTACAGCAACACTATATTCCTCAATTTCAGCAAATGATCTAACTTCCCTGAAAATGAACTATAGGAAATCCAATGTGGAGGCATCTTTATCTTCTCCATTGTTGTGTCTAGCTCCTGGGGTAGTCAGCTCACTGACTATTCTCTTTCTTCCTCACTGTCTGCCATTTGTTTCTGAAATGAAAGCATCCCGTATAATTATCTTTTCTTTGAGGTAAAGCTCATTCGGTTGCACAGCTTTAACAATGATCTTTATGCAGATAATTTTACTAATCAGCTTTTCTATTTCCAACCTCATATGAATTGCTGGCCTAAAATTGTGACAAGAACGAGTCAACTTCGACTCAAAACAACTCACAACCTTTTTTTCTCATCCAAGATCTGCTCTTTCTCCTACATTTCACATCTCAATTAATGAATACCATAATGATTATCCTAATGACCATTCCCTGACAAGGAAAAAAATAATAAAAAGAAATCTCTAGTTGTGATAGAACTTTTGGTTAAGCAAAATTCAATTTATTTATCTCAGCAAATAAAGTCAACATTTTTTGCTCTACCCTTCAGGTGTGCAAACAAAACAGAGTTTCTTAAAAATTTTCTGATTTGGATTAGAAGTGGAAGGAGAGACCCCAAGAAACTTAGAATAAACGTAGTTCACATTTTGCTTAGACTGACACGCTTTGAATCTAGCACAGGTTAGATATAGATAGATAAATTTCTAATAGGCAAGTTTTAGGAGGCGTTCAAACATTTTAATGCAGGCCAAGCTGGCAGCCTACTCCACCCCCTTGGCAAATCTCCATCAGATGCAAGACAAGGACAGCCCAATCATTCAAGTCATGGTTTAACATAATAGTCTCTAAGAAACTTTCAGGCCCCTTAGCTGCCTGGAGCCATAGAAATGACTACCTTTTTTGCTAAAGAGCTTATGGATCAAAAATGTCTGACAGGTGAATTGCAGGAAAAACCCTTTCCCTTGTTTCCTCCCATCTAGCCCATCACCATAGCAGTAGTCATGTGACTAACACACCCATCTGCCTGCACTTGACATCAGTATCTGCATTTACCTGCTCCTTCGTGATGCTGTGGAACAGATCACCACTCAATTACCTTAATGACCTTCCCCCATCAAAGGACTCAATCACAATCAACCGGTTACCTTTGCCAGGTCATTGCTACCATTGTCTTGCTAAGCTATGGTGTGGCCCTGTGCTCTTTGAGCTGTAGCCAGGCATGTTTCCAGCTTTGGCCCTCTCCCCTGCCTTGGAGAGGTGAACCTCCTCTTTCTCTCTCTCTCTAATTTACTTTTTAAATAAATTATATTTTCTAATCTAACTTCTGTACAATTCTTTTCATCTTTCTTGTGGCACCAGATTGCACACCAGACAACCACACCCCCAGTCGGCCTGATGTAACATTCTGAAGGCCCCATTGAAAGTGTGACCCTAATATTTTTGGAGGTTCCACTGAGATCTAACAAGATGCAATAAGAACAAACACTTAGAGGTACATGCCTAAACCTCATTATGAACTTTAAAAGCGGATGTGTTCCTTTTCAGCAAATCACAGATGCTTGCAAGTCTTCTTCCTACACAATCCCTTCCTCAGTCTTCCACTGATAAGGTACAGAAAGAAAGCCAGGAGGGATTCATATCATGATGTCCTGTCCAGGAAGGCTAATGTCCCTGTCTCCTGTTTGGAGGGTTAAGTGAGAAATTCATCTTGTGGCAACTTTGGTGGATGAATAAATTAGGCAATGCAAAGAATCCTGATTAGAAAACTAGTGTGACTCGTTTCTTGAATGGAGAGGTTGGCAAAGAGGGGGTTGTTGTTGCTGTACCTCAATTCAACAAGGCTGTATGGTCCAGAGGGAGTTTTGTCTTAGTCTTCTCTTCTGCATGAGAACCAATGACTTTTGGTGTGCTGGCTTAAACTGTTTATCTCTTTTTTTAAAAAAATTTTTGAGTTGGAGTCTCACTCTGTTGCCCAGGCTGGAGGGCAGTGGCACGCTCATGGCCACCACAGCCTAGACCTACTGGACTCAGGCCATCCTTACGCTTCAGTTTTCCACCTAGCAGGAACTACAGGCATGCGCCACCATGCCGGGCTAATTTTTTGATTCAGTGTAGAGACGAGGTCTCGCCAAGTAGCCCAGGATAATCTCGAACCCTTGGTCTCTGGCAATCCTCTCATCTCAGCCTACTAAGATGCTGGGATGACAGGCTTGAGTTGCCACACACGATCTCCTTATCTCTTTAAATAAACTGTGCTACCATCTTTTCCTCTGCTCTGTCGGTATCATGTCACTGTCACCATGGGACCACACTGCACTTTTGTCTCCCTTCAGAATTTCAAACAGATTGTGGCACAAGAAGCCTTAGCTCTTTCCTGTTAAATTATAAATTATAAGTTATAGCAGAGAGGTTTTTCTGCCTGGGATGGTATAGTGATGCCACAAAACTTACAAAGCTGATTCCTACTTACCTTCCTCCTCTGTTCATTCTCCTTCACACTTTTCCCGGGTCAAGACTGGACAGGTTTTCTCTCACATCTCTTTCTTATGCCTATTCCTTGAGGGATTTCCTTTACATAGGATTCATTTTCAAAATGAAATGCAATCCCCCACCCTTTCTCAAATGTAGAATGGTTATCAGAAAACATGCTTTATGTGGAAAGCTAAGTCTACTGATAGGAACTGATGCTTAACTCATTCAGGGTATTAACACTGCTACCATAAAATATATTGATATATGTATATTTTCTGGTTAGGGGCAAATTTACAAAGGATCCCAGTGGTATTCTAGCAGAGAAAGGACTGCGACTCAACTTTTTCAGTTTGAATTCAAAGTTACAGATACTTGTCAGGGTGGAAGAATGTTTCTGACCAAGGTTTATTGGCAGAGAAAGGCAATCAGGCTGGGTGGGGAGGGTGGACAGAAAGAATCATCAATTCTTACAGAGGCTCAATCTAGGAAATAAGTGATACTGTGCTCAGCTGGAGAGCAGGGGATAGACTCAGGGGAAAGGGACAAAAAACTGCTTGCTTTCCCATCGCATTTTACCTCACCTAGAAAGAGAGCTTCTTTAAGAGTTTAAGTAGCTGTGAAATAAGCTCTGAATTTAATAAAGCTGATCAGTTCTGTTCAGTTAGCTTTCTGGCCATCTGTCATTGTCCATCTAACCCTTTGGCTTGAAGAAACCTCCATGGCCCAGGTATTCTCTGCTGATCAGTCGCCCTGTTCCCTGAACCTTGGGACACTAAGCTGGTGCTGACATCTGGGTTCCCTGACAGCAATGCTGCCAGAATCAGTGAGGCAGAGTAGGTAATCTGCCAGTCTCTCAAGCCTGTTCTGTTTGGCAGCTTGGCCAATCACAAGCTTGTCACTTCAACTGATGACTGTTTACCTTCTAATGCAGCTGTTGGGATTTTAGAAAAGTGGTTGTAGTCCAAATTGGAACTGGAAGGTCATTGCTCCTTGGTCAGGTTGTCAGATTTCATCATAAAAATATGGTCTATGCAGTTTCTGACATGGTAGTGGTGGGAGTGGAGTGCTAATGGACTGTAGTATCTTCTCTTTGCTACCTTATTTATTTTAAGGCTCATTATCAACTTAATTACATGTTTTTAGAAAGAAAAAACAGTGACAGTTTCCAAAACATTAAATGTATGCATTAATTTCAAAGTGTGTTTTCTGAATTCAGAAACCGAAAAGGGGCACCTTCGTTTAATAATCAAGGAAAGAGAAAGACTTCATGAATAGAAAATGGCCAAGTTAAGTTGGCCAAGCGTACTCATGCAATGTGATGAGTAAACAACTTTATTGACCTCCTATGCAATTCATTCAAGCCCACTTTGAAATTCTTAGGGTAGCTCTTTCCCATACACCTAAATGAAATTTACACCAAGGCCCATACATTTTCTGGTTACCCTGCATTGTTCCAAAATACAGTCTCAATTCAAGACTTAACATGTCCAAATCAAGCGAGCAGACTGAAGAATTGGGTGATTCCCTTACTAAGGTCTTTTACTCAAGGTCCATATGGCATAAAGGAAGGCAATCATTTTATCTATTATGACTTCCTCCTTTATTCTCAAGCACCCAGTGGAATCCTTTTAGGCTGTCTCTGCTGAGGTGTCCTTGGTCCTGTAGGCAGTTTTATTAGAATCTTAGGAAAAAGAAAAAACAAGAAACTTTCACAACAACTTTCCTATGTGTGATCCACATTTAATCCACAGAACATATCCATGCCTTTTTCACCTTAAAAACTCTGGGAACACAGGCCAGTCTCATAGCAGCTACCACATCTTCACTTCTCTGTTAGATATATCTCACAAAAACTCATTTACTGGTTATTGACTTGTCTTACATGGTGCAACTGTTGCTCTGTGAGCATCTGTGTGATTCTGTGTCTTCATCAACTTCCAGTGCAAAACCATTTGAGGCTTCTTGGTGCCAGGATTTTGCTATAACTGGAGTAAAGTGAAGAAACACCCACTTACTTTCCTTTTGTGTCAGAGTTAGTTAGAAGGATCACTAAATACGATTTTAAAAAAATTTGTATAAATGTATGAGGTAAAAGTACACTTTTGTTACATGCATAGATTGTATAGTGGTCAAGTCAAGGCTTTCAAGGTATCCATCACCTGAATAAGGTACATTGTACCTGTTATGTCATCTTTCAACATTCATCCCCCACACACTCCCTCACTCTCCTGAACCTTCAATGCCTGCCATTCCTCTCCCTACATCCATGTATACACATTTATTATCCCCCACATATGAGAATGTGTAATATATCTTTTTGTGACTAGTTGTTTTCACTTAAAATAATGCGCTCCAATTCCATTCATGTTGTTGCAAAAGACATGACTTCATTCTTTTTTATGGCTGGATAGTATTCCACTGTGCATCAATACCACATTGCCTTTATCCAATCATCCATTAAGAGACATCCATTGATTCCATGATTTTGTTACTGTGAATAGTGCTGTGATAAGCATGCATCTTTTTGATATATTGATTACTTATTCTTGTCTTTTGGTAGATACCCAATAGTGGGATTGCTGGATTGTATGGTAGTTCTATTTTTAGTTTTTTTTGAGAACTATCTATACTGTTTTTGGTTGTTGTTGTTGTTGTTGTTGTTTTGTTGTTGTTGTTGTTGAGTTGGAGTCTCACTCTGTCGCCCAGACTGGAGTGCAGTGGCCGCTCCCGGCCACCGCAGCCTCGACCTGCTGGGCTTCAGCGATCCTTCCGCCTCAGCCTTCCAAGTAGCCGGAATTACAGGCGCGTGCTACCATGCCCAGCTGATTTTTTGATTTATTGTAGAGATGAGGTCTTGCTGCCCAGGCAGGTCTCGAACCCGCGGGCTCAGGCAATCCACTCACCTCAGCCTCCCAAAGGCACGGGATTATAGGCTGAGCCACCGAGCCCGGCTTTATACTGTTTTCTATAGAGGTTGTTCTAATCTACATTCCCACCAACAGTGTATAAGTAGAGTTCTCTTTGCTTCACATTCTCTGTTGTCTTTTGACTTTTCACTAAAAGTTATTCTGACTGAGGCAAGATGATATCTCATTGTGGTTTTATTTGTATTTATCTGATTATTAGTGATGTTGAACATTTAAAAAAATACCCTGTTGGCTATTTGTGCTTTCTTTTGAAAATGTCTGCTCATGTCCTTTGCCCACTTTTTACTGGGATTATTTATGTGGTTTTGTTTGTTTGTTTTTTAGTTGTTTGAGTTCCGTATACATTCTGGATATAAGTTCCTTGTCAGATGAATAGCTTACAAATATTTTTGCCTCTTCTGCAGGTTGTCTATTCACATTGTTGATTATTTATTTTGCTATGTGGAAGCTTTGTAGTTTAATTAAGTCTTATTTATCTATTTTTTTTTTTTGCTTGTGCTTTTGAGGCCTAAACCATTAATTTTTTTTTTTTTTTGCGTAGACTTATGCTTAGAAGAGTTTTCTTTAGGTTTTATTCTAGTATCTTTGTAGTTTCCAGCCTTGCATTTGCATTTAAATTTTTAATTCACTTTGAGTTGATTTTTGTGTATGGTGAGAGATAGAGTCCAGTTTTATTCTTTTGCACATGGCAATTCAGTTTTCCCAGCACCATTTATTGAAGAGGGTGTCTTTTCCCTAATGCATGTTCTTGTTAACTTTTTCAAAGACCAGATGGCTATAAATATGTGGTTTTACCTCTGAATTATCTATTCTGTTTCATTGATCTATATGTCTATTTTTATGCCAGTACATTATTGTCTTGTTTACAGTACTCTTGTAATTTAATTTGAAGTCAGGTTGTGTGATGCCTTCAGCTTTGTTCTTTTTGCTAAGGATTGCCTTGGCTATTCAGGCTCTTATTTGGTTCCATATGACTTTTAGGATTGTGTTTTATTGAAAAATGATAAGATAGTTGTGAAAAGTGACATTGGTATTTTGATAAGGGTTGTATTGGTTCTGTAGATTGCTTTGAGCAGTGTGATCATTTTAACAACAATAATTCTTCCAATTCTTAAACATAGGATATTTTTCTATTTGTTTGTGTCATCTACAGTTTCTTTCATCAATGTACAAAACTCTATTTGATTCCATATGTTTAAAGAATTTTTTATAGTGAATCTAGTCATTCAATTTGTATTAATTAATTTGCTCTGATAAGAATAATAAATGCTGTTCAAAATCACTACCTTTCTGATAACAGAAGCTTTGTTGGTGTGTCAGACTTCTGGAGTCTGGTTTTGTTTTCCTCGGGCATGAGTTCTCCCAAGAAGCATTTGGGCCATTCTGCAATGGTCAGCAGGCTGGATGCCACAGTAGCTGGCCAGACATGCCCAGGCATGTTGCATACTAAAGCTGGGAGCTCAGCTGCTAGTAATGGAGTCATCAAGTGTCACAACAAAAAAGAAGCTTACATATTCAGATCTTTATCATTTGGCAGATGGAGAGACAAAGGTTGAGAGAGGTAAAATAATTTGGCCAAGATTATCCACTAGCTAGTGAAAGAACTAAGACAAAGCCCAATCTCCTGATATCTTGACAAATGCTCTTTCTGTTTTAGAATTCGGTCTGTCCTTACCAGATGATAATATACTGAAAATATATATATATAGGGAGCATTATGTTTAAAAAACTACTTTCTGGTTTCAGAATCATGTAACATTATATAATCCATGCATTAAAAAAAAAAGACAGCAGAATTTAATTCAGAACAATCCCATATATGTAGCATGTCTGCCAGTCCTAGATAGTAATGTTGTCAAGTGAAAAAGTTTTAGAAAAGATTCACTCTCTTTTTCTCTCTTTATTTCTTCTCTCAACTCCAATTACTTTATGGGTTCTTCCAACAGATTCCTTCAAAACTGAGTCGATTTTGGCAGATTTGGGATGAGTGGAAGCCCCTGTCAATTATGGATTTTGAATAAAAGGGGCAACACCTCTCAGAAATATAAGGAATGTCTAGGTGAGTTATACTGAAGGTACCTCTTCAGATTTCTGTGCACTCCAATATGACATGGAAATGTAAATTTGAGTCCCTGAGTCCCTGAGGGAGGTACATAAGTGACTGACCGGGAAAGACCTTGGCAATGGAGTTAAAAAGACATAGAATAGGTGAACTGAGATGTAGGGACAAGTTAGGCCGAGGGCCTCAGCAGCATGTGTTAAGAGGACAGTGAGCAAGGCCCAATGCCAGTCAGGATGAAATGTGCCTCAGTGGTTGACAAGGACTGACAAGGGCACCATCTTTGACCAAACTTTAGTTAGACTCCTCTGAACCCTCTTTTTGACTAGGGCTTGTCCTTTGGCACCAACCTTGCTCTGATCTTCCTAGCCCAGTCTCAGCAAAGAATCTAAGTCATCTCCCCAGTTTTGATATCTGATCAAATTTCTCATTCTCCACCTTTGGTATATAATTCCTTGGTCAGACTTCAGTAAGAATTCTTTTAAGTCAGTTTCACAAGAATTCCCTATCTTTGATATCTCCTCTTGGTAATTTTTCAACCAATGACCCCCTCACTCTGCTCTTGGCTATATATCCCCAACTGCCCCTGCTATATTCAGACTTGAGCCTAATATCTCTCCTCTATTGCAAATCTCATTTGTAATAGTTTTGAATAAAGTCTTTCTTACTGTTTCTGACAAATGTCAGGTTTTTTTTTCTTTAACATAACAGAAGGGGGCATACAGACCCATTGTACTCGCCAGATCCACCAGCTAGGGCTGGGATGCTACTCAAGTTACCCCAAATCCAGATACCACCTGAGTGTAAGGGAGGGGGAAAAAACCCTGAACAGAAGAAATTAACCAAAAGATCCAGAAAAATTAAATCACAAGAACTAAGTTATCTTGAAGTGTTACAATTAAGCATTTCTGTCCGCAGTAGAAATTGGGGCTGGTAAGTCAAGCTTCGGTATAGAAAAAGAAAGAAAGTTGTATGGCTTTGTATATCTCAGCTGCTTTACTTTATTCAAGAACCATATATTTCTGAAAAACATCATCTCTAGGATAATTTAATTATTTTGACCCCAGAAATATAAAATCACCTTTTGCACCTACTGATTAATGTCTGTTAACACCGGTATTTGCTTTATCATAGTAACCCCCTATGCTTCAAGGGGAGTCAAGGGGGTTGCTCAAATTGTGTTATTTCTGGGAGTCTTTCATTGTAGATGTTTCTTGTTTAATTTTAAAAAATCATTTGTAGCCTCAGGTATGTCTCTCTACCCAATAATTTGCCTGTACTTAATCGGGACTTTGTTTTTTCATTCTTAAAAAAAAAATCCAATCCATATGAATACCCATGTTTCTGAGCTTTCTATCAAATAGCCAGAGATGTCTGTCTCACTCAGTCTAACTCTCTGCCAAGTGTAGCGAGCTGGTGTCTCTCAGACAGAAAATGTCAGGGTGACAAATGCCAGATCGAGAACAGCTTCTCATCCCAACAATGAGTGCTTCTCAGATCATTTTGCTTTTAAGTTTCCTTCCTTGTTTTTCATGGAAGAGGTAGGGTAATGCACTTTTCTCAGTCACTTGGTTATGTCAGTCGTTTTCCCCAGGGGAAAGAGATGCTGTCCCCTTTACAAGCATCAGGTCTGGTAGATTTCTGAAAGGTCAGGGAACACATCAAGGTACAATTTTTTTTCTTTCTTTCGCTTCTGAAGGACGATGGTAACATTGCAGAAAGTTAAGGAGCAAGATGATGTGTATTACACATATATTTCTTACTATCTTTTGCAAATTGGAGAATGCTAACTCTGAGTTTTTGACCTATTTGCTGAGTAATTCTGTACACAATTTGTCAGTGCATATTTATAGTTACAAGAACTCTTTCTTTAGAAAGAAGCCCCTTTGTACTGGACTCTGAAGGAACAAAATGAGAGTGTAAATTAGGTGTATTTAAAAACAATCTGCTGAATCAACATACTTGGAACAATGCATCATCAGTCATTCTTTCTTTTACTCTATTCTCTCATATATAGTCACATAATCAAGGGAAACTCTGAGGCCAGGGCTATACCTCCAACTTGAGCTGAAAACATAAGGATGAGTACCCTTGCACTGGTATGAGATTGAGCTATACCTACAAAATATTTCCCAAATTTGAGACTCACTCAGATAATTTAAGCTTCTAAATTTTCTTTGGTGTCAATTTTTAAAATAATTCAGATAATAACATTTAGAGGTGTATGTACCACTCAAGGTCAAGTCACTTATTTGTAGATTTCTTTAACTGTACTTTTCATAATTCATTTACCATGGAGCCCAAAGCTGGTGTTGAAATTCTATCAATCATCAGACATGACAACCCAGTCTAAACCATTACCTTTCTCCTTCAAGCAACGTCTTTTCCTCTCTTGAGTTTTCTACCATTAGATTATATCACCTTCCTTGGTGTCATTCAAGTTAGTTCACTCCTGGTCTTACTTTGTGGCCTGTCTTTCCATGTCATCACTTCACATCATCATCACGGGTGACACTAGGGTCCATAGGTTTTAATAACCTACCAACTTGTCTTCAATGTTTCCTGATATCCTTAACTTCACTAAATATCATCTAGAGAACAGCAATCTTTATTCATGGGCACATCTGTGACCTTATTGTTACATTTAACTGTTTCACCTCTGGAATTCTAAATTCCATTTTACTTAAATCTCAAACTATATTTATCTTTCTTTTTTTTAGTTGGAGTCTCACTCCATCGCCCAGGCTGGATTACAGTGGCACGCTCACGGCCACCACAGCCTCGACCTGCTGGGCTCCGGCGATCCTTTCACCTCAGCCTTCCAAGTAGCTGGAACTACAGGCACATGCTACCATACCCAGCTAATTTTTTATTTATTGTAGAAACAAGGTCTCGCCAAGTTGCCTGAGCTGGTCTTGAGCTCGAGGGCTCAGGCAGTCCACTCACCTTGGCCTCCCAAAGTGCTGGGATTGCAGGCTGAGCCACCGAGCCCAGCCTATTTATTTTTGAACTCTTTATCCAACCATTTCACTTCTTCCCAGTTTCACTGCCCTAATGACTTATTTTTTTTTTTCTTCTCACTGTCTAGATCTCTTAGTTATGATTGCATTCTACTATAGGAAATAGAAAGTTCAACCAGTAGTTTGGTTTAAATAAATAGTTGCTTATGTTTCTCACGTAAAGGAAATATAGATGTAGGAGTTACTATTGGGGTTTTAGATGCTCTATGCTAAGTTGCTAAGCTTGTTGGGATAAAGAATGACAGACTGAATGACTTAAGCAACAGGAATTTATTGTCTTGCATCTCTAGAGATTAAAAAGTTCAAAATCAAGGTGTCAACAGGGTTGGTTCTTTCTGAGACTGGTGAAGAAGAAACTATTCTATGTCTCTCCCTTGGTTTCTGGTGGTTTTCTGGCAAATTTTGGCATTCTTTGCTTATAGAATTATCACCATGGTTTCTGTCTTCCTCTATACTGATGTTCTTCTTGTGTGTGTGTCTGCCTCCAAATTTCCCCATTGTTTAAGCACACCAGTCAGAATGGATTGGGGCTCATCCTAATGACCTCATTTTAACTTGACCATCTATGGAAAGTCTTTATCTCCAAATAAAGTCACTTTGTGAGGGACTTAGGACTAGGGCATTTTGGGGAGACACAGTTCAACCAATAACATACCGCATAATGCCATTATGGGCCTGGGCATTTTCTACCTTTCTTCCTCACCACGCTTAGCCTGTTGAGTTTGAGTGTCATGTTTTTTGTCTAAAACTTTTTTTCTTTTTCTAAGATATGGGATAGAATTCAGGGTTAGGTATACAAATATTGATTATGCAGGTACCCTTGTTGATGAACCTCAAGCTTAACAGATAGCTGCTATATCTCTAGGATTGCTCCATGTTCCAGACAGAAAGCAGGAAGAAGCAAAAAAAAAAAAAAGAAAAGAGGGGGGTCATACTGCTGTTCCTTTTTATCATGTTTGTTCCTTTTTATCAGGAAACCAGAATCTTACATAGGGTTTTTGATCAGATCTTCGGCTAGAATAAAAACTGGGAAATAAAGTATTTTGCTTTTCAGTTTCAATAGAAGAGGAAGACAATGGAGAAGAGGGGTGGGACTGAGTATTAAGTCTACCTATATTGTCTTCTACACCAGCTTCAGCCACTTTCTTGCCAGCTCCAAAATATCCTGTCTACATCTCTATTTGTTGCATCGAAGTTGCTTGCTCCCAATCTTGGCTTATCCAATCATCTCCTTTATTACATACTCAGGACCAGTGAGAGTTCCTAGAGGAACATGCGCCCTCTGAACTGAAACCCCAGCTAAGTCATGGTCTCCAACCAAAGGAGTTTTTAACATGATCTAGAAGCACTTTTACACATTTTGGGTCAACTCCCTCTTCCATTCACCACGGCATTTCCAAACTTTCACCATCTCTTCCCCTGTTCCCCTTCTCCTGGTCTATTTCACTAAAAAACTTGTAGTTATTAATTGTGAACAACTTCGACTACCCTTTCCCTTAATTTGTTAGTTTCCTCTTTCCTTTGTCCTCTTTTGCTTATTCACACTTGATTCCACAGTATAGGCTCTTTATCTTGTTTCCTCCTCCCCTGAGACTCTGCATGGATTACTCTCTTTGTTTTCACCCTTTCCCTCTCTATTATCTTCTTCTTGAGCTACAAATAAATCATTTTTTAACACATACATCCTTCTCTGACTACAATTCTTATCTTTACCTTCATGATAAATTTTACAAAAGATTGACCTTTATTCGTTGTTTTCATCTCTTTACCTTTCAGTCGCTCTTCAAGCAAGTCAACACCTTGCTAATCTATCAAAACTGCTGTGGTGATTTCTCATGACCTTCAAAGTGCGAAGTCCAACAAACTTCTTCAGTTTCCAATGTATTTTAATTCTTTGAGGCGATTAACATACAAAATCTGCAACACCATGTCTTCTGAAATGTATCTCTCCTGGCTCTCCTCTTTTCTCTGACTTTTTCTCCTCTACTGGCTTCTGTTTTTTTACGTGAATGTTGAGTGGTGTGTTCCCTTGGAACTATGTTCTTGGTCTCCTTCTCTGTTTGTTCTTCACTCTCTTTCTGGACATCTACTTCTGTGTTTTCGGCATGACTCAAATATCTACCTGCCTCTCCCCTAAGTTTTGATTATTATGCCATATCACTTACTAGATGCTGGTTTCTGATATTCTATTGGCATAAAATTAACTTGCTCAAATTTAAGTTTAGCATCTGCTTTTCCTTCTCTCCCTCTCTCCTTCCTCCCCTCCCTCCTTCTTCCTTTCCTTCTTTTTTCTCCTCTTTTCCTCCCTCCTTTCCTTCCTTTTTCCTTCTTCTTTCCCTTTTCTCCTCTGCCTTTCTTCCTCCCTCCCTCCCTCTCTTCCTTCCTTCTTTCCTTGCTTCCTTCCTTCCTTCCTCTCTCTCTCATTGTTATAAGTGTGACCTACATCATCCTAGATGTTATTCTTTTTATTCCCACCACTGTGTAGTCACCATGTTTTGAAGAGTTCTTATAACTAAAGCTTTTTCATTTTTCCCGCTGTTCCTTGTGGTTCAGACCATTGTCTTTTTGTCCAGTCTAGAGAAATAGACCTAACCTATGTCTTACTTTCTATATTATACCAGGACAACCCATCTTCCAATCTTTCGCATGACTGATGTCACTATTTTTATCAATTAATGTATATCCATCCTTGACTAAATTCTTATTAACAAGACAGAGTTTGAAATTTTCAGTTTGTTATGAAGGCCTCATGTAACCCCTGCCTCCTTCTCAGGTCTTATCTCTTGCTGTCTCTCCCATCTCCTACGCTTTTGCTGTTTTAAATATTTGCAATGTTGTCTGAACATTCAATGTTTTTCACACATGCATGCTTTTGATAATAGCCAGAAATATCCTTTCTTATCCTTTGATAATTACCTACTAATCTGAAATGCTTCTTTTATAGCTATGTTCTTCTCCCCCTTCACCATTCTTTGGGGAGAAATGTCTACTCTCTTTTGTGTTTCTTCCATATACTTATGTCAGTGTTTTTCAACACTTTATTATATTTTCTTATTTATATGCCCATCTCTTCCTTCTAGACACTGATGTGATTGAGGGTAGGAGAAGAACTTTGGGTATCTATGTGCCCACAGTATCTACAAAGCTTGCTGGGCTTTTGTAGGGATGTATAAATGAATTCCTATTCAGTGGAGTACAAAAAAATACTGAGTTTAAATTTAGAAGATGAGGCTCAGGTGTTGGCTGCACCATTTATCAGCTGTGTGACTTCAGGTAAGCCATTTAACCTTTCTGATTTCCAATTTTATGTGAATATTTTTGAGCTCTTATCATGTACCAACCTGTGCATTTAGCCAGGGTACTTACCTGTCCTACTCATCTGTTGTGAGCCTCACTTTTGAGGCATACATATAAGTGAAAGTACTCTGTAACCTACTAATATTTATTCAAATGACTGGCTGTTATTACTGCCGTGGTCAATGCTTAGATATTAGCCATCATTGATGAAAATAAGAGTGCTGATGGGTGACTTTTGGGAAACAATGTGCATTTTCTGCTAGTGAGAATAATGGCATGCATTTATTTTCATTAGCTAAGCAGTGTTTGCAGTTCAGGATTAATAAATAAGAGGACTTGTTTTCTGTTTATGCCTGAGCAGGCAGGTATTTTTTAAAATCAGTTTTCTGTCGAGAATACCAATAGTTTAAAAGCAGTGAGAAATACCCCTGAAATGCTACATTAGATTTAGATCCTGTTTTTGGAGGTATGCAGAATTCTTTCTTCTACCTTCTTAACTCTTTGAACAGACATACTTTGTCAAACTCAACTTGCAACAACTTTGATACTGAGAGTATGCAGTTTTGAGTTTTATATGGCGCTTTGTTGTTCATTTCTCAGGCTCAGGGCCACATTGTTAACATTCTAGCCTTTGTGCCATAATCCCAGTCTAGCAGAAGAAGCTGCTTGCGTGTATTTTTTGTTTTAATCTTTCATTTGTCCATGAGATTGTGACAATTTTTCTTCATACTCTTTTCTGCAACTGAAAGCAGAAACTACCCATTTTTGAATTATTTTTTTAAAGTTAGCTTGTGAGGTGGGCAGTATTTACCTGAGGTCTAATCTTCCATCTTCCTCTTTTTGGCGTTTCCTCTCCTAACCTTCTATATCACTCCTTCTCCCTCCCTCGTCCCCCAAGTCCTTTACATCCTATTTTCTGTCCTCTTTAGCAAAGCCTTTCTCTAGCAGGGAAGACAGTAAGTGTAAAGATTGTTGTTATGAGTTGAATTGTGTTCCCCTGAAATTCATATGTTGAGGTGCTAACCTCCAGTACCTTAAAGTGTGACTGTTTTTGGAGATAAAATATAATATAATATAAATAATATAAATTTATATTATAAAATATAATATAAAGAGATGACTTAGTTCAAATGAGGCTGTTTCTTTTCTTTTCTTTCTTTTTTTTTTTTGAGTTGGAGTCTTACTCTGTCATCCAGACTGGAGTGCAGTGGCCGCTCCCGGCCACTGCAGCCTCGACCTGCTGGGCTCCGGTGATCCTTCCGCCTCAGTCTTCCAAGTAGCTGGAGCTACCTGGAACTACAGACGCGCGCTACCTCACCCGATTAGTTTTTTTTTTTATTGTAGAGATAAGGTCTTGCCAAGTTGGCCAGGTGGGTCTCGAACCTGCGGGTTCAGGCAATCCACTTAACTCAGCCACCCAAAGCGCAGGATTACAGGCTGAGCCACCAACCCCAGCTTGAGGCTGTTTCTATAGACCTGAATTCAATCTGACAAATGTCCTTATAAAAAGAGAAAATTCACACACAAAAGGAGACACTAGAGATGCAAGCACACGGAGAAGAGACCATGTGAGGACACAGCAGAGAAGACAACCATTTACAAGACAAGGAGAGAGGCCTCAGGAGAAACCAAATCTGCCCACACATTGACCTTGAACTTCCAGCCCCCAGAACTGTGAGAAAATAAATTCCTGTTGTTTAAGCCATCCAGTCTGTAATGTTTTTGTTACAGCGGCCCCAGCAAACTACTACCATCATGAGGTAGGTAATATCTGGCATCTTATGTGATTGAAGAATGCCAGGTGAGGAAGCTGAAGAAGGAGGGAAGAGTCAGGTCATATTGAACCTTGTTAAATATTATGAACTGTATCAAGGGGAATAGGGAGCTACCAAAGGGCTTAAGTAGGGAAAAGGTTGGATCAGATTTATTCTTTAAAATTCTATTTCAGGCTTTAACAGATTGGATAGAGGGGGTAAAAATGAGCATGGATAGACCAGTTGGGGTCTTGCTTCTGTCTTGGAGATGATTGTCATTTGGCCAGGGAGGTGTCTGTGATAATGGAGGAAAGTGAATGAATTTGAGATGAGTTATAGACTTAGATCATGGGTTATTTATCTTCATAATAAATTAGCCCAAACCTAACAATTGAATACAACAGGTACTTATTGTTGCAAAGTATTTGTGGATCAGAAATTCATGAGCAGTTTATTTGAGTGGGTCTAGTTCAGGGTTTCTCTGAAGTTGCAGTCAGGATGCTGACTAGGCCTGCAGTCACCTGAAACTTTGCCTGGGACTGAAGAAGGTATTTCCCAGCAGACTCCCATGGTCTCTGTCAGAAGCCTCAGGTCCTTGCTGACTACAAGCCAGAGCCTTCAATTCCTCCCCATTTGAACCAATCTAGCTTGAGGGCTTTTACAGCATAGCAACTGAATACAGGGCCAGGGATCTAAGAGAGAAATGATGCTTTAATGACCTGGTCACACACTGTCACCTCCACTGTTTTTTATTTATTAAAAATGAATGCAAGACCAGTCCACATTTGAGGGCTATGGAATTGAGTTCTACCTTTTGCAGGGAAGAGTGTGAAACTTTTGTGGACACATTTTAAACTTACCACAGACATAATGCTGTTGCCATACTATATAAGACTAGAAGCAATGATGCTTGAGACAGTACAGTGGCAGGAGGATACAGATGAGGGAGAATAAAATAAATCTGATAAATTTAGGAACTAGAATCCCTAGAACTTAGTGACTGAATATTGGAGATGGAGGAAAATTAGGATCTCTACGTTTCTGGCTTGAGCAGTTGGTTGAATTTTCGAGTTATTTTTTCTCTTATTTTTTATTTTTAAAATGTGGGGTACAATTCACTGTTAGGTGCATACGTGGTCATTGTACAGGTAAAGTGTGTGTATCCTTATGGATGTCCTATGCCCCCCTCCCTTGACAGTGTCCCACTAGTGCCAATCCCTTTCTTATAGTATTATGATAAATGTTCAGGCCTGCTTATGAGTGAGAACACATGGTATTCAGATCTTTGTTTCTGTGATAAATCACTGAGTATTATAGACTCTAATTCCATCCAGGTTGCTGCAAAGTTCATAATTTTGTTTTTCTCTCTGGCTGCATAATAGTCCAATGTGTAAATGTACCACATTTTCTTTATCCAGTCCACTTTCGATGGGCAGCACAGTTGGTTCCATGTTTTTGCAATTATGAATAATACTGCAATAAACATGCTTATACAGGTATCTTTTTTATAGAGTGATTTTAGTTTCTTCAGGTATGTCCACAGAAGGGGGATTGCTGGGTCGTGTGGAAAGTCAATTTTTAGATCTTTTAGGAATCACCACACTGTTTTCCACAGAGGTTGCAGTAGTTTACACTCCCACCAACAATGTAGAAGTGTTTCCTTTTCCTCACATTCTTTCCAGCATCTGTTGTATTTTGAGTTATTGGTGATAGCTATCCTGACTGGAGTTAGGTGGTATCTCCATATGGTTTTAATTTGCATTTCTTTTCTTTTTTTTTGAGTTGGAGTCTCACTCTGTCGCACAGACTGGAGTGCAGTGGGGCCGCTCCAGCCACCGCAGCCTTGACATGCTGGGCTCTGGTGATCCTTCTGCCTCAGCCTTCCAAGTAGCCGGAATTACAGGCATGCGCTACCATGCCTAGCTGATTTTTTTTTTATTTATTGTAGAGATAAGGTCTCGCTGCCCAGGTGGGTCTCGAACTCGCGGGCTCAGGCAATCCACTCACCTCAGCTTCCCAAAGGTGTGGGATTATAGGCTGATCCACCGAACCCGGCTGCATTTCTTTAATTCTGGAGTTCTTTATGAAAATGGTCACAACAAAAAAAAAGAGCAAATGGTGATAGTGGAGTGTAAGGAAGGACATCATACATTTTAGTTGGAATATGTTGACTTTTGCAGTGCCCATAAGACATCGAAATGAAGCTGTCTCCTTGGAGTTTGTTTCTGTCAGTCTGATCTGGGGGTTAGAGTTGGGAAGTTGCCACCATTTAAGGGTTAGTAACACCTAAGAGCAGGTGTTTTTTTGGTTGTTGTTTTATTTTTTTTTCCCCACCCAGTGGTTGCTTGGGGAAAGGAAAGCCATAGGCAGAAGATAAAATGTAGTGAGATTACCAGCATTTGGGAAAAGACCAGCAAAATAAGAGCCTAAGAAAGAGACAAAAAGCTGTCAGAGGACTGGGAAAGTGCACTGTCATGAAAATGAAGTGGACAAAGAAAATTGCTGGATGGAGATAGTGATCCTCATAAAAGCTTCGATCATTGAAATTCAAGTATCCAACAGCTGTTTAAGAGGGTTTTTGTTTGGTGGTTTTAAAGCATATGTCTTTTCTCAGTGGTCCAGAAGCCACATTGATGGCTTGATATCCTCCTACATTCTTGACTCTTAAAACCTGATTCTTCTTGACTTCAGCGTGGTCATTCTTGCATCGAAGAAGGTCAGTTTGATATTCTCTTCATCAAGCTGAAGTCCCTATCCTCATCCTTACTCCTGAAAGTCTATTGGCTTAAACTTTGATCTTGCATTAGGAATTCAAGGATTTGATATTTTAGCCTAAGCCAGTGCAATAGTAGTATTCTTCCTACAGCTGTTTTCTTAAAATTTATTTTAAAAATTTCCCTTTTACACAGACTGATTTCAGGTTTAGAAAAATAAATTTCCCTTGGGTACGTTAGCTCATTTTTGTAATTCTTGATTGATTTCTGGTTTTTAAGGATTTGCAGCGTCTTAAGACTGGGAAGAAATTTCGTAGATCATCTTCTTGATTTTAGAGAGCCTTTTATAATATTCTTGCCAAAATAATTATTCAGGCACTTAAAGACTTTCATGAGCTCACTGCATTTCAGGCAATCTTTCCATTGTTGATTGTATCTCTTAGTAATATTTTAAATGACCTTGGCTAGTCATTTGTGCAAATTGGAAACCAGTGCTCTTGATGGGTGTATGCAAATCTTGGCAAAGTATGACTTTCATTCATTGATTCTAGCTTGATGAACTACAGAAGATGTAATAAGTTCCATTTCCCTTTTTATATAAGTCTTTCAATATTTGAAGGGAGCTGTTGTTACCTAAGTCTTCTCTTCAGGAAAACTTTCATTCTTTGTGGAAAGGACAGAATTTTGATACTCTACTATTTTGTTTCTCCCCTTCTAGATAGAGTCCAGTTAGCTGTTGCCCCACTGGATTGAGCAAAGTACTTCAGGTGTCTTCTGATTATGAGACACAGGTTTCCTATAGCAGGATGTTCACAGTGTTTCTGTAAATGTAAGCTAAAAGAACATTCACTTATTTTATTTTGCTAGCTGCATTACCCATTGTTCAAAGGGAAGTTGAAGTCATCTAATATACTTGGCTTAATGTGCATCATATTTTGTACAATTTGATTTTTGAGTGTCAATTCAAGACTTTTTCTTAATCCTTGTTTTTTTCTAAACACATCTTCTACTTATAAAAAGGATTTATTATTCAACAGATGTTAGTATCTTTACCCTCAAACAGTGAAAAGCCCATTTCTTTTTAATACTTTGCCCATTTCTTTTAAATATTTTGCTATATGCATAGATGTTTTATAATAAATCTTTAATATTTATTTCTAAAAACCCTTTTAGTTGGACTTTGTATATTTTAGACTAAAGTCTCAGTTCAATTTCACAATGATGACACAAGTGTGAAGGAACTTTGTATTTTTTCTTACTTTCTTTTTATCCATAGTTTGCTCATAGTCGCACTGGCACACTGAATAGAGACTCCGACTGTTCTTGGTTGCTGCCAGCCATGGTATCACTGTGTTCACTCTAGTGAAGCTTTCTGCATCTTGAGAACAGCTCTACCATCTCTTCGGAAACACCAAATGCATTAGGAAAGGATGCTCCTTTTCTCAGAGGCAGGAAAAGAAAGCAAGAAAGTATCTCATCCTCTAAAGTCGGAAGAAAAAAATGATGATGGTACGAGGGCCATGTGGAGGGGTCTCCATAGCAACCGCTCTTCTTCATTTGGTGAGTCCCTGTTTAGCTACTAAATAGACACAAATAGACAAAGGCATCTAATTAAAGTATTTCATGTTACCTAGTTTTAGCCTCATTTTGAGCCGGTGAACAAGCACATGGGGTTGCATGCAATGTTTGACTGCTTCCAAGGAATCCAAGACCCACTTTGAAAAAGGTTCAGCTGTGAAGCCAGAGTGGGAAGAGCACTTTAGGGAAACGTGAGGCACAACTGATGAGTGACCCTAAACCCCATGTCCAATGGAAGACATCTGTTCCACCAGTGTCCTTGTGTTTGTCCTAATTGATGATGTGTTGTTGTTGTTTATATGACAGGGCCTGGTTTCCCTAGTGACCTAGGGATAAACAAGGTGGCTAAGAGTGTGAGCTGAGTGGATTCCTGCCTTCCCCTCCAGGTGAGTTCTGTTTGCTCTGTTTTAGCCTGCCATCTGGCGGCCAAGAAGGATCCGCCACTGCCCTTGCAGGAGTGTTCTGCTCTTGCCAGCGAGAACTCCACAGCATGGTTATTTAGTTTCATTTTCTGTTGCACATAAAGCAGAATGGCTGCCTGAACTTAACCGCCCTTGTCAACATCTTTAAAAAAATCTTTAAAATATTTTCACCTAGCACTCCCACTTTTATAAATGTATCTCAAAGAAACATACGCAGACAGATTTATATATAAACATGTTTCTCAAAATGTTATTTATAACAACAGATTTGAAACTACTCCAAATGTTCAAAAATAGAGATGGTTAAAATCAGAATGTTCCATAACACTAATCACTCATGCTTTAGAAGAACATTTAATGGCATGGGGAAATGTTTATGATATATTATGAAGTGACAAAAATAATTAAAACTTCACAATCTCAGTTTTCTGTATATTTCCTCTATTCTGTATATATTTCTGTATATTTCCTCTATTCAAAGGTATGGACATGTAATATTTTTGGAACCAGAAAGAAACAATACCATAAATTATTTTTATGTATGTTTACCTGCATAGTAGAGTATCAGCATCAACTTTTTTTTTTCTCCAATAACAAGTCCTTTAAGATATCTCTCTTGGAACGTTTTCAAATTAAACATACTTCTATAAAATATTGGTGTGAAAGGTCATGGACAATTGATTCACTGTTCTTGGGATCAGGAATAATCCAGGAAGCTCGAGCATGCAGCTGCCACTTTGGGTTTGCTAATGAGTCTTGTGGCTAAGACAAAAACATGTCATTTCTTGCATGATTCTAAAGAGTCATTAATTTGTTATAAGGCTTATATTTTGCTTCCAAGAGTTGTTGGTGGGATTGTGGAAGAGGATACAATTCTAATCACTGTGCAGTATGTGCAGTAACCGGAGCTCTATTTTATAATTGGACACAGTCCACTTCTTAAAGCATTTTCAAGACGTAGCTTTGAGGTTTTTCTTTGTACAATGAAAGGTATAAATAGACTGCTTTGTTTGCTTCGCTGGGTAAATAGCACACAGAGGGTTGAAGGGGAACTCACAGGTTTTCATAAACGGAGTAACTGCCCTCGGCTATGTCCTAGGCTATGTTTGACTGTTTCCAAGGAATCCAAAACCTACTTTGAAAAAGGTAGCCAAACCTACCTAGAAGGTGTCCCTCTGTGGAGCCTTCTGCTTCACATTTGTTCACTTAATACATTTGGACATGATTTCCATATAGGTGGTTAACATGTCACTTCTGTTCTGTGCCTTAGGGCACAGGTGGTAGTTCCAAGAAAAGGACATCATTTTCAGGGCTCCCAACTGACTCAATAAACACTTTTTGGTTCTCCTAATGAGATGGGGAACATGTTTTTTCATTTAGCCATTTGGTCAAAATGACTTTGATGGCTGTTACAGAGTAGTTTATGGTGTTCATTACTTATAGGCGTGAACACCATTGCTAGCAGATTGACAAATAAGGCTTCAGTGGATCCTCCAGCTCTAGCTGGAGATCTATCTCTTTGTAGATCTTTCACTGAATTAATTCTGCTAGATTTCTGGCTAGAACATGGTCAGTGTAACTGTTTAGTTATTTTCCAAGACATAGAAATAAAACCTGACTGGCGTGCACTAACCTGTATGCGATTCTTAAATAAATGTGCAAAAGCTAAATAGACTCCATTATCCATCTATTATCTTACCAGATTTTTTAAATGAATCTTATACAGCAGACTGTGTTAAAGTGAATATTTAAAAAAAGTAGCTATGGAGTAGTTCTTTCTCTTGTATTGGGGATGTTTTAGAAATTTAATAAATACTCATTGGTTATTTTATGTATGATGCTACTTTCTTTTATCTAAGTAAAATATATTCTCAAAACAACATTCACTGAAAGATATTCAATGCACAAATAACACTCTCTTTACACACAGGTTTTAGGGACTACAGTAGAAGGTGAAGTTCTGTGGCTGTCATAAAGACCTTTAAGATGTGGTAGGTAGAGTATTTCAATGCCAGAATTATAGAAAATCAAGGACAGACAAATTTGCTTTTCAAATTTAGATCCTTCTCAGGCCTCATCTATTGTACCTTCAAACAAAATATTGACTTTTAATCAACTGCTTAACATGACATCTGAAAGGTGGCAGGGATTTGAATCCAGGACTACCTGACTTGAGCTCCAAATCCTTTCACCCTGCCATTTGGACACAACTGCGCCCATGGTTGCACTTCAGACCCCAAGGATAGAAACTGTTTAGGTAGGATTAACACCCAAATTTGAGGTGAGGGTCCCTGCTACTTTGGTTGCTAGCATACTTGCAGGGATCTCTTAAGCCTCTGAATTAAGGCATTCTCCCAGAAGTTGGAATGTATTCATATTACTGTTGAGGGATAGCACTTTAACCTAGAATTTCCCAGACTGTTCATAACACTTAAAAATTTCAGTGCTCTTTGAGATGTTATTAATTGCTTTTCTGAGTTGGGGGAAATATGTTTGTCTTAAAATATCTTTAAAGGGTATTTACAATATATATGTAAAAAATTAAATGCTTTTTTTTGACTTGTTCTCATTATTTTGAGATAATCTACTTTTTTTTTTTTTAATGCTTGCCAAAATTTTTAAAAAGCTACATGTAGGAACTCCCAAGATTTGGTTTGTGCGTTGATGCAGAGTAAGAACTTACAAATGCACCTTTAGTTTAATGTAGATAATCCAATTAAGATTGCTTGTCTATGTTGTCTGGCATGGTAAACTTGCAAGTCATTTGAGACATTCTCACAATGTAATAAGTTAAACTCTCATACTATACAAATGTATTCCTTATGGTGTATATATGTCTAAAAGAGACACTCTAAATAGCATTCAAATAGATTTAAATACGTCTAATCTTTCAGAAAGAAAGTGGACAACCATGGGCTGTACTGTGCTTTCTTAAAAATCAAGAAGAGTGCCTTTTAAAATGAAACAAAGACTTTTGCAACGACAAAATGTAGAACCATGTAAATATTTGGAAGATTTGGTTTTGTGTTCTTATCTTTGCAACAATACACTTGTGCAAAACAGGATTTTTACATGGCATTGTGGTGAAAACAAAATACGGAATAAACATGAGGCTAGATCTGACTAGTGCACTGATATGCAATAGTGTTTCTAATACTAAGCAGTATATAAAACTGACAGACAATACTATTTTCATTTAAGAAATAGCGGAAATGTAAAATTATTGATGCTTTGACTTGATGTATATTGTTTTTGACATCTCCCAGTGGGGCATAGGATACTAAGGACACCTGGGGATGGTTTGGCCTGGCTCAAGTCCTAATCCTTCTCATGAGGGTGCCAGAACCTTGTCCAGGGTTGGAGTCTTTGGGAGCTAAAGTAGAATATCTTACACATGGTCATCAGGAAGTTTCTACAGTTAGGAGGTTGGGTGTCAGCCAAAATCCTGAGAGGGCACCAAAAGTCAAGCAAGGAAAACCAAATCTGATAACATTAAAGGTATAAGCAGTCTCAAAAACTGAACCAAGCCAAAAGTGTGAGACAATTTAATATAATGAGAATGAGTCTAGAAAAGTAGGTTGAAGCTAGTAGGTCAATCCATGAACTAGAATGTTTTGTTTCAATTTAAATAAAAGTATAGACGGTAGCAGTATTGGGATTTGAACCAACCTGAGGATACAAATCCTTCCTCCTCTTCTCACTACTGGATTCAAATCTTCCTTCAGTCTCTCACTATAGGAAACTCATTGAAGCCCACTTTTCTTTTGTGTATAATACTGATTATAGTAATTTCTGTTTCATAGGGTAACTATGAAGATTAAATGGTTTCACTACCATAAATCATTTAGACCAGCATCTGTTACAGGTTGGTGCTCCATAACTTTTGGCTGCTATTATTGAGACAAGGGAGATTCTGAACTGTCATCATGAACAGATCCAGATGAAGAAAGGATAATATAGTAGTTACACATGTGCTTTGGAATCAGACATATCTTGGAAAAATTACTCAACTTTTCATTAGTAAAACAGATAATAATTACCTCACTGGTTTACTGTGAAGGTGAAATTGAATATGTGTACAAAGTGCTTAGCATTTTGCTGCCTGTTACAGGGTTAAAGTTCCATGAATGGAGGGCCTGTGGCCTGATTTCATTGGCTGTCAGCCATAGGGTGGATGGGCTTAAATGTGAAGGATTAGATTAACACTTTACAACTTGGCGAAAGCCAACATGTGTGTTGATCCATGACTTGGAAAACCTGATTTTCAAAGTTCTTCACGCTGATATGTTAGGGCTATACAAATGTACGAGATACTCAGGATTGCGAGGGCTACAATAACCTCTTATTATTGGACCTGTTTCTCCTACTGCCCCACCTTCATGCAGTCTTAACATTTATTTGGGATACATAAAAACAATAGCAACACCATATTATGAAGGTCATAGTCAGGGAGGATTTCCAAAAGTACCAGTACTTTATTTCAAGTTCCAGAAGAAAGGCTGATCTGTATAGAGAATGACCGGAGGAGACATAGAGTCTCTTCTTTTTGATAGTTGCTATTTTCTACTTCCATTTCTTCTAAGAAGTTCATAACTTAAGAGGGCATGCTTAACTGAGAAGGAATCTTGTTAAAATGTGATGAACAATTTGCTGGATGATGATAAGTCTCTGTAGTGAATGAAGAGAAAAAATATGTTATGTTTGACATTATACTTCGGAACTTTTGCATCTGTTCAAGATGCACAGAACCTCATCTTTGAGTATGCAAGAATATAGAATAATGTAAAGGATGTGGCATTATTATAGCACCCCTCAGTTGACAAACCTCACTCAATTCTTCAGATATTTTCAGATATCCATATCTTTTTTGTTTTTTATTGTTTATCTAAATTATTAGCTTGAATTTTTCAGTGTCATAATAGCCTTAAAATAAATTATTGATTTCTTGTTCGTGTGACATAACTTAATGGTTTGGACTTGACTTTTTAAAGAGTTTAAAAAATAATTTTTAATAAATATTTTGTTCTGAAAAATTGTAACAATATTAATTAAAGCCCTTGTGGTGGCTTTATGTGCCACATGTATGATGTGAGTAGGCTGAATTACACTTCTTGGAATTTGCTCTATGTTTCTGCTTCTAGCTATGCCTGCAGATTCTAGCATGTTTTTGCTCTTCCCCATCTTTCATTCATTTTACCCTCCCAGCTGGTAGGTCACATTCTTGTAAAAATAAATAAATCACGTGTGTGTGTGTGTGTGTGTGTGTGTGTGTGTGTGTGTGGGTGTGTGTGTGTATACACAGAATATTTCCATATATTTAATTCATTTTTTTCTATAGCGATCTGCTTCTCTGATTGAATCCTAACTGACACAGTCCTCCTTGACCAATTCTATGCTCTTCTTCAGAGAGTTCTACTGCTTCTTCCATTGTGCAACTATCTCGATTTTTTTCTGTGTATGTATCTAGACATTACTTACTATTTCTCACTGTGCAAGGTGCTGTTATATGATTTGAAAAAAAATGAAGACTCATATCACTTATGTCATAACTTTTGAAGTGTCATTTCATTGATACCAATCTGTTCTTACATTTCTCAGTTTTGTTTGCTGAGTTGACAATGACTATTTCCCTTTTTGTTAGCAGTTAGTCAGAATTTATTCAATTATATTTGAAATCAGTAAATAACATCGGCCATCTTGATTGAGAATGAGCATTCAAAAAAGCATCTTTTTGTATATTAATCAGCTTTTCTTTTTGCTAAATGATTAGCACTCCTATGCAAATTTGGATTTTATATTTTTCATTCTTCTGTTTAGGTCAAGAGTGAACATTCATAATTTTAGACCAGAAAAAAATTACCATTCATGTATTCCTTATTTTCTTTGATTTATCTTGCTTCCAACCTTGTCAACGTCAGTGAAAGTCCATCATTTTGGTGTAAAACAAAGTCAAATTATTGAAAATTTCAATTATTTAAGACACTATATGAGGTAAATTATGTAAAACACTACTATAGGTATTGTAGAAAAATGTAAGAAATTATAAGAAATAATCTCTACTCTCTAGTTTATAATCTGGTTAGGAAGATAAGGCACACATTACAGAAAGACAGTTCATAATAAAAGACAAACTACAGCTAAAAAAATTAATGAGATATTACAAATGCTGTATGATGAATTGCCAAATTACAGCAGAAAATGTAGAGATATTATCTTCAATTGGGTTTCGAATGGGTTTGGTGTAAAAGTGAAGAGTGAAATAAGAGAATAAACCTATGTCATCCCCCATTTGCTTGAAAACGTCTTCAGACTCATCATTGCCAATCTTCTACTTCCCGTCATCGTAATTGAGAAATACTGGTTAAAAGAAAAGCACATCTGCTCTTTTTAAAAAAATGATGTCTCATCTTTGCTCCTTATTTCTCAATAAACTTCTCCTTAATCTTGAGTTTCTTCATAACTGTTGAAATTCCATAAGGGTACCTGATCTCAAACCAGCTGAAGTGGGGACCAAAGTGAGGCCCAAACTTTACCTGTACAATGGTCACTTGTATACCTAACTTTGAATTGTACCCCACATCTTAAAAATAAAAATAAAAAAAGAAATTTCAAAAAGCAACGTTTCAAAATCACTTTAACTTATATTTAACAATAAAATATTAATCTACTTGCTTTCTGCTAAAGGTATTTTTTCTTCATGATTATCTTTAAATTTACTATTTATGCTTAAAATGTACTTATGCTCCCTAATTTGATTTATCTATCTCTAAGGTATGACTGTGACATTATTATTTTTACAAGGTCCTGGGTGATTTTCATATGCAATCAGGATTGAGAATCACTGTATTAAGCATACTTTAGGAAAATTTGACCAGATTATAGATGTTTTCATACGATTTACCCTATTGTCCTAATTCACTTGTAAACACATCAAGGGAGAGCTCTAAGTCTTTTTCATCTTTGCAACAAATGTATTTTGGGTAAGGGAGCTACTTGATCAACCCAGGTCTACAATTTATTACCCACAATTTCAAAATCTCAAAGTTCTGAAAATGGAAAAGTGTTTCTTAACTCATTTGGAAATAAAACCTGATCTTGACTAAGATAAGGCTATCTATAGTCTTAATTTAACCCACTCAGTATAGATGTTTATTTGTTTCACTGTAGGATGTTAATGCATTTGACTATGGGGTACTGCCTAGACCCTTCTGAGGGGGTTATGTAGTTAATACATACACAGAGTAACTAAAAAAACAAAATAAACAAACAGAAAAACAAATTCTGAATTTTGAAACATATCTGACCTCAGGACTTCAGAAAAGTTATTGTAGGGCAGTATTTATTAATGGAAGTTTAAGAATCAGAGATCTTGGAAGATAAGATGGAATTTAGAATTTAGGCCAGTGGTTCTCAAGCCTGATAGAATCACCTGCAAAGTCCTTAAACTCAACCATTGTCTTTGCACTACCTTTAAGATTCTGGTTCAGTTGATCTGGGTTTGGGCCTAGAAGCTAGAATTTTTTTTTTTTTAACTCTCCAGGTTATCCTGTTTTGCGACCAGAGCTAATTAATGATTCTTAGTCAGGAGCTTGTCTACCCCTTGCCCCAATCTGGGAAACTTTTTCAAATAAAATATGATCCTTTGGAGACAAGCCTCCATCATGCACACTACTAATGTGAGCCAGCATAATCTGCGATGAATGAGTTGAAACCCTTAGTTGTGTTTGTAAGGAAATAATTGAGAGCCACTTACTGAGATATTGGGATAAAAGAATGGAGTATTAAATTGCAAAACCAGCTCAAGGTAAGGAACAAAGGTTGGAAAACACAGAGACATAAAGAGAAGAGAAAGTATTCTTCACTGAAGGATAAGGTTGGAGAGATAGTTAGGCATCTGACACTAGGAACTTGAATGCTTATTTTACTGTCATTAAAATAATTTTGTTTATTAGACACTTTAAACTAGACTTTTTTACATTTATTGCTTGAAATAAACTGTTTTTCCCCATCCATCTCTTTTCTGGGCATACACAGGCTCAAATTTTCAGAATTCATTTAGCAATGCTTTGTGTATCCATGGTTGCCTCACTGTAAGCATCTCTGGTACCAAGTGCGGGATTTGATTAAATACTGTGAAAATCCACAACAGATGAGAGCAAATCATCCACTGAAGAGGACAGTAGAGGTGTCTGTGATGTGAATAAATCTGCTACACACCAAGGAACAGAAGTTATCATACATAAAGTTTTGCATGTCACACTGGCTACATTTGAGCATTTGTGCTTCATGGGTGGAACGTCATTCCTGTGAGCTATATTAGACACCCACCCTGTTTTAATTTATAATGGTATGTCAGAACCATAAATTATAAGACTTAAAACCAGCCTTGATAGTGACAAATGAATTGGGACACGCAATGTGCATTATTAACATGTTCAGGCTGTATATGTCTCCTGAAGGTCTGTAAAATAAAATCTAAAAAGATATTTTTTTCTCTTTGGAATTGTAAAACAACAAATAAATACTTATAAAATGTAACAAAAGTGTTTGGCACAGAGTAAGTGTTCAGAAACGCTGATTGTTGTCATTGTTAATGGTATTGTTGTTGTCATTAATGCAGGGATGGGAGAAGCTGGAGGGCTGAGCTAGATGCCTTGCAGACTTTATATGACAAATGGAACAACTCCCTCCCCATAACCATCACATTGCTTTGCTGCGTTATTCTCATTAATCTTAGAACTGGGACCATATCTGTCATTAACCCTAGCTTAGGCAGGGACACTTAAGCATTTAAACTTGAATAAATTGGTTTCAGTTATTTGAGAAAAATAAGCCTGTAAGAGGCATTTTGGTACAGAATGAAAGGTCTTAGAACCCTTTAGGGGCCCTCACCCAGGTTAAAACCTGGGTTCTCATTTGAGTTCTGCCATAGATGAGCCCCCAAACTCAGGGCAATTTGTTTCCCATCGCTAGGTCTTCATTACTTTATGAGTAAAATGGTAAAAAAATTGCACTAAGGTGACTGCTAGAGTTTTAGCCATCTCTAGAGCTATATGGTTGTGAGTTTAAAAAAAAAAAACAACCAAGATTAGGCCTCAGTAGGACTGTAAAGGCCTACTGCCTAGAGGCCTGTACCAGGGATTGGCAGGCTGGGGCCCCACAGAGCCAACCCAATCTGGTACCTGTTTCTGTACAATCTGCAAGCTAAGAATTTTTTTCTCTTTAGTTCTAAATGATTATATTTTAAAGATAGTTAAATAAATGCCTGCATAGTATCTTCAATTTTGACTCTTTAAGGCCTCAAGTGCTAAAATGTTTGCTATCTGGCTTTATACAGCAAAAGTTTGTCAACACCAGTACTATTCACATCCTACAAAGGAAGTTCAAAATAAAAATCCTACGATGATGAATAGTTCCCAAAGAGAGAGTCTCTTTTACCCTCCTCTCTAAGATGGATGACTGCCTGTATTTTCCCATCAATTAATTGTTCTCTTTGTTTTCTTCTTAATGCTTTAAAAAATCTTAAGCTGTTATTTTTTCAGAAGAATGTCAGTCACTTTTACAAATAGTTATACAAAATTCTAAGTCATAAAATTTCTGTTTGACTCTTTAGGGTGGCAATGGGCACTGCTTTTTTTTTATTCCTTTTTGGCCATCTGAGGAGATCTTTTTTTTTTTTTTCTTTTTTAAGATTTATACAGCACAACTTTTTTTTTTAAGGGGGCAAAAGCCAACACAGTCGATTCTGCCCTGGAATTCTCTGTGTTGAAGCAGGGCAACATACCTCTTTTTCTTCTGACCATGAAGGTGAAGAAGATGCATGCTGATGCCGTCTATGACCCTGTCTCCAACTTATGGAGCGGCCAGTCTACAGGCAGAGAGAATGAAGCGGATGCAGAGATAAACCAGGGTGAGTGAGCAACAGAGAGAGAGAAACGATGTCAGAGAGAAAAGATGACAGAGAGAAACAATTGGGCCCTTGTTTCTTGTGTCTGCCCTTTCTGCTTGTGTGAGCCCCAGATTTCCCCTTGGCACAGGTAAGCTCAAGTTGGGTTTTTCTCATTTGCCTTTGAGGTTGCTCCTGACCAAGATGATTCATTTAACCAGAAAGTGAACCTCAGAACTTAGAATGTAATTTTATTTGTAAATTGGATCTTTGTAGATATAATTAGTTAAGGATTTCAAGAAGAAGTCATCCTGAACTTAGGGTGGGCCTAGTAATCCAATGATTGGTGTCCTTATGGGAACGGGAGAGAGTACCGGGAGGGTATGTCGTGACAGATGCAAAGATTGGATCATGCTGCCACAATCCAAAGAACACCAGAAGCCACTAGAAGCAAGGAAGGATTCTTCGTTAGAGCCTTTGGATGGAAGGCAGCCTTGTCTATACCTTGATATCAGACTTCTAGCCCTTGCGCTGTGACAGAATAAATTTCTGTTGTTTGAAGCTATCCAGTTTGTGGTTATTTTATGATGTCAGTCTTAGGAAATTCATACACTCCTCTAGTATCTGTTCAAAAAGAGCCAAAGCATTTCTTGCTATACTGAGCAACTGCTGAGCCCTTCACCTGTAGACAGCAGTCAATATAGTGCACTGGAATGGAGAGCTCACACCTCTGGCTTTTCCACCAGTGTGTGTTTCCTCACTGTAAAGGCCTTAGGCTGTCCTTTGGACCTGCCCCCCTCTCCTAGCATAGAGCCTGGCCCAACATTGAAGCTCAAGAATGAATGAATGAATGAATGAATGAATGATGTCCAACATTGTGCCAAGCATTGAAAAATCAGAAGACAAGATTTCTCTAGGAATTTGAAGCCTGGATGGGGAGGAAGGATAAACCAGAAGTAGATGGCATGATGTAGTCCTGATGAAAACCAATCTAAATGTGACCAAGAGAGAGGCCAAGAACACACTTACTTCACACAGCTCTGTCCACCTGCCTGCCTTGGTTGTCCAGTCTTGCTCTGGAATCACTTGGCTCTTTCAACCTGACTCTGCTACTTTTGAAGCTGTGTCTCTCCAAGACACTTTTCTCACTGGGACTTGGTTTTTAGGGCTTTCATGTGAGCTAAATAAGATGATACACATAAAATGGTTACATACTGCCTGGAGGCTAATGAGTCCTCAGAAGCTGGTGGTCAACAACTCTGAATATTTCAGCCCCTTTTCTCCAGATACTGCTGCTCAATTCCACAGAACGCCTGGCTGTCACTTTGAACATGGCATATCTAAAATATGACATTACTTCCCTCCCAAAACTGGCCTCTTTCTTTTTCTTAAAGTGCATCTTTCCCCAGGCACCCATACTGAAAGCCGTAAAGATGTGCTTTGCTTTTTGCTCCTATGAATACATCAGCAAATTTGGTGTCATGTCTTTCCCACTTGCCCCTTCCTTAGTGCCTGTTATTAACATTCTAATTCAAATCAGAGTTACCAGCAGGTCACACAGGACTCAGTATTTGCACTCCTTAAAGGTAGCGAAAAATTACAGTTAAAATTGTGTGTGTTTGTGTTTGTGTGTGAATACAGGTGTACAAATCGTATATACATATGAACAATCCAATTTCTCATGTAACATGTTCCTTGAAATCTTCAGCATTTAATATAGGATTTCAATTTTCTTTTGTCTTGTCATAAAACAAAAACTATTTCATTTAAAAATCACTGTTATTTTATAAGTTTTCAGAGTGTGAGAGCCATGTCTTATGTTTCTCTTGTCTTCTACAGGGCATGCAGCAGTGCTGGAAATACACAAGGAAGATACTCAGGCCCAAATTCCAGGGAATCAGTCTCTTGACCTCTTGATGCCACTTGACCTGCAAACCCAGCAAGTCCTGCCAACTCAACATTCAAATATGTGTCTGCTAGAATCACTTCTCACCCTCTGTCTATGGCTACACTCTGAGTCTAATCACCATTATCTGTTGCCTAGATAATTTTAAACACCTTCTAATGGGTGCTCTTCTCAATCATGTTCCCTTGAATTCTGTTCTTCACACAGCATCTAGAGGACTTTTTAAAAGTATGAATCCTAAAATCCTCCCTATACTTGGAGGACATTACAAACTTCAACCCCTTAGAGTGACCTTCGAGGTCAACTTTATTCCTTGCCAACTTTGTCTCTAAGTATTCTTCCTGTATATACTCTGCTGTAGCCAAGCTGAGCTTTTCTTATTTAACAAATTTTCAAGCTCATTTCTGTTGTATCCATCACACTTCTGCTGTAATAATTCTGTATAACATCTCCTGCCCCCAAAGATCAGTAGCTTAAAACAAAGCCCTTTTTCTTGCTCATGGCTTGTGCATTGGTTGGAGCATCTCTGCTGTGGGCTCCATGTGTATCTGGTCCTGGGAACAACAATCTCTTCTGATGGCAGATGGCGAGAGCACTGGATACCAAGCCAAACCACACAAGAATATTAAAAACTTCCGGACAGTTATGATTATATCACATCCACACTAATACCATTAGACCCAAAGCAAGACACAGAACACATTGATGAGGGAAGTAAACTCTGCCCAGAGTGAAGCCATGATGAGAGAGGAGGAGGAATTGTGAACACAGAACACTCTTTACTCCATTGGCCTCAGGTACTTTGCCGCTGCTGTTTCTTCTCCTTGGACCTCTTTCAATCAGATTGTATTTCCTCGCTTTATCCAGGTCTTTGTTCTAATATTACCTAATCAGAGGGCCCTTCCTTGACTTCTCCTGAGATAGATTCCCAGACAGTCATTCTCTCATATCTACTCAGCTTTAATTTTCTTCCTATAGCTTATCTCCCCTGAAAGGACATAGTGTTTATGAATCTCCCCTTGTCTTTGGTGTGCCTGCCATTCTCCATGATGGCAAAAACCTGTCCATCTCTACCTCTGTAGTCAGCATGTATAACATTGCATGATTCGAGCCAGTGCTTCATAAATAGTAGTTAAATGAGGCAAATTGAGCAATACTAATGATTGCTTTTCTTGGAAGGAAGATTAATTGAATGGATAAAATTACAGCCAGAACTTGTCATGCCAGGAAGATGACTTAATTTTTTTTTTAATGTTTAAAACTCTATATGTGTGTGTGCATATATACAAGTACGTGTTTTCTACTTTTATTGGAAGGTTATTTTCATGGATTCTAAATTCATATCTAGACTTAGATGCCTTTAGCTTTAGATATACCTAATTATAACAACACTTTAAGTTTTGTAAGTCCTAAAGATATTTTATCATCTTTTTCCTCAAAATCAGTCTTTTCTCCTGATTTCCACTTTACTCAAGTGAGATTTACATTCTTCTAGACTTAGACTCTAGAAAAACATTTGGCATTTAATTTTCTCTTTTCCCCCTTATTTTATTAATACCTGACTATGTAGACGTACCACCCCAAAATCCCTCACATATTTTCTCCTTTCTTTTCCATTTCTATTTCTGTCTCTGAGTTTCAGACATCTATTCTTCCCTGAACAACAAAATCTTAACTGAATTTGCTTGTCACTATCTGTTTTACACACCATGTTCCAGTACTCTTGTCTTAAAGTGAAGTTATAATTATATGACTTTTACACTTAAAACATTTAGTTCTTTCCAGTTGCAAGTTATGTTAAGAAAAACAATCTATGTAGAAAGTGCAAGCTTGCTATTATCTTAAAAACATGATTTCTTTCTATTTCCCAAATACATCTCTAAACAATTATTTGCTTTGGATTACAACAAAAATCACTTGCCAAAAAAAAAAATTGTTGTTTATCTGAAATTTAGATTTTACTGAGTATAGTTTTATTTGGTAAATCTGCCAACCCTAACTTGAAGGCATAAGTCTTCAAGAATTTTTTCAAAAGCAAAGCAAAACCAGATAAAACAAATACACAAACTTATCACAAAATCCCAATTCCAAATATTCATGATTACTTGATTTTCAAATTATTTGTAATGACCTTAATATTCATCCCATTGAATTATATATGTATCAATTTGTATTAATACACATTTGAGTGACATATGCAGAAATGCTGTTGATTGCATTGTCGGCATAGAGTTTTGCACTGCACAATCAGTTCAGATTTAGTGATGCCTCCCAAGAATTCCAAGGTGTCATTAGGATCAAAGTCAAAATGTCCCTATGCCATCACAGTGTCTTTCAGATCAGACCCTTTTAGAACTTTATCAATGCAACATTCACAAACATGGTTCCCATTTTACAGATGCCAGGAGTTAGAAGGAGAGCTCAGAATTCTAACTTAATCTATGTCCAAGAAGCTTCTAAACATATCACTTCATTGACCGTGCAAAGGATACCTTTCAAAGCATAAAGTGTACTCTGAAGTGAATCAGCAATTATGATAACAAATCTTACATTTGTATGTTGCTGACAAACATTATCTCATTTGATCCTCATAAAATGCATGTGAGGTAGTGTTATTTCTTCCTTTTTACAGAGGAGGGAATTGATTTTGAAGGACAGTAATATAGTTAAAAAGTCACTTGGATAAAGACCTACATTATTTTGTTAGGAAAAGCAATTAAGTGACGAATACTAATTTCCTTGAAGCTGATGTAACCTTTCCCCCATATAATGCTAATGACGCAACTTCAGTGCCTTAATGGAAGGTGTCCAACTTTGTAATCTGCCAAAGAGGAATAGCTGAGAAAATTGTACTCTGCTAGTTTTTAACAGCATGGCCATTTAAACACAACTAACTTTTTTTGGGGGGGGCGTTACTTTACCATTACATGTCTAATAATAATACCAGCATCATTTTTTTTGAACACTTTTGTTTGTTGGACACTGCCACATGCTTTATATGTACAGGTATACCTGGCAGACATTGAGGGTTAGACTCCCCTCAATAAAGTGAATATTGCAATTCAGTGAGTTACATGAGTTTTTTGTTTTCAGTGCATATAAAAGTTATGTTTACAATATACTGCAATCTGTTAAGTGTGAAATAGCATGATATCTAAAAAACAATGTACATACCTTAATTTAAAAATACTTTTTTTTGCTAAGAAATGCTAATAAACATCTGTGCCTTCAGTGAGTGGTAATCTTTTTGCTGGTGGAGAGTCTTGTCTCAGTGTTGATGGCTGCTGACTGAACAGAGTGGTGGTTGTAGCTGGTTGTGGTGGTTGTTGCTATTTCTTAAAATTAACACAACAAAATGCACTGCGTTGATTGATTCTTCCTTTCACAAAATATTTCCTTGTAGCATGTGGTGCTGTTTGATAGCATTTTACCCACAGTAGAACTTGTTTAAAAATTGGAGTCAATTTTCTCAAATCCTATTGCTGATTTGTCAACTAAGTTTAGTTAATATTCTAAATCCTTTGTTGCTATTTCAAAAAATATTCATGGTATCTTCACCGGGAATAGAATCTATCTGAGTAAATCACTTTCTTTGCTCATCCATAAGAAGCAACTCCTCATCTATTCAAGTTTGAGCGTGAGATTGTAGCAGTTCAGTCACATTTTTAGGCTTCTCTTCTAATTCCAGTTCTGCTGGTAGTTCCACCACATCTGCAGTAGAATCCTGTTCCCCTTCTCCATTCCTATCATTTTTTTTTGAATTGGAGTCTTACTTCGTCACCCAGACTGGAGTGCAGTGACACACTCACGGCCACCCCAGCATCAACCTGCTGGCCTCTGGTGATCCTTCCGCTTCAGCCTTCCAAGCACTACAGGCAAATTTTTAAAAAACTTTATTTATTGTAGAGATGAAGTCTCATCAAGTTACCCAGGCTGGTTTCAAACCCATGGGCTCAGGTAATCCACTCACTTTGGCTTTCCAAAGTGCTGGGATTATAGGCTGAGCCACCAAGGCGGGCCTCTTGTCATTTTTTAAAACAATTGTTCTATAATCTTGAGAGTGTATTAGTTTACTTGGTTTCAGTAATGGCAGTCCAGCTCTCACAGACCAAGCAGAAAAAGAAAATTGCCAATCCATGTCAGTCCATAAGCACCATTACTTTGCTTTCAACAGGTGGCATCTACATGGTTGACCACTGCTCCTGAGTGGTCCCGTGCATAGACATCTTTGGCAGCCACACTGTTGCTGAGTCAGCTGTAGGATCAGCCTGTGGTCTTTCCTCATACTTGCTTTGCAGGTTTCTGTCCATACTTACATGGTGGGCTAATGTTCCTTACACTACAAAACTATGTAACACAGGCTAGGTGGCTACTTTGGAGGTGTTTTCAGACTCAGGCACACATCATGTTGAAATCAGCTTTTCCTGCGAATTCTTAGGGCCTTATGCTAATCTTGGACTCACCTTTCCCTTTTGGGGTGTTCTCACTTCTCATTTGGGTTAAATCCTGCCGGTAAATCTTGGTCAGGGACACCCTGTGCTGGCTGACAGATGTTCCTAACTTGAAATCTTGGGGCATGGTCATTGTTCATTCATTCATGTACTCATTCATCCATGCAACAGATATTTATTGTGCACTCACTATGTCGAAGTGCTGTTCTTAGCAGGTAATAAAATACAACCTCTGATTTCAGTGACTTATTCCCTTATTTTGAGGGAGGGTGGAAAATAAACGGAATACCTAGAATGTCAGATTGTCATGGGTTTTATGGAGAAAAGAAAGCAGGTGTTAGGGAAGTCAACAGGGGGCAGGAAGTAGTTGCTATTTTAAATAAAGTGGTCAATGTGGGACTCACTGAGAAAGGCATATTCGATGAGATGTTTGAAGGACTTCAGTGAGTCAGAAATGCAGCTGTCTGAGAAAAGATGCTACAGGAGAAAGGTAACGGCATCCCTGTAGTGGGAATGTGCTTTGTGTGTTCTGAGAAGAGCAGGGAGGCCAGGCGGCAGGTGCAGAGTATGGACTGGGTAGTGGGAGCCCTGATGAAAGAGGCAGTGGGGAAGCAGTGAGGAGCCAGATGTGGAACTGTGTGAGCACAAGAAGGATTTTGGAGTCTACTCAGAGTAACTCAGGGAGCAACTGGAGGTTTCTGAGCACAGAAAGAATACAATCTGACTTAAACTTCAGTAAGATCACATGGATTCTGGTGGAAAGCAGACTGCAAGAAGATACAAGCAAACAAAAGAGAAAACTTCTGGTTAAACCCAGTGGACTGAATATGTGCTTTTATCTTGGGGCTCTCCTGGAATGCCAATCAAATGGTAGTATGTAAGTAAACAATTACAAACCCATAAAGAGAGAAAGGGGTGGGAAGACTATTTCAGCAGTCAAGGAATACATGTATGTGTGTACATACAGAGGGTCCCTAAAAATGTATGCACATTTTAAAAAAGAAAAAAAAACTGTATTAAAATTGTAATACTCAATATAGATCAATAACAAAAGATAAATACAAGTCGCGTTTGACTTCAGCAATTACAAGAGGTGATCAAAGTAGCCATTATCAGTGTCCAGACACTTCTGATGGTGGGGAACAACTGCTTAAACAATGTTGGCCAAAGTGTTCACTTGTATCACTACACATCACATTTCAATTTCTTCTCGAAGTATCACCAATGTAGCCAGTTTTCTGTGGTATATCACATCCTTTAAAGTCCCACATAGGTGGAAGGCAAGGAGTGTTAAGTCAGGGGAACGTGGGGGATACTCAACTACACCTCTCTGTCTTATCCATTGTCCTGGCAAATTCTCACTGAGGTAAGTTCTCAAGTCTTGGTGGAAGTGCCATAGGGTGCCATCTTGTTGGAAGTATATTTAATCATTTCCCCAAAGTGTATGAATTGCAGGTAAAATGGATGTGCATAGCATGTCTAGGTATACTTAACCGTCGCTTGGCAGATTTATGTGGAGAGCATGTAAACTGTCCTAACACCATAGCAGAAGCAGCAGGTCTTGTTGCTATGTGAGGCCTCCTGGATTTTCCTTTGTGCACAATACACATAATACCATGCATATCAGATTTATCACAAGTGTGCACAGTTGATAGGTGTGTTGGAGGTTTTGTTGCATATTCACATCTCCATTGTCGGTGTCCTTTCATAATGTTCTCAAACTTCAAATTACCACTTCAAAATGGTCATGTGCTCCTCGAGAGACAGTCGTGCTTCCGTTTTCTTTGACCGCCCTGCCTGTTGCATGGTGACGCTAGTATTCATTTAATTAATGCCATCTTTTGACTGAACACCATATTACACATTGTTACCAGAATTCAATTCAGCTTTGAAAAGTAATACATGAATAGCATCTCTTAAAATAAGTATACTTTTTTTGGCACTGCTGGTATATCTACATACACACATACATTCGTATATGCTGTCACGTGTTGCTTAATGACAGAGACATATTCTGAGAGTGTCCTGAGGTAATTTCATCTTTGTATGAATATCACAATGTGTGTACTTACACCAACTTAGATGGTCTAGCCTACTATACACCTAGGCTGTAGGGTATAGTCTATTACTCATAGACTATAAACCTGTACAACATGTTACCATACTGAATACCAAAGGTAATTGTAACACAGCGGTAAGTATTTGTGTATCTAAACATAAGAACATGTGGAAATAGACAGGATAGGAATTTTTTGGCTTCATTATAACTTTATAGGAGCACTGTTGTATATGTAGTCATTGTTGACCGAAACATCCTTATGCGGCGTATGACTTTAGTGGAAAGTACATGGAAAATGCTACCAGACACAGTAATTAGCAGTGAACAAACATACTTTCTGCTATATTTCATTGACCTATATTTTGAGAGAAGGTGAAAAATAAATTTAAAACAAATACAGATCAGATCTTGCAAACTAGCATCTTGCAGAGAAGGACAAAAACCAGGAAGCTTGTTCACTCCAGAGAACCCTGGAAGGACTCAATAGTGGAAGTCAACTATTATTTCAGAAGTTATAACAGGGAATGGGGTTGAAAATAGGTAGATTAATGAAAAAACTCTATGGAGAAGATGAATCTTTGTATTCTTTCCTTTGCCTTCAAAGGGCATGTGTTTACTTTCTAGAGAAATTAGACCTGAGAGAGATCAGTGACATTGACCACATTAGAAAGCAGGTGTGAAACTGGAAATTAAATAAATGCCTACATGCTGAGTCCCACAATCTTCTTTTCCCTACTTGCCTCCCAAACCCTGCAGTCATTTGTGTACCCCTCAGACAGAAGTGTGAAGGATTTATGTCAGAAGAAATGTTCCTGCCTGAGAAGACCTGCAGATACTGACATTTGAGAATCCTGGACCAAGCTTTCTCTCTGTCTGATTGTCCTAGAGGGGCCTCTTGCAGTCATTAGCATTGGCCCATGCACAGTGGGCTTCTCTACTGTGTATTTAGTGGTTTTGTTGTATGAGAAGTGAAAGGATTTCGGCGCCAGTAATGACTCCACACCCGGCTGGAACTGAGAGATTTATTAAAGGAGCAGTTATAGGAAGGGACTGTAACTGAGGAAAAGTGAGAGAGAGGGAGAGAGGGAGAGAGATGAGGGGAGAGAGACAGGGGGAGAGAGAGGGAGAGAGAGCTATGCAGGGAGAGGGGTGTATTTATGGGCCTGGCAGGGGCCGGAAGGGGCTGTGCTAGGTTTTTATTGGAGGAGCGGCATGGGAGTAGGGTGGGGCCGATGCCGTATTATAGTCCTATTGGACGCATAACAAAGCTGGCTAAGGATTGGAGGCTTGCAGGTTTGAACTTCGTGTGCACGGGGAATTGTGCACACAGAAGCAGGGACCTAGGGCCTTTGTTGTCTGGTGTGTCCTCACCATGCTTGGCACCATTTTGGGAGCTGCCCCTCTGGTCGCTTCCTGCACCCTTCATTCCCACCTTTTCTGTTTTTATGGGGAGGGGTGTCGTTACTCTTTCTGGCTACTTCCTGCTGGTTGGGGGCATTGTGGGGGTAAGGTGGTGGAAGGGTGCAGAACCAGCCAGAACAGGGCCCAAAGGTAGGCGCTGAAGGTGTAGATTTCTGCAGGTGAGAGTTCCATGAAGGTTCCTTATAAGTGTAGAACAGCAACCTGTTCTGGCCAGTCTTCTAATGAGTGCGGGGATGGTAGTAACCAGCTGTCCTGGAGCAGACTGTGGAGGTAGACAGAAAACCTGGAAGAGAGCATATCTAAAAGAAAAAATTAGATGAAAATTTGGTTGTTACAGCTCTGGATTTTTTGCAGGAACAGGTTGGTAGCTATTGAGCAACAGGAGGTTAAGGCTTTGATTTGAAAAGTTTGAGACAGTAGTCTTCATGTAGGTAAGGAGATATTTGATGATGCATGGTCCTAGGGTTACAGCTAACAGGAGGAGGATTATTGGGCCGGCTACTGCCGAAACTAGGGTGGTGAGCCAGCAGGGGTTGTAGAGGAAGTACAGGTTTGTGTGGAACAATAGGAGGAAGAGAAGTCGTAGGGGAGACAGTGGATGCTAGCATGAGCTGGGGGTGGAGGTTGGAAGGATTATAACTAAGGCAAAGACGGGGGTGATTGCAGAGGAGAGAGAAGGACTGAACGTAGGGAATCTCTACTCACTGTTTTGAATGCTCACAGAAATTATATAGGTCCCGTATAATATCAGGATTTAGGGACCCCTGAGGAAGCCACTGATTTTCGTTGTCTAAGGGATATGTATGCCAGTCCTGTGTGCAGAGGTGAATTAGGCATTTGGGTTTGATATTGGGGGTGAGTGAAAGTGTGTTGAGATTGTTTAAGAGGCACTCAAGGGGGGAATCGGCTGGCAGGGATGACGAGCCTCCCATGGTGGGACAGGTGGACCAAACGGGGTGTCCCCTGAAGAGTTGGCTGTCCGAGAAGTGTGGCTGTGGCAAAGTCTGTCGTCACAGAGGTTTGGCACAACCAAGGTTTTCCTAGAGAACCAAGGAGGTCAAGGCACCTTGTGCAAGGAATTTTGGAACAGACAGAAAGCACTTGACTGAGTGGCGGGTGAGAGGGTGTTCAAGATTCCTGCTGGTCGAACAGGGTTTCCTGTGGGGCAATAGACGTGGGAACCTCCGAGGTCTGCTATCACCCGACAGATGTGGGAGCCCTTCAGAATCCGCTGTTGGCTAGCAGACGTGGTACCCCTGGGGTCTGCTGCAGCCTGACAGCCATGGGAGTCCTTGGGGGGGGAGAGAGAGAGAATCCTATGGAAACCGCTGTGGGTTAGCAGATGTGGGACCCCTGGGGCCTGCTGCAGCCCGACAGCCATGGGAATTTTTAAGGTTTGAGCGAGATAAAGGAGAAGAGGAAGGCTTTAGGGTCTGCTGTGGCTGTGAAGACCAAGGCAGGGTGCTTTCCCCCTTGCCTGGGGGCCGGAGGGGCTGCCGATCAATGGTCAGTTCCCCCCAGTGATCCCGGGCAAGTTTTAGGCTTCCGTGTCTGGGGAACTCACCTATCCAATGATCGCTGGTGGATGCAGCTCACGCATTCAAAACAGTGGGGAAGGTCTGGGAGGGCTGGAGTGGCCACCGGTTTTATAGAAATTTAAAGCAACCTGTCGGTTACCTATTGGTCAGCTGGTAAGGCATTTTTGGGATTGGCGGGAGCTTTCGCGGGCATGGGAATGGTGGGCTTTGTTGTGGAAGGAGAACCCGGAAAGCCTTGTCCGAGCCTCCATGTTAGTTTGTCCAGGTGCCTTCTTAGGCAGGAGCGCCATTTTAGGTGGGGGCCACGCCTAGGCTTAGTTTTTGGAGGGGGCGGGTTCCTCGTTGTGGCTGGCTGGGGCCTTTCATTCCCACCTCTTTGGTTAAGGTATGAAGGGGCGGAGTTGATCGTTCTGGCAACTTCCTGCTGACGGAGGGTGTTGTTGGGTGAGGTGGGTGAAAGGACCAGCCACATGAGGCCCCATAAGAAGGCACCGAAAGAAAAAATTTTGCTGGGTTGGAAGTCGGAAGGTGCCCTGGAGGTAGAAGAATGCAAGTTCGTCTGGTCAGTCGTCGAGTGGACACGGGAAAGGGAGGAGCCATTTATCACGAAGAAAATGGTCAAGGAACACTGAAAACCTGAGTTGGAGGTAATAAGGCCTGAAAGCCATATGTGTAATGAAAAATGGGGCGAGAAGGTTTAGGAGGCAGTAGGGCTTGGGTTGTTGAGGCCTGGGTCCTCGGTGAGTAACTTTGTAAAAGAAACTGGTAATGGTTTGATTTGAAATTTTTTGGAATTGAGATTGAAGAAATTTTATAATGCAAGGGAGAAAGGAACACAGGCTGAGAAGGAGAACGAATGGAGTAATGATAGGAAGAAGCCACGTGAGGAGTGAGTTTGTCAGTCGATTATTGGTCGGCTGGCAGAGCTCCATCCAGGTTGGTTGGTTAGTCACATGATTGCTGCCATGGTGGGGCTTATTTGTGTCAGTAGTTCACAGAGGGCTGATTAGGTTAACCTGAGGGGAATTTCCTGTAAGAGACTTGTTAGACATTTGCAGTTCACAAATTCCTTGACCAAAGAGGTGGGGTGGTCATTTGGGTTGTCCTGATCTTGTATCTGAAGATTTGCCTAGGGGGGATGGGATAGGTTGCTGTTTGTCCTTCAGTAGAATGTCTGAATGCTTGCTAATAGCTACACTGAGGCCAAAAGACTAAGAATAACCTAAGTTTCTTCTATGTTTCTATAGGTACCTTTCAAGAAAGACAAAGTAGACCAGTGCCTCAGGAGTGGCTTCATGGAGAAGTTCATCCTAGACCTGGAAGAGGGAGGGTGGGTGGCATCTCCATAGCCAATAAGAGGGCGTCAGGGAGAGGGCACCATAGCAATGAAAAGGTACATTTGGGACAGTGAGGAGAGGTCAGTGAGCCTAGTGCTGTAGAGTACATCCCAAAGAAAGGGGAGAGAGGGAACTCTGGATAGGTTTGGATAACTAAATCATAGAAGGCCCTACAGACCAACCAAGGAACTGACATCTGATGTAATTTATACTTAAACATGCAGGTTTTGAGCAGCCAATGTGCTTGTATAAATGTTGTGGAGGGAAAAAACAAAACAAAACAAAAAACAAGCCAGGCATGTTTCCTGCTCCAAGAAGCTTAAACTTTAGTGAGGGAGAAAGGCTAAGGAAGGCTCAGCACCACATAAGCACTGTGAGAAGTAGTATAGGGACTCACAGCAGGGGCCTGCCTAGGCTGGAAGTTCAGAAAAGCTATCCTGGGGGTGGGCGGTGGAGATTGTGCTAAGCTCTGAAGGTTGTTGCCATGGGAGTTGAGGGAGAGGGCATTCCCAGCAGAAGGAGCAATGCAGGGAAAGGCAGAAAAACAAGAGGTGTTTAGAGACGCTTTAACTGCTCAGTGTTGCCATTGCTGAGTGTTGCGGGGAGGAACAAGAGATGAAGCGCCAGAGGATGTGGGAGTCAAATCAAGGAAAGCTGATTCTCACATTTCGGGAGTAAACAGAAAGCCCTGGAAGGGTTTTTGGAAGGACATAGTCATATTTTTGGACGATCACTGGTGTCTGCAAGTCCTGGGGAGTGGATTTCAAAGAAGATTGACCTGGAGGCATTGTAATTATCTAGATTAGAGCCTGAGCAAGAGCAGAGGTTACACCACCAGGAGGGCTTGCTGATGGACTGGACGTGAGGGGTCGTCTTACAGCAGTGAAGTAGGACGTGGGTTCAAATCCTGACTCTGCCACTGACCATTTCTGTCAACGTGACCTTGGGCAAGTAGCCTCCCTCTATGCACCTCAGTGGCTCATCTGTTTCTTGTTCACTTTCTTGTTATTTTTTTCGAGCCTCAGCTTGCCTTCCTGACACTGTAGGCACAAATTCTTGCTGTTGGTTCATATGTACCCTCCATCTTAAGCATCCCTCACACTTCTCCTGTCTTTAAATCCAGGCTCACTGACATGCTGTTAGAGCCACCTGGGTTTCTTCCCTTTCTTTCCATATGGATGCTTTGCAATCAACTCCCTAGGACTTCATTTCTTTTTAAAATTTTTTTTATTTTAAAGATTTGGGGTGCAATTTTAGGGTTAGGTATACAAATGTTCATAATGCAGGTACCCTTGTTGATGAGGTGTGCCCCTCCTTCCCCTGGCAGTTTCCCACTACTGCCAATCCCTTTCTTATGGTATTATGATAATTTTTCAAGGTCGGCTTATGAATGAAAACATGTGGTACTCAGTTTTCTGTTGCTGTGTTAGATCACTGAGTGTGATAGACTCTAAATCCATCCAAGTTACTGCAAGAACTTCTTTTCTTAAAAGTTTCCTTTCTGATGTTAGACTTTGGAATCTCAAGTCTCTGTTCTTTCTTTGAACATCTTTGATTATTTTGATACCTGCTTTCTAGACAGAACCCCAGCAAGCTGCAGCACTGGTCACATGCACATGCACCCATGCTTTGGATGACTCACAGAATCTGAAAAGTGAGTGAAACATATCGTATACTATAAACTTGCACACTTTTTTTGTACCACCAGTGACATGACTGGGTCAGGTAGGCATGGTGTGAGGTAGGAAATGAGGATCTAAGAGTAGTGGGCAAGAAGGGCAAGAGACATGACCTCAGGGAACACTCAGGGTGAGCTCATGATAGGTCACAGTCATGCACATATGTGTGTTCTACTGAGTGTGTGCACATGTGCTCCTCCAGATTTGTCCATGACTACATATACCATTGTGAGATATGTAGGAGGGGAACTTGCCTGTTGATCAAGAACTCAGTTGATAAGCTGAATCTTTACATTGACCCATGTGCTCTCAAATGTTAATATGTGTCTATGATGAGAACGGTGCCCCTTGGATATAGTACACTTATGCAGTGCACAACCTGAACATATATACTGGAGAGGGTGGCTGTTTTTCCACATATCCAAGTAGGAGGTCTTAATAAGTAAGCTTTTCATGGAGAAAGGCCTGGAGCCACTATCTCTTCCTCACTTTGTGTCCGTTGATCTCCCACTGGGAGCCTCAAATCAACATGGGCATGTGTGCTATATTTTCATCACTGAAATCAACAAATGTAACACATCAGGGCTTCCAGTACTGCCCAGAGCCAGTGGTTGTGAAATATCTATCTGTAAAACCAATAATAGCCTGTAATAGCTGGTTTAACATAAGTAACTCCATTTTGTAACAGATTCTCCATTTTAGCCGTTCATACCCAGAGATGCCCCCCCTGCATAACCTTCACATAATCACAAGTTGTAACCTTCCTGTAATCACAAGCCCACACCCTTGTTCTCCTTCAGTGCTTGGAAACTCCCTAATTGCAAATTTTGTAGCTATCTGTACCCTTGCACAACCAAAACCAAATATTCTGCCAAAAGTATAATTGTAACTGTACAGCTTTTGTGGTTTTTGACATTATAAACCCCTTGCTTATTCTGTTTGGAGTCAAGAGTTCTTTATGACACTGGCCTGCTCTCAATCACAGGCTAATAAAGGACTCAAATTCGAAAAAAAAAATAAGTAAGCTTTTGAGTATGCTAGGTCTGATACTTAGACGATCACTACTAGGACCTGAGAAATGAAAACTATCCTGGTATCTATCTCTTCAGTGAAGACAATTCATGTGGCAGATTAGATTGGAGAGCCTGTGAAAAACATATGTGGGCTCTTTTTCTTCATTTGGATGTCTTTATAGTGTATATTTTTCCCAACTGTTTTCAGACATTATAATTTTTGACAATCCTAGAGGTCTTTACTCAGGTACCTGAGCAATAGTGTTTTTTAATTTAAGGGACAGCAATCAGAAAAGGCTTGTGACTTCTAACGAAAAGTGTGGTTAATTATTTGGAATCACAGGGCTGTGTCTGGCCTCCTTGGCTGAGATAATCCAGTCTTGGACATCACCTCTGAGTGCATTTTCCTCTGGGTCATACAGAGAGGCCACACCTCTCAGGTGCAGTTAGCTGCTTTCTGCAATGACTATCACTCTAGAACCATAAAATAGCTAGTGACATACTGCCATCTCAGATACTATTCAAGTCAGTGTGACTTTAATTATTTCTCCTGGGATAAGTTAAAGGGCTCAGAGATTCTCAGAAAGCTTGGAATAAGACTGTGACTTAATTTCCAACCAGACAGGGTGTGAGGATCTCTGGTAGGGCTTAGCAGCTGTGGCCTATCCTCATTGGAGCACTGATGTACACAGATGTTGCTATGGTGACCTCCATAACTCAGAGGGTGTGGGAATCCAGGGATTCCCAGGGGGAATACTTCATTTCCTTGCACCAGGACTCTGTAACCTGGCATTCACAAACTTTCAAATACAAGCCATTCTAATTAAGATCCCTAAAAATCTGGTCCCCTTGTATCCACATGAAACAACCACATGCACTTTAATGGAGAAGCTTGTGTGTGTGCGTGTGTGTGTGTGTGTGAGTGCACGTGCTATAAAAATGTGATGCAAATGTTCTAGTATTTGTATTAATGCCTTTTAAGGCAGAATATGACCCATGCACCCCATCCATTTACTCTTCTTAGAATTATAAGTTTGCTATCTAATTAGTAGCCACCAGAAGTTCAAAGTTTTCTTCCTTTGCTGTTACTTCCTTGCAACATCTCAACTTTAGTGTATATACTTTAATAATAATTGAATTAGTTTGTTTTATAAGAATTATTGAATAGCTACTCTGTGTATAGCATTATATTTTATGGTTGTACCTCCTTTATGAAAAATGATAAGAAAGGAGGAGAATTAATTTCCATTGATGCTGTGATATCTAGTGTTTCTTTGAACAGTTTCATCATTTAAAATTTCTGCCTTGAAAAATCAAAGAGTCTAATTTATTTATGTGGATAGGCAGAAACAATGTGTGTCGATTTTTACAGTCTGTAAATAAGGCAAATTATTTCTCACAAAGATCACTTATTTATTTAATAACTATTTATTGGACATATACTGTGCATAGGGTTCAGGTCCTGGGCATACAATGATGAATGAAACAACTAGAGTTTCTGTTTTCATAAGCTTACAGTATAGTGGAGGGGACAGCAAGTGCATAAACTAACGTGAATATATAAGTCAACATGCAGGAATTGAACAGAGCAATGTGGTATAGGATAGTCAGATGGCTACTCAAATGCATGTGAAATGTCAAATACAATAGCGTGTATGACTAAGAATAGAGTGTATGCAGAGACTTCTGTCTGGGGTGGAGAAGGACCTTTCTGTACCCTCAGTGTTTAGTGATATATGTCTGGCTAAAGTCAAATCACCTGTGTTCAGGGCCTGATGGTTTAGTACTTGAATGACATAGGAAGATAAAGAAGGGGAGGTGTCTCTCTGCAGTTTCTTCTGAAATAAAAATGAATTTTGTTTTTTGCCCTGGCAGCGAGAGCTGACTGTGGGAGTAGGGGTGTTGAAGATGTGTCTACCTTTATCAAAGATGCTGAGGAAAGAACGAGTTAAATTGTTCTCAAAGGACTGATTCCAAGAAAAACCCAAGAAAGGGGGGAAAGCTGACATTTATTGAACATCTACCATGTATCAGGCATTTTATACATCATTTAATTTATGGGAAATTCAGACACAAGAGATTAAGTCATTTGCTCAACTTCCCACAGCCTGTGAGTAAAGAATCTGGAATTCAACTCCTCGTCTGCCGAACTCCACAACTTTCTGGTTCATGGTTTTTAAATTTTTCCCACCTTTATTCTCTCCAAGCCACAAACAATCATGATCCTCATGTACAATTTAATGAACAAGGGTCATAAGTATGGTAGATGTATATTTGTGTTTATTCCATAAAGCCTTTACTCCTGTATATAACAGTAGGTACTATAAGGGTTTAACCCAAGTATTTTTAAAGGTCTTAAGGTAGTTCTTAGAAAATACAATGTAAAGAAATACCACATACATAGATTGGTAGTCCATAGTGTAGATATATCTATTAACCCCAAATTAATCTAATAAATTCAGTATAATTCTAGTAACAGTAAGTACTAATAGGATCTATTTGGGAGAAAGTTGACTAATTTAAATGGGTGAATAAAGTTCCACACATAGCTCAGAAAAATTAAAGAGTAGAGACTCACACTTATCTCACTAGTGTAGTACCAGTTTACTATACTGGTATAGTTCAGAAAGATTTATATGGATCTTTATTTATACGGATCTTTTTCAAGTATCATGGATAATATCACACAGGAATAAAGCCAAATTCTTCACACAACATTAAAAAATGGACTCAAGATTTAATTATGAAAGATATAACTGCAAAGCTTTTGTTGATTCAATAGTAGGTTAAATATTCTTAAATAAGATCTCTCACAATAAAAAAGAAAAAGAAAAAGGTGTGTTTAATTAAAGCAAAATTAAATATTTTTCATACAAGGAAGGACCATATAGACAGTTAACATCTGGAAGGGGTTGTCTCCAGTACTAACAAGTGATTGATATTTAGTCTATATAAGACACTTATGCAAATCAACAAGAAGGAAGGACATTTAAAAAGAAAAGTGGCAGAGGGTATGAAGAGGCAATTCATAGAGTTAAAAACGGAATAGCTGATCGATACAGAAGGTGCCCCCCCCAAAGTGCTCTACCTCACTATTAATCAAGAAAATACTAATTAAATGACATGGAAATATCACTTCTCACTCAACATTTTGTTAAGAATTAGATATGACAAAGACACGGAGAATATGCAGCCCTTGTGCACAGTGGTGGGCATGACAGCTATGTAGTCACTCTGGAGTGTGATCTAGTTGAACTTAATACAACTCTGTGAAAATATTCTCCAACCAAGCCATCTTGTAGCTGGGCACATACACCAATGAAACCTTCACATCACATATCTACAATTCCATTCCTAGGCATGTAAACAGCAGAAATACGCACATATTTTCACCAAAAGATTTGTTCAAGAATATTCATATAGACACTTTACATGATAACAGACTATAATATACATGTCCAACTACAGGATAGATAAATTCTGATATACTTATATGATAGGTCTGTAAAAATAAATAAACTATGACTATACACAATAGGATAAATCTTACTAATATGTTGAGGGAAAGAAGCCAGACTCAAAAGAATTCACACTGTAGGAGTTGATGAGAAATGGTCCCAAACCAGCAAAGTTAATCTACAGTGTTAAACATCAGGAGAGTGTTTACCCTTGCCTGGGGAAGGGAGTGTCTGGAAAGAGGCACAGGAGGGGCTTTTGGCATAAGAGGCACAATAGGGGCTAGGGATGCTCCTTTAAGTGTGTGCTCATTATGGAGATTTCACTAAGCTGTATAGCTGTGATTTTCATACTTTTCAGTATGTATATGAACTTAGATAAAATTTATGTTAAAAATAATTACACATACAAAGCAGCATTATGCAATTTTCCAACATACACCCCAGTCTAAGTAACCATCGCATAAAGAATTCGAAAATGCTGAGAATTTCCATTGACATCACATAGCAGGTCACGGAGTAAGTACACTAAAGTTGATGTCTTGAGGGTAGTGAGAGGAATGTAGGGGGGGATATGGAACATGTGAGTGGGAATATACTAACTGGGAGTAGGAAGCATGAGTGGAATCTGCTAAAGGAAGGCCTACATGGGCCAGTGTTGGTCGTGCATTGAGCTGAGAAAGATGCTTGAGCCAATTGTGTGTACCTGAGTCTGGAGGAAGAAAATCATATTAATCAAAATCCTGTGAGTACCAGGTCCTGGGATACAGTAGAAAGCAAGAAACACATAGCTTCTTCCCTCAATAATTCAATAGTCATATGAGGATACAGACTTTAACAAGCATTCAAATAATAATGGATTAAAATTCTCATAAATGCAATTCAAATAAGCATTCAAATCATAATGGATGAAAATTCTAATAAATGCAAATGACAAATGCAAAAAGACATAGGACGCAATGGAATAAGACAAGAGAAGGGAAACTGTCAAGCAGTTCCCCGTCTTCAGTAGACCTTGAGATGGGTCTATAGAGTTGCAGAGTAAGGTAAGTGACCTAGCCCAAAACATAGGAATGAACCCAGGAGTGTTATTTACACAGCAGAGGAGGCTAATTGACTCACCACAGGATATCAACTTGAGATGTCTCTGGCCAAATGGGATTTCCATGCACACTATTTAATGCAAATTTAGGTATTTGCCTATTGATTTTGCCAATATGGCAAAATTTCTGGTTTTTTTTGTTTGCTTGTGTATTTTGCAGTTAAGATTAAGCAAAGAGAGGATAAGAGTAAAACTACTATCTCATTTAAATGGAGACGACCTCTCCCTCGTCTGACTACTGATAAATAGACTCATAGTGAAGTGATTAAAAATTGTTGCTAAGACAATCTTTTGGAAATTATCAGTATTTACTAATTAATACTGTAACAATTTAACATGATATATTAAATATATATAGCTGTATATAATATATATATATAACTATACACCTAAAAACAACTATGAAATTTAGAAGTGTCTAGGAAATAGTGCATATAAGAATCAATTTAAAAGTTAAATATTGTCTGGGTGTGGTTGCTCAAGCCTGCAATCCCAGCACTTTGGGAGAACTTGAGCCTAGGAGTTGAAGAGCAGCCTAGTCAACATGAGAGATTTAGTCTTTAAAAAAAAAATTAACCAGGCATGGTGGCTGAAATGGGATGATCACTTGAGTCCCAGAGGTTGAGGCTACAATGAGCTGGGATCATGCCACTGCACTTCAGCCTGGGCAATTGAGTTAGCCTTGTCTAAAATAAAATAAAATAAAATAAAATCGTTAAAATTTTCCCTATCTCCTCACTGTATACCTTATGGACTTTTTCTAGAAAATATATGTAACCTGTGGCAATAATCGCAATGTAGAGTCAGACACTAAGACATTCAAGACACCAATATTCCATGTAGGAGCATAGAATATTCTGCAAGTTTTAAAATTATGAAGGCTGTGAAAGCTAGAAAACTTCAGTCAGAGAGAACCCCTGGAACAATTTTATCCTGACATCTATGGATCTGTTTCAGTTGCAGCAACGTTAATGGACTGAAAATCCAAAGTCATTAAAAGTGTTTGGCATAATACAAGGTGTGATACGTGTGAGTAATACTTAACCAACTGTTTCTGGAGTGATTTCATGGGTTGTCAAGCTCTGATATGATTAACAGCATCCAAAATATGTACTTACTGTTCATGCTTAGGAACAATTTTCATCTGGTAACGCACGGGTCATCCATCAAACTATTGTGTACTGATGCTTCTTAAGGAGAGTGAGTGGATAGAATGGGCCTGGGTTCCTCTCTAGCTCCATGGTTCTGCGATTGTAGACATGTGAGTTAATCTTACTGTGGCCTGATTTTGTCACCTATACAATCAGGAAGTGACCCGGTAGCCATGCTGCTGTGATGGTCTGTTTGTTTTAACAGTAACTTCTTTCCCCAGTGACTATTATACTTGGTTACTTCTTTTCCAGTACTGAACACATACTAAACAAAATGAGCCATCTGAATGCTGCTTGATGAACATGAACTTAGGAATTAAGAAGGGAATGTACTTGGAGGTACATCATCTTGGCTGCAGTAGATCTTGAGGAGGATATGAGCTCCTACTCTTTGTAGAATCCACCTTCTGAGACAGTCATGGGATGGGCCACTTGAGTTTTCCTCCATAAAACAGTTTGCTTTTCAACTGTAGAGATGGCAGTTAGCCTGACAGTTTGCAGCTACCCTCAGACTCCACCAAAGCTTTTGAGCTGAGGCCAAGCTCTTTCTCCTCAATTCTTAGGCAATGAATAGCAGAGTGGGGTTCATAGGGCCTGGTCATTTCTGCTCAGTGGTTCTGAGTGACCTATTGGGTTGGCAGAGACCTGTCAGATTTGCATCACAGTCTGAAGCTTTCCCGGACTGAACCTGCTTCTTCTCTTTCTTTTCATGGATCAGCATGAGGACTGAAAGACCTTTTCTGCTATGCCTGCTTCTTCCCTCTCTGTCTTTCAAAGGCATCCTCTCCTGCCCCCAGATTTCCAATGAATATATTACATTTCTAAATCTGCTGAGTGTCTAATACTTGGTAAACCCAAACGGATACTTCTTTCTAGTAACTGAACAGTATTCTACTGGATTTCATGGCCCCCTATTCTGCCTAGTACGTGTGGCTACTGTTTCTTTACCAATTACAGCATTAACCTTGCTCTAATCTTCGATCTCTCTCTCTCTCTCTCTGGATAAGATACATTGAGATATATAATCATAGATTTATATCCACTTCCTGAAAGCACCCAATCCAGATCAAAGCCCTGTTTTATTATACCTTCTAACTCAGTATCCTAACCCAAATCCTGGATCTGTAAGAACAAGATCTTTCTAATATTTATCCAGATTCCTACCAGTTCCCCATGGTGTGTGTTCTTCCTGGATGTGGAGATAATAAATGCAATTTGTTTAGCTACAGGTGTGTTCTTGATGATCTTTGGTTACATTCATAACTGTATTCTAACAGATACTTTACCAGAGAGATTACTGTATCCCCCATATTCATTCATTTGCCCATTCATTCATTTATTCACTCTACAAGCATTTTTTGAGCACCGACTTTGTGCTGGAGATTGCTAGACACTGAAGAGTTTGAGATGAACTATATGTTCCTGGTCACAAAAATTGTGCAGTGAGATGAATGCTGCCATGTACTACATACTGGCTGTTCATCAGTCAGACACTGTCCTCAATGCTTTATGTAGATTATCTATGGTCCTCACCAGAACCTCCAAGGGAGAATTATTTCTTCATTTCTACAAACAAGAAAACTCAGGCTCAGACAGGTTAAACAAGCACAGCTAAAAAGTGGCAGAAGCAGGATTTACACAACTCCAAAGTCTGTGAGTTCTTCCAGGGAGATAGAAATCCCTGAAATCAGGCTGTCCACAAAACTGGCTCATTTCACTCCAAATGAAGTTGGCCATACATAGAATAAAACAAAATTATACCTCAAATTTATATTTAAAGACTAGCTTTTTAGGGTTCTGGTAAGATGGCAACGGCATAAGTGGACTTGTGAGATTCTCCAAATGTGAGTTCCCAAAAAGACTCTTACTTTTCATCCCCCATCCCCCAGCCCACCACCAGCCATGCTGGTCCAAGGCCCAGGGACCTTTGGTCCCCCTGCTGCTGCAGTTCCACCATACGTCACTCCAGCCTGCGTGGGAGTCTCGGATCTCAGTTCTCTCCCTGGCTACATTGTCTCTCCTCCAGCACCCAGCACCAAGCCGCCGGTCACTCAGGGAGGCTCTGGGTGCCCACCCCTCAGAAACACAGGTCCCATTCCTGGTTGAAGTACCCTGTGGGGGGCCCAGGGCCACTCTCACCACTCACTGCCTGCCCTTTGGAGCATTGGAGCTCTGGAGCTCTGGACCCACCCTGGCTGAGGCACTCAGTGCATGACCCCAAGCTTGAGGACACAGACAAGCGGAGAGAAATGGATCTGCAAAAGTGAATCTGCCTTGGCCATTCTCCAGGCAGAGATTTCCATTGCCCCGCCAACCTATTAACAACCCCCACCTCAGTTCCTAAGGTAACAGTCACTAAACAGGAGACAAAGCCCCACCCCTACGCTGAATCAGACAAAAGCAACTCCCAGGCAGCAGGCTAAAAAACAAACAAACAAACAAAACAGCACCTGTAGTTCCAGCTACTTGGAAGGCTGAGGCAGAAGGATTGCCGGAGCCCAGCAGGCGAGGCTACAGTGATGGGGAGTGGCCATTGCACTCCAGGCTGGGTGACAGAGTGAGACCCCAACTCAAAACAAAAACAAAAACAAACCCAAACTGTGAGTAAATTTAGCTGCCTGCAATGAAAAACAAAGGGGAGAGGCCGGAGATCAGAGCTGAAGTGACTGTAGTCTGATCTCTTATTTTGACTTATGATTTTATCATTTTGACTGTTTTGATCACTTTTGCTGTTTGCCTCCTAACTTACGCTGTTTCATGATTTTATTGGTCTGTCTCTGTGTAGCTATCAGTATTCTTTTGGGAATCTTTCTTACATGTCTTTTTTCACTTCTCTCTGGCCTTGTGTCTCTTTCTCACCTGATAGTTGGTATATATGTCTGTTTTCCCTCTTGGTCTTCTCTCTTTCTAACTTCCTATTGACCCCCCTTTCCTCCATTATTTTCCCCTTTATACCCCTTTTTAATCTAGGGACCAAGCCTACATACTCTGCACGGACAGATTGTAAGGCAGAGGGAAATAGGTTCCAGTGTGCTCATACACCTGTTCATGGATGCTAGAATCAGCATATACATTCTGAACCACAGCTTCCCCCTCAATTAAGCCTCAACACTGCAAAAAATACAGATTGTAGCCCACACTCCAACCTTAAAAGTGAACAAAGCCAGAAGACCCTCATAAGGAAGAACAGGATATTGCAGAAGTGAAACAAAAGCAACCCCACCTTCTCTCAAAAACAGAACTAAAGAAGGGGAGGGAAAGGGGGAGAGAGAGAAAAATCTACACAAATGAAGAAAAACCAAAAGAAGAGTATGGGTCTCTCCCAGACCCCTGGGAGGGCAGACACTGAGAAAACTGACTTCGGAATGCAAACAATGAAGAGCCCCCAGAATGAAGGGTCTCAAACTACAAACCTAGATATTGAGACATTAATAGAGAGATTAAAAAGAATTGAGGAGACACAAGAATAAAATAGGAAGGAGCTGATATCTGAGATAACAGTAATAAAGAATACTGTGAATGAAATAAATAACAAACTGATAAGCATGGAAAGCAGAATTACCCAAGCAGAGAAAGAATCTCAGAGCTTGAGGACCAAAATATAGAAATAACCCAAACTCTTAAAAACACAGAAAATAAGCTCAAAAAGACAGAACAAAACCTTCAAGAGATGAGCGATTACTTCAAGAGACTGAACCTAAGAGTAATTGGCTTTCCTGAGGCAGAAAGAGAGACAGAGAACACACTGGAACAAACTTTCCATGAGATCATTCAAGAAAACTTCCCTTATCTAATCAGTGATGCAAAAATTCAAGCACAAGAGATTCAGAGGACCCCTGCAAGACAACAAATGAGAAAACCAACTCCTAGACACATAATAATTCACCTAAACAAAGTAAGCATAAAAGAAAAAATTCTAAAGGCAGCAAGAGAAAAAGGCCAGATCACCTACCATGGAAGACCAATTAGAATAGCAGCAGATTTATCTACAGAAACCCTGCAGGCTAGGAGAGCTTGGAGCCCTATCTTCAAAGTCCTAAAAGATAAACAATTTCAACCAAGAATAACCTACCCAGCCAAGCTAAGCTTCATCAGCAAGGGAGAATTAAAATCTTTCCCAGATATCCAATCCCTAAGAACTTATGCTGCCACCAAACCACCTCTACATGAAACACTTAAGAAAGTACTAAATACAGAAGAAAAGGAAAAAAGAACAATGTTCTTCACAAGAGTACAGGAAAAAGAATAAAATATACATGAAACAACTGTAAAACCAAAAGAAAGACAAAAAAACAAGTGGAAGAACAACAACTCTATAAGAACTCTATGATAGGGATGAACTCTCACATTTCAATAATTAACCTGAATGTGAATGGACTAAACGCACCACTGAAAAGACATAGAACGGCAAAATGGATAAAATATCACCAGGCAACAATATACTGCCTTCAAGAGACCCATCTCACTAGAAAGGACATACACAGACTCAAAGTAAGAGGATGGGAAACAAATTTTCAGGCAAATGGAACACAAAAGAAAGGAGGAGTCATGATCCTAATTTCAGATAAAATACCATTTAAGCTATCAAAAATTTAAAAAGATACAGAGGGCCACTACATAATGATAAAAGGTTCACTCCATCAACAAGAACTATCTATCATAAACACATATGCACCCAACATAGGTGCGCCAACTTTCATAAAGTAACTTCTGGGAAAACTAAAGAAAGATATAGACTCTAACACCATCATAACTGGGGACTTTAATACCCCACTCACAACCCTAGACAGATCATCAGGTCAAAAAAACAGCAAGGAGATCCGGAACCTCAATGTGACTTTGGACCAAATGGACTTAATTGATACCTACAGAACACTCCATCCAAAGACCACAGAATACATATTCTACTCATCACCACATGGAACGTATTCTAAGATTGACCACATAATTGGACATAAATCAAACATAGGCAAATTTAAAAGGACCGAAATTCTAGCATGCACCTTCTCGGACCACAGTGGAATAAAAATAAACATTGACACCAACAAGGTCCCCCCAAAACCCACAAAGACATGGACACTAAACAGCATGATGCTAAACAACTCCTGGGTCAATGATGAAATCAAAACAGAGATCAAAAGATACCTAGAAAAAAATGAAAATGAAGAAACATCTTACCAAAATCTCTGGGACACCTTAAAAGCTGTAGTAAGAGGGGAATTTATATCCCTGCAAACACACATGAAGAAAATGGAAGGAACACAAGTTAACAGCCTAACAAGCCACCTAAGGAGGCTGGAAAGCAAGACCACAAAAACCCTAATTTCAGCAGAAGAATCCAGATCACCAAAATAAAAGCCCAAATCCAGGACATAGAAGACAAAAAGATAATAAAAAATATCAATGAAATAAAAAGCTGGTTCTTTGAAAGGATAAACAAGATCGATGATCCCCTAGCTAGACTGACCAAGAAAAAAAGAGAAAAAACCCAAATAAGCACAATCAGAAACACAAAAGATGAAGTCACATCCAACCCTGAAGAAATACAAAATATCATCAGAGACTACTATGTACACTTGTATGGAAACATACTTGAAAACCTTAAGGAAATGGAGGACTTTCTGACATCACACAACCTACCTAGGTTGGATCAAGAAGAAATTGAGACCTTAAATAGACCAATAACAATCAAGGAAATCGACTACATAATAAGAAAACTTCCTACAAAAAAAAAGCCCTGGTCCAGATGGCTTTCAAGCAGAATTCTACAAGACATTCAAGGAGTAGCTGATACCAATCCTACTGAATGTATTCCAGGCGATTGAAAAAGATGGAACTCTCCCCAAATCATTTTACGAAGCCAACATCACATTGATACCCAAGCCAGGTAAAGATCCAACAAAGAAAGAGAACTACAGGCCAATATCTTTGATGAACATAGATGTTAAAATTCTCAACAAGATCTTAGCAAACCGGATTCAACAACACATGTCAAAAATCATCCAACATGACCAAGTAGGCTTCATTCCTGGGATGCAAGGCTGGTTCAACATTTGTAAAACCATAAATGTAATTAAATACATCAACAGATGTCAAAACAAAAACCACATGATTATATCATTAGATGCAGAAAAAGCTTTTGATAAAATCCAACACCCCTTCTTGATAAAAACCCTCGAACATCTAAGCATATGGGGAACACACCTCAGAACAGTAAAACCATCTATGAGAAACCCACACAGCCAGCATGCTCCTAAATGAACAAAAATTGGAACCATTTCCCCTGAAACCTGGAACAAGACAAGGATGCCCACTCTCACCCCTCCTGTTCAACATAGTATTGGAAGTTCTGGCTCAAGCAATCAGAGATGAGAAGCTAATCAGGGGTATCCAAATAGGAAAAGAGGAAGCCAAGTTATCTCTCTTTGCAGATGATATGATTGTGTACCTTGAAAACCCAAGAGAATCTGTCAAAAACCTCCTTACACTGATAAAGGCCTTTGGCAAAGTCTCAAGATACAAAATAAATGTACAAAAGACAATCGCATTTCTTTACACCAATAATAAACAAACAGAAACCCAAATAAAAAGCACAATCCCATTCACAATAGCCACAAAAAAAATGAAATACCTTGGCATCTTCCTAACCAGAGACTTGAAAGACCTTTGCAATGAAAACTACAAAACACTGCTCAAAGAAATCAAAGATGACACAAACAAGTGAAAAAATATCCCATGCTCATGGATTGGAAGAATCAACATTGTGAAGATGTCCATCTTACCTAAGGCAATCTACAGATTCAATGCAATACCCATCAAATTACCAGCAACATTCTTCTCAAATCTAGAAAAAAACAACACAGGAATTCATATGGAAACACAAACATCCAAGAATAGCCAGAACAATCCTCAGCAAAAAAAGCAAAGCAGGTGGTATCACATTACCAGACTTCAAACTTTACTATAAAGCTACAATCATCAAAACAGCTTGGTACTGGTATAGGAACAGGCATATAGATCAATGGAATAGAATTGAGATTCCAGAAGCAAAACCTCAATTTCTCAACCAACTCATCTTCGACAAAGCCTCCACCATCTATCACTGGGGAGAGCAGAACCTATTCAGTAAATGGTGCTGGTAAAACTAGCTGACCACACGCAGAAGATTGAAACAGGACTGCTATCTATCTCTTTACACAAAAATTAAATTTAAATGGATCAGAGACCTAAATGTAAAACCTCAAACCATAAGAACCTTAGAAAATGAAGGACATACCCTCATGGAAGTTGTAACTGGCATCCAGTTCCTGAACAAAACCCAAAACCCACACGTCATAAGAGAGAAGATAGACAAATGGGACCTTATTAAACTGACAAGCTTCTGCAAAGCCAGAGAAACCATCAAGAGAGCAGAGAGACAGCCTACAGACTGGGAAAAAGTATTTGCCAACACCAGGTCTGACAAAGGCTTAACATCTTGGATCTACAAGGAACTCAAACATGCTGAAAAGAAAAAACAAACACCCCATTATAAAATGGGCAAAAGATATGAACAGACACTTCACAAAGGAAGGCATCCGAGCAGCCAACAGACACATGAAGAAATGTTCAACCTCACTAATCATCAGGGAGATGCAAATCAAAAGCACACTGAGATACCACCTAACTCCAGTCAGAATGGCAATTATCCACAACTCAAAAAATATCAGCTGCTAGAGATGGTGTGGCGAAAGGGAACACTTCTACACTGTTGGTGGGAGTGTAAACTAGTGCAACCTCTGTGGAAAGCAGTGTGGTGATTCCTAAAATCTCTAAATATCAACCTTCCATATGACCCCTCAATCCCCCTACTGGGAATATATCCTGAAGAACTCGAATCACTCTATAAAAAAGATACCTGCACACGTATGTTTATTGCAGCATTGTTCACAATAGCAAGAACCTGGAAGCAACCATGCTGTATCAAAAGAGGTCTGGATTTAAAAAATGTGGTACGTATACACGATGGAATACTATGCAGCTATAAAAAAGAACAAAATCATGAATTTTGCAGCAACCTGGATGGAACTAGAGTCTATAATACTAAGTGACCTCTCACAGAAACAAAGATCCGAGTATCACATGTTCTCACTTATATAGTGGACCTTGAACATCCAATGTAATACTATAAGAAAATGACTTACAGTAGTGGGAAAATATGTGGGGGAGGGAGATGGTATTAATGGTAGTAAATATCTGTCTGGGGACAGGGAAACACCTCTTATCAACAAGGGTGCCTGAATGAAACGTATTTGTATACCTAACCCTTAACTGTACCCCACAATATCATAATAAAAAGTATTGATTATATTAAAAAATACTTTTTTATTGAGGAAGGATTTATATATGTTCAGAACTATGAAATCTTACAATAGAACTTGCTATGGGTACATATTCACTTTCTGTTTAGTTAATGATATGATTTCATTATCAGTGGTCATTATATTAGTATAAAGTTCATCATTGTATTTATATAATTAGTTATTATATTAATCATCTCAAACTGCCATAATGAAATAGATTGGGTGGCTTAAACAACAGAAATTTATTTTCTTACAGTTCTGGAGGCTGGAAAGTCCTAAAAAAGGCCTGAGGGGATTCGGTCTCTGGTGAGGGCCCTCTTCTTAACCCACAGCCAGCAGTCTTCTTGGTATGTGCTCACGTGTTCTTTTCTTTATGCATGGAGGGAGAAAAAAAGAGAGAGAGACAGACAGAAAATATGCACAATGAAACTTTCTGATGATTGATGATTCTTCTCATAAAGGCACTAATCCCATCATGGGAGACTCACCCTCACAATCTCATCAGACCCTAATTATCTCCCAAATGCCCCATCTGCAAATATTATCACATTGGGCAGCAAAGCTTCAACGTGTGAATTTGGGGTGTGGGAGGGCACAGACACTTAGTTCGTAACAAATGGTCTAATCTCTGATGAAGCAGCTGAGATTTTAGACTGCTTTACTATGGCACACAGAGTTCACAGGGCATCGGGGAAAGGGTTGCAGAAGAGAATGCACCCCAAACTTTCCTGTTTCTTCTTTCTATATGTAAAGCAACCACACAGCTCCACAGGCTTTGGAGTCCTGCTGTGTTTAGTGTGGGCCTTTCATGAATATTTCATAAGAAGTCCTACGGCCATGAACAGTGATGAGACCACTGGGCAGGAGGTGCTGGCATCACTGTCTAACTCAATTTAAACCTTATTAATGGAATCAGACAGCTTCTGGCAGCTAAATAGAAGGCAAGAGGTGAAGAAGAGGCAGAGCACTGGGAGATCAGGTACCTCTTGCAAATTATATGATATTCTAACCAAACCACACTTCTTGGAAACTCTGTAACTCCTAAGCTATGAAGTTCTCAAATTAAACCTATGTTATATTTTATTTTTTCTTAATTAAAAAATTAAATATTAAATAAATCTAAAATAATATGTGCAGCATATATAAAAATAAGAAATATCCATGGGTTCATTTGAAAAATGGAATATTAACATCATTTTTGAATACTCTCTGTGTGTCCTTTCTGACCCAATCTGTCCCCTGTTTTCTTCTCAAAGGTAACTACTGACCAGAATGTTGTAGGTTTAAAAAAAAAAAATCTCTGTTTTTCTTTATAGATTTTACCACATATATATGTATACTAAAATAATATCTTTTTAGTTTTGCATGTTTTTGAACTATATATAAGTAGAAAACAAGATTTTCTTTAGCTACTTACTATGATTACATGCTGCATTTCAAAATATTACTGCAAATACAATTTTTAAAAAAACTTCAAAGGCTTCCCATTTCAGAAAATGCCCTTTTTCTGCTTCCATTAACTGGAAATTGGAAGGAAAAAAAAGAAGCAACAACAAAGCTGCATGGCATGTTTTTAGTTGTCACTATTCCCCCATTGAGTTCATGGGGTATATGAAGGGCTGAGGGGGAGGAAGGTAGGAAGGGGGTGGGAAATGGAGAAGAGAAGCAAGGTGGGCAGACACAGAACTGACCAATCAGAGCATTTTTATACCCTGGGCAACAGCAATAGGTTCATAGCAAACATGTGACTCAAGTCAAGTCAGTAGGAGTGAAACTCTGGTCTTTTGCCAGAACTATTAGAGAGATTCCACTGGAGTAAATGATGCTTTTACTCATTCAGCTTTTAGTTTTTCACTGTCAATAGAACCCAACTATAGAGACAATCTTGGTGATAACAACATAGTGATTTTGTTGAAACAAGGCAAATAAGAAAAAATAATTTTAAAGAGTTGATATGAATAACTTATGAATTGTGTATGTCTTCATTTTATTACTTAATCATATATCACTGAGCCACCCAGACTGATCCACCACCAATGGAACACCCAGACTTATGCAATAACAATTAAATTTGGTTATCCTCCATCTGTTACAAAGTATTGCTTCACACACATTTTTTATTTTGAGCTATAAATATGTATTTATTAAGATGGGATAATAGAACATATTTTACTTAACACTTTTTTAGTTTGAGTTCTATTTTTGCAATATTTAGGTATATAATGTATGGGCCTTCTTTTATACTCTTACAAATTGTTAGGGACAGACTGGCAGGAACTAGTTCCTATTACTAGAGAATACCTAGCTCCAATCTTAATTTTTATCCAAATGCATGTCAGTTCTTCTCTTTTCATCTCCCTCTGTTCCTATTAGCCCTTTCTGGTTCTTCACAAGTTTAGCACTGGGTTCACTCCTGTTCCCTCAGGTAGCTCTCCTCACCCTCTGTCAAGTTCTACCGGCCCCTCTGACCACTGCTGCCTACCCAAAGTTATGGGGCTTCATCTGTGGAGGGTAGAGGCTGAAGAGGAATGTGTTAGGGCCACCATGTGTGTGTGTGTTTGTGTGTGGTGTGTGTGTGTGTGTGTGTGTGTGTGTGTGTGTGAATCAAGATGGGGTGGGGGTAGAAAAAAGGTAGGATGGTAAAACGAAAATGATAAAGAGAAGATACCTTGCAGGAATAAAATAAAATATACTCCTCTACAAAATGATACTGATGGATATTTGTCTGTCTTAGAATTTCAAAAGGAGAAACACACATGAGCGCACAGGGTTCAGAGGGTAATAACAAAGGTGTCAGTGAGACCATCTCTATATCGGCAGTTGTGGGAAGCTTACTTTGAGAACTACAGATATTCAGACTCAGAGTTTCTTTAACTTAAGGGGTAAATGTGAGTCAATTTACTTTAATTGATAAATCAATTTTACTCTTTTTTTGAGTCAGGGCCTCACTCTGTTGCCCAGGCTGTACTGCAGTGGCATGATCATGGCTCACTGCAGCCTCCATCTCCTGGGCTCAGGCAATCCTTCCGCTTCAGCCTCCTGAATAGTTGAGACTATAAGCACCCACACTCATGCCCAGCTAATTTTTTGATTTTTTTGTAGAGATGAGGTCTCACTATGTTGCTTAGGCTGGTCTTGAACTCCTAGGCTCAAGCCATCCTCTTTTCTTATTCTCCCAAAGTGCTGGAATTACAGGTCTGAGCCACCTCACCTGGCCAAGAATTTTACTTATTTTTTAGCCAAAGCCAAGTCAGATTCCCACTACTACGAAATTGTGACCCCACTTGGCTTGCTCCCCTGCCTCATTTCAGGCTAAGTTTTCTAATGAGGTGAAGCATTCTCAATCAATTGGCCAAGATAACTACAGTCTCATGAGTCCACATGTCCTTTTAAAATAACTTGAACAATAAAAACACAACAGGGACATCTGGACAATGGCTTGGGTCTTCAGAAATGCATCAGTAGGTACTAAAGGCAGTTAAAGATGAAAGGAAATCTCTATACTCTCCACTTGATAGCTATAGTCCCAGAATCACCAGTGGCTTCATAAACAGAAATAGGGAAAAACGAGACAAATAGGGTGAGAAAAAGGTTCAGGGGAACTACAGAAACAAGAGGAAAGATACAAAGTAGAGGGCTGAAGAAGCATCATAACACTGTCACACTAGTGGTTGTAACTGCAGTGAGGGGGCTAGCAGAACACCAAGGGACAACACTCTTAGACCTTAGGAAGAATACAACATGGTGATCATGCTGCAAACTGTGACTGTGTTTGCAGTTCCTGCCTAGGAGAGAAGATGTGAGTGTGAATGGAGGACTTCTTTTCTAGTGCAATCTGAGATTCAAACACATGTGTTAGCATCACCTGGGTGCTTGTCATCATTGATTCCTGGACCGCACTGAGACCTAGTGGACTGCAACTCTGAGATCAGGGCCTGGGATATGCATTTTAAGCAAATTCCCCAGGAGGCTCATAGGCATAATGTTTGAGAATTAGTAGCTTAAAGGACAACTAAGAACATACATTTTGTTTTATCCATCTCCTAACTTGTGTTTTGGCTGGTGAGGAATGAAACAACACTGGAGGATTCCAGTGCAACCCAAGAAACTCTCTGTGAGACAGAAGTTTGCTTTCATATTTATTTATTTATTTATATATTTTATTTTAAAGATGTGGGGGTACAATTCAGGATTAGGTATACAAGTGGTCATGACACAGGTAAAATTTGGGCCTCCCTTTGGTCTCCACTTGGCCTGATTTGAGATCAGTTACCCTTATTGATATTGTGCCAGAAGCTTGCTTTTTGCAGAACAAGCCAGCACACAGTGTAGAGGGCTGGTTGAACAACCTCACTGACATGATCTTATCTACTCTGAACTTCGAAGAATACAAATTACAGAAATTTAGTAAGCTCATGAGCATGGAAAAGGAATGACTATAAGTTAGATATGATGAAGTATTTAGTAAAAATGACAATATGAGCTCCGAATCTGTGATGTTTGGATAAGGTCACTACAGCCCTTCTTATCTTTTCATTAATGACAACCTCAGCTGAGCTACTCATCAAAGCTGACCCAGCTGTGTAATGGTTGTACAACAGGATATTAAAATAGAAGCATCAGATAACGAAGAGACTTGTGAAAGAGAACACTGATTTGAATTTGAAAAATATATGTGGCCAAGGATGAGTTGACATAACCAGAGAAGAGAGGATTTGGGGGAGGAGAGAACTTTTTGGAGAGAACTATTTGTGACCTGAGTCCTGTCTTCCTCTAAAAGGAAGGAGGGATGAATGGGCTCTTTCCCTTCACCCCAGTGCAAGAGAGATGCTGCAATGGACAGAATGTTTACATGCCCCCAAATTTCACATGTTGAAGTTCTAATCCCCAAGGTGATGATGTTAGGTGGTAGGCCCTTTGGGAGGTGGTTAGGTTCACTGTCATGATAAAATTAATTCCCTTATAAAAAACATTGAAGAGAGACTTCTTGCCCTTCTGCCATGGAAGGTTAGAGTGAGAAGATGCCTGTCTGTGAGGAAGTGGATACTTATCAGACTGAATCTGCCAGCACCTTGATCTTGGACTTCCCAGCCTCAAGAACTGTGGGAAATACATTTCTGTGGTTTGTAAAAGCACCATGTCTACGGTATTTTGTTATAGAAGTCTAGACAGATGAGCATAGGTGCTCTAAGGAGATGAAGAGATCACTGAGAGTTTATTGAGATCGCCGTGAGTCACTTGTAATCAGAAGTTCATAGTGACTGAGGATTCTGCCTGGAAATATAGTGTACAAAAGTCCAGCTGTTGGTAGATGTGCTGAGGGATCAACGCTTTGGAATTGGCCTGCACCTGCAGGGTGGCTGTTCACAGGTTGATGTCTCTGTTTTTCCCTTACTCCAGATGTGCCCTGCATGCAATGAAACTGCTAGACTAAAGTTATCTTAGGTCCAAAAGGCCCCTGAATGACCAACCAACTTCAAGAAGAAAGAAAAAAAGCTGAGAATATGGTCAAATTCCTAGAATATAGGTGACTAGATGGGAAAAGATGTATCCTCAAAAGAAAAAAAAAAAACTCAGAGAGACCACTGTAGTGATAGAAGGGTTTTGCACAATCAGTGAATAGGTCCACAAGAGGAAAAGCCAGGTCTAACGATCTGTCAGGCTCTAAAGGCTCTAGGTCAGCTTATGACGAACCATTAAAGTGAGACTTTTGCTGTTTTTCTTTCATTTCCTCCCTCTCATCCCCCTCCAATACCCCTGTCTCAACCTCGGAGTCATCAGAAATAGCAACTGGATATGGAGAGTTGATATGATGCAGGAAGGGAGAAGGAGTCAACCACACTCTCCTTTCCCAGCTTCAGCAAAACCTGGCTAGAAAGAAAGGGAGCAGTCTCGCCTTTAAATGAGGATTCGACCTCCTGGACTTGAATTGAGACTTTACTTTGCAACTTTAAGTTATCAGAGGGACCTAAAGGAATTTTTAAAAATAATTTTCTGACTTTTCATTCAGGAACAAGAACAAAACAGAACAAACAAAGCACAAGGAACATATGAGACAAAAAATAAAGCTTCTTTGGAGTTGCCTGCCAGGAGGAACTCTGAACTTGTGTGCTGGTTCCACTTGGTGAGTGGACCTCTAGGAGCTTTGTGCCCCGGGTATAGTTTGAGCTACTTGGTTGCCGTTCAATGTTATCCTTCTGATTTGATTTCTTAAGCTAGAAATCTGGAACTAAGGAAAATGCAGATTTTAGCGAGCTTGAAGTCTTCTGGGGTGGGAAGTTTTCCATAAGAAACAGATGATAAAATTACAAGTACACAATTGCCAGGACCCCTTCCAGTGCTTGGAAAGGGTCCTTTCAAGTGAGTGGCCTGGAAGCTTGAGCCACTTTAGTGGATCATAGCACAGTGATCCACCTCTCTCAAGAGTCAACTAATCTCTTCCCCATCCTGCCATCCCAGCCATCAGCTAGTCTTGCCAACTCTGCTTTCAAATATATCCCAAATCCCAGTACATAGCAATATTTCCCTAACCCTGGACCAAGACACCCTCATTTCCCACTTGGATTAGGTCAGCATCTTTAAATTTCCCCCTGAAGTCCACCTTTGGTTCCTTTTGCACATTCAATAATCAGAGTGATCTTGTACAATCACAATTTGGATCCTTGTATAATTTCTCTCTTCCAGTGGATTCTTGCTGAATTTTGAAGAAAAGCTGAGTCCTTACTGTGTCTTATGAGGCTTTGTGTGACTTGGTCCCTGGTTATTTTCTGACCTCATCTCCCGTCATTGTGCTCACTGTGCTCCTGCTCACCGTGCTCCTGCCATGTTGGCATCCTTGTTGTTCCTCAAGCACACTGAGCCCATTTCCACCCCAGGGTCTTTGCATTTACTGTTTTATCTGCCTGGACTATCCTTCTCTTGGATTGTCTCATGGTTTGCATTCCAGATTTCACCTCCTGAGAGAGGCCTCCCTTGAGCACTGTTCCCAACCCAATCTCCCACTATAACCTGATTTCAACCTTTACTCGTGCACTCTGCTTTAATCTCTTCAAGGCACTAAACATGGTCTAAGATTATATTAATTCAAGCTCATTGTGTATTGCTCTCAGTCTCCTATGCAGTAAAGACTTTGCCTCATTTAATGCTGCATTCACATTTGATTTGAATGTTTAATATACAAAAAATGCTCAAACTGATTGCGTGAAATAAATACAGGTGTTACCTATATTCTAAAAAGAAGACTTTTCACTAGTACAGGAGACTTCCTTTCTAGTCATCTGTACTGCATAGATTTCACAGTAATAAAAACCTCCTTCAATTCTTCCCATTTGATGATTAAATTGGAGTCACTCAGAGGTTAGTATAGTGAGAGTGTGGAACTTGAGACTTCTACCAACAATAATTCAAAAATGACTGAGCCTAAGTCTCCTTCACAGAGTTCATGATCTACTTGGGCTTAGATTCTCCTTGCCAAGGAGTCCAAGTTCTCTGGGTCATCTCAGGACCATGATGGAGACTAGACATTTCTAGTGGGCTCAGAATTTGTCTGCTGACAGACTGTGACTCAGTGGTCATCCAGATCTGGAGAGAAGATTTCTATGATATCAGCACCTCAACCTGTGGAGCCTGGCCATCCTCTATCTGCCCTCTGGCAGGAAACAAGTTTGACAGCAATTTACCTGTGACACCCAGATCTCTGTGATGATGCCAGAGAGGAAACAGGACCAGAGAAAAATAAGCCTTTTTCCTGCTGCTGCCAGATGCTGAGAAATCCTAGTCTAGTCTGCAAGTCACACCTATTGATGAACTTGCTAGCAAAGGGGAAAAGTATTGAGTTACATGATTTCTCCCTGGGAGGATTTACCCTGTTGCTATGGAGGCACACTGTATCCTAGCATCGGCATTCATGATGTGCTAATCAAGAATATATACATGCTGAGGATGCAGAGAAAAAAAAAGTGATCAGTGTAAGACTGGTTTAGATAAGATTGCATCTCTGAGCGACCCTCAGAGAAACAAAGCAGAGCAAATTGAAGAATCTATGCATTTGGATAGGATTTATCTACTCATTTATTTATCTATAGTCTATAAATGGATATTCACATGAGGATGCACACACACAGGCATACCTTGTTTTATAATGCTTTTCAGATGTTGTGCTTTTTACAAATTGAAATTCTAAGACATACAAATACTCACCAATTATCATTTTGTATACAAGCACATTTTATTTTCTTATTTCTTCAAGACATCTCTTCATCAGTTTTTTTTCGTTATTTCTACCTTTTTTCCACACTCACTTCTATTCTAATACACACACACACTCACACACACACACACACACACACACACACACACACACACACACACCCTCTGCCTTCCGGAGATAACACTTCCGTATTCCCTGAGTCACAACAATATTGAAATCAGGTCAGTTAATAACTGTATGATGCCTCAAAGTGTTTAAGTAAAAGAAGAAGTTGCAGGTTTCTCACTTTAAATAAAAAGCTAGAAATGATTACACTTAGTGAGGATGGTATGCTGAAAGCTGAGACAGTCAGAAGCTTAGGATCTTGCACCAAACAGTTAGCTAAGTTGGGAATGTAATGTAATGTAAATGAAAAGTTCTTGAAGAAAATTAAAAATGCTTATCCAGTGAGCACACAGATGCCAAGAAAGCAAAACAACCTTGTTGCTGATATAAAGAAAGTTTGAGTGATGAAACCAGTTACAACATTCCCTTAAGCCAAAGCTTAATACACAGCAAGACTCTAACTCCCATCAGTTTTATGAAGGCTGAGATGGGGAGGAAGATGCAGAAAGTTGGAAGCTAGCAGAAGCTGGTTCATGAGGTATAAGGAAAGAAATTATCTTTATAACAGGAGAGTGCAAGGTGAAGCAGCAGGGCTCATGTAGATGCAAATAATTGGTGAAGGTGGCCACACTACACAACAGATTTTTCACTGTAGATGAAACAACCTTCTAGTAGCAGAAGTTGCAGTGTAGAACTTTGATAGCTGGAGAGAAGTCCATGCTTGGCTTCAAAGCTTCAAGGGATAGGCTGACTCTCTTGTTAGGGGTTAATGCAGCTGGTGACTTTAAGTTGAAGCCAGTGCTCATTTACCAGTCTGAAAAGTCCTAGGAACCTAAATTATTCTAAATCTACCCTGCCTGTGTTATCTACAAGCAGAACCATAAAGCCTGGACAATAGGTATTTTAAGCCCACTGTTGAGACCTACCGCACAGAAAAAATGATTCTTTTCAAAATATTACTGCTCATTAACAATGGACCTGGTCATCAACGAGCTCTGATTGAAGAAACTGATGTTTTCATTTTGCTCACACAACATCCATCCTGTAGTCCATAAACGGAGGAGAGTAATTTTGAATTTCAAGTCTTATTTTTTTAAGATTACATTTCATAAAGCTATAGCTACTATAAATAGTGATTTTTCAGATGGATCTAAGCAAAGTACGTTGAAAACCTTCTGGAAAGGATTTGCCATTCACGATGCCATTAGGAATATTTGCAATTTGTGGGAAGAGGTCAAAATATCAACATTAACAAGAGTTTGGGAGAAGCTGATTCCAACTCTCTTGAATGACTTTGAGGAGTTCAAGACTCAGTGAAAGAAATAACTGCAGGTGAGCCTAGCAAGAGAATCAGAATTGGAAGTAGAGTCTGAAGATGAGACTAGATTGCTGCAATCTCAGGATCATACTCGAACAGGTAAAGAGTTTCTTCTTATGTTGAACATAATAAGTGACTTCCTGAGATGGGATTGTTTCCTGGTGAAGATGCTGTGGACATTTTTGAAACAATAGCAAAGGATTTGACTATTACCTAAACTTAGTTGTTAAAGCAGCAGCAGTATTTAAGAAGATAGACTTCAACTTTGTAAGAAGTTTTGCTGGGGGTAAAATGTTATCAAGCAGCAATCATGTGCTATAGAAAACTCCTTTATGAAAGTAAAAATCAATTGATGTGGCAAACTTCCTATTGCACTGTTTTAAGAAATTACCAGACACCCAACCTTCAGCAATCAGTACCCTGCTTGGTCAACAGACATCAACACCGAGGCAAGACACTCCACCAGCAAAAAAGATTTTATCTCACTGAAGGTTTAGATGATCATTAGCGCTTTTATCAAAAAAAAATTTTTTTTTTTTTTTTTTTGAGTTGGAGTCTCATTCTGTCGCCCAGATTGGAGTGCAGTGGCCACTCCCGGCCACCGCAGCCTCGACCTGCTGGGCTCCGGCGATCCTTCCACCTCAGCCTTCCAAGTAGCCAGAATTACAGGCATGCACTACCACGCCCAGCTGATTTTTTGATTTACTGTAGAGATGAGGTCTCGCTGCCCAGGCGGGTCTCAAACCTGCGGGCTCAGGCAATCCACTCACCTCAGCCTCCCAAGGGCGCAGGATTACAGACTGAGCCACCGAGCCCAGCTAAAAAAATTATTTTTAAATTAAGGTATGTACATTGTTTTAGTTAGACATAATGCTGTTACCCTCTTAATAGATTATAGTATGGTATAAACAAGACTTTTATATTCACTGAGAAAGTAGAAAAAGTTGTATTGCTCATTTTGTTGAAATATATGCTATATTGTGGTGATCTGGATCCAAACCTGTAATATATTTGAGGTATACCTGTGTGTGTGTGTGTGTCTGTGTGTGTGTGTGTGTGCACGTGCATGTGTGTGTAAATACATACATATGCAACGAGAGTGAGAGAGAAATTGAGACAGAGAGAGAGATTTATTACAAGAATTTTGTTCACATGACTATGGAGGCTAAGAAATGCCAGAGTCTGTCTTTCCAAGCTGGAAACCCAGGAAAGTCATTGGTGTAGACCCAATTCGAGTCTGAAGACCTAAGAGCCAGAATAATTGATAGTGTAATTCTAGTGCGATGTTTCATCTCACAAAGGTCAGGTAGAGAAAGATACTTTTTCTTTACTCCACGTTTTGTTCTACTCAGGCCTTCAACAGATTAGAAATCAGATGAGGTTCACCCACAATAGGGAGAATGGCCTGCTTTACTCAGGTAAATCATTTCAATTGTTAACCTTATCCAGAAACATATTCATAGGCGTACCTAGAAAAATGTTTAACCAAATATCTGAGCACCCTGTGGCCCAGTCAAATTGACATGCAAAATTATTCATCACAGAGATTAAGGGGGAAACTTCTGGAGCAATATTTTCAGGCTGATTTCGAAAGAAGAGAGAATTGTCTAAAGAAAAGTAACGGGGGATTAACTCCACTCTGAATGTCTACCTTGACGTTCTTCCAGCTTGTGGTGAGGCAAACTCCTCCCATGTGATGTCTATTATAATTTTGTTTTAATCATAGATAACATGTCTACTCACTGACCTGTGTCTCTTTTGTATCTTATTTATGTCTTTTTTTTTATGGACTAAGTGCACCATTTTAATATTACATTTTTATGTGGCTCTCTGTTCTCCTTAAACTGTGAGTGTTTGGGGCAGGCATATGTGTGGCACACAGTAAGTCCTCAGTGTGTACCACAAAAGTGATTGCCAAGTCAGGAGCGGAGATTACTAGGGATAGATATGACTCTAGAACAGAGCTAGAGAATGGGGCCCTGGGTCACTCAGTGTGAGTTAAATACCCAGGGCATGTTTAAAATTGTCTATGCTCAAATCAGAACTTGAGTTAATACATCAAAATTATGCATGGCTAGCAACATAGTAAAAGCTCGATAGATTTAAACTACTCTTATTATTGTTATTATTGCTATCATTCTGTTTATTATGCTTTACAAGAACCTTTAATTTACTTTCCTGTTCTTTAATTATGCTGTACATTCTGAGAACAGAGGCTAGTCTTATTTAATGGGATATATCCAGAGCACATAGCGAGTGCTAGGTTGACTGTTGAATAACTTAACTGAATGTATCTGAGGATGTATCTGAGGATGAAGATGGTACCCTGGGAAGAGAAGGCAGAGGCTTCTCTTGGTCTGCTCACTCCAGATGTGTATTTTGATGAAAGAATTGGGATAGAGAAAGCAGAGTTGTGCTTATAACATCTCCAGCAAGATAAACTGAGGACCACATTTGGGAGAAATCTTTTAGCAGTAGTACCATAGGCTTTCTTATTCCTTGTCTCTTGGCATACAGTTTGAAGTTTAACTGACCTTCACACACAAAATCCTAGTAATGAATTAAACTCATTTTTGAACAGAAGGTGATAAAAGTAATACTGTACATCAGGAAAGTAGGAGAATTAATGAAGTAATTAACCTTAGTCAGCATGTTATATGACCCTGGCCAAGGAACAGATAACAAAACAAGAAAAAAATGCCTCAGCCAAGAATTGAATTTATGCTCAGTGGGAAAAGCAGAGGATACTTGAAAACCATGTTAAAAGGACAGTAATTGAAAAAAACCTTCTGGGACTGGTACTCAGGGACTGTCCCCACAGAAAGGAAGTGGGTTAGAATTCGGGCTAGTGACAACCAGGACATTTTAAGGATAGCTCTTGTAGAAAAAAAGGAAAACCTAGCAATTCTTGTTTCTTGCTTTCTCTCTTTCTCTTTCACTGCCTTCCACCTGTTACAGCTTCAACATTTTATTTTTCCTCCATTATTGGAAGATCCTCCACGTCATCCTCTCACATGCAATCTGCCCTCCCTGGTTTCCATACCTCTGTCGGCAAGAGGCAAAAGAATCTACTTGCAAAAACCTTCTTGCACTGATAAAGGATTTTGGCAAAGTCTTAAGGTAAAAAATAAATGTGCAAAAGATAGTTTCATTCTTATACACCAACAATAAGCTGGCAGAGAACCAAATAAAAAGCACAATCCCATTCACAGTAGCCACACAAAAAAGAAATACCTTGGTACCGTCCTAATCAGAGAAGTGAAAGAACTAAAATGAGATTGGCAAAACACTGCACAAAGAAATCCAAGAAGACACAAACAAATGGAAAAATGTTCCATGCTCATGGATAGACAGAATCAACATTGTTAAGATATCCATCCTACCAAAGGCAATCTACAGATTCATCGTAATACCTACTAAATTACCAGCATCATTCTTCTCGGACCTGGAAATGACAATACAGAAATTCATATGGATACATAAATGACCACGAATAGCCAAAACAATCCTTAACAAAAGAAACAAACCAGGAGACGAGACAGAAGATGGCTAGAGAAATGTTAGGTAGACAGACGGGGGTGGGGGGTGGGGTGGGGGGTGGTTCGGGGATGGCATCCTCCGGTAACAATGTAACAAGTAGCAAGTAACAATGTGCCAAACTTTCAGCAAGCTGATACACTCGCATTGGTAAACAAGCTCCCTATGAACCTTTCGAGCTAGAACTTAAGTACTCACTGTTGGGATAGAAAACTGACCAATCAGCTCGCTGCCAAGTACCAATCAATCTGCTCAGTCTATATAAGCACCAGATTTCAGTAAGCTCCAAATCAGCAACCCCTTTGGGCCCCTTCCCACTGCGGGAGCTTTTCTGTCTTCTTGAATCCTGCTTTCTCATTTTCCAGCTGTGTATCCCTCGTTCTTCCTGGGCAAGAGACAAGAACCCCAACCTGAATGAAGAGCTGCAGAAGATCGATCGTCGGAGCCAAAGAGCCATGCACCCCAGGGAGGCTTGCCAGTCAACTGAGCCTGCAGAACTGGGAGATTTGCTGAAGAAGGCGAGACTCCGAAGCTGAGACACTCTGGGGGCTAGGCTTGCCAGCCCACTGAACCAGCAACACTCTAAGGGCTTGGTTTGCCAGCACATTAGAGCTGACGCTTCCGGGGCTAGCCTTACCAGTCCCTCGAGCTGACCCTCCCTGGGGCTCAGTCAGCCAACCCATTGAGATGACACTCTCAAAGCCCTGGTTGACCTGAAAATTTTGCATCAGAGGCATCACACTTCCAGACTTCAAACTTTACTATGTCTACAATAGTCAACACAGTCTGATATTGGTACAAGAAGAGGCATACAGACCAATGGAACAGGATAGAGATTCCCAAAGCAAAGCCTCAATTTCTAAACCAACTTATCTTTGACAAAGCCTTCAACAACAACCGCTGAGGAGAGGAGAATCTATTCAGTAAACGGTGCAGGGAAAACTGACTGATCACATGCAGAAGACTGAAACAGGACCCCTACCTATCATCATACACAAAAATTAACTCTAAATGGATCAAAGACCTAAACATAAAACCTTAAACTACAAGAATCTTAGAAAATGCAGGAGACATCCTCATGGAAATTGGAAATGGCAACCAATTCCTGATCAAAACCCCAAGCGCCCATACCATAAGATAGACAAGGGGCCCTCATCAAACCGACAAACTTCTACAAAGCCAAAGAAACTGTAAAGAGAGTGGGGAGACAGCACACAGAATGGGAAAAAATATTTGCCAACTGTGTATCTGACAAAGACCTAACATCTAGGATCTACTCAAAAGCATTGAAAGGTACTCAAAAGCATTGAAAGGAAAAAAAAAAAAAACAGTCCCTTTAAAAAGCGGGCAAAACATATGAATAGACACTTCTCAAAAGAAGATAAAGTAGCCAACAGACACATGAAAAAGTGCTCAGCCTCACTCATCATCAGAGAAATGCAAATCAAAACCACATCGAGATACAATCTAACCTCTGTAAGAATGGCCATTATTAATAAAACAAACAACAGATGCTGGCGAGAATGTGGGAAAAAAAGGAATGTTTCTACACTGCTGGTGGGAAGGCAAGCTAGTGCAACATCTTTGGAAGACAATGTGGCAATTTCTGAAATAACTAGAAATTGACCTTCCATATGACCTAGCAATCCCCCTATTAGGGATATAACTGGAGGAACTCAAATCATTCTACAAAAATGATACGTGTACATGCATGTTTGTTGAAGTTCTGTTCAAAATAGCAAAACGTGGAACCAACCATGCTGACCATCGAAGCTGGACTGAATAAAAAAAAATATGGTACATATACCCAATGGAATACTATGCAGCTGTAAAGAAAGACAAACATATGGACTTCACAACAACTTGGATGGATTTAGAGTCGATCATACTCAGTGACCTATCAAAGAAGCAAAGAACAGAGTACCATATGTTCTCACACATAAATGAACAACTGAACAATTATCATACTATAAGAAAGGAATTGGCAGTAATGGGAAACTGCCAGGGGAGGTGAGGTGGAATTGGCAGTTGAAGGAAATTGCCAGGGGAGAGAGGGGCACACCTCATCAACAAGGGTGCCTGCATAATGAGTGTTTGTATACCTAACCCTGAATTGTACCCTACATCTTTAAAATAATAAAGAAAGAAAGGTACATGGTTTCTAAATAAATAAATAAACAAACAAATAAGCAAACAAACTTAATCTTAAGAGTTACAGAAAAAAAAAAGAATCTACTTGGAGTTAGTGCAACTCTGGGAATATCCCAAAATCCTGGTGGTCCAGATATGATCCTTCCTTAACCTCCACATGTCCATCAACAGGTATGAAGATGGTATCCCAAGGTTCTGTGTGCTCCTGTCCAGACTCTTGACCTTCCTCCACATTTGACACTTTCTACCTCACCTCCCTTTTCTTCCTTGAGACCATCAACACTAGTCTTCGGTTCATTTGAACCCCATAGGCAAAATTCTTGATCTGAAAGTGCTTTAACTTTTTAATCCTCTTGCTGTTGTTAGGCAGTATTGAAATGAGCATCTTCAATGGGCATATTTTACATCTTCCTATACCTATTCAACAATATAGACTGTCTATGAGTCACATGACCCATGTTCCACTGAGTATGGTGCTGAGTATATGAGATTATTTGCCCTCATGTTGTCCACACTGTGGTCAAGCAAGATGAGATGGGCATGGAAATAAATGAAATCAATTCATTGACTTTACTGCTGAGCTAGAAGTCTCTTCAGGATATACCAGGGGCATGGAGGAGGGAGATATACCATTTACTAAGCATTGGAAGGTCAGAAACTCTTCCTAGCTGAGGCGACATCCTGAAAGATGGAAGGTGTTTCCCTGGTGAACAAGACAGCACAAGGATTCAGGTTAGCTGAAGATGTTTGATTGCATGGCCAGGAAACTGCAAATAGCTCCAATGGTTTAGAAAATCTGGGGAGTGGGCTGTGTGTGGGGCACCATCAGAGACTGTGGCTAAGGGATGGGCTGGAGCCAGATCATTAGAGCCTTTATATACTTGGCTAAGGAGTCTGAACTTACCTCTTGCAGTGGGGAGACACTGAAGGGTATTCAGCAGACTGGCAACATGCTTATTAACATATTCACTCATTGTTTTATAGAATACACACGTATTAAACATGTTATGCCAGGCATTCTTCTAGGCATTAAGGATGCACCAGGGGCATGGAAAATAAACAAACAGATACAAATATCTGTTAATACATTTTAAAAAGTTCAGCCTCACTAGTCATCAAAGAAATGCAAGGATGACCATCATCAGTAATGCAAAAAACAACAGATACTGGAGAGGATGCTGGAAAAAGGGAACACTTCTACACTGTTGGTGGGAGTGTAAACTAGTACAACCTCTGTGGAAAACCGTGGGGCGATTCCTAAAAGATCTAAAAACCGACCTTCCATTCAACCCTGGGAATACACCTAGAAGAACTCAAGTTACTCTATACAAAAGATACTTGCAAACTCATGTTTACTGCAGCATTTTTCACAATACAAAAACATGGAACCAACTGGCTACCCATCAAAGGAGAACTGGATAAAAAAATGTGGTACATATACATGACGGAATATTATGCAACCACAAATAAGGACAAAATTACGAACTTCACAGCAACTTGAATGGTCTTAGAGTCTATAATACTGAGTGATCTGTCATAGAAACAAAGAACTGAGTACCACATGTTCTCACTCATAAGCGGACCCAGAACAATTATTATAATACTATATGAAAGGGATTGGCAGTAGTGGGAAACTGCCCGGGGAGGGAGGGGACACACCTCATCAATAAGGGTAACTGATATTAAGCCAGATAAAGTGGAGATTAAAGTGAGGCCCAAACTTTTCCTGTACAATGACCATTTGTATATCTAACCTTGAGTTGTACCCACATCTTAAAAATAAATAAAATAACAATAATTATAAAATATCTGTCCCCCCACTCCCCATGGAGTTTACTTTCTCCTGGAGGAAAAGTGTATATATTATCAACAATATAGTAAGTCAAAAGGCCACATGTGCTATGGAAAAACGTAGAGTGAGTTAAGAAGGACCATTAGTACTGGGGTGGAAGAAGGGTTGCAGTTCTAAATAGGGTAGTAAAAGATTGGAAGACAATGGAGGAATAATGAAGCAGATTGTCATGGAGAAGAGAGTGATCATAAGAAGAAGGAACTACTGATTCAAAGACTCTAAGGGAGAAGCAGGCCTGGTGTGCCTGTGAAGAATTCTAATGAGGTCTGAGGGGCTGGAGTTCTGTAAACCTGAAAGAGTGGAGGTAAATATAAGAAAGTAAAATCATAAGGGTTATGGACTGTACAGGCCTTGGAGACCATTGTGAGGACTTTAGTGTGATAAGATGATAATGAGTTGGGGGTCTAGGGTGGAGAGAGAAAGAGAAGGGCAGGCTAGAAGAAGAGTCCAGAGGATTGACATGATCCAAATTCAAAAGGATCAGTTGGCCACTGAGTTGAGACCAATTAGGAGTCTACTGTAATAATCCAGGCAGGAGACAATGGTGACTTGGACCAGAATGATAGCAGCAAAAGAGATGAGAAATGGTAGATTATGTATATATCCAGATTCTCACTGTAGAATGACCAGCCTTGGAGAAGCATAGAGGTTTTCTGTTGTGTGTTGTTTTGTTTTAGTGAGAAAGTAGTATTTATTGAGAGTACAGAAGAAAAGCACCCAGAGAGGGAGGGGACCTGAAAGAGCTGCCAGAGGATAAAATTTTATATAGGATTAACACTTATTGAGTGCTTATTATGTGCCAGATACTAGTCTAAATGCTTTCTATGTATTCACCCATTTATTTTTCATAACAATCCAATAAAGAAGGTGCCATTATTATTACCCACTTTACATATGGAGGAACTGAAGCAGAGAATACTGGAGTCAGGAAAATCAGAAGATTATTCCAGGCATGAGCTGATAAAGGTCTGAGTTAATGTGATAGCATGGGGAATGAAGTGGAAAATCAGGCTATGAAGGGATGAGGGTGGAGGAGATGATATTTTACGTCCCTCTTTCTGAGCAGGACATTTCATAAGTGCCTATTAAGATGGTGCAGGCAGCTTGAATTTCTTTCTGGACAGAAGTGTTTTTGGAAACATATTCTCTGTAAAGCCATGGAAGACATTTATTGTTGATAGAGCTATCATTTTGATTCATGAGGAAGAAAATGTATTCTAGATGTTAATAAAAGAGATAGTTGAAAATAACTGCAGTGTAAATATACCTTTAAACTGAGACAGATGACGGAATTATAAAAATCTAGAGGGTTGAGGGAAGGTGTTTATAATAAATTTTTTTTGATTCTTCAGCTAAGACAGCAGCCATACTATCTTCTGCTAAATAAATTCCTAAAGAAGGGCAGAATTTCTTTCTTGTCTCTAAGGTATTAGGCAATGACAATTTGCAAATCTGAATTGACTTGAAGGCTTTTATTAATGATGTTGTCAGCACACAGTGGCAGAAGATTACAGTGTGCTAGACTATGGATTAGATTCAGTCATAAAAGACCTTGATTCTAGCTCCAATGCTGAGACTTTGGTTATAAAACTTATTTGTGCCTCACTTATAAAATAAATACCAGAGATGGCAATAGAGATGGATGCTTATTGAGGATGAAGAAGATGAGGAATGAATTAAAGATACATAATGAAAAAAATAAAATCTCAAATTATGAATATTTGAAGAGAAAGAATTAAGGTTATTTAGTCACTAAATAATTCTGTTGAATTTGCCATTTTGACAATTTTCCCCAAAAAGGGATACAGCAGTTAGAGGTTATTAAGATTTATAAATGTCATTTGTCATCACTGTTGGAAGTCTCTCTCAATAACAGCTTTTCAGTACAGACTACCTTTCTTTTTTTTTTAACTTTTAATTTAGACTACCTTTCAAACCTTATCCTTCATCTTTGTCCTTGGCCTTAGTCTGTGTAGTTGCTTGGGAAAGTTCTGAGGCATTACAGAATAAGATGTGGTAACAGACAGAGGAGGCAGACAGGATAGGACAACTTTGCCCTATATCTTCTTTTAGATTTATTTGTTTACAGGAATATTTATTCTGCTTAAATGCAATCTTATGTTCATACCATAATGTTAAGTCTCTATTTTGTGACCTCAGCCATACACTTAAAAATATTTTCTAGATTGCTTAAAGATGTTGATTTGGGCTGTGTCAAAATTTAACACTATGTAACTCACATTTATGTGTTTTGATAATTGACATTAGCTTATACTTGTTGATAGGCTATAGAAGGCAAAGATTGTTAAATTGTGTCATTTATGAGACTAATAGGCCATAGTTTGTAATAAATATACTTTAGTATTTATTTTTATTTCTATGAGAGCAGGTGTGCATAAGAACCTTACAAACCATAAACCAAGAGTACTAGTTGTAAATATAGTCATTGTTAGAGTATAGTCTAGAATATGGGAAATTCTCAGTTATTTGTATGTTAATTAGTTTTACAAACTATTATTATTATTTTGCTTTTTTGTCTGCATATATTTAAGGGTATAAGAGTAATTTTGTTACATGGCTATATTTTGTAGTGATTAATTTTGAGCTTTTAGTGTATCCATCAGCTAAATAATGTACATTGTACTCATTAAGTAATTTCTCATCATCCACCCCCTTCCTACCCCAACAAATTATTTTTAAATATCTGGTTTCATGGCAGATTTAAGCAGAAATAACTTCTTAGTGACTACTTAGTTTAAAATGGTGGAAGGAAGAAATCTTGACATACTTACCATTTTGAGGTTGAAAAAGACTGTTTGAAGTGGTCTAAACTTAGAGGTTCCTAGTCTCCAGGTTAGGAGGGCAATGAAATTTGAATTTCCTTTACAATACACAGCACAGGCACATCCAGTGCCAAGAAACTTATCATTTCCCCAAAATTTCTATTTTCTCATTAAAATCTTAGACAAGTCTTTTTTGCATTGAATCCAAACCCATTTGCCTCTAACCATTAGGTCCTTGTTGTGATCAATGTGACCAAGCAATATGAATATAATTCATTTTCCACGTGATAGCTCTTCAAATATTTGAAGATGTTTGTCATGCAAATCATCTTCCCTCCCTCCTTCCTTGCCTGTCCTTTCTGCTTAAGGTCAAACACAAAAAGAGCTGCTACTTGTGAAGAGGTAAGAATTCTCCCCAATTTGGATACGTTTAGCAACCTACCACTTAAAAGATACATGTTCTTCCCTTTTGGGATCACTCTATTTTTTCATCTCAGTTTTTTGGAGCTGGTTTCATATAGGCTATTAAGAGCTTATCTCTAGTAGCCTCCACAGTGTTTTGAATCAAAATACTTGAATTCATCAAAGAAGCTAGAAACTCTTTAAAAATTTCTACACTCATCTTGGGTTTTTATACCTCTCTTTTATTGCCTCCCTGTTGTTCTAAGCAAAAAAAAAAAAAAAAAAAATGAAATCATAATACAAGTAAACATTTAAAAAGTGTGTGTATGTGATTCACATATGTTGTACAATTGGCACAAAGTAATAGGCCAAACTTGATAGATAGATAGATAGATAATAGATAGAAAGAAAGATAGGTAGACAGATAGATGATAGGTAGATACATAGATTGATTTTGTTATGAACATAATGATGGCAGCCTTTCTGTGGTCCCAAATCATTTACACATGCCTCAGCCCCATCAGATGGTATATTTTCACAGGTCTACAACATTCACTCTTACCTGCACTTGAACACTAACTTCTTTTCCAGCTTTTACATAGTTCTTAACTAAAACTGTTAAAATTAAATAATTGGAAGCACATTTTTGAGCACTTTTAACGCTCTGAAAACATTCACCCTTTTTAGCTTCCTGAGCACTATTAATTAAACATGCCTGTTTTTCTCTGATATACTTTGGAAAGGCTGCCTTCTTTCAACTGAGGCTACAGAACAGACTCTGGTCTTTTTAGTGGCCACCACTAATTCTAGGGTTGCATAGACATTTTTCTCCTTTGTTTTATTTTTCTTCAACTTTGCAGCCTATTTCTCTGGTGAGTTAGAATTACATCCAAAGCAGTAATTCCCCCATCGCTTCCTCTAGATCTTGAAGAGATATGATTTTCAAAAAGGCAAGTCAAGAAACTACATAGACCGTTGTCCCCAAATAAGACTTCAGCAGGTGGCCAGGAGGCTGACTTCACCCTCACAACTATTTAAGACCCTCAAAGTCAGAGTCAATAATTTCCTATTAGGTCACTGGATTTGAAGAATGTGCTCAGGATTCAGAAAATGAACATCTATAGCATAAATAGCATTGGCCTACCACATATTAGCCACAGTTTAGTTTCCTCAACTGTGAAATGAGGTAACAGTAGCATATAATTCACAATATGCTTGGGGAGGATTGAAAAAATTAATGTGCATAAAGTGCTTAGAGCAGTACTTGCTACGTAGTAAGCATCAGTAAGAGTCCATTGTTATTATTATTATAGCAGAGAAATGGGGCGCTTATGTACTCTTAAATGAAGGAATTCCTCTCTTACATGTGAAGAGACCTATGGAATAACTAGGGTGGGTGGGAGAACTCTCCTTGTGAATAAGTGTGTCTATAGTCTGGTTAAAAATGCTATAGGCAGCGTACCCTCACATGTGATGAGTTCATACCAGCACTTCCTAACATAATGTCTGGTATGAGGTAGATACTAAATATATTCAGGTGACACTAGTACTTTTTAACATAATGCCTGGTACAAGGTAGATTTTAAAGGCATTTGGGAATACCAGCACTTCCTAACATAATGCCTGGTACAAGTTAGACATTAAATATATTTGTGCAATACCAGTACTTCCTAACATAACATCTGGTGCAAGGTAGATATATTAAATATATGAAGGGAACCCCCCAAAACTGGAATTTACTTATTAAAAATTGTGTATTTATTCTTACATGTTTGAACTTCAGTCACCTTCCAAGTACTCTCCATTTGATGCAATACACCTATCATGACACTTTTTCCACTGCTCAAAACAGTTTTTGAACTTGTCAACTTTAATGCCTTTTAGTTCTTCGGCTATTTTGTTTTAACCTCTTCCACATCGTCAAAACATTTCCTTTTGAGGATATTTTTCATCAGGGAAATAAACCAAAAAAAAAGTTGCTTAGGGCAAGTCAGGTGAATAGGGAGTGGGGATAGTGCATTGTTTTTTGTTTGTTTGTTTGTTTGTTTTTATCAAAAACTGTTGAACACTCTGCACTGTGTTGTCAGGTGTGCTTGTAAAACACCCAACATGAAATGGGCAAACATGATGAAAAACTCTCCCCCTCAAAATTCACTGAAGCCGAATGCAGCTTCTCACAACAGTGATATCTGGTACACTGACCCATGGGTTCCTAGATCACTTACTCAGCAGGGGATGTCCTATATTTGATGAGCTGGAATATAGAGACAAGAGCAGAAAGAAAAAAAAGAAAGAAAAAATTTTTAAAAATGAACCTTTTTTTCCTAACAATTTAGCCCTTTATATGGGTTAGAATACTATTCTTTATCAGGCAAGGAGTTTGCAAGGTATTCCCACCATAATGTTACTTCTGCTTTTTTACCTTCTCCCTTTTATTTGTCTTAACCTTGGCATTTTCCATCATGCTTCAGAGCGTCTGCTTTCAGGACCTAAGAGTCTCACAGAGGTGTAAATCTCTCCCACTTCTTCTAACAAGCTTATTTCTTTCAAATATTCTTTTCCACATTGCTACAAATGCACCAAATCTTGTAGTGACTTTGAGGTTATCTTTAGTATCATCATAGTAGTTACTTTTGAATGCTTACTACTTGGTGGGCATCATGCTACAGGCCTTTAATCTTTCATTTAAACCTTACAAGAAACCTGTGAGTAGGATCTGCTATAATTTTCAATTTAGTCTTGAAAACTGGGGTTTGGAAACGTTAAGTAACTTCCCAAAATCACATAGCTGGCAAAGAACAGTGCTAAAATTTGTTGTTACTTTTTTAAATTAAAATTTTGAAGATGTGGGACACAATTCAGGGCTAGGTGTATAAATGTTCATTATGCTGGTATCCTTGTTGGTGAGGTGTGCCCCCCCACCATGGCAGTTTCCCATTGTTGCCAACCCCACTCCCCCTGCCCCCTGGTAGTTTCCAACTACTGCCAATCTCTTTCTTATAGTATTATGATAATTGTTCAAGGTCTGCGTATGAGTGAGAACTTGTGATACTCAGTTCTTTGTTTCTGTGATAGATCACTCAGAATTGCAGACTGTAAGTCCATCCAAATTGCTGTAAAGTTCATAATTTTGTCCTTCTGTATGGCTGCATAATATTCCATCATGTATGTATGACTTTTTTTATCCAGTCCACTTTGGATGGACAGCATGGTTGGTTCCATATTTTTACTATTGTGAATAATGCTGCAATAAATATGAGTGTGCAGGTATATTTTTCATAGAGTGATTTGAGTTCCTCTGGGTATGTTCCCAGTAGGGGGATTGTGCATGGAAGGTCGATTTTTAGATCTTTTAGGAATCACCACGCTGTTTTCCACAGAGGTTGTACTAGTTTACATTCCCACCAACAGTGTAGAAGTGTTCCCTTTTCACGGCATCCTCTCCAGCATCTGTTGTTTTTTGAGTTACTGATGATAGTCATTCTGACTGGAGTAGGTGGTATCTCAGTGTGGTTTTAATTTGCATTTATTTGATAACTAATGAAGATGAGCATTTTTTCATGTATCGGTTGGCTGCTCATATGTCTTCTTTTGAGAAATGTCTATTCATATCTTTTGCCCACTTTGTAATGGAGCTGCTTGTTTTTTTTCTTTTCAGCATGTTTGAATTCCTTGTAGATCTTAGATGTGAGGCCTTTGTTAGATATACAGTTAGCAAATATTTTTTCCCAGATTGTGGACTGTCTTCCCTCTCCCTTGATGGTTCTTTGGTTTTGCAGAAGCTTGTTGGTTTGATGACTTCCCACTTGTCTATCTTATCTCTTATGGCATGGGCATTTGGCATTTTGATCAGGAATTGGTTGCCATTTCCAATTTCCATGAGGGTGTCTCCTGCACTATCAAATGTTCTTATAGTTTGAGGTTTATGTTTAGGTCTTTGTCCATTTACAGTTGGTTTTTGTGTATGGTAATAGGTAGGAGTCTTGTTTTAATCTTCTGCATGTGATCAGTCAGTTTTCCCAGGACCATTTACTGAATAAGTTATCCTCTCCCCAGTGGTTTATGGTAAAGGAAAAGAGGAAGTTAAGTTATCCCTCTTTGCAGACGACATGGTCCTATACCTCAAAAACCCAAGAGAATCTGTTAAAAACTTCCTTGGGCAAAGTCTCAGGGTATAAAATAAATGTGTAAAAGACAGTCACATTCCTATACACCAACAATAAACAAACGGAAACCTAAATAAAAAGCAAAAACCCATTCACAGTATCCACAAAAAAATGAAATACCTTGTCATCTTCCTAACCAGAGAAGTGAAAGATCTTTACAATGAAAACTACAAACTCTGCTCAAAGAAATCAAAGATGACACAAACAAACGGAAAAATATTCCATGATCAGTGATTGGAAGAATCAACATTGTTAAGATGTCCATCCTACCCAAGACAATCTACAGATTTAATGCAATATCCATTAAATTACCAGCAGTATTCTTCTCAGACCTGGAAACGACAATACAAGAATCATATGGAAACATAAACAACCATGAATAGCCAAAACAATCCTCAGCAAAAAACAAACAAACAAAAAAACCAAAGCGGGAGGTATCACACTCCCAGACTTTAAACGTTATTATAAAGCTGTGATATTCAAAACAACCTGGTATTCAAATGAGAACAGGCATATAGACCAATGGAACAGGATAGAGATTCTGGAAGCAAAACCTCAATTTCTCAACCAACTAACTTTCGGCAAAGCCTCTACTAGTGCTAAAATTTGAACTGAGGTTGTGGTCCTTATTAAGATTTAAATTTTAGGATTACTACATATAGTATAGTCCTTAGTTAACTTTTTTTTTCCTTATAATACCAGCATGTATCGATAGTATTGTTAAAAATTCCTCCCAGTTATTTTTTCTCACAGAGTTTATTATAATTCTTATCAATTGTTGCCCACTTACACTCATCTCTATGGGGTGGTGCCCCCATCCCTCTTTACTTCATTCCAAAGGAGGAACATCGACATGAATCAAGGACATGTTGGAATCCTCAGAGATCCACAATAGGGTTACTATGCTAGGAGGTGAAGATTTTATATGGAGGAGCAAAGAGATCAGTGGTACTGTGTTTTTCATAGTCCTGCATACTTGCTTGAGGAAGGCTCTGAGACATTACAGAACAGGATATGGTATCAGGTAGAGGAGGCAGACAGGAGAGAAGAGCTTTCCCCTGTATCTATCTGAGGGAAATGGCTCTCTTCTTCTTGGGCTAGGCCTCCCTACTTCCTCTTGAAATCTGCCTGAAAAATCCAGAGGACAGGATCAGGATATGACCAAGGGGAAAGGCACCAGAGAAAGGTATAACATCTTTTGTGTCACTTTGCTTGGCTCATTGTAGGCTTGCTAGAAAAATTTGCCAAATAGAATAATCCATTGATGATTTCATTGTTCCAACAATTCAGTGAGGAGTTTGTTGACACTTTGTGAAACAGGACCCCTACTTATCACCATACACAAAAATCAACTCTGGATAGATCAAAGGACTAAACGTAAAACCTCAAATCATAAGACTCTTAGCAAACGTAGAAGACAACATTACAGAAATTGAAATAGGTGACCAATTCTTAATCAAAACTCCAATAGGCCATGCCATAAGTGATAAGACAGACAAGTGGGACCTCATCAAACTGAAAAACTTCTGCAAAGTAAAAGAAACCATTAAGAGAATGGGGAGACAACCCACAGAAATTTTGCCAACTGAATGTCTGAAAAAGCCTAACATCCAGGATCTACAAGGAACTCAGACATGCCGAAAGGAAAAAAAGAAACAGTCCTATTTAAAAATGGGCAAAATATATGAATAGACACTTCTCAAAAGAAGTCATGCAAACAATCAACAGACACAGGAAAAAATGTTCAGCCTCACTGATCATCAAAGAAATGCAAATCAAAACCACACTGAGATACCACCTAACTGCAGTCTGGATGGCCATCATCAATAACTCAAAAAACAACAGATGCTGGAGAGAACACAGGGAAAAGTGAACTCTTCTATACTGTTAGTGGGAGTGTAAAGTAGTACAACCTCTGTGGAAAACAGTGTGGTTATTTCTAAAACGTCTGAATATCAACCTTCCATATGACCCAGCAAGCCTCCTTCTGGGAATATATCTGGAAGAACTCAAATCTTTCTACAGAAAAGATACCTGTGCACACATGCTTATTGCCACACTATTCACAATAGCAAAAACATGAAACTAACCATGCTTCCCAATGAAAGTGGACTGGATTAAAAAAATGTGGTACATATACACAATGGAATATTACACAGTCATAAAGAAGGATAAACATATGAACTTCACAGCAACTTGGGTGGATTTAGAATGTATAATACTCAGTGATCTATTATAGTAACAGAGTTGAGTACAATATGTTTTCACTCATAAGTGAACCCTAAACATTTATCATAATACTACTTGAAAGAGACTGGCAGTAGTGGATCACTGCCAGGGGAGGGGTGGGGAAGCACATAATATTAATAAGAGTATTGATCCCAAACCAGGTAAAGTGAGGGCTAATGGGAGACCCAAACTTTACCTGTATGATGACCACTTATGTTCCTAACCCTAAATTGTACCCTACATCTCTAAAATAAAAATTAAAAAAGGAAAAACACTAGATAGTGGTAATGATTCCATAAGTCAGTGACTATATTAAAAGCTATTGCACTGTATATCTCAAATGGGCAAACTTTACAGAATGTGAATTATTTCTCAATAAAGCTGTTTTAGAAGTAAAAAAATAAAGTTTCTATATTTAAATATTCAAAATGCATTTCTTTTCCTTGAGAACTATCTAGAAGCTGGGAGGTGTAATAAAGTTTCCGATTTTTTTTTACAGCCTTTTCAGAGATGTTGGTCTTTAACAGAGGAAGAATTAGTTATTGTGTTTATTCCTGGTAGGTTCTCTGAATTTCAGTTATCTGGATTTAGAGCATCCTAAATTTGGACTCATTCAACTTTGCAAAACTATAATTTTTGCTATAGTCTGTAAAGTTGGTCTAAGATTTCTAAAGTGGTTACTTTTCTATCATGGTTGTAGAAGTAGGATGCCATATCATCATTGAAGACCTCAGGTGAGGAAGAAGAGTGTGTCAAGGTCCTGTAGGATTTCATTGTCAACTATGAATGTCACCACCCTCTAGAATTCAGACTGGTCATTGCATGTATGCAATTACCTGTATTGCATCTTCTATAATTTTGTTTTACCTGCACAGCTTGGCGGCCCCAAAGAGAGTCCTGATCATATGTTAGGAAATTCTAGAGTTCTAGATCATAGGATCTGGGAGTGATTCCTAGTTATATCACATACTGCCTATGTATCCTTGAGGAAGTACTTTAATTTTATTTTAGCCTCAGTTTATCTTCTTTAAGATGTTGGGTGGGACAGGGGGGAGAAACAACACCTCACAGAATTATAATAAAAATTAAATATAAAAATAGGAATATGGATTATGTATATATTATTTCTATAGCGGGTCTTGTAAGATCGGTTAGAAAAGGACACAGCCCCGTTGCAATGCTTATTTTCGCAAACTTTATCTGTGGGAATATGCAGTAGAGAAGAACGACAGAATCTGCTCTCCTTCAGTTCTACCCCAGGTCCCCAGACAGTGTTACGTCATCTAGATTTGCATTTCCAAAGAAATTCTACAGATATTTCTGCTAGAATGGAAGGACAGGGGAAAAGATTACATTGAAGGCCAAGGTGGACCATAAACAAAATGGGGGGTAAGCCCTCCCTTACCCTTTTGCTATGATCCTTCCCCACTCCTCCTACTAAGCATGTTCACCCACAGCAAGCTGAACCAGTTTTGAGTCTGGCATCCCAGCCTGTTGTCTTTAAAGATGCTTTATGCAGCAATCAGAAATTACCTGTCATATCTCACTAAGTGGCTACCTATCTCTTATACTAAATTAGTTCAGCTACTAATTAAAGGGTGTTAATGTCTTAATGAGTTAGCTCTCTCAGATAACAACTCTACATTTTTTATGAGCTTCTCTAGGAACTTTACTCAAGGGAGAAAATAATTTTAGTAAGGAAGAATTTTAGCAAACCAGAGAAGAGCATTTGAGCATATATTTTTAGAGCATCCCTTGTGCTGTCTCTGAGATCACATAGCTGAGGCAGCAACCTGTTCTGCTGAAAGAGTGTTGGCCCAGACTAGGGAATATCAAGGAGTTCATAACTTTGAACCCCAGACACCATAATTTATCTAATACAAAGTGCTATGAATTATAAGATGTATCATTATTTTGTGGCAATTAAGAAAGTGGTCTTTTTTAATTAAAAAATTAAACTATGACCAATTCTTTTTTATTACTTAGAATTTCAATTTTATCTTAACTGAAATAAATGTTTTAGAATTATTTAGACATAGATTCATAATATATAAATATTATGTTTGCTACTTAGCCTTGTTAACTCAGTGTAAGGTAATACTAACCTTGGGAAAAAAAATTTTGTGATCTTTCTCTGGCAACTAAGGGAATAAATAGGCTGTTCTTGTTTTCAAATGCTAAAAGCCTTAGTTAAAAGTAAGTCCCTTTCTAAAGGTTTAGGCCTTGCCTAAGATCATAATCAACTGCTTGTCCCTGTAAAACTGTTGGGAAGTGTCTTAGAGTTCGTAATGTATGCTGAGTCCCTACTTTATATTGTAATGCTAAGTAACACTAATGCTTGCGTTTTTTGGCTATGCTCATTTAATTGTCCATGTCTTACAACTAAGGGTGCTGTTTAATAATTCATGAGGATTTTTGACAATTTTGCCTGTTCATAATTAGGAATAAGTAGGAACAGATCATCTTACATCTATGTGGTCTGTTCACTCTAAAAAGGTTTTATGCCAGGCCATTTTTGTAGACATCATTGGAAAGTCGTAAAGCAAAAAAAAAAAAAAAAAAAAAAAAAAGGGCTTCAAAAGAAAAGCTGAGAACACTCAGTCTGGGAGAAGCATCAAGGTTCCAGGAGTTCCTGGCATTGCTCTTTATGACTTTATTTAGTTATTTGTTTGTTTTAAAATTCTCCTTTGAGGAATAAATTGCAAGTGTTCAGAGCAAATTCTGGGTTTTCAAGAAACGTGATCCAAGAGTGTGTAGTGGTCTGTGTACTCGGATACTCCGATAGGACAAATTTTGAATAATTGGAGCAAATTAAAATTACGTGGTTTAATAATAAGTGTCTTAAGAAAAAATCAAATTTGAACTCACTACAAGTTAGCAGATAATAAGATTTGGAAAAGAATAAAACTATCTGACAATTAAATTCGCTTTGTAGACCTAAGGAAAAATAAAATGGTAGAAAGTTCTGTATGCAAAGTCATTTCAAAAATTTATTTCACTGCTTTACAAACAAGATTATGTCCTATAGGATATTAAATGCCAAACTCCAGAGGCTTAACTCAGGACTAGGAATACAAAACTCCCAATTATAGAAAGCCTCTAAAGTTCTTAAAAACTGAAACATTAAAAAAGAGAGAGAAAAAAAAAGGAGAACTCCAAAATGAGCACCAGTCAAAGGAAAGGTAAACAAATTGGCAGTTGCCACTAAAGGCAAAAGCTCCAGCCACCCAAAAGAGGCCTGATAAGGATAAACCTGCTAAGGGAATGGTATCAGCTGCTATAAATGTGGTCAATCTGGGCACCTAAAGCACAATTGTCTTAATAGCCTAAGCCCCCAGAACTTTGTCCAATATCTGAACTAAAAAGCCACTGAAAGAGATGGTGCACCCTCTCCTGAAGGGGTGGGGGAACACCTAGCTTGGCGATAGTGGCTGTTGACTGAAGGGGGAGGGGCATGGCCCAGCGCAGCACTCTGTATGCCATCCACCCAGAGAATCCTTGGGTCTATATAAATGTAGCTGGGGTCCAAATTAATTTCTTAATTAATACTAAGGCTCATACTGAACTTCTTCCTCCTAAAACCTGCTCTCCAGTGGAATTAAAGGTATTCCAAAAACTAAATGTTTCATCTAACAGTTACTAAAAGGTAAATTCAAATTATGACTGTAAAAGGTTGCCTATAAATAAATAAAAAGGAAAGCAAAAGGCAAAGTAAAAATGTAAAAAGTTTGTTGATATAAAAATAAGGTTTTAGCAGGAAAAACAACAAAAAAAGGAATATAAATATATATATATTTATATTTATCTAAGAGAAAATCTTATATGGTACATTTCTGTCCTATAATAAAGTAGATAGTTATGAAAATTTTTTAAAGGGGGTAAAAAAAAGTAAAATGGTATAAGCACACCAAAATGGTATAAGGAAAGTTAAAGAAAAATATACATACAAAAGAAGTTCTATAAACAATCTAGGCATAATAAAGTCTTTTCTGAATACAAGTCTCCAAACATTTTCGGATTTCTCTTCAAATTTTATATAGCATTTACTTAAGTGCCTAGTTCAAATTATAGTCTAAAACAATCTGTCAGGTCACCATTATAGTCCAAAAGTATAAAAGCTGCCACTTATAATAAAGTTACAAAAATTAAAATTTATTATTTAAGTTATACTAATAACTTTAGGCCTTGTAGGTTTTATATACAAAAATAATCAGCCACTGCCTACAATTGTCAAAATATAGACCTGACTTTATTCCTTTTATTAAGTTACAATCCAGTAATTTCATGCAGTTCTTTGTTTCTTTAATAAATCACTCAATATCATAGACTCTAAGTCTACCCAAGTTGCTGTAAGGTTCATAATTTTGTCCCTTATGGCTGCATAATATTCCATCATATATATACACCACATTTTTATCCAGTCTTCTTTCAGTGGACAACACAGTTGGTTCTACACATACATGTTTATTGCAGCATTATTCACAATAACATTTATGACAGTACCATTCATAAAAAATCTTACCACCCCCTACACACAAAATCCTACTGTTCATTTCCCCTCACTATCAGAAATTCCCCTGTTCACAAACCCCAACTCAACCATCACTTGTCAATGTTACCTATGCCCTACTTGACTTCTTCTTCTGGTGCTGCCCCTAAACATCACTTAACTTTTCTTTTAGATATGTTCTCTTCCAGGTTCTCTATTTACCTCCACAGTTTACTCCAAGACAGCTGGTTAATACCGCCCTCGTGCCCACTGGAGGACTGGCCGAAACAAGTCGTCATTCTGCATTTACAAAAAACTTTCATACAACTCAAGCTTTCAAGAATCTTCACCTTCAGTGCCTACCTCTAAACCCTATTCTGACTGGTTCTGTGCCCCACCTCACCCCACAACGCCCACATCCAGCAGGAAGCAGCCAGAGAGAATAACGACGCCTCTCTCCCAAATAAACAGAAAAGGTGGGAATGAAAGCTGCAGACAACAGTCAGAAGGGCGTCCCCAAGATGGCTCTGCCTCCCAAAGACAACAAAGGCCCTAAGCAGCTTTTCCCGCTGGCGTGAAACTTGAACCTGTGCTCAAACAACCTCTCCCTATAGAAATGCTACCTCATAGTCTCCTCCAATAAGACTCAGGCACGGCACTGTCCTGCCCCTACAAGGTTCATAAATATACCTTTCTCCCTGCATAGCTCTCTCTCTCTCTTGCTTTCTCTCTCTGTCCCCACCACTCTCTTGTTTACTCTCTCTCTCTCCCTCTCTTGCTTTCTCTCACTCTCTCTCGCCCTCTCCCCCCCCTTGCTTTCTCTCTCTGTCCCCACTACTCTCTTACTCTCTTTCTCTCTTGGTCTCTCTCTTTTTCTCTCTCTCTTGTCCTTCCTCGGTTACAGTCCCTTCGTGTAACTGCCCCTTTAATAAATATCTTGGTTCAGATCGGCGTGGAGTCGTTACTGGTGCCCCAAAACTTCTTTCATTGTTTGCATAAAATGAATAAATAAGCATATAACTGGTTAATAGTTTCAAAAATCTTAAATTCCAAGTCTTACTTTTCCTAACCACATTCAACTTTGAATCATTGACATTTTTGTTTTTCCCCACAACAACATTTTTAGTCCTTTAAAAGTGTTGGTGATAAAGCATTGCTTTAAAAGGTGTTCCATTTTGGTCTCTGGGATTTTCTTGTAAGCCTTTGAGACTATGCACAAGCAGTCACAACTTCATTATAACTGCTGCCAAAACAATAAAAAGATGCAACCTTTTTAAAGTATCAAAAGTATGTATCTTAGAATTGATAGGTTCTAAATTAGTTATGATTGTTAGGACTAAGGCATTTTCAATTTGTATTTTTTAAATGCCTAAAGCTAAAATTAAAAATCATCATAATATTTCACACTTAAATATAACTTTATGACTTCAAAAGTTTTTTCCTATACATTGTATGACTTAAATTTCAGCCTAGAACCAGCATTAGCAAGAGCATTTTTTTCTGGTGGTAGATGATATTTTTAAAAGCAATAAATCAATCTTGCAAAAATGTATTTATATACTTTTAAAATTTATTTTATTTGCTAGTTGTGGCAGAGAATATATGTCCATCAAAATCCATTCTCCATTTTTCCCCACCCTGGCCTGCATTTCCCAGCCTTCCAGAGAAGTCATGGCCATGTGACTAAGTTCTAGCCAATGGAATGTGAGCATGCAGAGTGTGCACTACTCTCAGGCCTGGCCCATGACACTGTCCCATACATGCTCCTCCATTTTAAAAACATTTCATTTGACTGGCAGACACATGTGAAGAGGTGTAGCTTTCATCACTTGAAGTCCCTAAATGACTCTGTAACTTCTTGTATCCCCAGCCAAAACAAGTACATAAAAAATAATAAACTTATTGTTCTCTAAGTCATTGAATTTGGGATCAATCTGCAACTATATTTTAGCTTACTTTAAAAAATACAACGGGTCCAGTGAATTTTTTCTTTCTATGTAGCCTGTATTCCATGCATGTCTACAATAAACAGCAAAGGAGAAGGAACTTGTGTTCTATAAGAACATGCATTTAGCAACTGGTGCCAAAGAGCCAAATTGCCTTGAATTATATCCCAAGTATAAAACAAATCCAGAGGTTCATATGATATAAATAAATAATTGAACAAATAAATGAAGGAGAATAGATAAATCTCCTTTGCAAAATAATTTATGTTGATACTCCTCCCTCAGAAAGGTAAAGTAACTCTTAAGCGTGGGCTGGGCGTAGTGACATCCTTCCAGAGCACAGTATAAGTGGGAGGGGGTGGAAAATAATTTACAGTGGAAAAACTTGATAAAATAGCCTCAGCTAGGTGACCAAGGTCAATATCAAGAATAATATTTCATGATGATATCATGTACCCTTCATATAAGGGAAAATGATACTTTATCATTGAAGTCTTCTTTCCTTAAAACCAGAAAACCCTGTCTAACCATGAGAAAAATATCAGAAAAACCACACTTGAAGGACATTCAATAAGATACCTAATTAGTACTCTTCAAAACTGTCAAGGTCATCCAAAACAAAGTCTAAAAAACTGTCACAGCCAAAAGGATTCTAATGACAAATGACAACTAAATGTAATGTTATATCCTGTATAGAATATTGGAACAGAAAAAAAAAATAAACAAGAACTAAGAAAATGTAAATAAAATAGGAACTTTAGTTAATAGCAATGCACTAATATTGGTTTTCTAGTTGTAACACATATACCTTACTAAGGAAAGCTATTTATAATGGAAGAAACTAGATGTGAGATATACAGAAACTCCCTTTAATTTTCTGGAAAATTTTCTTTATATTTAAACTATTTTTTTAAAGGTTAATAAGAGGGAAAAGTGGCAGAACTAAACCTGTCTAATTCCAAAACCCAAACTCTCTGTTATGAACTGAATGTTTGTATCCCCTCAAAATTCACACATGGAAGCTCTAATACACAAGGTAACTTGGAGATAGAGTTTTTAGAAGGAAACTCAGGTGAAGTAGGTCATAATGGTGGGGTTCTAATCTGATAGGATTGATGGACTTAAAAGAAGAGAAACCTACATACACTAAAGAAAGGCAAGGTGAGGACACAGAAGAGAAGGTGGCCATCTGCCAGCCAGGAAGAGAGTCATCACCAGTTTGTGAACCTCCTTGATATAGAACTTTTCAGCCTCCACAACTGTGAGAAAATAAGTTTTTTGTTGTTTAAGCCATCCAGTCTATAATATTTTGTTATGGCACCTCAAGCAAACTGAGAAACTCGTTTTATTAAAACTTACTACTTTTAGACTTGGGTTTTAGGAGTTTGAAACTTGGATCAATCACTTGACCATATAGACCTCTATTACCTTTCATTAAAATGGGAATAACAATACTGCCTGACTTTCTCAGCAGCTACGTTAGGATCAAATGGTTAATAAATATATGGGAACTGATTTTACAGATATGGATGATTTCTTGTTATTAAACTAAATAGGTGTTACTTTTTCTTGTCCTTCCCAAACCTAAACATAGCCAATGTATAGGATACTGGCTTCATTTTCTATGGTTTGAAATTCTTTGTATTTGAGGATTATAATTCACAAATATCAGAAACAACTATTTGTTGTTTTCAACAACCAGTTCTCATATGAACTAGCAAAGTAAGAACTCACTCATTACCTTGGGAAGGGCACCAAGCCATTCATAAGGGATCCACCGCCATGACCCAAACACTCAGTAGGCTCCACCTCCAACATTGGGGATCACATTTTAACATGAGATTTGGAGGGGACAAATATGCAGACTATATCAGCCTCTTATAGTCATGAATAAGTACAATAAGAGCTTTCAATATACCTAGAAGACAATAACCCCAGAATATTCTGCACTTACGATATTGTGTTTTCTGCTAAGTCATTTCTGAACAGTTTATATCATTTTAGTATTTAAAAAATACTGTACTTATAGACAGATGCCAGGTATATACTATAGTGCTAAATAAACATTTCAGAAAAAGGAATCATACTATGAGAAATGTGAAATCAATTAAAAAGTATCCTTAAAGGTACATTATGTGGTTATCTCTGGAAAAAGCTAAAGCCATCACTGAACTGTTTGAGGGACTCACAAGAGCCACTAAATGACATTGAGATTACTAACAACTATATTGCTCCTGGTCTCTGAAAACAAGGGAAGTGTGATAAGTGAGCACGTTTCAAAAGGTGGATATCTCCTTCCTTACCTCTGCTTTACGTCTTAAAAATACCATTCAGCTTCTACAAAAGATCTTTTTAAGGAATATATTTCAGGCTCAAGCCTTCTCTCCTCTCCTACTTTATTGCTTCCTCTTCTTACATCTCTCACCATTTCTCCTCACTAAGAAGTTGGGGGATGGGAGGGAATGACCACATAAAGCCTGGGGGCCTATATCCTACTTACTTTGGTATAATCTCATTGAAAATTAATTTATTTGACTTAAAAGATATATGCATTTCTCTGGACTTTGGGAAACTAGCTCACTCAGTGACTTAGGCCTTAAAAGCACAATCATTTCTGTTTACTGTTCAATAGATTATTATATCTTGGGTTATGTGTCATCTTGATCTCTATAGAGAGCTGAAGGAGGAAGGAGCAAAAGGGATGGAGAAAAAGGTCAGAAAGGTCTGTGGGAGTATGGAAAGACAAAGACAGTGCCCAAATCTGTTCAATTTTAGCTCAGGGTTTCTTTCCCTTCATCTCCATTATTAGTAAGAAAGGGATAGTAAGGAAGGCACTCTCTATTGGCTCTCTCCATGTACACTGTACAATTTAATAACAACTCTAATTCATTGAATGATTTCTAGGTGTCAGAATTTTTTCCTTATATCATTGTGAATCATAAAAACTGTGCAAATCATTACTATCACATTTTATAGATGAGGAAACCGAGGCTCAGAGAAGTAAGTAATTTGTGACTCAGCCTTTTGGTGACACAGCTCCAATTTGGACAGACTAAACAGGCCCCAAAACCAGTTACACATCGAATTCTAGCTCTGCTATCCCTCCCAGAGGAGTGTTCACACTGATGGGACTCTTGGACCATGTAAGAAAAGATGAAGCCACTGTGACAGGTATGTTAGGGAGAGATGTTTAGGGCATTGCCATTTAATATCATTACAGTTACATATGGGTGCTTGCTTGCTTAACTTATAACCTTAGGGCCAGCACAAAACCCCAGAGGTTTGTATTTGTTTATTATTTGTTTTGTTTTTTTTAAATCAGAAGTTTCTTTTTGAAGTCCAAATCATGATGGAAATAACCAGGTGTAATGTCACAGAGATGGTTTTATGTTTGAAATGTATTAAATATGTATATTAAGCTACCATTTAAAAAAATAACAAGTCAAACGGATTTAGGATGGAAGGATCCCCTTAAAGAAAGATGCAACAAAGTGGATGATAATAATAAAATAGTCCTCTTCTCAGAAAAATTAGATTGTAAAATTAAATTATCAGAATACAGCTTTTGAGCAGTGATTTATCATAAAAGTTTTTACATAAAAGTTTTACATAAAACTTTTAACATAAAAGTTTTTAATTTGGAGAATACATGTTGACCTAGAATGAATACATTCCAAAACTTTCCTTCCCATCACCACATGTGTGTCTGTTTGCATGTTGGGTCCCGCAAGTAGCTACAAGTTTGTTGTGTCCTGTCCAGAGGAGGTGAATAAACATGTCTGCTTGAGGCTGCTCTGTGTGGGAAGAGAAAAAGGCTGGTGCTTCAAGGCCCTCCAAAGGAATCTACTTAAACCTCATACCAGATTTGGGAGAACCGGCTATACTTGCCTAAACCTGGCACAGGAAAGGCACCATTCAAGCAATTCCTACCTTGGGTATACTGGGGATACAAGCTCCACCTTGTGACTGTGGTATCACTTTGATCCATTCTTCTCTCAGTAAAGCTCAGCTTACAATCCAAAGAAGATCAATATTTACTTTCTAGTCTTTCAAAGCCTAAAGATTGGATTACAGATTTACCTTGCTCTGCAAGCAAATGGGGGAGGGAGAGAATGAAGAATAAAGAAGAGGAGGACAGGAGGGGGGAGAATGGAGAGGAGACAAAAAAGAAGGAAACGGAAAAAGGAAGGAAAAAAGGAAGTAGAGAGACAAAAAGAATATCAGAAAAAGAAAGAAAGAAAAAGAGAGGGAGGGAAGGAAAGAAGGAAGGAAGGAAAGAAGGAGGGAAGGAAGGAGGAAGGAAAGAAGGAGGGAAGGAAGGAAGGAAGGAAGGAAGGAAGGAAGGAAGGAAGGAAGGAAGGGAAAGAAAAAAAAGTATCTCTTGACCTTGAAGAGATTGGGTCTTTGATGCCAGAAAATTTGGAAGGCATATTCTCAGGCATACATATTTTACCTGTAGAGGTAAGTAAAGCCCTCAGGGAAGGTTATTAATTTTTCTGGCCTATTTGATATATTAAATTACACTGTTTCATACTCTAGTGGTCTGAAAAAGTTAATTTACCATTTGAATGGCATGAATGTTGAATACTTACATCAAGTCCTGGCACTTTACAGAACTCAACAAACATTTAGTACTTTTTGTTTAGGTGTACTTTATTTTATATTAGTATCCATGAAAAAGGAAAGCAAAATCGTAGCATTCTGTTGGGGCTAACAGGACAGCTGTTGGTTGGGCTAGGGTGCCATCTTGGAATGAGAGATGACTTCGGGCACAGACACTAAAAGATGAAAAGAATATCAGAAAGGAAAAATAAAAGGAAGAATAGAAGCATTGAGAGGGAGAAAGGTGATGCCCACCTCCTTTGATTTCCTTGGCCTCTGTTCTTTTTATCTTGGATGCAGTAGCCTTCTACCCCATGACCCTGAGTTTCTTTAAACCCCATACCTGCCCGCTCTACCAATGCTTTATGAGCTGTCATGTAGGGCTTTCAGAATGGAATTCTGAAAATTAAGAGTTGATTTTTATTTCTCTGGATATATCAGTTCCCTGGGCACTAAAATAATTTGAATTGGTTTTGAAATGAAATGTCACTTGTGGAAAAATGTGCATAATAGTTTATTTAAACAATAGGATGGGGAGAAAGAAGCAGACACTGGAACTGCATTTCATATGTAAAATAATGCTTATTGGACTTTTGGACGTTATAGAAATACAACTTCTCTACAGAATGGGGCATAATTCACATATTAATCTTGTAAGAGGAACACAGAGAAGCACAAAAACAGCTGTACCTTTTAGTTATTTGGGAAGCAAATACATTAACCACATAAGGTAAAATTGGATGCTACTTTCTTTCTTTGAGAGCTGTGAGGATGTCTTTGTATTCTGGAAATTGCTTGGTGCTGAACCACTAGAATGCATTTTTCTATAAAGTGGAGGTGTGGGAAGTGGAGATAGGGCTTGGTAAGACACAAGCAACATACGTTTTCCTTATCTGTACAGCTCCAATTAAATTGAAAAAAGGTAGAGTAAATGCATTAAACAAATGAAAATATAGTGAATCAATGAGTAAATGAATAAATGAAAATATAAGTGAAACATTTAAAGTAGATCCCGGTGAGCCTAAACAGATTATCAGAAGACAATGCACACTGACAACTAAGGCACTCTAAGATTTTAAAAGACCACAATGACTCTTTCGAAAAGGCCTGCATGCGAACCAAAACATAAAGACAGGTAGATCGTCAGATGCTAGAGGTTAACTGCAGTCGTGGTGGATCTGGGGTGCGTCCCCAAAAAGTCAGAATTCCAGAACACACTGGGGACTGTGATTCTTCCTCCGTGACTTCCAAGGCCCGTCCCGCGCACCTGACACCCCTCCACGTGCTTCTGTCGCCCCTCCCACCCACCTCGCAGACTCCCCAAGGGGGAGGGGAACGAACAGTCAGGTGCGACCCAGCAGGGGGAGCGGGTGAGCCGGCCCGAGGGCAGCCCGAAGATGTCCTTGGGTGTGGGTATGGGTGTGGGGCAATGTGGGTGGGAGCCGCGTGGAGGCTGCCGAGACCACGGCCTGGGCCTCCGTGCGGGGTGTGTGCAGACGGAGCGGGGATAAATAGAAGGCTGCCTCCTCCCCGGCACGCGCAGCTGGCCGCCAGCCCCGGGTGTTCCCCTGCCCCGCAGCCAGGGCGCCCGCCCGAGGCGCAGTTTCGTTTCCTCCTGGCTTGGAGGTTCGGTGCCAGGCTCCCTCTCGGGCGCTCGGGGCCCGGACAGGGAGCCGAGGAGGAGGAGGAGGGGGAGGAGGGCGACTCGAGCAGGGGCTTCGCGGCCCCCCAGAGCGGGGCGGATGGCCCGGGCCGGCCCGGGAGGCGGCGCCAGCTCCCTGCCTCTGCTCCTGTCCCTCGCCCTGGGTAAGTGGCCCAGGGGGCCCCCGGAGACCGGGAGGAAAGTCCGGGCTGCAGTCGCGGGGAGGGTGGTCCCGGCAAGAGGGCGCGCTGAGACCGCGGACCACCGGGACAGAGCGAGGCTGATGATCCGGCGCCTGGTCACCTGGGCTGCACCTGTCGGAGTGCGGTGGAGGGGAGGTGGTGGGGGGGGAGAGCCGCGGCGGCGATCCTGGGGCGGACCGGAGGGCCAGGCGGCCCAGGGGGTGGGGAGTGCCGTCGGGGCGTGGGGCGCTGTGCCCGCGAGTGAGGGTGGGAGTAGGGAAACTCATTGGAGAAGGAGTCCGCGTGGGAGAAAAGGCCGAGAAGGACGCTCTGCAGGGAGGTAGAGAACAGGGAACTCCCTGACTTAAGGTACTGGGTGGGCAGCGATTTGCCTCCTGTGGGAGAGACAGGAAGGGGACAGCCACTGGCGACTTAAGCAGGCCACGACCTGGGAATGCATTGTGTGTGTGTGTGTACATATATCTTGTACATATTTATATACTTGATACATATATTCATATATTTGATACATATATGCTTATATATTTGTAATATATATATTTGAGGTATATATAAAAATATATGTATATATTCTTAACTGCAACAGTTAGGAGGAGCTGGGGGAGAAAAGGAGACTCACCTCTGAGACCTGAATTTCCTGTTCCTGATGGGAAAGCTGAGGAAAGAGGAATGATATTTCATTGGAGGCACTACCAAGGAAGACCACAAATGCTCTCTTGGAATCTACTGTTTACTATTTTAAGGAGAGATTGTGGAAGGGAAAACCTCCTTCACTTCGAAGGTTGGTGGGTGGTGCTTTAGGGACCACTAGGGTGGTCACCTGGTGCGAGGGGAGAGTGGCCAGTGGGACAGCACAGCAGGATGCCTGGAACTCTCAGAGACTGCCTTGGCCTCCTTCCAGGGGCTGTCCTGGACTCCTCCAGAGTCAGTGTGCACAGGCCAGAGTTGGAACTTCAGATGCCTGAAAGCAGGGCTCCCTCACCCTCCAGTGCAGGCAGGCACCCGAAGGTGGGAAAATCCCAGCACCTCAAGGCTTATCCTCTACAACATGGTCATGGGGGTGTGGGGGAGGAAAGGCAAGCCAGCATGGTTTCCAGTCTTAGCTGGTGGGTAGAGACATCTGGACTTGGAGCGTTTAAGTGGGAGGAGGAGCTGACGTGTCACCATGCTATCTCTTCTGCCTTTGAGCCTGGGAAGGGAGCACCACAAATGAAAAAGAATGGGGGTTTCTCTTATGGAGGAAAAAGAGGTGGAATCTCAATGAAAGCTTTCTTTAGGTGTGTCCTTGGGGTAAGAGAGGTGGCTAAAAGGGTATTGTGAACTTGTTGGAGACGGATAAGGCAAGGACCAAGAAAAGGGATTCGTTTAACAAACCTCACAGAGGAAGAAGTCAGTCATAATTTATTTGCAGAATGATGTGGAGGATGAAGAGCGATGGTGCTGAGGCTTAGGCGGAGAGACAGTAGTGATGTTTTCGCCAGCATCGCTTGATATAGCTGGCATTCTCTTCCTCTACCTTGTCTGGACTGTCCAACAGTCAAAATAGTCTCTGAGAATCTGCTAGAGTCAACAAGATACTGAAGTATGTAGAAACAGGGATGGGAAGAGGACTCAAGAGATTCCTAGGGAATGATTAGGAAAGAACTTAGACTGAATTTGGGAATGCAAGACCAGCAATATGAAACAATTAGAGAAAAACTCATGAAACCAGAGAAGGGAGAACTCAACAGCAAGGAATGGGTAGGGCAGAAATGCTCGCCGGAGGACCTGGGCGGTTGCCTTGAGGCATGGATAGGATTTGCAATGGTAGAGAGGAAAGGAGGCAGATGGACAAGGAAGAAAGCATTTAGTCAAGTGTTGGCGATGAGAATAAGGATGCCTTATTGGAAAGACCATGAAGCAGAATTTCTGAGAAGCAGATAGATTATGAAAAAGGTATGATATGATGCAAAGAATGACTTAAAGGAATCAATTTGGCAGTGGAGTAAAGTGTGAGAAGAGAAAAGGGGGACTGTGGGTGACAGGACCTGATTGTCTCATAAATATAATCTAGATATGAGATAATTGGGGCCTTGTTTAGGATAATGTTCCAGAAGAAGTGTCATGGCTGAAATAATTCTCCAAGGTCCAGGGACTTTCTTCACCCTTTACTGTCACACAGTGCTTTGAATTTTTTTTAAAAAAATTTTTTCAAAGGGAAAATCAAAATGAAGCAAAACTCTAATCCAGTGCTATTGTATACTCAGGGTAACTGAGTGTGTGTGTGTGTGTGTGTATATATATATATATTTTTTTTTTGCATTCTCAAATTCAATCCTGTTGAATGATTGGCTTGGGAAATTGAAGTCAATCTAGATTCCCTTAAAGCTCTACTTCTGGGAAAATGCCAAGGGATGTAATTTGTTGGCATCACTATTTCCATTAAGTGGTTTTATTTTTATCATGCATACTTTACTTTTAAGTCTTAATTTCTAATTAAGTCACTTCGCTTTTGGAAAAAAATGAGATATATGATATATAAAGCAAGAATACATGTGCATCTGCGTGTGTGTGTGTGTGCGTGCGCACGCGTGTGCATGTGCATGCATGTGTGACAGTGAAAAGTGCCCTGAGAACAGACACGAAACCTGGTTCCAGCTCTGCTATTCCATGACTCTGAGATGTCTGTCAGTTATAACTTTCTGTGCATTATTTTTCTCATTTGTGAAATGAAAGGGTGTCATTAGATGATGATGCACTTTCTACTGTCACATTATTCTAAAAAATAAACAAAATAACGTGAGTTAAATGAGGAATAGCTTATATGAACATACAACGGGAGGGATCTAAAAAGAAACTCCAGAAGTACCTTCTGGAGGGCGGGCTTCCCCTGCTACAGGCTTCCCCTGCTAGGTCAGTGCTCTAGGAACCCAGGGCTTCAGTGTACAAGCTAGTCATTGTTGTGAGAGGCTGCCCAGGATGGGTGATGTGTGTGAATGCATCTGACCACACCACGCTGCATATTCAGCCATTTTTGACCGAAAAACAACATGACCCCTGTGCTCTACCCTCCCTATTCACCTGATCTCACTACAAGAGACTTTTTTTTGTTTCCCTGCATGAAAAAAGTTCTCAAAGGATAGCATTTTGTCAATGTGCAAGAGGTAAAACAAAAAATGGCAGAAGCACTAAACGGCATCAAAATTGTCAAGTTCAAAAACTGTTTTGAGCAGTGAAAAAAATGTCTTATAGGAGTATTTGCATCAAATGAAGAGTACTTCAAAGGTGACTGGAGTTTATACATGTAAGAATAAATACACAAATTTTTCTTAAATTCTGGGGTTTGGATTCCCCTTGTACATGTAAATGCTCCTTAAATCTATCAGTTATCTGTAGATCTATACAGGATGATTTTTATTTTAACATATGCAAATTATTACTATTCCCTTTTGGAAATTATACAAAGAAGTGAGATTGGAGATAGAAAAAGAAAGTAAGTATACATAAGAAGATTAAATCTATATAATGCGTATAAGTTTAGCATAACTATAAATTATATATTTACGTATGTTATTTGATATTCGCTATTCACATTGATTTGTTTTTATTTTACTGAAACTATTTATTGGCATTTTCATAGTTAGTAGAAATCTTGAGCCATTTAATCCCATTTTTCCTAATATGGAATTTTCCCAAAGGATTTATGTTTCTCAACTTTATTCTCTTATTTGTTAATAACTCCAGTTACAAATAAAAATCTAATTTCAGTGATTGAGAGGAAACTACTGAAGAAGAGATACTTGAAAATGATCTTTTCAGCTTTGCTCTTGGGTAGGAGAAATAATTCCATTAGAATGATTTTCATCTCTGAGCATTATGGGTGATGAGATATAGCTTTGATTTTCATCTCTGAGCATTATGGGTGATGAGATATAGCTTTAATTTGTATCTAGTAATTCTTTTTTTTTTTTTTTTTTTTTTTTTTTGAGTTGGAGTCTCACTCTGTCGCCCAGACTGGAGTGCAGTGGCTGCTTCTGGCCACCGCAGCCACAACCTGCTGGGCTCCGGCTATCCTTCCGCCTCAGCCTTCCGAGTAGCTGGAATTACAGGCATGCGCTACCACACCCAGCTGATTTTTTTTTTTTTGATTTATTGTAGAGATGAGGTCTCGCTGCCCAGGCGGGTCTCGAACCCGCGGGCTCAGGCAATCCATTCACCTCAGCCTCCCAAAGGCGTGGGATTACAGGCTGAGCCACCGAACCCGGCTCTAGTAATTCTTTAAGTGATGCAGAAGTCAATCCATAGCTTCTTTTTTGCCAAAAGAAGGGAAAACCCTGTAGTGACTTCATTCTGACCCATATTTGCGTTTACTAGCTTCCTAAAGGCTTACCGTGAAAACCTAAACCTGGTTTCAGTGACTCTTACATCTTGTTAACTTCAGTGAGGGCAGTTTCTGACTCCCCAATAGTTTGTTCCAAAAGTTAGTGTTTATGTTGGAAAATTTGAATTTGTATTAAAAAACATCCTGTTTAAACAATGATTGGTGATAGCATTCCGAGGTCAGTTCATAAGAGACTTTGGAATTCACAATGTACGTAGAGTATAGAACTAATAGTAATAATCTTATATTGAAGTTAATAACTAAACAGATGGTTTGCAGAAAATGCATTAGTATTTGGCATTATGTCTTTATAGCAATAGGTTCTTCTTTATCTGCAAAAACTGTGGAGGGTAGGAGTGAGGTGATGTCTCCAGTGCATCCTTAATCTTTCATTCATGCAACAGATATTTCTTGACTATCTGTTATGAGCAGAGGTACTATGTAATTGGTAACCATGACTGAATATATTTGCATGACAGAAGACACCTTCCAACCAAGGCTATTTATTTCTCAGGTAGGTAACAAAAGGCAAGAGTGTCCATGGGGGAGTGCAGGTTTCTTTTTAAATTTATTTATTCTTTCAATAGCTTTAGGGGGTACAGATAATTTTTGATTATGTGGGTGCATTGTATAGTGGCGAAGGAGTCTGGGCTTTAAGTGTACCTACCACCTCCACCTATGCACTTTGTACCCAGTAGGTGATTTTTCATCTCTCCCCACCCTCCCATCCTCCACTTTTTTGAGTTTCCGATGTTCATATACCACACTCCATGCCTTTGCAAATTCTTAGTTTAGCTCCCACTTATAAGTGAAAGCATGCAGCATTGAATTTCTGTTCCTGAGTTAGTTCACTTGGGATGATGCCCTCCAATTCCATCCAAGTTTACTGCAAAAGACATTATTTCATTCTTTTTAAATGGCTGAATAGTATTTCATGGTGTACATATACCACATTTTCAGTATTCACTAATCAGTGGGCATTTAGGTTGATTCCACACCTTTGCACTTGTGAATTGGGGAGCACAGGTTTTAACTTATGCCTCTAAGGTTGGTAAGTCAGATTCTCTGATCTGGCAAGCATTTAATACCATTACTCATTCATATAGTTAAAAATATTCTAAAGTCACCTACTCTGTGACAAATGCAAAATACTTCAAATGAAGTAGTCCCCAGATTTGTTTGAAATGAGTAACTGCCCTTGTTCATATGGAGAACTTAATGCACAATCAACTTGTGGAATTGCTAAAGTCTTATGGTGATTTAATGATCATATAGTGACTTAACTTCCTAGTTCTTTTATGCTGTTCTTACAGCTAAACTTACCCTGCATACAATAAAGATCATCTGTTTAGTGTTTAACATGCACAAGGTGTTGATCCTTACAGGCTTTCTCAACCTGGGTTCCATAAGAGTTTTAAACAACTGACCCATTTTTAATGACTCTTTTCTCAATTGTCCCAAGGAGAATGCATTGCTAGTCCTAATCTAGTTGCATAGGAAGGAAGTTAACTCCTAGATAATGAGTGCTTTAATACAATATGAGTTAATTCTCTTCAGAGAAAGGCTCTGAATCTTCTTTAACACTCACTACCTCTCCATGAGACAAACATTATTATTATTTTTTTTAAGTTGGAGTCTCACTCTGTCACCCAGGCTGGAGGGCAGTGGCACTGTAGCCTCAACCTGCTAGGCTCCAACAATTCTTCTGCCTCAGTCTTCCAAGGAGCTGGAATTACAGACATGTGCTACCACGCCTGGCTAATTTTTGATTTATTGTAGAGAAGAGGTATCGCCAAGTTGCCCAGGTGGGTCTCAAACCTGCGGGCTCAGGCAATCCACTCACCTCGACCTCCCAAAGTGCTGGGATTACAGGCTGAGTTACCGAGCCCAGATGGTAAGCATTATTATTAATGACTCAACTTCACAGATGCAGAAACTAGCACTGTGAGAGACTCCTTAGAACACAGTATATTGCTGGGACTCAAACTCTGGTCTGTATGACTGCAGACGTGTTTCCACCCACCCTGTTGTGATTTTATTCTCATTGATTTGAAGCTGTACCAGGCTCCAACTGATACTACATCCCGCAAAGAATCCATAAATCAGTTGGTCAGGAACACTCTCATGTCAAATTTAAGAGGGAGGAAAGCAGTCTGATGATAATGGATATGCTTTATACTGCTAATGACTGCCAGTCTTCCCAGGCATATTTGTATGTTAAAAAAGGAAATCTCAGTAGCACAAATGCATCTCTAATTGCTAGAATTTAGGAACTCAAATTATTCTACAAAAAAGATACCTACACATGCAGGTTTATTGCAGCACTATTCACAATAGCCAAAACATGGAACCAACCGTGCTGCCCATCGAAACTGGACTGGATTTTTAAAATGTGGTGCATATACACAATGGAATATTACACAGACATAAGGACACACATATGGACTTTGCAGCAACTTGGATGGATTTAGAGTCCATAATACTCAGTGATCATCACAAGAACAAAGAACTGAGTACCACATGTTCTCACTCATAAGCGGACCATGAACGTTTATCATAATACTATAAGAAAGAGATTGGCAGTAGTGGGATACTGCCAGGGTGGGGGGAGGGCACATAACATCAATAAGGGTACCTAATCTCAAACCAGGCAAAGTGGGTGTCCTAAGGGACACCCAAACTTTACCTGTACAATGACCACTTGAATACCTAATCCTAAATTGTACCCCACATCTTTAAAATAAAAAAACTATATAAAAAAATAGAATTTAAAGAAACAACAAGAGTTTTTTTTAGATGGTTGGAGAGAGATGGAGTATTTAATCTTAATTTAAATCAGTTAAGCCACTGCCTACTTTGATTATCAGCAAGGTCAAGTCGAGTAGCCATGAAATACTTTCATTAATCTTTTGCATATTTTCCTGAGGGTATGTAGTGTATTATTTGCCTAACCTGTATACTAGAGGCATTTGTTACAAAATGGGGATGGGAAATATAATAATGTTCATATTCAGCCTTCTTGTTTCAAAGTGCTGAGCTAGTTGTAAACAGGATGAATTCCTAATATAACCTTTTCCTATTTGCAAAATTGTGGATTTATTCATTCATCTAGCCGTCATTACTTTTGAAGGACTTCATAAAGAGTGCCTGGCACACAGTAGGAGCTCAAACATATTAGTTAAATGAATGAATGAATGCAAGTAGCCATTGGTGAAAATGCCTAGCCATTAAAAAGACAACAGATTCAGTAAAGAAAACATTGCTGTTTCTTGTTGACAACACATGGGCCAGGTCAACATTCAGAGATGTTGTAGAAAGACTTGTTTTCTCATCTCTATTATGTGGGGTTTACTGCTGGCAGTGCTAGAGATTTCGCAGAAGAACTTTTGCTCTTCATGTAAATAAAATTCATTTCTTCTATTCCTTATGTTCTGTATTGAGAATCCGGATGTGCTTCTCATATGTTTGGTTCAAGGGCAGATTTTATTAGTCAAAATGTAGCCTTTTCAAACAAGTATTTAAGTCAGAGAGGGAAGGGCATTGAACTAAGGACACTCTCCAATGTTTATTAAAGATGCCCTTAAATTCTGTGAGGTGTCAGATGATTTTCTCTCTTGTTTGATGAGAACATTTTTAACACACATGGTGTTTTTTATTTGTGGTGAGTCATCAAGTTGTAGTATCTATGGGTTTCTGTTTAGTGCTGAACAGAAAAATAAACTTTTGGTAGCTCCTATGGAAATCGAGATAGAGTTGCCTAGGAGGCTGACTGCAGCCTGACTTGTTAGTGTTGAGGAATTCCTAACTTATTTAGCATTATACATAAAGATTTCATAGTCCTCTGTTGACTAAGTTTCTTAGTGGTTAGATTTAAGCACATGACACACAGATCTTTGTTCTCTACTCTGAGGAGTAAGCCAAAAAGTCCAGATCTTTCTGGAGTAAGAGAGAAGCAATTTCCTCTGCCCTCTAGTGCAGAAAAACTGGTAGTAAAGATATTGTCATCAGAGCTGAATGAAGCACTTTCACAGGACACTCAGGCTTGACCTGCTCTTGACCATTTTCCTATTGAAGTGTCATCTGGGTTTCTGACATTCAATTGGTCTCATCTCCTAGGGTGACTGACACAGGATGTTGTTTTGTGTTCAGATATCTCCTTGACCTTCAATAAACATTCAATATAGTGACTTTACATTCTGGAGTACCCTTATAATTGTAAAAGCATTTTAATACCTGTTATTTTATGTTTATAACAAAAATAACAGCAGAGCAGTTGTGTAGTGTATATGACAGGCACTGTTTAAAGAGCACAACAACTCATTTCACCCACATAACATTATCCACCTAACACACGAGCTAGGTATTATTATTTTCCTCATTTATAGAGTGGGATATAAAACACAGAGGTATTAAGCAACTTTTCCAAGGTTCTGGCTTTAAGATTATGAACTATACAGGTGAGACAGTGTTTGGATCATAGTAAATAAAAATTTGCTGCTAAATGAGGTAGATAAGGAAGACATAGGACACTCAAGTTAGATTACATTTAAGTAAAAAAAAAAAAGCAGAAGCCTGTTCTTCTTATTTATTTAAAAAATAAGCCGGGCTCGGTGGCTCAGTCTGTAATCCCCCGCCTTTGGGAGGCTGAGGTGAGTGGATTGCCTGAGCCCGCGGGTTTGAGACCCGCCTGGGCAGCGAGACCTCATCTCTACAATAAATCAAAAAATCAGCCGGGCGTGGTAGCGCATGCTTGTAATTCCGGCTACTTGGAAGGCTGAGGTGGAAGGATCACCGGAGCCCAGCAGGTCGAGGCTGCAGTGGCCGGGAGCGGCCACTGCACTCCAGTCTGGGCGACAGAATGAGACTCCAACTCAAAAAAAAAAAAAATAGTTCATTCTAGCTGTCTTCTTCACCCTTGCTTCCCTGCTGCCTACCCATGCATCTGTGGCATCCTTGGCTCCGACAATGCCTCAGATTTTTGGACTCCAGGCACTCATTTCATCCAGGAAACCCTGCCTATTCATAACTCGGGCCCAGGCTATCCCGGTTGATAATGTCCAGTTGATATTAGATCAGGTGTTCTACTTTGGTTGTGCCTAGCATCACTCTGGGCATCCAAGCCTTATCCCATCCTTAAATAACGTGAACCTGTGGGATGACTCCTGTACTTTCCCTGGGCTGCTTACAGCACTATGACATCTAGGGGATGCTTCTTTGGGCAGAAAGAGAGGGGCAACATTGCCTAATATTCCCCTTGATTGGACCCACATGCCTATTATGAAGAATGGGTTAAAAGAGCATACCTTATGTGGCAGGTAATATGGTCAAGAGCATAGACTCTGAGCCAGACCACTGGGGCATGATCCTCCCTGGTGCTGTGACTTGCCAACTCTGAAACCTTGGGCAAGTCTCTTAAACTTTCTAGGCCTCAGTTTTTTCACCTATAAAAGTTAGTAGTAATTGAACCAAGGCTATTATGTGGATTAAATGCATTACGGTATAAAGCACTTAAAATGTGCCTAGAACATAGTTCTAGATTTATCTAGAATCTAGCATTAAGTGCTTTATATCGTAATGCATTTAATCCACATAGATAATAGGAAGGCACAGAAAGAAATCATAAATTGAATTTATTGTGGTCAATATCTTTTTAAATTTATTGATATTTTGATCCTGGGTACTTCCTGAATGTAATGGGGGGGCTACTAATTGATGGGAAAACTTTCTTTTTTTTTTTTTTTTGCAACACAAAGAAGTGAAGAAAGAAAAGTTTATTTAAAAGTAAATTAGAGAAGAAAAGGGAGAGAGAAGATTCGCCTCCCCAAGGTGGGGGAGGAGGGATGGGAAAACTTTCTATTGCCTTTATTTCTCAAATTCTTGCTCCCACTTGTCATGACATAGTTGATACATAAGATTTTCCAGTAGAGTTTTATTTTGACTGGTTTTGTTAGGAAGGAACAAATGTAAGAAATAAAGCTGCAAAAGTAAAATGCATAGCTACTTTCTTTAAAACTTGCCTTTACAGAGTCTTCCTTACCTGTCAATTTTGATCCTAATTTAATGCAATGGAGAACTTTAAAGCACTTGCCTGGCATTGATATCAGACACAAAAGTCAGCCCCATTAGCAGAGTAAAATGAAATATTCAGAAAGCAATGTTAATATTTTAGATAATGTCATCAAAATCAGGTTGTCAGATTTATTTGAATTATATGAATATGTGTCTTAATTAAAAAGAAATAAAATTGTCATTTTGGAAGAATGAATGATGATGCAATGTCAAATTTAGTTTCTAAATGTCAGAAAAATTAAAAAATCAATTATTTTAGGAAAGTTCTCTTAGGACAAAATTTTTTCAGATGCTTAAGAGCAGGCAACTATGCATAAATATTTTCATTTCTTAATAGTTGCCTTGCAACATTGAGAAAGTCACTCAACTCCCCTGTGCTTCACTCTTGCAAATACCAGGGGGACCCCCCAGAAAACTGGAATAATTTTTTGGAAGGTGGGTCTCTTGTAGTACAGGCTTTCCCTGCTTGGTAAGTGTTTTAGGAACCCATTGGCATCTGTGTACCAGCTAACGTTGTTGTAAGAGGCTGCATTCAGGTTCAGTAAAATTTTATGGAGAGTCTTTCAACACATTTGTCCATTTCATGATTGCATGATTTATGAGCTCACTTGCCCACACTTGCTGTTCAGTGTTCAGCAAAAATGGCATGACCCCCTTGCCTCACCCTCCTATTCACTTAATCTCGCTCTGAGTGACTTTTTTTTTTTGTTTTCTTGGATGAGAAAAGTCCTCGAAGGGAAACATTTTGCTGATGTGGAAGAGTGAAATACATGGCAGAAGCACTACAAATCATCAGAATTGATGAATTCAAAATTATTTTGGAGCAGTGAAAAAGCAACTTGGTAGGAAAAAGCATCTCCATCTAACGGAGAGTAGTTTGAAGTTGACTGAAGTTTAAGCATAAATAACATAATTAAGAATAAACACACAATTTTTAATAAATAATTTTCAGGGTTTTGGGGTCCCCCCTTCATATAGAATGATAATAATAATAAATGTCATAAAGGGACTTATAATTGTTTTGAGTAAAAAATGATATAAGGCAGGAAAAGATTTTAGCAGAATAATTGGCAAGAGAATGCTCAATATAATATTACTGTTCTCAACCTTGTGGATATACAGATAGCCTTTAAATTATTTCATAGATATTGTCTAAAAAGAAGTAATAGAATCCCAGTGTTCATAAAGCCATTTGGAGTGTTGATGTTTGTACTTCATCAGAGGAAATTGCTGTAATATTGACCACCGAAGGTAGCAAAGGAAAATAGGGCAGGAATCTGCCTCACCATGATCATGCTTACAAAAGTGCTTTGAACAGTTTCATTAGAATGTAAGCTCCATGATGGCGGGAATTTTTGCCTGTTTTGATCACAGTGATATATCCATGTCTGTATATACGGGCATAGTAAATACTCACTAAATATTGTTTAACAACTTTGTATCTCATCTCTAATGTCTTTGGATTTGCTAACAATGACTTATTTTTGTTAGATAGTTTCTTGCTGAGATGACAGCAGAACCTACAGGGTTTTGCTGAGCTGACTGACCTAGAATGAAATTTGTTCATGAAATTTAGTTATTGACCACCACCATCAGAAAAATATTAACTTATCTAAAAGCATAACTCTCTTGCACATGGAATAGTACTGGTGGGTTGATGGAAAGTGCTATTGTTATTTCAAAAACATGTAATAGCAAGAAAGATGAACTTAAAATTTTTAGTATTTACAATTTTACTTTTTAAAATTATGTCTAAAACTTTATTAAGCATTAATGAACTCATCTAAATATAAACCATTGTCTTTCTAAAAAGGCATATATCATAAAGATATTCATCACAAATCAAACATTGTAAGTTCAATCCTTAACAAAGTTTAACTTATATAGTACAGATGAAATATCTCAGAAAAGAATTTTCTATGGATTAGAGTGATTGAAGAAAATTTCACTAATGAAGCAGGGACTTAATTCTTCCATGATCGTGGTTGAGGAAAAAATGGGAGCAGAATTAGATGGCAGATAAATTTATACTTACCTTTTTTTTCTGTGTGTGCAGCAGAAAGTGAGGAGATACAAATGCCTAGAATAAAGACCTAATTTTGTCTGGTATTGAGAGAAATATTGATTGGATAAAGATATGGTTTCCAAAATGAGGACATTAGTCAGGATCCTGAATTTTGATGAAGTTCCATCTCTGCAGGGTATTTTAAGAATAGGAGCTAGAATAATCTATAATTTAGATACATTCGTGCTTTTTTATTATAAGTTAGACTTTATCTTAAAATATTATATGGTCTTCCAACTGGGAAGTTTGTTCAAATATTCTGGAAATATTCAGACTCCCTTTGACTTTATTCCCTTCAGTTTGGTGACCTGCTACCCTCAACTTTTGCACAAGGTCCAGATGATAGGTCTGCTTCATGGTTTTTTTCCCTGGTCTCTAACCATGTACTGCTAGGCTTTCTTAGGTTGGGGATGGCTTGTATTCAGGAGGCCCTCCAGGTCATCTTAGAGTAGCAATAGCACCTGGAAAAAAAGACTAATCTTCTATTGACAATAAAAAAATTTTTTGAGTTGAAGTCTTACTTTGTTGCCCAGATTGGAGTGCAGTGGTATGCTCACAGTCACCCCAGCATCGCCCTGCTGGGCTCTGGCGATCCCTCTGCCTCAACCTTCCAAATAGCATGGAACTGGTTAGTTTTTTATTTATTGTAGAGATGAAGTCTCACCAAGTTGCCCAGGCTGGTCTCGAACCCGCGGGTTCAGACAATCCACTTGCCTCTGTCTCCCAAAGTGCTGGGATTACAGGCTGAGGCACCAAGCCCAGCTGACAAAAATTTAAGTGATTAAAAATCTTAATGATTAAAAGTTCATAGCAAAATTCAAAAGAATTGACTCAAGACCACACAACACTTAGAGAAACCCAAAAGAGAGCATACTTCCTTCTTTTCCTCTCAAACTCCACCCTATTCTAGAAAGCTCCATGTACACCATTAAGAATACCTGTTTGGGAATAGAATAATAATGAATAATGGGCAGTTATTGTGGTATTTTCAGTAGGGTAATAATATAGTGAATGCACTGATTTAAGGTTGGTCTTGGTGTGCAGGTTGGATTGGAAGAGGAGAGACTAATAAGAGGCAACGAAGAGGAAGCTGCTGTCACTTAGCTTGGACATTCTGTACGAAGAGAAAGGAACATATTCAATAACCATCTCAAAACAAGAATTTATAGGATATAATAACAAGCCATGTGAAAGTAAGCAAGGAGAAAGAAGAAATAAAGCTGTCTCCAAGATCACTAATCTGAGAGAGAAAAAGAATTTATGCTATTGTATTTGAAAGAGAACTGCTCTTGTTGTGGGGATGTGAACTGCTTTTCAGACATTCAAAATGTCCTCTAAACATTTTGAAATATGGATGGTAACTTCAGATTAGAACAGTAGAACAGTAGAACTCAATTCTGTTGTTCTCCCAAGAAGTGTAAAAACTACAGATTATTATGCTTCTCCCCAGTCCTACTAGTGTCTGGTTCAATCTAGGAATCTAGATTTTTTAAAAAGACTTTCTAAGAGAGAAAACAGTTTTCTTACTGAATAATTGCAAGTATTTTATGCAGCACTACCTCCTCTAGGAGGTGGTACTCAAATCCTTGTCCCTTTTGTGTGCAGGCTGGACTGACTCAGGCACTTGCTTTCAAAAATAGAGTATGATGTCATAAATGGCAGGATTTCCTTCTTGTTATGGCTGAATAATATTCCAGTGCATGTATATATCATATTTTATTTATCCATTTGTATGTCCACGTATCTTTCTTTACTCTTTCCCTCCCTCTCTCCCTCCCTCCCTCCCTCCTCCCTCCCTTCTTCCCTCTTCCTCTTCCTTCCTCCCTCCTCTCTCCTTCTCTTCCTTCTTTCCTTCTTTTCTTGTTTTGGAGACTGGATCTTGTTCTGTTGCTCAGACTGGAGTGCAGTGGTGCAATCATAGCTCATGGTAACCTCAAACTCCTAGGCACAAGCAATTCTTCTGCCTCAGTCTCCTCCATCGCTAGGACTACAGACATGTACCATTACACCCAGCTAATTTTTAGAATCCTTTTTTCTGGAGACTAGATCTTGTTGTGTTGCCCAGGCTAGTCTTGAACTTCTGGGTTCAAGCAATCCTCCTGTCTTAGCCCCCCAAAGTACTGGAAATACAGGCATGCGCCATTGCATCCCTGTCCATGGACATTTAGTTTGTTTCTATGTCTTGATTATTTTGTATACTTCTACAATAAATAGAGGGGTGCAGATACCTCTTAGAGATATTTATTTCAATCTCTTTGTATCTATACCCAGCAATGGGATTGCTGCACTTAGATGAGGAATCTAAAGTAGCCAAACTCATAGAAGCAGAGAGTGGAATGGTGAAAACAGGCAAGAATTTTTTAAAGAATATAAAGTTTCGGCCGGGCTCGGTGGCTCAGCCTGTAATCCCGCGCCTTTGGGAGGCTGAGGTGAGTGAATTGCCTGAGCCCGCAGGTTCGAGACCCACCTGGGCAGCGAGACCTCATCTCTGCAATAAATCAAAAAATCAGCCGGGCGTGGTAGCGTGCGCCTGTAGTTCCAGCTACTCGGAAGACTGAGGCGGAAGGATCGCCGGAGCCAGCGGGTCGAGGCTGCGGTGGCTGGGAGCGGCCACTGCACTCCAGTCTGGGCGACAGAGTGAGACTCCAACTCAAAAAAAAAAAAAAAAAAAGAATATAAAGTTTCACTTATGCAAAATGTTAAGTCTTAGAGACCTACTGAACAGCATAGTTCCTATATGATATTGTATCATATAGGAACAATATTGTATCATACAATATTGTATTGCATACTTAAAATTTTCTTAAAGGGAAGAGCTTATACTAAGTATACTTAAGATACATGCATGCACACAAGAAATAGAATATGAAAGAGGAAAAAGGATAAATTTACAGTGGAGACATTGGCAAATATTACCTTAATCAAATGAGCACACAATAAATCCACAGTAAATACTTATTCAAATATTGATTCCATGGGTATTTTGTCAGACTAAATAACATTATAAAAAAGATGATAGAGGCAAAATGGAGACTAAAAGTAGATTGGGGATTGCCAGGGCAGTAGGGGAGTGGGAAATGGAGTTGTTATTCAATGGATATAGAGTTTTCCATTTTGCAAGTTGAAAATAATCCTGGAGATGGATGGTGGTGATGGATACACAACCATATGAATGGATTTAATCCTCCTGAAGTGTAATACTTAAAGTGCTTAAGATAACAAATTTTATGTTATTTGTGTTTTACCATAATGAAAATATTGGGAAAGAAAGAGGGCAGGAGTACAGTTTAGGAGGCACAAGCATGTATGAGGTGGAGTCAGAAAAAGAGCTGGCAGAGTTAAGTGGAAAGGAAAGGCTAAGTCAGGAAGACAAGAGTGGGGGTGGATTTTGGATGGAAGATTTGGGAAGGTCAGCCATATCAAATATGGCAATGTGAATGTGGAGGAGGATGAGGCTCAAGAAGGAGCCACTGGTGAGTGAGTCATGAGGGAGTCACTGGCACTCTTGAAAGGCCAAGGACAAGAGATTGGTGAGACCTGAAGAAGTGCAACACATACACACATGCAAGTGACTGAGAGGATGGAAATGGGGGTCACGCATAGAAAAGAGACAAGTTTTGGTCCATGAGAGCCCACTTCAAATATTTGAAAGGTTGTTTCAATGAAAGTTTCCTCTGTATAGTTCAGAGAGCACAACTTGTGTCAATGAACTAAAATTTTAAGAAAGTGGTGGTTACCTTAATTTGGGAAGGTTTCCCCCGCCCCAATGGAGCTTTGAAAAAAATGGAATCAGCTGCCTTGGAATGTGGTGAGCTCCCTTGCTTAGACACACTTGTGGTCTGGATGGCACATACACAGAGTTGTGTAGAGGTGATTCCTAACGTGAGATAGGAAGTGGGACAAAGGACCACCAAGACTTCTTATGTCCATATGAACATAGGATGATGCTGTTGCACTTTGGGAATATTTTCAAGGTGGGAAGATAGAGTTTCAAAATAAGAAACTATCAGCACACTTTCCTGGGAAGAATAGAAGAGACAGTACCCTTGGTGACCTAAGAAGCCAGTAGTGAAGATATATGAAAGTGAAAAGTAGCCGGGCTCGGTGGCTCAGCCGCACCTTTGGGAGGCTGAGGTGAGTGAATTGCCTGAGCCCGCGGGTTCGAGACCCGCCTGGGCAGCGAGACCTCATCTCTACAATAAGTCAAAAAATCAGCCGGGCGTGGTGGCGCATGCCTGTAATTCCGGCTACTCGGAAGGCTGAGGTGGAAGGATCGCCGGAGCCCAGCAGGTCGAGGCTGCGGTGGCCGGGAGCGGCCACTGCATTCCAGTCTGGGCGACAGAGTGAGACTCCAACTCAAAAAAAAAAAAAAAAAAAGAAAGTGAAAAGCATTTGAGTTTTTCCCTCCAAACTGAATATACTGACTGTGTTTCCTCGTGGTCTCTTCCTGGAATATAGTTCCAATCCCATGCTCCAGGTTCAGTTTTTGCCTTGAAGACTTTACATCATCTATATTTTACCATCTATTAGGATAAGAATTATCAACTGGGATCTCATTGTGAAGGAAAAAAGTAAAACAAGGCACAACTGCAATAGGTAAATTATGTTGACACACATTTCACATATTGATATGTCAGAAAACACTTATTTCTAAAATTGCCATCCTGTGGTAGAAAACTTCTGTGAGAAAAATCCCTGCTAATTTTTAGATAAATGACAATCATCCCTCCTGTAACAGAGGGTCAGAAAAGAGATGGCATGTTTGGCTGAGATGTGCGATGAGACCACACACAGAATAATACATTTCATTAATTTGCCTTTGCAGACACATACCAAAGAATATGTACCTCGTTCTTTCTTACTAATTTTCACCCAACAGCTGTAGCCACTATCAAATATTTATTGAGTGGTTTTCTAGGCCAGTCAGATTCTTAATTGGGAATCTGTCTTTCAGGATGTGGCAAGCAGGCATTGCAAATCTTCAACTAGCAATATGTGGTATGACTATTCCTTAATGAGTCTTATTTTCATAAGTCACACAAGAAAATCAATTGAAGTATTTCACAGTCACTTCACACACATCAAGAAGTCCCTTGATTCTTAATATTCTTTGTATAATTCTTCACTTCAGCTGGACAGCTTTACTCGTTGCCTCTCAAATAAGCTCATTTCCATGTCATTGTCTTGGGTGAAACATTTATGATTTCTTCAGTTGAACACATTTTCTCTTTTTGGAATTTCGGTAGATTTTATTTTCTGTATACCTGGCATTTAAAGCATCTTGCCCAATCTTCCTTTTTTTCTTTATAATTCTAGTCTCTGCAGATGGTTTTCTTGGTAAAGAAAATAATGGATTAATGCTATGTTATGTTGGCTTACTTTACTCATTAAAGAATCTAAATTCTAGGGCTTTTTCAGGTTGGGTAAGCACCTACTCTGAAAGCTTATGTTCTTTTCTTTACCATTATTAAAGTTTGATGACTGTTTCCTCACGGGTCAGAGACTGTGTTATCGCTGGATCCAGAGTCCAAACCCACAATTCCTCCTTACTTTGCACTTGGATAATCCTCCTTGAAAATGATTTGTCCTCTTTCCCTGGTTCCTTTGCCTCCTGTCTTTGAACTATTATGGAAATTCAGTGAGCTCAAAGGTTTTTTTTGAAAGTGTTACAATGACTAACTATCTGCTTTGGTTATATAGAAATGGAAATCAAGAAGTCATGTTTTGATGCTGATGATTTCTAAGAAACTAGCTCTAGGTTATTATAGAGTTCCTATTCAATTTAGTCATTCTCGACACAGATTTAATAATGGTAATATTTTTTAAAAGGTTGATTTACTGGCAGAGGCATTATTGTGGTTTTGACAGTTTTCAGATATAGTTTATATATGACAGGTTGTTAAATTACTTTTTCTTCTGGGCTTAAAAAATATAAGATTGTGAAGTACTTTTATGAGTTAAAAATAGGGTTATCCATCATTCTTAGCTTTTCTTAAACACCAAGATATTGTTTTTTGCCATTTGGAATACAGTTTCACATTGGAGGAAGAAAAGAGTTCATATTTTACTTTTCTGATTTTGCAATATATTATTTGTGAAGACACCCTTATTTTTTCTCTGCTCTTATCTTCCTTTCTACTGCTGACTCTCAAAAGACAGAAAACTGTCTTTCAGTTTTATTGAACAGGTAGTTCTCTAGGTGGTAAGATTTGAGAGAACTTGGAAAATTGATCTTCATCCTGGAATACTGCTCCCCATGAGATGTCCTGATGCTCAAATTTCTCACGGCATTGAGATACAAACATTGTGTACCTCCTATGAGCCTCTCAGCTACCTTTGCTTCTTGGTCAGCTATTCGCCTACACCACATTGCCTCATTTTGGGATGTGGATAAAGCACCATACCTCAGGGCATGAGTTCTAGCCTTTCACTCACCAATAGGACAGAATTGAGGAGTTAGCACCCATTGGGATGAATTTTGTCTAGTGAGAAACTGGTGATGGAAGTGATTGGGTCTGATACATTCTTTCTCCCTTCTTTCTTCTGTGCACTACTCCAAGATAGAAGTCTTTTTTTTTTAAGTCATTTACATGGCATATATACTAGTGAACACACCATCTGAGCAAATTTCTGTCTCTTTGCATTTCACTTTGGAGCTATATTCAGCACAATGGGTACACATATTTTACTGCTTTGGCTTTTTCTTTTCCTCATTTTCTCGTTCTCTCAACCCCAAGTTTGTACTTCTCACAGAAAGTAATAACCTCTTAATCTATATATCAGGTTCTAGAAAATCCAGATTGAGACACACTGGATTCTGGAGTTTTTCTTTTCAGTTAAACAATTTATCTCCCTGCAGTTCTGCTTTGAGAGCAAGTATATTTAGAAAAGAAAATATATTTATGAATTATATTCTTCTTAGGGCAATGTTAAAGCAGTATAAAAATAATGGTTTATAGGAGGGTAAAAGAGAACAAGAAAAAGTAGAGAGTTAACAAAAAAGAAGAAAGAGAACACTAACGTCAAACTTCACACATGTCATCATTTTTGTCTCAGCCAGCCACAAGCTCAGTGCTAAACATCATTTCCATTCCCTAATGGAATGGATAATTTTTTTTTAACCAACTCCACACTAGATGTGGCTTCATTTTAAACTTGGAAAATACTTTGTGTATAAAAAATTTCTGTTTTTATTCTTGACAATGAAAGTGCAATGAGAAAACTTCCTAAATGCATACAGTTTTTACTCCTAGTATTGATTTAATAGTTAACTCTATTAACTGTATTTTTTCAGAAATAGAGATATGATCTATAACCCACTTGGTTGTTAGATATTATTGTCTAAGATCTGACTTTATCAGCTATGTTTGTGTCATTGAATCACTTAACCAACCAACTGAATCAGTAATCCCGCCTGGCATAAATGATGTGCTGAATCATTGGTAGAACTATACTGAGAATACAAAGAACCATACACATAGAAGACATCATGTTTCTATTAATCAGCTGAGGCATATTGACTTCAAGTTAAAAAAAAAACACTGGAAAGAAATAGCATGCAGAGAAACTAATACAGATTTTGTCTTATTGAGTACCTACATAAAAGTGCACTGTAGAAGTGTAATATGCTTGCATATTTATCTTTTGTAGTTAATATTACAAAAATATTTCATATACAAATAACACCATAAATGGAGAAATTTGACAATATCCATCATGAGAATGAGAAACTAATTTTTTTTTTTAACCAGAGTAACTAGGATTATTCCTTTTACATCTGGTCTCATATACTTATTATTTTTTGAGTGCCTACCATATGCAAGGCAGTACCTAGGTTAACATTTATAATTTATTTCCCTCCTTTCTTTAAGCATACAGCTAAATCTTCACCATAGCCATATAAGTTGGGTATTATGGGTCTCAGTTTACAAAAGGGGACCCTGAAACTCAGTGATTGAGAAACGTAATCATAAGCACATATTTAGTGATGGAAATGTATAGCTAGGATTCACATCAAGGTCCATTTGACTCCATAGCTGTCTTTCCTCCAGTAATCTGTACTGCTTTCCTTAATATAAATACAGTTCAAGGGATTTGACTATAACATATTTTTCCAATTTCTGCTTATGTTCACAGTTTCATAGATTTTCCTTTGGTTTAAAGCTGATTTTTTAATGGGATATGAAGTGTCATTCAAATCTTAAAATAAAATTGATGTGATGTGGCAAGAAATCATTGGATTTAGTATACACAGGCAGAAGTTTGAGATTTATCTAAGAAGATATCCTAAATTATCAGAATGGAGATAAATGGATATTTTGTGATAATATTATATTTGTTTTTAAAATACAAAATGCACTTGGCTCTAAAAATGGAAAATTCAGCTCAGAGATGAGGCAAGTACAATGCACATGACTGTTTAAGTTGGTCACATATGATCTTTTTAAATAGTTGACCCAGCTGGTGTGCTACTTACCTCAGCATTAGCAGTGACTTTGAGACAGCGTGTCATGCTCCTTGTCAGGCTGCCTCTTTTTGAATGCTGGTATTGTTCCCACTGACTTCATTCCTCATGCTGACTGGTGGGGATAATACTTTTAATATATTCTGTAATTTTTAACTTGAAAATCTCAAAGTGCATTAAAGTAAATGGAGGCTTGATTCAGTGAAGGATAATTGAATTTCTTTTCCTTTTTAAAAAAATTTTTGAGTGGAGTTAATATTTGAAAACTGTTTCCAGAAATAGGGACAAATTTCCAGTCACTTAGCAAATGCAGCTAAGAATATTATTTTGTTTTTATTGCTTTAATGCATCTGATAAATTCTTCAAATTGTACAAAGCAGGGAGGTATGGACAACAGGTGAATGAAAAAATCAAAAAATAAATTGTGAAATATTGGAATGATAGGTGAAATACAACACAATAACATTTAGAAATGACAAGTATGAAAACCATTTGGGTGAAAAATAAAACAAACTTTAACAACAGCAACAAAAAAATATCAATACATTGCTTCTCAGCAGTGTAAGAAACTTAGGAACTTCAGTTTTGGTAAGCAAAATAAAACTCCAGTATTAATGTGATAGCCAAAAAGACTGATATGCTATGAGGCTCCATTACCAAAAATATGGTGTCCACAATGTGGGAGCTGAGAGCCTCAGTCTATTCTGTCTTTTCCAGACCACTTGTCACTTGACACTTTATTTTGATTGTGCATTTTAGGGAGGGTGACAAGGCTTATGAGGGGTCTTAATGATATCCAGTAAAATGTGATTGAAGGAACCAGGATACTTAACTTGAAGAAGTGAAATCCTTTCAAGGATACTTGATAGCTGGCTTCAGATATATGAGAAACTGTCATGGAAACAGAGATTAAGCTGATTCCAAGGAGCAGAGTAAAAAAATAGGAAGGCAAAAGGCAGTTCAACATAAAGAAGTATATATAAATTTTCAGAAACAGGTGGTTAATATTTTTTGAATGAATGAATGGGGAAAAAATGAAAAAAAATCAAAGAATGATCTATTTGAGATGGCATGTCTTTAAAGAGACTGAATCTCTTTACTGAAACATTAATTACAGACTTGATGAGCTCTCCTGGGGATAATTTCTGGGTAGTGAACATCGGTTGGTGAGAGATTTTGATACCTTTAGAATTTTTACTAATACCAAAATTTAATATGATTTGTGAATATTTTGAATGGAAATCTTATCAGTTTTCCACAGCTGAGTATCACATCTTTATTTTTTTTCTAAAATACAATTCATGTTTCTGCTGATAAAGATAATGATTATTTTAATAATATAAGTTCCTTTGAAAGTTTATATTATTTCATTAAATTTTCATGAGCAAGATTATGGGATGAGCAGGAACCTATGATCCTAGTTTTTGTTGAGAAAAAGAGAGTTTGTTAACTAGCTCAAGGTCACATATTGACTTAAGGAATGAGTCTGGTGTTTGTTCCATAAGATAATGGTACTTTCCCTTTAAAAAGTTTGTAGGCAGTCAAACTTTAAGCTTTGAGGCTGTGCTATTGATTAAGGTTAAAATGATGTATTCAAATATATTGATATTTAGATTTAAAATGCGTAAACTAGGTTGGAGGGAATTGCAACTGGGATAATTCTCTCTTTATTCCATCAGGAACATTTGGCAATGTCTAGACAATTTTAATCATGGTAACTCAGTAGTAGGGTGAAAGGGAGGTGGATGCTACTGACATTTACTAGGTAAAGGCCAAGGATACTGCGAATCATCCTGCAACAGCAGCCTCCCACAACAAAGAATGATCTAGCCTAAATGTCAGTAGTAGAGAGACTGAGAAACCCACTGGATATTTCCCACTCATTTTAACAGAACATGGACCCTTGAATAATGAAGTGAGATGCATAGAATAAAAAATGCTTCCAAGTTCTTGTTTACCAAAGACTTTCCATTCACTCAAAATAGTTATTTTTACCAGAGGGCTAACTTGGATGGCCTAGCACTATACATTGCAGAAGAGGCCTCCCTCTCAGGCTAAACTTTCCCACCACTTCTCCTCTGTTGATAACCCATCTTTTGCCCTTTTTATGCCTTTTATTTCTTCCTGTCAATTATTTCTCACTTTCAAAAGCCAACTTTTTTCCTTGTACGTATTGACTAATGTTCTCCCTCCCCTTTTCAATCCAATGTCCTCAGAGTCATCTATAATTATCTGCATAGTTGCCATGTCCCTGAGACTTCTCTAGCAAGATATTAATACTGTTTTTTTGGTTGTCAAATTCAATGCACATGTTTCAGTCTTATCTTTCATTCTCTGTCAATATTCATATCATTGATTGATTTCTTCTCCAAACATTCTCTTTAGATAAGTGGTGGTTCTTGCTCAGTCCCTCGAGGGCCCTTCTCTTTCTGCCCCTCAACATGTGGCTATTCTTTAGAATGCTGTCCTTAACCTGCTTTCTCCTTTCACACTGTTCTTCCTGAGAGATCCATTCTTGTGGAATTAAATACCCATTTATTTTCTGTGACTCTTATAAATAGACCTTGTCATTTTGGCTTTGCTCCAGAGTTCTGGATCCAACTATCAACCTACTCTTTTCTAGACGAGCCACTGTCACATTCGGTGTTCAAAGCTGAATTCCTCTCTATGTCCAACCTGTTTGTCTTCTTGTGTGCCTTATACCTTTGTGATTGATATAACCACCCAGCCTGAAGCTGTAAACTCTGGGGTCATCCCAGACTCCTTTTTTTCACTTCCCACCCTACCCCACCAGTCAGTCTTTCATCAGTTACTAGTGATGCTCCCTCATATTCCTTTCTTCTTCTTCATACCCAGTGCCATCTTGGTTTAGGTGTATCTAGATATCAGATGCTGGTATTAAAGCAACTTTTCAAATTAAAAAAAAAAGGTGACTGTGTTACTTCTCCCTTTAAACTTGTCAGTGGCCTCAACTTAGCCTTATAACAGAATCCAAAAGACTCAACAGGGAATGTGGGCCTTGCATCTCCTCCTTACTCTTTTTTTTTTTTGAGTTGGAGTCTCACTCTGTCGCCCAGACTGGAGTGCGGTGGCCGCTCCTGGCCACTGCAGACTCGACCTGCTGGGCTCTGGCGATCCTTCCGTCTCAGCCTTCCAAGTAGCTGGAACTACAGGCGCGCGCTACCACGCCCAGCTAATTTTTTGAATTATTGTAGAGATGAGGTCTCGCCAACTTGCCCAGGCGGGTCTCGAACCCACGGGCTCAGGCAATCCACTCACCTCAGCCTCCCAAAGTGCAAGATAACAGGCTGAGCCACCGAGCCTGGCTATCCTCCTCACTCTTTAGTTTCCCCGCCCACCCTTCAAACGATATGGACTGGTTATTTCATGCCATGTCTTTTAGCAAGTTGTCCCTTTTGTTTATTATAAGTTGTTGAGTTTATTTAGAATGCCCTGGATAATTACTTGATCTTATTTTTTAAAAATTAGTTTTATTTTTAGCAAAGAAATAGATATATATAGCCCTAAAAAAATCAGCTAGTACCAAAAAACAGATCTAAATAGCAGATCTCGGCACCATACCTGCTTGTCTCTCCACTTCCTTAGAGGAAACAACATTTGACATTTTTAGATGTTTCTTCTGGTATCCAACTTTGTATTTAAATAATTTTCTTATAATGTTACTTCTTGACTTGTCAAGTTTAGACTTTATCTACCAAGTTTCTTTTCTCTCATAATCCCAGGGTTGATACTCAAAACATTCAAGAACTGGCACAGCACAGACGCTGATTAATCACAACCACTTTTCCCACATGGTGCATGTGGGCTAATTGCTGGTTCTGATTTTATTTAAAAATTTTGTTAAATTATCAATATTGACATTATTGTAGCCATGTAAATATTATCTACTGCTGAAACAGTTAACACTATGATTGTTATCTTGCTTACATATTTTTGGAAGTTATTAATTGATGCCTTAAAATCATTTATTTCTCATTAAAATCTCACCATAAACTTTAACTTGGCTGGGCGCAGTGGCTCAAGCCTGTAATCCCAGCACTTTGGGAGGCTGAAGTGATGGGATTGCCTGAGCCACGGGTTGGAGAACAATCCAGGAAACTTGGTGAGACCTCATCTCTACAACAAATCAAAAAATTAGCTGGGCATGGTAGCCCACACCTGTAGTTCTGGCTACTTGGAAGGCTGAGGCAGAAGGATCGCCTGAGCCCAGCAGGTCGACACTGGGGTGGCCTTGAGCATGCCACTGCACTCTAGCCTGGGCAACGGAGTGAGATTCCGACTAAAAACAAAAACAAAAACAAACAAACAAAAAACACTTCAATTTATCTTCGAAGATAGATTGTCTATGAAGATAACTAGGCAGAGTTGATCCTCCATCCTGTGTTACCCCCTTGGTTATCTCTCTTTTGTGTCTTTTTTTTTTTAATTTGGTCCCTTGAAGATTTGTGTGTCTACTTTACTAGAGGGAAGGCTTCATGAAGTTCATGACAATACTTGTATCTGTTATCTTTGAACCTTTAGTGTCTTGCATCAATGTCAGACATACAGTGCGTAATAAATATTAGTTGAACTCCAAAAATAAATAAATAAATAAATATTAGTTGAATTATGGATGGAACAGAAGTGTCTTTTCTCTTTATGGCAACCTCTAGCATTTAGTAGTATTTAGTGAGCGTTTCTCTGATTTCTGAGTCTCTTCTTACAGATAAATATCTCAAATACCTATTAGGGTCCAGGCAGTTTTAAAAAAGCAAGTGCAGAAAGCCTCATGGGATCCATTGCCACTTACAGGGATCACTTGTTTTTTAATTCTAGCCAGTTGTGAGGAAAGGGTTTCAGATCTTTATTGCCAGACCTACTGCTATTTCAATGGGAACAGAGAATTTTGGTTTAATACAAAATGCCTTGATTCAGTTATTAAAAGCTGTGCAGGCCCAGAAAAATGGTTCTTCAAGCTGGATTTGGTTCCCGGCCACCAGCTTGTACCTGAAGGTGGCTGGGGTCAGCAGCGGGCTCTGACTTGGCCCAGGGTGCCTCCATCCCGGGAGCTCTGATTTTGCCTGTGAAGACGGTGACCTCCTCTTGTCAACTGACCCTCGCAGGTGGAGTGAGGCTTAGTAGAAGGAGCCTGGGTCACAGTCCGCAGCCTGATGGAGTGATTGGAGGCAGGGGCAGGGTGAAAATGGAACCTGAATTCCCTCTGTGAGGTGAAGTTGGAGAATAATGGGTTCATTTGTCAGTGATAATGGGAAAGAGGGCAAGTAGACTCCATATTGTATAGCATATGCCAAGCTGTGGGCTTTTAAAAATTATTGACTCAGAGTTTATGATAACCCTGAGGAGGAGATACTGCCATCCCCAGGTTGCAGATCTATGAGATTTAAAGATTTTTTTTCTTAGTTTCCATCTTAGAACAGATTAACTCTAGAATTAAGGCCTCCTGATATTGACCCATGAAGAAAGCTTATGTATGGAATTTTAGAAATGAATTAAACGGGTCATTATTTTTCCACTAGAAATTGTCCCGGCATTTTTGAATATGAAAAGTTATTTTTTTATTTGTTTGTTTACAGATTGATTCATTCATTTTTTTCAACATTTGTTGAATATTCATTATTTTCTGTATTAAGGATTCAGTTTACAAAGAGGATGAATATGCAGTTCCTGTACTTAAGAAACCTTAAATGATTATTTGCTTTTGTTGTTCTAAATTAGAAAGGAGAAAAGGTGTAAATAATCTGGAAATATGGTGACCAACTGTAACTAAAAAAATGAATTACTCATTTTTCCTTGTTGCTATAGACAAAATACGATTTTAGAAAAATTAGAAAGTAGAAGTAAGGAAAATTAAGGAAAACGTCTCCTCCTAACTGGTATTTACCTATTCACCTATTTGACTGCATAGAAAGTTTTTGCACTTATCACACATATACATGCATACAACAAATACACCCTCCCACAGAGATCAGACTATATTGCTATTCTACAGTCTGCTTTCCTATTGTGGAATATATTGAAATGTTATATCAATGTTTGAACATACTTTTATGGCCAAATAGCATTTATTGCATGAATATACTTCAATGTATTTAATCAGTCCTTTTTGTTAGATATAGGTAGTTTCTATTTTTTAAAATGCATGCCATTTTATGGCTAAATCTTTTTATGTATCCTGAATTACTTCTTTAGAAAAAATTAATAGCAATCTAATTATTGGCTTTAAGATTAATACATTTTTGGATTTTTTTTTTTTGCTTTTATGTTCTGTATGGTGCTAAATTGTCCTCCAGAAAGGCAGTACTAATTTATCCATAACCAGTGGATTTGAGTTTCCTTTCTCTTCACTGTTGAAGAGAAGTTGCTAGGTACAATGTCTTCCTTTAAAATTTTGTTTAAAAAATTAGGTAGGAAAGAGATTTTCTTTTGAAAGATTCTTTATGAAAACTCTTTTGACCAATGAAATTGCCTTCTACTATTGTTTTCTGGCACAGAACTTTCACTTTGTGTTATGGTTAATTGGTTGGCTGAGTAACTGCCTCAGTGGCTTGGGAGCAATTTGAGAATGGAACTGGTCCTATTCAAGTGTGGGTTCCTAGATGCTCATAAATGCTTCTTGAATTGAACTGAATTGGAGAACATGCTGAGTTTCGCAATCATTGGCCAGATGTGTAATACAACCAGTTTCAATACAACCAGTGGACTGCACATTTTATTTTCAGTTGCATAATAATGAGTATTAATATTATTATTATTTTTGAGCGAGTCTCACTCTGCCGCCCAAGCTGGAGTGCAGTGGCACGCTGCTCATGGCCACTGCAGCTTTAACCAGGGCTCAGTTGATCCTTCCACCTCAGTTTTCCAAGTAGTTGGAACCATAGGCACGCACCATCATGTCCAGCTAATTTTTTGATTTATTGTAGAGATGAGATCTCATCAAGTTGCCCAGGCTGGTCTTGAACCCATGGGTTCAGGCAATTCTCTCACCTCAGTCTCCCAAAGTGCTGGGATTATGGGCATAAGCCACCATGCCTGGCATTAATGAGTAATTTTTAGTGAGCATTTATGACATGCCAGAACTGTGTTAAGTGCTTTGCCTGCCTAACTGGCAAAAATAAGTCTTGAACTTAAGAACACCTAATTCCAAAGCCATATTTATTTCCCTCTCTCCATCTTTCCCCTCCCCTCTTCTCCCATTATCTCCTCTTTTTATTATAAACATGTTTAAATGTATGCAAACCAGAAAGAACATCACAATGAACATTGATATACCTGCCACCTAGCTTCAGGAATTATCAATATGTGGCTAATCTTGTTTCATCCTTGCCTTTCCCTCCTTACCTTGTACTTTCCCTTCCATCTTGGATTATTTTAAAGCGAATCTCACATACATCAATTCTATTCATAATTATTTAAATACATATCTGTGAGATATGGACTCTGTTTCTTAATCTAAACTGCAATATTATTATCATACTTTAAAATATCTATAACAATTCCTTAATATCATTTGACCCTGTCAGAGTCAAATTTCCCTGATTATTCCAGAAGTAACTTTTTGATGGTTGGTTGGTTCGAATCAGGATCTACATGAGGACTGCATATTCTGAACCATTCTAACTACAACATGGTATTCTTCTCTCCCCCGTAAAACATGTGACCTATTCTTCTCCAAAACAGAGATTGTCAGGTGGAGGAACCTACAAATTTTAAAGACATCTCATGGATAAAACATGTAATTTACATCTCAGAAAGAGGGACACTCACTAGTTAATACCTGAGAAACACTGGGTTTATGTGAAATCAGGAAGGCACTTTGCCATGTGAGTTCATCCTCCATTCTTCCTGAATGAATTCATCCAGAAACTAGGAAATTAGTTGCCATGCTTTCTTGCTTTTGTTATATAACATCATCTTAAGGTATGGTCAAGTCTCTTCTCTTAAGATTTATACTTAGGTGTAAGTGATGTTAGCTTGAAGATTCTGTTTTTAGCATTGAGCTGAAAAAATGAACCATGCTGGCCTCTATACCCTTTCCTGGCTGGGAGTGAATAATTTGAAAAATAGAAGCCACAGGCCTGTTATTTTCATAATTAGGTTATGAATTTGGTAGAATATTTCACACTAAGCAAATGTTCAAGTTTTCATGTTTGTTTTTGGTTCTGTTTTGAACTTGAAGGTCTAGTGATATTCCACTGTGTGGTGGCAGATGGGAATTCGACCAAAAGTCCTGAAACTAATGGCCTCCTCTGTGGAGATCCTGAGGAAAACTGTGCAGGTAACATTTAACAAGCTTCATATTCAATCTGCGTTTTAGTCTTTTGGCAATGAAAGTAATCATAACACTAGGTAGTTGTTTGAGTGCAAATTCATGTACCAAGCACCGTGCTAAGTGTTTTATATATGGTAATTCCTTCGCTCCTCATAAGAGCCCTCTGAGCCAGATAATATTTTTGACTTTATTTCAAGGGGAAATGTACAAGGATTAAGTCACTTGCCAAAAGTCACACAACTGGTAAATCGCAGATCTGGGTTTCAAACTCAGGTCTTTCTGATTCTAGTGCCTTCACTCTTAACCACTATACTATTTTGGGTGTCACAGATGTGTGCTACTGACTTTAGCATGAGATATCTTGGTCTGGATTTATGGGAAGTTGACATATTTTGTTCAAATATATATTATTTTTTTCTTTTTATTTGATACTTAAAAGAAGGGAGGAAGGAAAGGACTTCATATTTTTCACCTTGGAAATACTTGAATTAGTGTTCTCAAGCTATTAGTCTAAAGCAGGGATTGGCCTTAGTAGAGATCAGATAATGAGTGTTTTAGGTTTTCTGAGTGATGAAGTCTTTGTCACAAGTACTCAACTCTTCCATTGCACAGTGAAGGCAGTGATAGACTCTGTGCAAATGAATAAGCTTGGCTGTATTCCCACAAAATTTTATTTAGAGAAATGGACTGTGGGTCGGATTTGACCTCGGGACCATAGTTTGCTGACTCTGGGTCTAAGATTCTGTTTGTTCTGCTAAGATGTTATGGACTGTTGTTCTACTAGGGTTGTTTCTGCTTAAAAAATAAAACATAAACAAACAGGCCAATTCAAAAAGTAGGGTGGAGTGGGGAAGAACCTTCCATATTCCCTGGAAACTTCTTCAAGGGGGGAGTATGGTGAGTTGGTGTGAAGTGCTCCTTTCCTAGCACCCTGGGGAAGTTGTAACTGAGCCAGGAACATGCTGAGCAATCTTCCTGATGTGAGTCATTAGTTCCAGCTCAATCTTCCTCTTTCATACTCCACAGTAGTGGGTGGTCTGGAGGGTGTTCCTTAGCTGTAGAATTCAGTGGTGTCTTAGCTCATGCTTGTGGGTCTTGTCACCCATATAGAGAGAACAAGGCCAACTTTATGTGTTTGTGTGTTTTTCTTCAGTCTGGTCTCAACATGATGGCGTTTTTTTCCACGTTTCTCTTGGGAAATTATTTCATAATCTGATGACTGACAATGTTGAAAAATCTTCTTCAACATCATTTGAAATGTGTTTTCTTGGACATAAAAATGAGAACAGCCAGCACTGGGGTCTCCTAGAAGGGGTGGAAAGGGTTGAAAAACTACCTATTGGGTTACCTTGTTTGGATGAAGCGTTTAAAGGAAGCTGAAACCTCGCCGTCACATGATATGCTCATGTAACAAACCTGCACATGTACCACCTAAGTGTAATATCTTTAAAAATTCTCCAATTTTATTTATATTGTAGTAAGAACATTTAATGTGAAATCTACCCTTTTAACAAATTTTAAAGAGGACAATGCAGTATTGTTAACTATAGGCATGATGTTGTACAGCAGATCTCTTAAAATTATTCCATCTTGTATAACTAAAACTTTATCCACATTGAAAGACAGCTTCCCATTTTCCCCTTTTCCCATTCCCTGGCAATAACCATTGTGCTATCAGCTTCCATGATTGTGAATTTTTTGGATACCTCATATAAGTGGACTCACATTATATTCATCTTCCTGTGCTTGGCTTATTTCATTTACCATATGTGTCTTCCAGGTCCTTCCTTCCTTCCTTCCTTCCTTCCTTCCTTCCTTCCTTCCTTCCTTCCTTCCTTCCTTCCTTCCTTCTTTCCTTCCTTCTTTCCTTACTTCCTTCCTTCCTCCCTCCTTTTCTCCCTCCCTTCTTTCCTTCCTTCCTTTGATGTTCTTCCAGTTTCATCCATATTGTCACAAATGCCAAGACTTTCTTATATTTTTGAGTCTGAATAATATTTGTGTGTGTGTGTGAGTGTGTGTGTGTGTGTGTGTGTGTGTGTGTGTGTGTGTGTGTGTTTGACATTTAAGATGCTTCTACCTTTTGGTTCTTATGGAGTCATGCTGCATAGAACATGTGAGTGCAAATATTTCCTTGAGATCCTGATTTTAATTCTTTTGGGAAAGTAACTGGAAGTAGGATTGTTGAATATATAAAGTAGTTCTATTTTTAATTTTTTTTTTTTTTTAGGAAACTCTATGCTATTTTCCATAGCAACCGCACCATTTTACATTCCCTTCAACAGCATACAAATGTTCCAATTTCTCCACATCTTCTTCAGCACTTATTATCTTTCTTTTTTTTTTTGATAACTGCAATTCTAACAAAGTATGAATTGACATATTTTTGTGGTTTGCTAACATGAAGTTGAGCATCTTTTCATATACTTGTTGGCTGTTTGTAAGTTTTCATTGGAAAAATGTCTATGTAAGTCTTTAAGCCATTTTTTGAATTAGCTTATATTTATTTTCTTGTTATTAAATTGTAAGAGTTTCTTATATATTTTGCATATTAACTCCTTAACAGATGTATGGTTTGAAAACATTTTTTTCTCTGTAGATTGTCTTTTTATTCTGTTAATTGTTTCCTCCACTGTGTGGAAGCTTTTCATTTTATATAATTCCACTTGTTTATTTTTGCTTTTATTACCTGTGTTTTGTGTGTTGCATCTAAGAAATTATTGCCAAGACCAATGTCAAGAAGTTTTCTTTCATGTTTTCTTGTAGGAATTTTATAGTTTTAGGTCTTAAATAAAAATCTTCAATCCATTTTCAATTGACTTTTGTATATAGTATAAGAAAAGTGTCCAATTTGATTATTTTATATGTGGATATTTAGTTTTCAGCCATTATTTACTAAAGAGACTACTCTTTCCCCATCGTGTATTTTTAGTAATCTTACTGCAGATCGGCTGATTATACATGCATGGGTTTATTTCTGGGCTGTCCATTTGTCCATTGTCGGTCTATGTGTCTGTCTTTATACTAGTACCATGCTGTTTTAATCACTGTAGGTTTATTATACATTTTGAAATTAGGATACATCCACCTCTGTTCTTGCTCAAGGTTGTTTTGGCTATTCAGGGTTCTTTGTGATTTTCCCTATTAATTTAAATTTTTTTTATTTCCACAAAAAAGTCGTTGGGATTTTTATGAAAAGTGCATTAAATCTATAGATCACTTTAGGTAGTATGAATATTTTGGCGATTTTATATATTTTAATCCATGAACATGGAATGCCTTTTTATCTTTTATCTTCTTCAATTTCTTTCATTAATGCTTTATAGTTTTTTATTGTACAAGTCTTTCCCTTCTTTAGTCAAGTTTATAATTATTCTTTAGTATTTTATTTACTTTTTTGGTGCTACTGTAAATGGGTTTGTTTTCTTAATTTCATTTTGGATAGTTTGCAGTTAGTATGTACAAATGCAACCAGTGTTTGTTGATTTTGTATCCTCAACTTTGCTACATTTGTAAATTAGTTCTTGTGTGTGTGTGTGTGTGTGTGTGTGTGTGTGTGTGTGTGTTTAGTGTTTAGAATTTTCTGTGTATAAAATCATGTCATCTTCTAACAGATAAAATTACTAATTATTTTTCTGGTTTGAATGCCTCTTATTTCTTTCTTTTTCGTAATTGTGTTGGCTAGGGCAACCAGTACTATGTTCAATAGAAGTAATAAGAGTATGCATCTTTGCCTTGTTTCTGATCTTAAAGGAAGAGCGTTCAGTTTTTCCCATTATGTATGACGTTAGCTGTGGGGTTTCATATGCGGCCTTTATTATATTGAGGTAATGTCTTCTATTCCTAGTGTGTTAAGAGTTTTTAATTATCAGAGACGCTTTATTTTTGACAAATGTTTTTTCTGCATCTATTGCAATGATTATGTGATTTTTACTCCTCATTCTGCTAATGTGGTGCATAATCCTGACTTTTTTTTTTTTATGTTAAATCATCTTCATATCCCAGAGATAAATCCCACTTTGTTGTGGTGTATGATCCTTTTATTTTGCAGGTGGGCTAGATTGATTTGCTGGTATTTAGTTAAAAATTGTTGTGTCTATGTTAATTAGGGATATTGCCCATATTGCCCTGCAGTTTACTTTTCTTGTGGTGTTTTTGTTTGGTTTTGGTATCAGGGTAATGCCATCCTCATAAAATGAATTTGAAAGTGTTCTTTTCTTTTTTATTGTTTTTTTTCTGGAAGAGTTAACAAAGATTATCATTAAGTATTTAAATGTTTGATAGAACTCACCAGAGAAGCCATCTAGCCTGATTTACTTTTTTGAGTTTTCTTTCTTTTTTCTTTGTAAGTCTAGCTAGAGGTTTGTCAAATTTACTTATCTTTCAAAAAACCAACTCTTGGTTTTGTTTATTTCTATTGGTTTTCTTTTCTCTATTTTATTTATTTTGACTCTAATCTGTATTATTTTCTTCCTTCTACTAATATGGGCTTAGTTTATTCTTTTATCCTGGAGAATGCTCTGTGCATACCTGAGGAGAATGTATATTCTGCTGCTGTTAGGTAGAATGTCCGTTATTTGTCTGTTAGATACATTGAGTCTACTATGTTGTTCTAGTCTACTGTTAACCTATTGATTTTCTTTCCAGATATTAAATCCATTATTAAAGTGTAGGATATTGAAGTCTCCTACTATTACAGTACTCTTATCTGCAGAACAGTTCACTGGGCAGTCTTGAGCTGACCCAGGTCTTCCTCCTTTCTCACTTATGGTTCTCAGACATAACTACAGAATGTGCTAGGAATGCAACATTCTGAGATAATGATGAACTGGCCAAAACAATCTGGGCTCTGTTTCTGTCCCTTCAAGAACAGGATTACCTACAATGCTTTATCCTAGAAAATTCTATCTCCCTGGGGTATAAAACTCAGGGTGTGCCGCTTTTCAGGGTCTCTCAACTGTGGTGCCACATGCAGCACCCACAGGTGAGATTTCATCTTCCCTGTAGTTTTCCTGAGGCTTGAGAGACTGACTAACCATGAATACTAGGTGTCTGTTGTCCTTTGTTGCCTATCTGTGAGTAAAAAGTTGCTTCACCTAACTTGCTGTATGAGTGTTCTGTCTCACTAGACTTGGGCAAATGAATTGATAACCAGTACATGGTGAATCTGCTTAGCACTATTTCTCCTTTAATTATGTCAATTAGCTTTATATATTTAGCTGTTTTAAAGTTAGGTGCATATATATTTATACTTGTTATATCTTTCTGGTAAATCAACTATTTTATTATTATACTATAATACCTATCTTGGTCTCTCGTGACAGATTTTGAATTAAAGCCCATTTTGTCCAATATAAGTATAGGCACCTCTGATTTCTTTTGGTCATCATTTACATGGAATATCTCTTTCCACTCCTTCACTTTTAGCGTGTATATGTCCATAAATCTAAAGTGAGTTTCTTTTAGACAATACAAGACATGTAGCAAGATCAATTTTTAAAATTCATTCTGCCACTTTGTATCTTTGGGATGGAGAGTTTAGCCCCATTTATATTTAAAGTAATTATTGATAGGGTAGAACTTAATATGGCCATTTTGTTAATTGTTTTCTGTCTGTCTTGTAATTTTTTGTCTCTCTCTTGCTTTTTTCATTTGTGTTTTGTTTTGTATTGATATACTTTAATTATTTTCTCTTTTTCTTTTGTATTTCTTCTTAGGTATTTTATTTATGTACCATTGGTCTTACATAAAATATAATTAGAATAAAACTGGTAACAACCTGACTTCAATGACATACAAAATCTACACTTTTACTTTTCCCCATTCTGCACTTTGTGATTGATATAACAATTGATATCTTTTTATATTGTATGTATTAACCTATATTTATACTTATAATTGCTTTAATACTTTTAAAACTTTTATACTAGAATTAAAAGTGATATAATCACTTCCGTTACAGAAATACAGTGGTTTGTATTTCTCTAAATATTTACTTTTACCAAAGAGTTTTACACCTCCTTATACTTTTATGTTACTCTTTAGTATTCTTTCATTTCAACTTGAAGAACTCCCTTTAGCATTTCTTGTAAGGCTGGTTTGGTGGTGATGAAATCTCTCAGCTTTCATTTGTCTGGAAAAGTGTTTACCTTTTCTTTGTTTTTGAAGGACAATTTTGCTGGGTGTGGTATTCTGGGTTGGCAGGTTTTTCTTTATCTTCAGCACTTTGAATACAGTAATGTGCTGCACAATGACTTTTTGGTCAATGGTGGATCATATATATGATGGTGGTCCCCGAAGATTATAATGTAACTAAAAAATTTCTTTCACCTAGTAACATCATAGCTATTGTAACATTATGGTGCAATGCATTACTTAGGTGTTTGTGGTAATGCTGGTGTAAACAAACCTATTGCATACCCAATCATTTAAAAGAATAGCAAATACAATTATGTATAGTAAATGATACTTGATACTAGTTTATGTATTTACTATACTATATTTTTTATTGTTATTTAAGAGTGTACTTCTAGTTATAAAAAATGTAACTACAAAACAGCCTCAGGTAGGTCCTTCAAGAGATATTGCAGAAGCAAGCATTGTTATCATAGGGATGACAGCTTCATGAGTGCTATTGCCCTTGAAGATCTTCTAGTGGGACAAGAGGTGGAGGTAAAAAGGCACTGATGATCCTGACCCTCTATAGCCTAAGCTAATGTGTATGTTTGTGTCACAGTTTTAATAAAAAAAATTTTAAGGTGAAAAAATTAAAAAGATTATAGAATAGCATGTAAAGAAAGAAAAAGTATATTTTTTGACTTGGAGTCTCACTCTGTCACCTGGGCTGGAAAGCAATGGCATGCTCTCAGCCACTGCAGACTCAACCTGCTGGGCTCAGGTGATCCTTTCACCTCAGTCTTCCAAGTAGCTGGAACTACAGGCACATGCCACCATATTCGGCTTATTATTTATTTATTTATTGTAGAGATGAGGTCTCGACAAGTTGCCCAGTCTGGCCTCAAACCCATGGGCTCAAACAACCCCTCACCTTGGCCTCCCAAAGTGCTGGGATTATAGGCATGAGCCACTGCGCCCAGCCAGAAAATATTTTTGTACAGCTGTACAATGTGTTTGTGTTTTAAGCAAAGTGTTATTACAGAAGAGTCAAAAAGTTTTTTAAATGATTATAAAATTAAAAAGCTACAGCAAACTCAAGTTCATGTATTATTGAAGTAAAACATGTATGTAAATTTGGTGTACCCTACAGTGTTCATATAGTCTACAGGAGTTTACAACAATGTTTTAGGCCTTCACATTCACTAATCACTTATTCACTCACTCACCTAGAGCAACTTGCTGTTCTGCAAGCTCCATTTATGTGAAGTGCTCTCTACATGTGCTACATTTTTATTTTTAAGCCATATTTTTACTGTATATTTTTTATGTTCAGGTATATTTAGTTACAAAAATGCTTACCATTGTATTATAATTGTCTGCAGATTCAGTACAGTAACATGCATAAGTTTATAGACTTGAAGCAATAGGCTATATTGGATAAACCTAGGTACGTAGCAGACTATACCATCTAGGTTTGTGTAAGCACACTCTATCATGTTCACACAATTTTTTTTTAAAAATCGCTTAATGATGCCTTTCTTATAGCATATTCCTATTGTTAAGTGATACATGACTATATATCATTTCACTTTTTTTCTGGCCTGTAAGGTTTTTGCTGAAATATCCACTGATAGTCTAATGAAGATTCCTTTGTAAATGAAAAGTCATTTTTCTCTTGTTACTCTCAAGATTCTCTCTTAATCTTGGATTTTAACAAATTGATTGCAAACTGTCTTGGTGTGGATTTCTTTGGGTTTATGTTATTTGTAAACTTTTGGGCCCTCTGGACCTGTATGTCCATTTTCTTCCTAGACTTGAGAAATTTTTGGTCATTATTTCTTCAAATAAGTTTTCTGTCCCTTTCTCTATCATGTTTCTATCTTAGACTTCTATAAGGTGCATGGTCTGCTTATGATGTCCTATAAGTCCTGTAAGCTTCTTCAGTATCTTTTATTCTTTTTGTCTTTGTTTCTGTGATTGTATAATTTACAATAGTCTTCAAGTCTGCTTATCCTTTTCTCTGTATGACATAGTCAGCTATTGAAACCCTCTAGTGAATTTTTTAGTTAAGCTATTGGATTATTCAGCTCCAAAATTATATTTGACTTTTAAAAATATTTTCTATCTTTGTTGAGAACTTCACTTTGTTCATTCTTTGTTCTTTTGCCTCATTGAGCATCTTTATGATGGTTATTTTGAATTCCCTGTCAAGTGAATTATATAACTTCACTTTGTTAGAGTTAGTTTATTTTATTCCTTTCTTTGAGACATATTTATCTGTCTCTTTATTTTCCTTGACTCTTTGTGTTGGTATTTGTGCATGAGAGAAAATAGCTACTTCTTCCAGTCTCCATGGACTGGCCTTACTTGGGAAGAAACTCTCATTAATTGTTCTTGTGGGAGATTTGGGGGCTTTTTAAAACTTCATGCCTGTCTAACCCATTTTCTTTGTTCTCTGTGGCCCTAGGCCTCAAGAGTATGCCACGTTCCATCAACTTTTCAAGATAAGTGAGACTGGAGCCTGTCTCCTGGAAAACTTCTAGAAAATTTGGATTATTGGACACACTGTCTAAATCATTTCTTCCTTGGAGAAAAGCTGGGAACTGAGTATTTTTTGCTCATTCACTCTGTGCAGTTTAAGTGAACGGACTATAATAGCTACTAGTTCAAATTACTGTCTCTGTCCTCACTGACCCCTCAGTAGGTCCTGTCAGTGCTCCAAGACAGACTACCCCCAGACAAGTTGGGGCACTGGACATGAAGTTCAGCTCTTTCTCTCTTCATGGAGAATCTAGGAGCTGGTATTTTTAATTCACTCACTTTTTGCTGAGTCAGAAGGATGGGTTATGGAGACTGCCAGTCTAAACCGATGTGTCTGATCTCATTGGTCCCAAGCTATACCAAGTCCTTTCAATGTTTTGAGACAGTCAGACAGAAGCCAGTCTTCTGGGAAGCCCCCCAGAAAAGTTGTGGTTTTGGACATGCAATCTGACTCTCTTTCTTACCAGGAAGAAGCTGGCATGTGGGAGCTTTCATTTTAATCATATGGTGCTGTATAGGGGGTAGGAATCACATCGAGAGGCTGTCTCAGATTTACATACTGGCTTTGATGGTTTTGCTTTTGCACTTGTCCAGAGTACAGGAACTTCTCAATTAGTTTCTGGATTTTTCACAAAGGAAATTTGTCTCTATTTTGTTGTTTACTCAGTGTATCTGTGGATAGTAGGAGAACTGAGGTCTTTCTCTTCTGCCATCTTGCTGATGTTATTCCCTTGCTTTCTAATTTTATGTGTGCTACAAATAGATGCAGTTTTTAAATATTTTTCCCCTAGTCCCTTTAACAAAAAGGAGGGTTCAGGAAAATCCCTAAATAGAATAATCCCTCATCCTCTACTCTAAGCCATTTTGTAGTTTCAGGCATCTTTTTGCTTCCAACAAAAAAATTTTCTGCTTCAAAATCTGTGTCATTGATGCAGACCATGACATAGACCATCACCACATGTCCCATAGCAATGCAGGGACACGCTGCCTCCTATATGGTCCTAGTGTGCCACAGCCTTAGTCACTCATTGTGTAAGAGCCATTTTCCCACAGTGTATAAAATATACCATATAATCTATATCTTCAAATTTTTAAATATAAATACTTATTTTTGAATTATTTGCATAATTTTTAGCTTTTACATTCATCTCCAAATTCACTGTGGAGGAATTAAAGTTTTTTTTATCCACTGAGTCAAGTCCACACCTTCCTCTGAATTTTATCCAGTAAAATTTCCTTAGTTGTAATTTCTTTTCTGAGACACAATTGGGGGACCTGCAAAAATAACTATTTCTTGGTATGTTTTCTGCTTTCTTAAATCTTTTTATTAGTTTTTTTCTTTCATCAGTATTCTTAGTTGGCATAGTAATTGTACATATTTATGAGGTATAGTGTGATATTTCAATGCTGGTATAAAATGTATTATGATCAAATCAGGATATTTTAAAAATATCTGTTACTGCAAACATTTATCATTTCTTTGTGTTGGAAACATTCTAAATCTGTACTTCTAACCATTTGAAAATATGCAGTGCATTGTTGTTAATGATAGTCACCCTACAGTGTTACAGAACACTAGCATTTATTTCTTCTAACTGCAATTTTGTACCTACTAACCATCCTCTGTCTATTTCTCCTTCCTCCTCAGCTTCTGTAAAAAGACCAAATTTATTAATCCCTGATTATTTTTTCTCACTGTTACTTGTATGTTGCTTTTGACTCCTTTGCAGGGGTTTAAGTCTACACTTACAGATCTTCTGGATAGTTTAATAAAAAACAGTTAGTAAAATTAAAACAAATGCATTAGTGATTTGGTAGAAGATCAGAGTTTGCTTAAATGCCACAATTATAATATGCCAGAAATATTATTATGTATTTTTTTGTACTAGAAAACAAAAACAAAAGACAAAAAAAAACCCTAAAAAATACAATTCCAAAGATGTTGAAAATCAATTGACTTAATATTGAAAATATTAATCAAGAATTCTTGAAATTTCTGTGGCTTAAGAAAAGCATTATTTGCATTACTACTATTTCTTCATATTTACATGTTAAATAAACTTCAATACTTTAAAATATCAGCTAAAATCAATAGATGGACTATATTAAATATATTTGTGCTTGCTCTTTCAGGATCTAAGCCAGATGGGCCTACTCTTATATGATGGTCAATTTATAACTAATTGACACTTTTGAAAAAATATTCTCCTTTCTATTCTTCTCTTTCCCCCTCCTTTTCTCATTTTGTCCTTCCTTCTTTGTTTCTTTCCTTTCTTTCTTTTGCCCTTCTTTTTCTTCCTTTCTTTGATACTTTATTTTATTTCATATTTTTTTATCTGAAGTATAGTATCATCATCAACTATAATTTTAATCAAAAGATAGTATCCATTGTCTATCAAATTCCTGCCATGTGCCGAGAATCATGTGTTCTAAGCACTTTACATATATCAGTTAATTTAATCCTTTGGGATATATTCATTATCCTCTTTTTCAGATAAAGAGATTGAAGAACACAGAGAATAAGTAATTTGTTTAAAGTCACTCACAGTGAGCAGAGTAGCCTGACTTGAATTCAGAGAGACCATCTCTAGAGTGTGTGTTGTTAACCACCATGCTAAAGTGCTTGGAATCATGTGAGAAGATCAAAATGTAGAATATGTGAGGGAAATCCTAAAAATGTGATTTCTTAAAAATAAAGTTCATGTGAGGGCAGTGGGTTGTTTTGTTTTGTTTTGTTTGTTTATCAATATTTTTTATTATGATATTGTGAGGTACAGTTAAGGGTTAGGTATACAATATGCTTCGTTCAGGCACCCTTGTTGATAAGAGGTGTCTCCCTGACCCCAGACAGATACTTACTACCATTAATCCCATCTCCCTTCCCCTCCCCCCATAGTTTCCCACCACTGTCAGTCATTTTCTTATAGTATTACATTGGATGTTCAAGGTCCATTATATGAGTGAGAACATGTGATATTCAGATATTTGTTTCTGTGAGAGGTCACTCAGTATTTTAGACTCTAGTTCCATCCAGGTTGCTGCAAAATTCATGATTTTGTTCTTTTTTATGGCTGCATAGTATTCCATCATGTATATGTACCACATTTTTTTTATAAATATATTTTTTTATTGTGAAGTTGTGGGGTACAGTTAAGGGTTAGGTATACAGTTGCGTTTCATTCAGGCATCCTGTTGATATGGGATGTTTCCCCGTACCCAGACAGATATTTGCTACTGTTAATCCCATCTCCCTCCCCCCACCATAGTTTCCCAATACGGTCAGTCATTTTCGTATGGTATTGTATTGCATTGGATGTTTAAGGTCCATTATGTGAGTGAGAACATGTGATACTCGGATCTTTGTTTCTGTGAGAGGTCACTCAGTATTATAGACTCTAGTTCCATCCAAGTTGCTGCAAAATTCATGATTTTGTTCTTTTTTATGGCTGCATAGTATTCCATCGTGTATATGTACCACATTTTTTTAATCCAGTCCTCTTTTAATGGATGCATGGTTGCTTCCAGGTTCTTGCTATTGTGAACAGTGCTGCGATAAACATACGTGTGCAGGTATCTTTTTTATAGAGTGATTTGAGTTCTTCAGGGTTTATTCCCAGTAGGGGGATTGTGGGGTCATATGGGAGGTCAATATTTAGAGCTTTTAGGAATCGCCATACTGTTTTCCACAGAGGTTGTACTAGTTTGCACTCCCACCAACAGTGTAGAAGTGTTCCCTTTTCGCCACACCCTCTCCAGCAACTGTTATTTTTTGAGTTATTGATAATTGCCATTCCGACTGGAGTTAGGTGGTATCTTAGTGTGGTTTTGATTTGCATCTCCCTGATGATTAGTGTGGTTGAACATTTTTTCATGTGTCTGTTGGCTGCTTGAATGTCTTCCTTTGAGAAGTGTCTGTTCATATCTTTTGCCCATTTTATAATGGGGTTGTTTGTTTTTTTCTTTTCAGCACATTTGAGTTCATTGTAGATCTAAGATGTTATGCCTTTGTCAGACTTGGAGTTGACAAATACTTTTTCCCACTCTATAGGCTGTCTCCTTGCTCTCTTGATGGTTTCTTTGACTTTGCAGAAGCTTGTCAGTTTAATGAGGTCCCACTTGTCTATCTTATCTCTTATGGCCTGTGGGTTTCGGGTTTTGTTCAGGAACTGGATGCCAGTTCCAATTTCCATGAGGGTATGTCCTGCATTTTCTAAGGTTCTTATGTTTTGAGGTTTTACGTTTAAGTCTCTGATCCATTTAGAGTTAATTTTTGTGTATGGGGATAGATAGGGGTCCTGTTTCAATCCTCTGCATGTGGTCAGCCAGTTTTCCCAGCACCATTTACTGAATAGGTTCTCCTCTCCCCAGTGGTAGGTGGTGGAGGCTTTGTCGAAGATGAGTTGGTTGAGAAATTGAGGTTTTGCTTCTGGAATTTCAATTCTATTCTATTGATCTATATGCCTGTTCCTGTACCAATATCAAGTTTTGATTATTGTAGTTTTATAGTAAAGTTTGAAGTCTGGTAATGTGATACCACCTGCTTTGTTTTTTTTTGCTGAGGATTGTTCTGGCTATTCTTGGTTGTTTGTGTTTCAGTGGTTGTTGAAAGATGAATTAGTATGGAGCAAGAATAGATCTTCTCAATCAAGCACCTTTGTCATTTTCTAACTTTCATGAGGCATTCATTCATTCCACAAATACTTACAAGCACATACTAGCCAGCAGGCTCTGATCCAGTTGTAAAGAATGCAACAATGAACGATGACTGGTCAAAGATGAGGTCAGAAAGATAATGGAGAAAGATAAGTAATAAATAATATCACATAGAGTCTATCCAAGGACTAGAAGGTTTTTAGCTTTTTCTCTGAGTGAGTTTTAATGGCATTACTCTGGGTTCTGTATGAGACTCTGTAGTTGAAAGGGCACAGGCAGAAGCAGGGAGACAGAAGGGTGGTCATGGAGATGACTTCCCGCCTAGAGATCTGTTGGGCTTAGACCAAAGTAGTGGAGATGGTGAGATAATTCCGCATATATTTTGAATATAACCAGTAGGATTTATTGATGCATTAAAGTAAGAGAGAAAAAAGTCAAGATGACTCCAAGATTTCTGGCCTCAATAACAGAAGGAATGGACATTCTTTGTTGATATAAGGAAAGACAGGGTTTGAAGGGGAAATTAAAATATTCTATTCTGGAAGTGTTAAGTTGAAATGCCAGTTAGATAGATAACCACGTGAAGATATTAGTTGGGCAGTTGGTATTGAAGGAAGATATCTAGGATGGAAACTAAATTTCAAATTGTTATCATGCAGATGTGTTTAAAGACAGGAATCTTGATGTGATCACTCAGGGTGGAGGACATTGAGCCCTGATACATTGCAAAATTTTCGGGGTTGAAGGAGATAGGAAGAACCAGCAAAGGAGAATGAGCAAATGGTGACATCATATACATAAGATTATGTAACATGCATTCTTGAAAAACAAAGGGAAATATAAGTTTTCTTCTTGCCTATTGATCTTGGTTTGCCCTCAGCCATGAATATTTTTAAACACATGCAAATACACTCACTCTTCAACACTGATTCTTTTTTCCCCCATTCAAAGGGATAAAATGAAAAAGGGCAGCTCTGACTGAGGGCCCATTGCCTGTAAGCTCAGGAATGGTTGACAGGGCTCTCCTGATTATAAGACTTGCTAACCCACCCCATATGAGCAAATCCTAGAAACTCAAAAAGGACTAACAAGTACATCTGTGAGATGCAACTTCCCTTTTTATTTTTCTGTAGGAAATGTCATTGGCCCTAAGACAAATGGAAATCTTGAATTACAGTAAATTTCCAAATTTTGTATTTCTTCAAAAGCACTTTGATTTTACATTCCCCTGATTCAGAGACAGTGGGCAAGATAAGAAAGAAAATTGACTTTAAAAAGTATAAGTCTTTTCCCCTCACATTTTGACTTTAGAAGGTTGTAAAATGAGGAAACCTCTATTGGAAAGATGCCTGAAAGCCAGAAGTAGAATCATAAAGTCTAGGCTCTACTTTGTAGATTAGGAAGAAACTATTCTTCCAACTCTACTGTGACCATTTACACTGTCTTCTGTGAACTTGATTTTTTTTTTTTTTGAGACAGATATCTATGTGGCAGGATGAATTTTTAGTGATTTGTTTCACTTCCTCTCTCTCTTTGTTAATAGCTGTGAAACTTCTATTTCAAAGTTTAGCATCCCCCTTTAATTTGTTATATGGAGATTTAACTATGTATTTAACTAAGGGGCTAGAGATTCTGTAAGTTTATAACCACTGTAATAGGTTACAAACAAGCATTGTAATAATAATTGTTGTATTGATGCCCTTAGAGTTGACTGCACAATAGAGTTGCTAATATTAATGTCATTTACAAAATCATTAAATAGATTTAAATGAGCACTGTTAGAGTAAACAAGTGAAGGTGTTTATGAAACATAGACCTCATGTTTCCATTATGAAGCGTTTTCGTTACAAAAAAGTCACAAAACTTCTTTTGTCTTGAGAATTATAATCATATAGAGAAAGACCATGAAAGAACCATGCTATGTTTAATCAAAGCCTCCATCAAATTGAGGAAAATTTCACATTGAAATGAAATCATTTGAGTTTCTACTGTATTCCTCCACTTTGGCTTACTGAGGGAATCTATTACATCTTGTCTAACTATCTATATGGCCCAAAAAGGAGAACCATTTTTCTTCTAATTGCCCATATAAACTAAGAAATATGTTGTTCCTTTTGATTCTTTTGCAAATGCTTAGAATTTGATTTTTACATACACGGACCTGCAGTAATCCTAATGGTTTCTTATTTAATTGGATTTTAGAATCTTTGGACTATAGTGTTTTGTGAAGAGACGGGAACATACTATCTGTGGTGCCCATTCCCTTATGTGTTGTGTCCTGGCCCACTAGTAGGTATAGTTATCCAGAACAATGTTCTTGGGCAGTCTCACCCCCAGGGAAAATGTTTTGGTTTTGGGAATGTGGGTTGGAAAAGGGAAAAGTGGAATGAAAATAAATAAATTAAGTTCCACCACCCCCAGAATCAGGATTATCTTCTTTTTTGCTACATTTTCAAGACTATGTCACTCACTTCACACCAGAGAAACATAACACTTGGAACCTGTCATTCTTCTGTCATAGGATTAACTTTTCTTCTTCTCGATAAACATCTCTGGAATGGAAGGGGGGATTTTTTTTCCTCCCCTGCCCTATATCATCAGGTCTCATAATTGGCAGAAAATGTTAGATTTCACAGGTATTCGATTTTCAGATTATGTGATCTTGATGAATACTAGATGAAAAGGAACTGGAATTTTAGGTGCAGTTCAAAGAGAGAATGCTGATAAGCTTTCTCATTTTCATGAGAGAGGAAGAGATGATCCCATCTGGGTTTTTAATTTTTGTGTGGCAGTATATGTGTTTTATTTTTCTTTCAGGTTTTAACGTTCCATAGAGAACTCACTGGACATTTTCTGCCTGGTGGCATGGAAAGGCTTTAAAATCTAAATAATGCTGGGAATATTTAAGAGCATGCTTATTTGGCAAAGGAGGGAGCTCTGTGAATGATCAAAACAGGACCTGGCAACCATTTCCCTGGCATGGACTTTTGCTGCTTGGATGAACCAAGGTGATCAAATCACTGCATCCAGCAATTGCTGGTTAATTTGTTTTTTGGTACTATACTCTGGATGGTGTCTACGAAAAGTGCATTCAAAGGGGTACAGCAAGTAGAGAATTAGTAAAATTTAGGACATGTCACCAAATGACTTATAATTAGAGGCTTGTATGCTTTGCAAAGCAGAAAATGCCTTTCTGGCTCATGCTAGATCTATCATTAAGTCTTGCTGCCTTTTGAATTCATTTTCTTGCCCTCCATTCTCCTATCCCAGGTCCACATCATACATGTCTGCATGGCTCAGGGATGCTCTGGCTTTTACCTGTACCCAGTATCATCCTACTTTAATCCAGTTTGTACTCTCAGACCTAACACATTGATGGAAGGTTGCATAAATAATACTTTGTCATGCATAGGTTAATTTCATCTGTAAAAATCATCTTCAGCTGCCTCTTGCTTTGTGTTTCAAGTGGAAAGACTTCAGCCTACTGACAGCTGAGGTTTCTACCTTCTGTCCATGGCCATCCTTGGCTGCTCCTCTTCGTGACCCTTCCATTCCTAGTAGATCTACCTTCCACTCCCCGGGTTAGGCCTGCATGTTTTTGACTCTGTGCCTTTGCTCTTGACATTCTCCATATCTCAATTGCTTGCTCACCTAAAAAAGAAGTCTTATTTTTGATTATTAGGTAAGCATTCTTTATACTTATACTAGCTTGCTATTAGGAACGCCAAGATTTTCAAGATTCTAGAATCAACTCATTTCCTGGGAGCTTTACTGTTTTAGGAACTCTGCTAAGAACATTCGCCTATATATTTTTTTAAATTTTTTTTATTTTGAAGATGTGGAGTACAATTCAGGGTTAGTTATACAAACATCGATTGTGTATGCAGGTACCCTTGTTGATGAGGTGTGTCCCTCTCTCCCCTAGAAGTTTCTCTCAACTGCCAATTCCACCCCACTCCCCTGGCAGTTTTCCATTACTGCCAATCCCTTTCTTGTTGTATTATGATAATTGATCAAGGTCTGCTTATGAGTGAGATCACATGGTACTCTGCTCTTTGTTTCTGTGATCAATCACTGAGTATGATCGACTCTAAATCTATCCAAGTTGCTACAGAGTCCATATGTTTGTCCTTCTTTATGGCTGCATATTATTCCATTGTGTATATGTATCACATTTTTTTAATCCAGTTTCATTTCAATGGGCCGAATGGTTTGGGTCCATGTTTTTACTATTGTGAATAGAGCTGCAACAAACTTGTGTGCAGGTATCTTTTTTATAGAATGATTTGAGTTCCTCTGGGTATATTCCCAATAGGGGAATTGCTGGGTCTTATGGAAGGTCAATTTCTAGTTCTTTCAGAAACTAGAAAGCCACATTGTCTTCCAAAGAGGTTGCACTAGTTTGCATTCCCACCAGCAGTGTAGATGTGTTCCTTTTCCTCCACATCATCACCAGCATCTGTTATTGTTTGTTTTATTAATGATGGCCATTCTTACTGGGGTTAGGTGGTATCTCAATGTAGTTTTGATTTGCATTTATCTGATGATTAGTGAGGCTGAGCACTTTTTCATGTTTCTGTTGGCTGCCTGTATATCTTCTTTTAAGAAGTGTCTATTCATGTCTTTTGACTACTTTTTAATGGGGTTGTTTTTTTCCTTTCAGCGCATTTGAGTTCCATGTAGATCCTAGATGTTAGGCCTTTGTCAAATATACAGTTGGCCTATATTTTTAATTTTAGTCTCTCAACAGCTCATTTAGAGTAGATGTTATCATCTTCAGTTTACAGATGAGGAAGCTAAGACTCAGGCAGCTTACTGGGCTTATAGAGACTCATACAGCTACTAAAAGGCAGAGCTGAAAATTAAACACAATTTTCCTTTCTTCTAATACAGTGTACTTTCCACTCTTTCCAGTGCATTACAATTGTTATCTGATTACTATGGCTATTTTCACTGGTTGATTTCTTATTATTGTTTTTTTATTTATTCTATTTTACCAATTTAAGAAATTAGATAGGGTATTTTTTATTTATTTGATGTATTTCAGGGCCAATTAGAGGGCCCTGGAAATAGAAAACATTCAGCAAATGAAAATTGACATATTCATTTATTTGTCAAAACACACAGGTCTTTGCCTTTGACACACTTTGCAGTTATTTCTGGAAGAAATTTCAATCCTTCTGATAAGATTCACATTGATAGGCAAGAATGGGAGCAAATATCTGGCATGTTGTATAAGCAGTGAGTGGGTGGTAATCAAGTCATGGGTCCAAACCAGGTCAGCCAGTCCCTCAGTAACATTCTGCCATCCGCTGAAACTCTGTACTGTGACCTGGCATCACAGGAATTTGCAGTGTATAAATCATTCCAAGTCCTTTAAGATTCCTCTCTCTGGTGGCCCTGAGCAATTATATGTACCCATTTCATAATATAAATTAAGATGTTTGGTAGTCATTGCTATTAATAAAAAGATTATTTAAAGTCATTGGTATGCCTGGTGCCATACCAAACCCAGTGTGAAAGCCCTTCTGAAGTGACACCCTACGGTCTTCCTGGCTCCACAGGTGTCTGGATCCTGCAAGCTGTTGCTTATACCATGAATGTGGAAAGTTTGACCCGGGACTGGAGTTGGCTTCTTAGTTGTTTTCTCTGGGTGTGGGCATGCATCAGTTGTAAATCAACAAATGAAATAGCTAGCTAGTGTTTCTGTACTGTTTCTCTTAACAATCGTTAGTTACTGAAACTTTTTACATGTGAATGATGGGGAAATTGTTACATTACACTCCTCAGTTGAAACATTAGGCAATTAAAGCTCAGAACGGGTAAGACAAAGAAGTCAGTTCAGAATTGAAATCCAGAACACTAAGCTTCCAGCATTTTCCTCCTCCTTCAAAGCAAGAGAAAGCATATCTGGGCCAAATGAGAGGCACAATCTCCCACTGAAGCAAGAGTGACTTCTGGATGCATCAGACTGAGTCGATGACAGACACCTGGTAAACAGCTGGCTCAACAGAACACCAGAGGGCTGCAATTAAGAGGGTGAACTCGGCGGGGGGGGGGAGGGACTGCCAGTTTTGCTATTTCCTAGTTGTGTGACTTTGGAATGTGACTTAACCTCCATGTTTTGTGCTTTGCTCATCCATAAATTGGCGATTAGTATGGCACTTACTTCATAAGCTGTCATTAGCATTACTTGAGATAATATAAGAAAAGTAACTAGACCAGCATCTGGCACTTAGTAAAACCTATGTAAGTTTAAGGAAAACAGCAACAATAAAAACCCCAAACCCCAAATCAAACACTAAAACCTCCCTTCTCTAGCATGGCTCTGTAAACCTCCACAGACTGAAAACCTTCCCTCTTATTAAATCTGTGTTTTACTCTTTAAACCAGGGGTCCCAAACAAGACTGGAACCCATATCAGTCTGTAACCTGTTAGGGACTGAGGCTGCACAGCAGGAGGTGAGCAGTGGGAGAGCCAGACAAGCTTCATCTGTCTTTACAACCGTTCCCCATCACTGGCATTACTGTCTGAGCTCCATCTTCTGTCAGATCGGCAGCAGCATTAGATTCTCATAGACACAGGAACACTATTTGGAACTGCACATGCGAGGGAACTAAGTTGTATGATCCTCATGAGAAACTATTGCCTGACGATCTGAGGTGAAACCGAGGAGGTGATTAGTGGTGAGGTTTGACAGCATCTTCTCCCCCACCCTCCTTCCTGTCTCCCCTCCGTGGAATAATTGCCTTCCATGAAACTGGTCCCTGATGCCAAAAATGTTGGAGACCTCTGCTCTAAATGACACCAAAGTTTCCGAAAGGTAAATTGGACACAAACCTTAATTAAAATATGAGTCATTCCCACTGCAATCCCCATTACCCAATCTCTAGAGGTTTCTGGGGGACACAAAAGTTTAACTTTTATCCCAGTGTGAAGAGAAGAAATGAGAGACTGGAGTATATTCTATAGAAAGATTGGCAGCAAGATAAGAATGAGTCTATTTGCAAATGAGAATTTGAAGTGAGCTGATTTATTGAAACTTTTCTCCTTTTCCAGCGACCACCACACAATCAAAACGGAAAGGCCACTTCTCCAGGTGTCCCAGGCAATACAGGCATTACTGTATCAAGGGGAGATGCCGCTTTGTGGTAGCTGAGCAGACACCCTCCTGTGTGTAAGTGGAGCTTTCTGGGCCAGCAAACAAAAGGGTGCAGGACATGCCCGCCTGGGACCTGACAGGCCTGAAAAGCCTGAGTTTACCATGCCATCTGTCCAAACACAGTTCTGCCTGGTCTTGCCCCCAATCACTTGTTTAGGGGCCTGCTCGGCAGCTATGTATGGAGACACTGATGCACATGTTTCTCCTGAAATATGAGCATGTGAGAGTCCAGATCGACTTCCAGGCGGGGCAGTGCCTTCTGCTTTCTTGTGCAAGCAAAACTGATTCTGTCCAGCATTCAGCATGCTTTTCATCTCCAATAATGGTTCGAATGGAAATGAATTATTCTGGCAAGGTGGTTCACAGTTAATGTAAATACGAAGGAATCTTGGCCAAACTAAGAGCTACTTTTGCAGGTGTCACTTAAGTGCAAGGAAGTCAGTCCCATTTATAAGTAGAGATTAGCAAAGCCTGTTTAGTACAGTAGGGAATTGGAGATAACGTTCTCTTTGCAACTTTGTGTTGTTAAGAGTTCAAGTTTAATTCTACTCAGGGACATACAACGTTCTTTGCTTTTCTTTCTTTCTTTTTTTGATATTCATTTTCTTCTAAAGAGATGTCCTGCTGACATGCTGTCTGGGACCTTTCCTCATAAAGGACCAAGGCGATTCCTTACAATTTTGTAAAGAATGCTTTACAATTTTGATCTACAGTTCACAGAATGTTTATGCTCTTCTGCACAGTCCCCCAGCATACATTTTTCCCCCTAGAAGTATCTCAAACAGTGATTCAAATCCCTAATTTTATGGAAATTTTAAGGTCATGAACGTCTTCAAAATTTAATAATATTTGAGTTCAATTAGAAAATATGCATAGATAATATAGAAAAAAGGATAAAAATTACTAATGTAAGAAAATAAGGACATGCATTTGTGTGTATTGGGAAGGACAGAGCTGATTTTCTAAAAAATTCATTGAATTGCTCTCTGGCTTGGGAGCACATATTGAACTTTTAAAATACAAATGCCTTTGAACTCAGCACATTTTTCTAATGGATCCCTATGTCTGCAGATTTTTTGTTTTTGATATTACTGCCTTCTAAAATGAAAACTGCAGTGTATAATCTGCTTGCCTAAGATCAGTACACAGTTTGTCCCCTTCATTGTGCAGTTTTAACTCATTTTCTTGTCCTTCATAGCTCCTCTTATTCAGGCCTAACTTTTGAGCTATATCTCTTACCCCATTCTTAAATGTTCTTTTAAAATCTTACATTGTTTTGTATGGTTTATTAAATTATGCAACTTCTTCTTATAGCCTGGGATACTTACTCTTACTAATGGCTTAAGATGCTTTTCACACAGTACCCTTCCTGGACCTCTCCAAAGTAGGCTCCACTAAATTCCTCCTCCTGAGACGCACATTCAGGTCTGGGCTAAATGTCCTTCCTCTGTGATCTGGTCACACTCCATGAAAGCCCTGACCCACTGGAGCACAAGTGATGGCTTCTCTAAATGTGCCTTCTATGACTATGGGCTTTTAGGGAGCAGGGCTCATGACTTATTCTTGTCTGTGTTCCAGGGCCAAGCACAGGGCCTAGAATTCATTAGATGCACAAGTAATGCCTGATGAATAGATGAGTAAGTGCCTCTATTATAGTCCACCTAATGCTTTACTGAATTTCAAGGCCTTGCTCTGAACTGGGAATACCTTCTAGTAGTGGAATGATATACAGTCAATGGCAGGCAGAAGATCACAGAGGTTAGGACACAGACTTTGGAGTCAAATAGACATAAAGCAAGATTTTGTTTTCACCAGTTATAAAGAGTATTAACAGTGGGTCAATAACCTTTCCTTAGCCTCAGTTTTATCATTAAAAAGGGGGGGTATAATAATACCTTCCTCTCAAGTTTTTGAAGATTAGCAAAATAGTAAATACAAAAACACCTATCATAGTACCCAGAGTAAGAGGTTCATAATTGCACTATTGAGATGAATGGTGGATATTCAACCTAGAACTGACCTTGCAGGTGGCTTGGTATAGCATGAATTCAGGCAAAACAATCTTGCCACTGGTGACAATACCATCTTGAGAAAACAGAAATATTTCCTTTTACTTAGGATCACAGGAGTTTGTGGACCATGTTCTTACATGAAAAATCAAAGTATCTTTCAAATAATTCAAATTCATTATAGTTTTTCCAGTATTTCCTTGGAATAGAGATAATTTATTTCCGGATACATAGTTTTATTTACATATGCAGGAAAGTTCATTTACATGTAGTTAAGAGTATACACTTGGGAGCCATAAAGCCTGTGTTTGAATTCTAGCCACATTCATCTAACTTCTTTGTACCTCAGTTTCTTCATCTAGAAAATGGGGTTAATGATAGTACCTACCTCAAAGTCTGTACTAATGATCAATGCAGTACTTATAAATCTCTAAGAGCAGTCTTTGATCTGGTGGTTATTTCAAACTGATCTCAAAGCTTGATTTTGTGGTACAAAGGTCATGAACAATTTCAAAAATTATTTCTGATTTTAGATTTTATAAGATGTCTGGCAAATAAAAGTTCATTTATTTACTCACCATTTAATAAATTATGAACATTTGCTCCCTTTGCCACTTCCTCTCCTGTATGAGAGATGCACTCACTGAAAATGACTGTCAGTTGATATGTTATTAGTTGCTTGAAGAATAGCAATAACATAAGAGTTTCTATAACGGGCTGTGTAAGGTTTTACCTAGCATGGCCTCACTGGATTACAACTGATGGAACTGCTGCCTCCTGAGAAATGCAATTAAAACGTTGTTAAGCCGCTGAACCCAGAGCTTATCATTAGAAAAACATTCTAAAAAGCAGTAATTACTAGGCATTATATAGGCAAAGATATTGTTTAAAAATGCCATATTTAGTAAATGTGTTAGAGAAATATTTAAGCTAATTGAAAGAAACTACATTTGCAAGATTTAATTACAACTTTACAAAACTTTTTAAAAATCTCCTTATACACGCATACAATTAAATATCATTCCCACTCTCCCCCATCCCTACCTCCAGCATCAGTACTGTGTGCCATAAATTTTGATATTTCAAGATATCTCCAAGCTCTTTTCCCATTATTTTGACCTTGGAATGAAGATACCTACTTGTCTTGCAGGAAGTAATTTTCTTGAATTCATCCGGGGTCATTCTGCAATATATGGTGTTAGGCGTCTTTTCTCCTCTGCTTGCAACGTGCCTCGTCTTTCAATTGATGATTGTTACTGAGCTTGTTGTTTGTTTTTTTGAAGCATTGTATCAGTTACAATATTGGCATGAAGGGATCTAATACCTTGAGAAATACAGGTTTTATGGGAATTAACTGCCTTGGCTGTTGTCAAGCATAAGCTATAGAACAGCCTGGCAGTACATTTTTTCTTAAAGGAAAGTGAGGTTTCACAGAGATCTTTTCAAGATGCAGAATTTAATCTTTTTGACATTTAAAAAATTATGTATCTGCCCAGTATCTCTTTGCATTTTTGAATTCATCTGAGGAGGAACATATTTATTAATGCAAAGGTACCAATGTTATAACAGATAATTTTGGTTAACATGTCCTCGGACAAACTTTTAATGTACCTTTTAAACTTCAGACCCACTCAGAGAATTCTATGGGTAGTCCTCAGATCACTGAGTCCTTAGTTGCTCAGACAAGTTCCAGCTGGGTCAAGTGGATCCAGAACTGTTAACTCAGTGTTAGGGCATCTACTGAGTTGAGGTGTATCTTACGACTATATAGATAGAGAGTAGAGAGAATGAGAGAAATGATAGCCCTGCTTAGGGGGCTTGTTGTTTTCTGGTCACTCCACTTGAAAAGGGTCATGGAAAAAAGGAGGCCATTTAGAGGAGAGTGGAGGGAATGGTGACCAGATCTGCAAATGTGGCTTTAAGAAATCAGAAATAAAAAACTGAAGAGGACAAGATCAATTGTGTTTAGGGGGATCTAGTTGGGGAAGTGATGAATAGAAGAGTAACAGAAGGGTATTACCTAGTCAGTGATGTCCCAAAACAGTAGAGTAGGAAGAATAGGTAGAATTTTCAGAGAGACAGAGAGAGAGAGAGAGAGAGAAAGAATGAGATGGGGAAGGGGGAGAGGAGAAGTAGAGGAGAGGGAAAGAAGGAGAGAGAGGGAGTGGGAGAGAGGGAGTGGGAGAGAGGGAGAGAGAAATTTCTATGTGTTGGACTCTTTGTTATAAACTTTCATACACTTTACCATGTTTTATATAAAACAATGTAATTTTGTATAATTTATAAGAGAGATTGGAAACACAGAAAGTAATCACATTATCCTACAATAATGTAAATCACATTATCCTATGATAAAATGGGAAATCCTGGAAATCTTTAGTTTTTTATTATGGAGGTTTTTAAGCACTGGGAATGTTGTAGAAGGAATTCCATTATTGCTTCCCTTTCAAACTAAGTGTCTTAGTAAATTGTCATCCTCTTTATGTATTTATATTAGACATATTAATAAATAATGACATGTTTTCAGCAAGGCAAAGAAAATGAAATTACTTGTGAACAAAGTGGTGTACAGCTTCTTTTTTAAAAAAATAAAGAAACTCTGTTCATTAATTTCAAGTAATAGAATTGTTAATTTCTTCAAAAAAGAAGTAGAGATTTTTTAAAGACTTATGATTTTTTACTTATTGACCTTTTCTTGTTTTGTTTTTATAGCTGTGATGACGGCTACACTGGGGCCAGGTGTGAGAGAGTTGACTTGTTTTACCTAAGAGGAGATAGAGGGCAGATTTTGGTGATTTGCTTAATAGCAGTTATGGTCATTTTTATCATTTTGGTGGTCGGTGTCTGCACATGCTGTCAGTAAGTATTTTTAATCTTAATTTTAAATAAATCTGAGAAATTGTATCTTGCTCATTGTTTTCTTTCCTTTCTTCTTTTCTTCCTTCCTACTTACTTTCTCTTTCCTTTTTACTTTGATTCTAAATAAATCTACCTTTTCTCTTTTTTTTTTTTTTGAGTTGGATCTCACTCTGTCGCCCAGACTGGAGTGCAGTGACCACTCCCAGCCACTGCAGCCTCGAATTGTTGGGCTCCAGCGATTCTTCTGCCTCAGCCTTCCAAGCAGCTGGAACTACAGGCACACGCTACCACACCCGGCTAATTTTTTTGATTTTTTGTAGAGGTGAGGTCTTGCCAAGTTGCCCAGGCGGGTCTTGAACCCATGGGCTCAGGCAATTCACTCACCTCGGCCTCCCAAAGCGCGGGATTACAGACTTAGCCACCGAGCCTGGCCGTAAATCTATCTTTTCAAAGTTTGTCATCATCGATATTGAGATATGTATTTATATAAAACACATGATACATGATTTTTATCATTTTACTAAACACAATTATTATAATTTAAAACAAAATTTGTATAAATCTTCTAGTTTAAAAAGGTAATCATTTAGTTCTAAAGTCAGTTATATTTTATGTGTATTAGGCTAAATAAGACTTTTACTTTCTAAAAGTATACTATGGCACCATAACGTTCAAAGATAGACACAAACAAAAACACTGCTTGGCTACATTAAAATAATACATTTTATGTGAAAACCATGATTACTCTGTTTTTTGTCTTTTATTTTTCATTATATACGACAACTTTGGAAATTGAGAAATACCTTGTTTTTTTCTAAGGCAGAGTGCCTTGGTACAATTATAATTAAGTTAGTTTCTTTTGGAAACTTACTATTTTTTAAAAAATCAGAGCAGGACTACCACTTATATGGTAAGAAGATATTTTATTAAAATCCCATCTTCTTGTCTTGAGAGCTCGCCCAGCGTCCTAAACTGTGGCATCTATTTGCGTGCTGTGGTCCTAACCTAAAGAGAATGTCTCATGAGTCCTTCCTTCACAAGGTGCTAGGGAGAAAAACATTAGCCTAGAGGGAGTCTTTGATTTTTGTCTTAGCTCCTCCATTCTATATCTTTGAGACTTTGGGCAAATTTCTTAACCTCTTTGAAATTTAATTTTGTTTTCTGTAAAACAGGAGTATGAAATCAGATAAACTGTAGGATTTCTTCTAACTATAAAACTTAAAGTTGTAGCTGGGCTTGGTGGCTCAGCCTGTAATCCCGCGCTTTGGGAGGCTGAGGTGAGTGGATTGCCTGAGCCCGCGGGTTAGAGACCCGCCCGGGCAACTTGGGGAGACCTCACCTCTACAATAAACAAAAAATAAAAAATAAAAAAATAAAAATTAACTGGGCTTGGTAGCACCTGTAGTTCCACCTACTTGGAAGGCTGAGGCTGAAGGATCGCCGGAGTCCAGCAGGTCGAGGCTGCGGTGGCTGGGAGTGTGCCACTGTACTCCAGTCTGAGCGACAGAGTGAGACTCCAACTCAAAAAAAAAAAAAAAAACCCAACTTAAAGTTATTATTATTTTACCTCCTTTTAATAGGAAGTAATATTTATAATGCCAGGTTTGAGGCAGAGAATCAGCTGGACAAAGCTGGGAACTGTCCTACTTTCTCACTTTAACTTTGTACTGCACTTTAAGAAGGCTAGATTGCAGTCCAGAGTATCTAAAACATTTTAAATGTAATGTATTTAGAAGCTTAGTTAATATATCAAGAGGATGCCCTCCTCTTGATTTTTTTTATCCCAATAGTCAATTTGTACTATTTCTTGTTTACACACTAAATAGTAGTCATCAGTCTTTTTGTAAAACAACTTGGCCTGAAAAATTTTCTTGAACTAACTAAGATCCATCAATGATCAAATGCCATATTCTTTTTGTTTAGATAACAATATTATTTCCACACTGTTGTCTATTGTGTATAGATATCATTTGAGCATAGGGAAAGATGACTGAAGAGAACGTTCATAATATTTAAGAAAAAAGAAACATGCATTTATAAATTTTATAATAGAAATAAGATTATAGGCTCTCTTGGCAAATAATTTTGTGTTTTCATGAACTATCAGGCTTATACTAATTTCTAACATATTATTTTCTAAGTCCTCTTAGGAAACATCGTAAAAGAAGGAAGAAGGAAGAAGAAATAGAAACTCTGGGCAAAGATACAACTCCTATTAATGAAGATATTCAAGAGACTAATATTGCTTAATGGTAAGTTGGATATACTTGGCAGATGAAGAACTATTCAGGGACATTTAACTGGTGAGATTGGGCTTAATTTTATTTAATAACTAACTGGACTATAATTATGTTAAAAAATATCTAACATATTGATTTTTTTCATAGAGTTTGAAGTCAAACAAAAGACTTTCTCATATCTTTCTTCTGCATGTTACCACAGAAATAGGTGTTCTCATTCTGCATGGTTATGGTGGTTGTTTTATATTTTTTTCTTCCTCATTTTTGGGCACAAACAAGAGGTATTTTAATTTAGTTATCTCACATTGAAAGGTTATACCTATAGAAATGGTTTAATAATAACCACATTTATCGAACATTTACCATGTACTAAACAGTTCTAAGCTGTTATATTATGTCAGTTAGGATCCCAGCAAGAATCACATGATGATCCAATAATGTGATTTTGAGGAAGAGACTGTGAGGGCAGGGTTAAGGAAATCCCCGCTGAACGTCAAGGCTCCCCGAGTCAGGCAGTGGTAGGGTCTGTCCAGTTACTCTTCTGTGCCTGAAGGGACTAGGAGTAGGTGTTACCTTAGCACTAGGAAAATTGCGCGAGAGACCTCAGGCAGAAGCTATAGGTGTGGAGGAAATAGCTATTGTTAGAGCCTACACAATGACAGAAGGAAAGAGGGAAAACATAGCCCAGACTTTCTCCCCTTGTCTTCGTTCTTCATAGGCACCTCCGACCAGCTAAACGCGACCAGAAACCAAAGGGCAAGGAAGCTCCCGTGGTGGAATCAGAAGCGGTCAGCTTCTTGGAGACAGAGCAGGGCAGAGAAGGGGGCACACGGGGCATAACTGGCACAACCTAGCAGGGTAGTTGTGGTTGTAATAACATCAAACCCAGTGGAAACTGGCTGAAAACGAGGGCAATGCATTGGCTCACATGAATGGCAGTGCAGAGGAAAGATGGGCTTTGCACTGCGTTGAACCAGAGGCTCACGCTTAAGAAAACAGATTATTTCTGTTCACTGTTCAGAGTTGGCTTCTTTTAGATCATAAGAGAGGCCAGGAGCAATCAGGGCTACAAGTCTCCTTGTTCACATCCAGCAAGAGAAAGCAATAACTTTCCATAGCTTTCTCGGTGAGAGACTATTCCCAGAAAATCCCATGAACTTAATGGGGTACTGTATTCTAAATTCTTGCTGATAAATGGTCATGTTATTCTATCTTAGTATGAGACTACTAATTAATTTTTTAAAATGCTGGCTCTGTATTTTAAAATTATTATTATTATTGCATACTACATTTAAAAAAATAATCTGCTATTGTTTTCTTCCTTCCCACAGGCTTTGAAGGTACCTCCGTGCTGGTGGCAAATTGCAAAATGCTTTGCTCATTTGAAAATGGACATAACATGTCTCAGGAAAACAGCTCGTAGAAATTAATTTTAAATAATGTATCTACTTTTTATTTGTAACTTTAGTTTGTGTTTTTATTGTTGTGTTTTAATAATAATAATATTATTAATTTTATTATTGCCTAGTAATTGGGGAAAAGTACCCAGTTAGGTAGCGACAATAAGAAGGGAAATTTTAATGTACTTCTACCTGCCTTGTCACAAGAATTACTAGTCCAACAACAAAAAAAATAGATAAAGAAGTTTAGATGTTAAGAATTGAGTTAATAATAAGACTACCATTTATCCAATGTTTAACCATGTGCTAAGAGTTTGAAATATGTTATTTCATTTAATCCTTTTAACAACCCATGAGATGCATGTTATGATCCTCATTCACCAGATATGGAAACAGGGCCAAATAAATCAAATAATCTAATTCATATTTAGAGAATTAGAAATTGGTAGAGCCGGAATTGGAATGAAGATTTACCTAAATCAAAATCTCTGCTCTTGACCATCATTTTGGTTAATCTGAGGTGGTACAACCTAACTCTACACTATAACCCAAGATTTTATACTGGACTGTGTTTTGTTATTATTTGGAGATGTCAAAGCTTTTTTGCTGCAGTAACACAGAATGTAGTGTCTTGGCCTATGTTGCTGTACCATCATGCTTTCTGTAGGGTTGACTTTTATTATGTTTCTTTGCTCCTTTATAAATTCTCAGTGACATGAATAAATTCCTACATGATTTAAAGCCAATGGATTGGCCCTGTAGCTAGGGAAATAAATAGAGATGGAAAAGTCCATGCTTGACATTCTTTAAGCCCTGGGTAAGTGTTTATGCTCAATAAAGTATAAATAATATCACTGGAAGAGATTGCTTATGTCAGGGTAATGGCCAGTGACAGCACTGGAGAGACCAGGCAGAGACTGGTTGTGACCACATTCTAATTTTTGTTCTTCTCAACAGAAGTATATATGATTGCTCTTAGGTGGATTTTGGTGCTCTGTGGCATCTATTACATGAGACCATTTTGCCAATTCCTCTTCATTCCAAGGTATATTTAATAAAGACTGCTTTAATCCTGGAAAAGTGAAAACTTCATTTAACCAGTGTTCCACAAAATATGAAACTTTCTACACTGATTAGGTGGGTCACTTATAAAAATTGATGGAAGATGTCCCCAAATTGCTTCATTTTGTGCCTGTCAGTCAAGCAGTTTTCTTTCCAAAATCTTCATAAACTTCACTTTGCAATGTTGACTGCATAACCAAAGTGGAGAATTCAGACATCCATTGTGTTTCAAAAGAAGCTGAGACTGTGCTTATATACAATAAAGAGCTCACCTGTCAGTAAGAGCTAAACCAAACTACTGATCATTTTCCAAGTCATATTTTCCTTCTGATTTAATGGTTATCTTTGAAATAGGATTATATCTAACGGATTCATGTTGTATGTGCCTTATCTTCAGAAGTCTCTTTTGGGCTCATTCATGCCCTTTCTCTTCCTCAGTCTTCTTAGATACTAAAAAAGCTTGTAACAAACGTCTGTTAGAGCCTTTGAAAGCACAAAACGATGCTCTATATGTTTATTCTTTCCTGGACTAGGATTGGCTGACTAACAAAATCTCTCAAGCCAATTCAGGCTCAGGAATTTTGTTTTGGTTCTAAAATGTTAGTGGTGGCTCTTGAAATTTGGTAGGACTGGTACTAAGAAAGAATTTCAAGAATTTTCATTTCTTTTCAAAAGGTATTTTATAATTGTTTTTTGCAAATGGCTTTGTTTATGTAAACTGTCAATATTATCATATAATAAAATAAATTTATTTTTAAAACAAAGCAAGTATATTTTTACTTGGGAATTTTCTATAGGTACCATGAATTAATAATATAAATAAAATTGGACACTTTGCTTTTAAAGACTTTATATTTTATAGAAGTTATCCATTAGTGAATTGAAATAGTCCATCCTGCTCATGTATTTTCTTTAGAAATGAAAGTATTTGAAAGAAGTGGTAGACATCTACGGAACCATCTGCTCTATACTCTGGCCATGTTTTGAACTTCAACTCCAATTGTATTTGGTTGGTCTAAGGGCAGCACTTAAGCAAGTTGAGCCAATTTGAGTCATTCCCAGGGGAATTGGGAACCTGAACTGAAATCAATCTTCTTTGGGCTCGTAGGGTATCAAATATGCATTTTGAAGCTATTGGCAGTTTATATTATTTATCATTATATAAATAAGACGTATATTCATGTTGCTTCATGTTAACCAGAAAAACAAAGGAACCTGGTCAGCAGAGAGAAAAAGAAGCTTTGAGCAAACACTAAGTAACAAACAGATGAGACATAAATTTCCTGGCAATATTAGGAGTCCTGGTTACATGTATTCTCAAAGTATAACCTCATTCCTGTGTATAGGCTCTCTATATCTATATAATACATTTCTCATTTGACTTAAGCTAGTTCAATTTGGGTTTCATAACCTGGAACCAAGATGCTGACCAACTCAAGGTACATTCTGAGATTGTGGACAATGGTTTCTTAATGCAGAAATGATGTCCTACGGAAAAAGAGATATCAAACTATTGTTTTCAAATAGTGTTTTTCAATTCCATTAAATGAACATTTCTAGCAACAGCATTTTATTTTCACCATGAAGCTAGAGAGGGAGCTGGGAGTTCAGAAAGCATTAATCGGGCACCACTGTATTTCAGGTCCACTGTGACAAATGCTAAGGAGAAATGACATGGACCTTTAAGATGCTTACAGTTTAATGAGAGAAACAACTACTCACTGATCATTTCAATACAGTATGGTGCTCTGAAAGAAGCTCAAGGTATTATGGGAGCAGAGAGGAGTATAACTTAGTCCAGCTTAGGAAGAATCAAGGAAGATTCATGGAGGAAATTACATCTGATGCTTGGCTCTGAGAAATAATGGTCTGTGCTCCAAATCCTCAATATTTCCAAAGCTCAAATATTTCTTGAGTCTTTGTCAAATTCTGCAGAATTCTTCTGGAAGCTCTAAGAGTGGAGGGGTCCTTGAGTGATGCTACAAGGAAACAAGTGAGGAGAAGGGATCAAGACCTCCATGCCTTGTACCAGGCTGCCCTGGGCAAGGCAGGGTAGAGGATGTGGGCACATGAGCTGTGAGGAAAGACATTCCTGGAGATGCTGTGTTATTACATAATGGCCTAGTTGAGGTGGGTTGTTGTTTAGGCCTTTCACATTTTTCAGTCTTTCCCACAGCCCATGGTGTGGACAAGCTTCATACAGAGAGGAATGAAAGATCCTGGGTCAAATAATCTGCTGTTTAGCTACAACTTGGCTTTTGTAACATTTGTGAAGGAAATCAAGAACATATTTCAGTACCTGTGTTTTTAAGACCAAGATATTGTCTTAATGAGACCCTCGTTTGAATAAATTCTGCATATACTTTGTTATGAGAGTCTAAACATATTGGGGGCATTGCTCTCATTCGTTCATTCATTCATCCAAAAATTTATACTAAGTACCCACTCAGTACCAAGTACTTTAGATCCGGGGGCTGAACAAGTTACTTGAAGATGTTAAAAAAAAACCCCTCTGACCTCATGGAGTTTATTTTCTAGTGTATATAATTTTTGACGGCATGAAATTTAAAATAAGACTTATTCAAGATGTGATGTTTTCCACAGACCATTGTTATTGGACTTTTAGCCTAAACAACTGTCTTGGACCAAGAAACTAAGAAAAACACTGACAAGAAGAACCTGGTATATAGTGGTTTAGCAGTTTTCCCTTGACCTTGAATCATTCACATTTTTCAGTAATGACTATAAATAGCAAAAAAGTGTATCTGCTTTATTTGGTGTAAAAGTCTTTGTTTATATTTCTTTTTTGCTATACTTGATGAATATTAGTGCTATAGTTGGGCATCTGCCATTCTTCAAAACATTCTCTATGCTTCAAAGCATTTTTCTGCAAAGAACCTGTTCCAATGTGATCATCTTTGGCAGCTGAGCATTAATGTCAGAACATAATGTGCAAATAGTCTACTCTTGCTTGTTTGCTAATGTTGTTGGATCCTAGAAATGTGTATCTTACAGTAACATCAAGTTGGCACTTCGGTAGTAAGTGCCTCTTTCTTCCCCAGGATCTGTCAGCTATTGGTGTTTGAAGTAGTCTGGAATTCCATATTAGGAAGCTGTATAAACTATAGAATTCTCAAAACTATATTAGCAATTAGTTCCAAGACACAGATTATCAAAATTTTTCTGGAAATTTCAAAATGTGGATTTCAAAGTATTTTTAATTCACAATTATAGTCAGTACTTGTATTCAAATAGAAATGTTAACCAAACAATTTTAAAAAGACTTTTCCCTTAATTTTGTATTATTCTTACTCAAGTTTAAATTACAAAAAAAAATGCAACAGAGATACTCAAGAGGCTTGTTTTCTTCATTTTTTTCTCATCCACTTATTTAAAAGTCACACAGATTTTTTCACAAACACAGAATTCTTCAATGTTGCAGCAAGTATAATTATTATTGTAAGGTGTATGCAGAATAATAAAATGTTTTGAAACTCTGCAATCCAAGCTAGACAATTTGTTGTGTTCTGAGTTTTAGCAAGTGAGAGATTTTTCTTTTGTATCTCTGATTTGCTCTCTCAAACCATTTTGAAATACTGCAGTATGTAAACTAATTAAAATAAGCTTGTTACTAGCAAACTCTTTTTTAACACTGTAGGAACGTTTTGTTTATTCAATGAACCAGAGCTAGCAATTCTGAAAAATCACTTACACAGAGTTTATTGTTTGGTTGGTTTTTGTTTGTTTTACTCCCAAAGTAAAGATAATCTAGTCTTGGGTACTGTACTAGTCCTCTGCCTCCTGCCTCCTCACTCCTACTGGACTTTAAAAAATCTAAACTTTTTTTTAGGTTGGAAAATATTATCTATTTAGAAAGTAAATTGGGGAGAGAGAGAGAGAGAGAGAGAGAGAGAGAGAGAGAGAGAGAGAGAGAGAGAGAGAGAGACGATTCATTTCCTCAAGGTAGGGGAGGGGGCCAAAGCTTAGGAAAACATGTCCCAGCCAGAGCATAAAGAACATGGCCTGGCCAGGACTTAACAAAAGCAATAACCAAATTCAAACTCTTAACTAAGCCAGAGCACCCGTATCATTCTTCTATCCATAGGGATAGAAGAAACGTTTTTCTGAACTATTATAATGCAAAGGTTATGAGCACAGGATTTTTATTCAGACAGATTTGTGCTTCAATTCTAGGTCTGCTACTTACTGAAAGGTTCTAGGCAAGTTTGTTAATCCTTCTAATGTTTTCATCATCATAGTTAAAATAAATAGTAAATAAAGTGGGTTAGAGGATTAAATGAGATAATGTCAGTAAAAAAAGTCTTAACCCGGCACCTGGGATTTTTTAAATGCTGTTTAATTATTATTACTAAGATCAGTAATAATAGTGATGATGATAGTGATAATGATAATGATGTTCTCTAATTACTCCTATGGAAAGCAAAAAATTATTTTCTGAAGTTTGGTCACTGCAGTCATGCACTGAAAATTCTCTGTATATAAGGATTCATGACTCCTATGGAAGGCAATGTCTTTCTTTTCCTATTAGAACAAGAATTCCACCTTGATGACTAAACCTATGAAATTGTCTTATTTATTTCTTTATATTTCTCTTTTCTCTTCCATATTCCTTCCTTAAAACCATTTGATGAGAAGCACTAAAGGAAGATTATTAGCAGGCTATTGAAAATAATTAAAGTCCCAATAATTTTCCCAATAATTTTCAAGTGTTTGCTGAGGTAGAATTAAATTAGTTATGCTTGAGAGTGGAGTTGGATTCTGTATTATGCACTCAACATGAAGGGGCTTTAAAAATAACTTGGGCTGGGGACTGGGAATGACCTCTCATATTTGTTATTCACAAGAGCCCTCCACAATAAGTATCATCATACCATTTCCTAGATAATAGACCTTAGGCTCAGGGCACTTAAGTACTCTGCCAAACGTCATACTGCTTGTAAATCATAGTCATCTGCCTCTTAACTTTGGTATTTCCAACTTTGAAATAAAAGTACACTGGGATTATCTGCCTTTGAGATGGAAAGAAAAATAAATGTCTTGTTCAGGACTCCACCAATTGGCTAAGACTATGTAGCTGACAAATCTTTGAAATATCTTAAAAAGTGAAAAACTGGACAAGAATAAAATCTGAGGATTCTATAATCAAAAAACTGATATTTTTATTTAAAAAATTCAGCCTTTCAACGGGATTTAACAGGTTTAGCCATCATTTTTAAAAGCATTAAAGTATCTGAAAATATGAGAAAAAGACACTGAGTATGACATGTAGATTGAGCAATGTGGTATGCACACTCATCCAAGGTATTTTCTGATTGCAGGGTAGTGCAACTTTGTGAGATCAAACTATTTTTTTTTAAACAACACGTGATACAAAATAAACCGCTGGGAAAATATTTGACTGTTTCTGAAACTTTTACAAATAGTAAAGTTTTATACAAATAAATGTAACTTTAAAAAACATGTTTATTAATAACCAAAATTAACTTTAAAATTAAAATTAATTGCTTAAGTCCCTTACATTTCATGTAACTTCATTAACTTAGACCCCACCGTTTGTTACCATTCAGGCATAGACCAGGCAGATGCTTACTTTCATGGTTATCAAGAAATAGTAACTTTTCAAAAATCATGGGACTATACCAATGTTATAAAATTTTCCAATTCATTGAAAATTATACATCAATAGCAGCAGAATATTTTTGTATGGTAATAAAATTACCTTATGTGACACCAATAATATGTTTAAATTCAAAATCATCATTTTATAATCTATGTTCAGATTCTAATTCAATTGATTAAATATGAATTAAAACTGACAATGGGCACACACACAAGTGTGTTCTAAGTTCAGGGTTAAGGGGAGAATAAGAGAGTATATTTTTTCAAGTGGGAGAAAAACATATTACAAATTAGTTGTCATAAAAAGTTGAATAGTTTATTCATTCACCCAATGGATATTTAGCATCTCATATAGGTATTGCTTAGAGCCTAGTGCTAAGAACAAGAAGATGAACTAGACTTAGTCCATGCTGCCAAGAATTTTGTTCTCCAGTAAAAAAAAAAAAAAAGAAAGAAAGAAAATGAGGGTTTTACATGAACAACAATGCCTTGCTAGTATAGACCAGAGATTGTAGGGATAGGGACGAGGGAAGATTTCTCAGAAGTGGCATCAATTTAGGCCTGCAAGAATAAGTGGGATATGATAGGTAAGTGTATATGAGAAGGCATTCAAGACCTGGGTTAGTGTGGGTAAAGGCACAGAGGAGTCTCCAATTTGACTGAGAAGTGGTAAATACTACTGGTTTAAATCAGGTGCCCTGGAGCAATGATCCTACAGTTAATGAAGAATAGAACAAGTGTACATTTTGTCATTTCAATGTGTATCTGCTTTCGTATATTTTCCCTAATGGGTTAAAATGTTCTTAGGACTTCTATGAACAGAGCGGGTGTGTGTTACCAATTTCACACCATACAGAGTCATGGGGATTGCATGAATGGATACTCAAGAACATAATTAGTTATCAACAGTGTCATGTCAGCCTGTACCAGAGCCTGAAACAAAAAGAAAATATGTGTGCCTCCTGTATACACTAATCAAAATATCCCCCTGTATTTTGAACCAATTAGAAAAAGTTAATAAAATATATATAATCTGCAAACATGACTGTATATAAAGACTTTCATTGTGCGCTCTGTTCATACACCTTTGTCAACCCTCATAAACCTGCCCTGTTGAGGACTGATGGCTGCGGGTCAGGGAGGTGCAGATGATTGGAAACAGACTGTTCCTATTGCATAATAATTAAAGGCTGTAGAATAAATTACTATGGTCTATATTTTTCTATGGGTTTAATACCTTGTTAATCATAATTTTGACAATAATCCTGTTTTTAAAAAAAGATATCACACTCACATTACATATTATTTGCCTTGATCCTGAGGATTTCTTTCTTTCTCTCTCTTTCTTTCTTTCTTTCTTTCTTTCTTTCTTTCTTTCTTTCTTTCTTTCTTTCTTTCTTTCTTTCTTCCTTCCTTCCTTCCTTCCTTCCTTCCTTCCTTCCTTCCTTCCGTCCGTCTGTCGGGGTCTTACTCTGTTGCCCAGTGTGGAATGTAGTGGCACAGTCACAGCTCACCACACACAGTTTTGATATTCAGACCTCAGGTAATCCTTCTAACTCAGCCTCCTGAGTTGCTAGAACTATGGGCACACATTGCCACTCCCAGCTAATTTTTCGAATTTTTGTAGAGAGAAAGTGTTACTGTCAGCTGGTCTTGCCTAGGCTGGTCTCAAACTCCTGGGCTCAAGCAATCCTTGCACCTTGACCTCCCAAAGTACTGGGATTACAGGATTGAGTCACCTTGCCTAGCTGATTCCTAAATTTTTTGACACCTCCTTAAATTTGGTGTCAGAGCAAGTGATTGCCTTACTCTTCTTATCCTAATCCCTGGTTGTTGACAAAAGGCAGGACAAGAAACTAAAATTAGCAGACTCTGTGCAAATTTCCAAGAACAAATAAAATCTCCACTAGAACCTAAAAAAAATTACATTTTAATCACTGCCACCAATATTCTAGAGATTTAATATAAAGAACTTTGGGCTAAGTTTTAATGTGAAACACATTTCTTGTTAGTGATATGGATCTTGGTAAATCACATAAATTTACCCAGCCTCAGTTTCCTTATTTTCTTTTTTTTTTTTTTTTTTTGAGTTGGAGTCTCACTCTGTTGCCCAGACTGGAGTGCAGTGGCCGCTCCTGGCCACTGCAGCCTGGACCTGCTGGGATCCGGCGATCCTTCCGCCTCAGCCTTCTGAGTAGCTGGAACTACAGGCGCGTGCTACCATGCCCGGCTAATTTTTTTTAAATTTATTGTAGAGATGAGGTCTCACCAAGTTGCCCAGGCGGTCTCGAACCCACAGGTTCAGGCAATCCACTCACCTCAGCCTCCCAAGGCGTGAGATTACAGGCTGAGCCACCGAACCTGGCAGCCTCAGTTTCTTAATCTGTAAATTTGATATGATAATATCTACCCCATGAGTCAGTGGTGAACTCATGAAAGCCACTGGCCAGGACTCTCCCGAGTTCACCGGCATGAGATCTGTACAGCACACAGGGCCCTGGATTGGAACGGCCCCACACTTGACATTCTTAATTATTTTGAAAAAGATTATTTGTCACTTTTCCTCACAAATTATGTAGCGATTCCTGTGATACACTACACACTCAAGTACTATTGGGACGAAAGGTATTACAGTGGATTTGCAGACACATGTGCGTAATTGGCCCTTTGCTCAGCACATGAGGAACTAGGACTTTAAAGTAAGTACTGCATTAGTTATGATTCTTGTCTTCTGCGCAGGGAAACCAGAATGGAATGGAAGGGGACATTAGAGAGCAGATGGGAGGTTAGCTGACATAGTGCCTATGAATGCAATTTATTCAGTGAAGACACATGTCCTTCCACTTACTGGTATTGTCTACCAATACTGGGAGACATACCTAGTTCAGAAAGGAGGTTCTCAGACTTTTGGAGCTGTATCAGCATTGGAGAGGAGTCTTCCCTGCCTAGGCCAACTGATCTGCTCTAAGGCAGATAGCTCCTTCAACATTTGCACTCCCTCTGGGTCAAGCTCTGTCACAGCAGCTCTCCCTAGTGATATGTATCCTGGTGAATCACATGAATTTACTCAGTCTCAGTTTCTTAATCTGTAAACTTGATATAATAATACCCTCCCCGTAAGTTGGTGGTGAGTTCATGAAAGCCCCTGGGAACTTCCTTTCTAGGCTTCCAGAATGTCATGTCTGTCCTTTAGTCAGGCATCCATTGGTCAACACCTACTGGGGTCTGGTAGTCTCAGAGATTTTGGTCCTTTCCACTCTCGTCTTGCTTTTTAATTTTATTTTGTTTTCATGTAAAATGAGGCAGAAGGTATTAAGTATTTATATAGAGCTACCTGTGTGACAGTTTTTATATTTTAAATTTTTAAAATAATTTTTAATTTCAAAGCATGCACGTGCAGGTTAGTTTTTATATTTTCTGACACTTTTGTGTCTTTAGATTGTTTAGGGGAGGATCTTATCTACTGGCAAGAGATCTGTAGGATGAATGGGAAATTAACTGGTGAGAGAGTAGGTGAAGCATTCCATTTGGAGAGAACAACCATTACAAAAAATATCATGCGAGTTTGCAAATGTGGGGCACATTTGGAGAATTCTGTATGGAACAGTGCTGCCAGATAAGAGGCAGACACCCAGTTAAATTTTAGATCAACAACAAATGATATTTTAGTAAAAGTATGCTCCAAATACTGCTGTTTATCTGGACTTCCTGTATTTTTGTTTTGTAAATCTGACAACTGTCACATGGAACAGTGGATCATGGGGTGTGAAGAGGAATTATTTAAGATGAGGCTGTCAGGTACCAATATGTCGTGCTAAGAATTCTTGCATTTTACTGAATAGGAAGGATAAATGGTTTTGAGCAGACAAGTGACGTGATAATTTGCATGATTTAGGAAAATAATTCTGCAGGCATTGTGAAGGGTAAATTGGAGAGGTGGAAGGCAGGAGAAATGACAGGAGCTGGAATTAGGAAGTAGAAATGGAAAGGCTGTGATACACTTAACATGTTTTGATGAGAAAATCAGCATACTTTTTTGATCTGATGAATTTGGGGACGTGAGGGAGGCAAGAGTTATAGAAGGCTGATTGCTCCAAACAGGTGAGCAGTTAGTTCTTGGTATGATTGGCTTGAAATACGGATCAAAGGAGAGGTAGCTGACTGGGAGTAGAGGCTGGGATACTGTAATAAAGATGATGACACTGGCTTAAAAAAATGAATCAGAGAACTCTGGAAACATTTGGCAGAGGGATCCAGATGCAATTGGGAATGTAGACCTAGCATTCGTGAAGTCCAGGTCAAGGAAAAAAAAAAAAAAGTCTTGGGCATAATGAAGGCAGTTTCAAAAAAATTACTCGAGAGTATGGGAGATGGGCAAAAGAGCCCAGTCACTAGGTCAGGAGGGGAAACTGAGAGGATTTACAGTATCATGACATGTGATGCTAGTGTGAATGTGGGAATGGAGAGATAAGTGGCAAAACCTAGATATACGTCCAAAGAAAGAAATCAGGATTTGACATTATTTCTATGGAAATAAAGGAGAAAAGGAGGATACATAGGTAGCTTTGATGCTGTGGGCAAGGGAGATTAGGAACTAGAAATGCCAGTGTCAAGATAGCAAGAATCAGGTGAAATGGAGCCGACTTTAGGGGTAGTAGATAGGTTCCACCATGTGTCCACTGAGTTCCAGCTTGCCTGTGGAATGTCTAAGTTATCTTGCTGGTATAAATTATACATCAGGATTGAAAACATGGATTTTGCAAGAGTGGAATCATGTCGAGTAAATGGTATTTCTGAGGAAATGAATCTGGAATACAGATATTAAACATCAGAGGTGCTGTGAATGCCTTAAAAAGAAATGCAAGTTTTTTGTGCGTGTGCTTTGGTTTTAAAAAATGCAAGTCACACTCTAAATTGGTAGTGGAGAAAAATCCAATAAATTAATTAGTCAGTTACTAATCAGTTTTTTTCTCTCTTGAATGCTCATCTGCTGGTGAGGGGAAAAACAAATGCTCATCTGCTGGTGAGGGGAAAAGTGCCCATTTTGGTTTAAATTTAGCCCAGTGGAGTAATATGAAAAGTCTCTTCCAGAAATGTCCTGGCTCATTTGGAATACAAAGCTCAGACTCTCAGAGAATCTGCATCTCCTTCTGTTTTTCTCACTGAGGAGATGTGCAGTAGATGAGGAAAGGGGTTTGAGCCTCATATGGGTTTTTGGATTGTTCTGGCAGATATCCATTCATTATCTGGTGACATGGCCCCTCGCTTGCCTGACTGCTATATGGTTCTGTTGTCCCTGAATGGAGATAGGGCCTCGTGGTTCTATCTCCTGGCCCAAGCATGATTACAGGGAGCAGTGACAATCTGCCCTTGCTGAACTGACCTCCCATGGTGTCTCACTGATTTCTAACTTATCCCTAATCTGACTTCCAGCCTAACAGTCTATCATAGCCTCTGTGATATTAGCTCATCTTCCCATGTGGCCTGCTGTCTAGGATGTCTAGTTCTAAAATCAACAACCATACTACATAGAAACTGAGTCATGCAGTCTCCTAGCGGGTAGTAACTGACTACTATGGCCAAGAAGATTGGCAGAAGAGTATATACTAAGTGAGACAAAAGGAAAACATCGAAATGAGAAATTAACAATTTCCCCTATCTCCTTTCAATGCATGCTAATAAAATCTCCTAGTTTGAAGTTCTTTAGATTATTCAAATCTCCAAGTGGTCATTTATGCCCTCAAGTGTTATGAAATTCTATGGAGATAAAAGAAGAAAAGTTTGGGTGAAGCCTTGGATGGAGCATCCAAGTGAGAAGAAAGCACAGTCAGTCATGAAACAGAAGAGAAAGGCCAGAGATGTGAAGAGAACAAAGGAAGTACAATGTAAAAATAAACCAAAGCAAAAGTAGAAGGAAAAGGCGGGGGAGGGTAAACTGGTGACATGTGCCACAGTGATAAACCTGAAAATAAGTCAGGGATGTCAATCAGTCAAGCAATGATCAATGCTATAGAAAGCTGCAGTTCTCCATTCCTCTTCAGATGATCCCACTTGGAGTATGAGAATCAGCTCTGAACACACGCCTTAAAAAAAAGGTAGATGAACAAGTGTATGCTTTTTACACTTATGTAACTTAAATAGAGAGCCCAGGAGAAGAAGCAGGATTCAGCAGTGATAGTGGCCATAGTGAGATGGGACAGTGCAAGTGATGTATGATTTGGGTACACTAAGGTGCTTTGTAAATACTTGGCTGAAAAGTTTACGTAGGGACAACTGACCAGTCGAGGCAACTGGGCATATAAATTTAGGGCAAGCTTATAAATATCTCTGATTTAATTGGCTGAATCGGAATCTTTCTGCATAATCATGGCAAATAATATGATATGTGATGGAGTCCAGAAAAGAAGAATTTGAGTAACAGGATTTTGTCATTTTTTTCTCAGAACTGTTCAAGGTCAGGCGTTTGGCCTCTACAAATGCTTTTATGTGGGTGAGCTGTATCTTCTAAATGTGTAACTTTACCACCTCCTTGTCTGCATTCCTTCTGCCTTCTAGGGCAGAGATCTACTTTGCAGACTCCTTTTCCTCTTACAGCTTTAGATTAGAATCTTCTAGTCTGCCCAGCATGTGGAAGGTGGAACAGAAGAGAAGGTGCTGTTCTCCAGTTGTGGTTGTGAGTTGATGTCAGGACAGATGGCAACCATAAGTTTTGTAGTAATTTCCAGACGTGTGCCTAAGATTCACATGCTTTTGGCTGTGGCTTTCCTGACCTTTAATGCCCTGCAGTTAACCTCTTCTACATGAAGACCTAAAGAGATTCTGCTTCATAATGGAACCTGGAGTGAGGTATTGGGGCAATGGCAACCCTCAACAATGATCAACCACCTTTGCTTTAATTATTGTAATGTGGTAGGTCTAAATCTGAGAGGGATTGCATATAATGTCTACCTATTCCAAAGAAGTCACCCAAAGGTCCAGCAGGGAGAGACAGTGGTTTACTACACTTATGAAAGGGTCACCAATGGCAGCGGTTTGGGGATGGTGAAACAATCTGCGCCTTCGGACAGCACAGCAAACAGTTTTATAATCCAGCAAATTAATTATTTAAATTCCTGTACACTGTTTACAATCCCGTTGATTAAGAGTGAAGACCACATTGTCTTTAGGTTGCTTGGTCACCTGCATCCCATTACTTGTTAACTCCATGACTCATTACAGGGAGTCCTGCAGGGACTCGTGGCCAGGGGCTGCTACCAAGGGGAGGGCCAGAAGGAAGTCAGACGTGGGGAAAAGTAGCAATATCTGGAACATTACCCCACATTTATGAATCTTAATCATTAATATTAATTGTCATTGTCATATTGCAGATCCATTGATGCCAAGAAAGAGATACCATAGTATCTTATTTTGAATTTTCCTAAGAGAAGGCTTTGAGATGAGTAGTTGGGAACAACTGCTTATTTGGGAACTAGTTCCAGAATACACATGAGGAAGTAAGTCACTGAAGGGTATGTTAGTGAGAGAATTAGTGCTGTGGACAACTGAGCTCAATACCATGCGAGTCTACCTGAGAAACCAGATAGAGTGCTCCTCAGAAGCATTCCCTCAAGGCTTGTCAAGATGGAGTATTTATCCACAGACACCTGCTCCTCACTGGCTGAGAGTTATCTCCGGGGTGGCATTAAATCCTCTGCACCTGTAGGCTGTCCTGAGTTTTTAAAAAATCCCCCTTTATGTTGAAGAAAGCCCTCACACAGAGAAGCAGAGGATTAGAGGCATGTGAGGCGGGAAGGTAAAGTTTCTAGATTTGTGGCACTGACGTCCAGGCCCTGATGGTCATTGGTATGACTTCCCTGCCAATCTCTTATGCTTCTGTCTAGTGGCAGGAGCAGAAGTCAAAGTGCAGAAGGGGGAGAGTGTGGAGAGAGGAGTGAGTGCAGACAAAATGCCCTGGGCTTAAGAAGGCAGGTAATGAAAACAGCAGGAATTTAGACAGGGACGTCAGGGGAGATCTGCACACCACACTTTTATTTATTGTCTTATCTTCTTTCTCTCTTCTCCTCTTTCTCTTCTTGATATTAATTTATTTTTCAGGTAATGCCTACCACAAAGCTTAAGAAATTTCCTTGGTTATATAAAGAAATTTCAGACTAAGAATTCCCACACAATTAAATGTTTCTTCTTCTAAATGGTCTCTCTCTGCACTGCTTTCTCCCTTCCCAGGGTGAGAGAATGCAATCACCTACCTCAGCAGAACTGCTCAATAAATATAGGTTGCCTTGGAAACCAAACCAAGAGAGATTAGAAGGATAAGGCCAAATATTAAGGATTTATTTGGCCATAGTGACTTTTTTTGTCCAGATCTGATTTTTTTTTAGCCTATGAAATTGTAAAACACAATTCTCTTTCAGGCACATACCAGGTGAATCCTAAAACCATATCTAACCACAAGTTTCTGTGCATTTTAGTGCTTTTCCTCTGCCTCTTTTTCTTTCTTCTAGAAGCTGATAACAGAGCCCTTGCAAATGACCTATGGTGGCAGCATGCATCGAGGGAGTGCTGTTGTGGACAGGACATGAGATGGGGAGTCAAACAGACCTGGGTGTGCATCTCAGCTCTGCTGTGGCATTTTCCCATGAGCACACTGCCACTGACAGCCACTTTACATATAAACATCTTGACAATTTATTTTGTAAGTTGAAAAGCTCTCATTTTGTCTTTTAAAGATGAAGAGTTCTTCAAAGACCAGTGTGTTTTTCTCTGTACATCTTCTGCTCATATTCAAATCTGAAACTTGTTTTCTGTTAATAAGTATAATTTCCTTAGTGTTATCGTTAAACTATTCGGACACAACTGATTCAGAGTGACACAAATTCCCACCTATTCCTCCATAACTCAGAAATGTCTTCAAAATCTGTCTTCCCTGATTTGGAAAGGACCAAAGAATATTATTGGATCCTTCCTTGAAGTTTCAAGAGGGAATTTTTCCTGGAGCTTGGGAAGGTCTCATGGAGTGAGCTTGGAATCAGAAGCTGTGTGTTTGATTTTTCAGATCATGCAATTTGTTAACTAAGTAAACTTGGGTAGATGCTTACACTTTCTGAGTCTCAATTTTTTTTTAAGTTGTAAAATATTTTTTAAATACTTAATTGGACTGTTGTGAGGTTTCTTTATTCCTAATACAAGTTAACACTCATGGAACATCTGTTATGAACTAAGAATTGTTTTAATTCTTCTTGTAAGAACTCATGTAACCCTCCAAAAAATTCTATGGACAGTTATTTAAAGTTACCTTGATGCTTTATTGAGGAAGCTAAGGAACACGAGGTGAATGTCTTGCCCAGGACTGCAGGGCTAGTGAAGCGGCAGATCCAGTATTCAAACTCAGGAAATCTGTCTCCAAATTGTAACCACAAAAATAAATTATTTATTAAATTCTTACCAGATTCGCCCCCTCAAAGCTATTGAAATAAGTAAATAAATAAATAAAATGTAACGATATTAAGTACTTTCCAAATAAAATCTAATTCATTCCTCATAAGACTCTATGGCATTGGTACAATTACTATTCCTGTTATGCAGAAAAGAAAATAGGTCCTGAATCTGAGCTCAAGGTACTTGTTTGAAATACTACAGTTCACAGGTCAAAAACATTCCTTTTATTTATAATATTGCCCCTCCACTTCTCACCCTCTCCTTCACCTGGTTAAATTCTCATCATGTTTCTAGTCTCACTTTAAATGTTGCTTCTTTTGGTAGTTTTCCTGAAATCCTGCACTAGGCTAGACCTTCTCTTAGGTGTAGTTTTAATCATCTGTATATTTTCTTTGTAGCAGCTTCTCTAATAGTATTTACTTGTCTTTATGCCACGATTTGATTGACACCCACCTTTCCCACTGGTATAGAGTAACATGGATCAGAGACTGCATCTATTCCTGCCTAGCCTTTTATCCCTAGAACTTAGCAGGTAGCAAGTATGCACCAAATGTTTAATAAAGTAATGCATCTCAAACTTTCTTAGGTTGGTGCTGATAAACATTAGATTCTAAAATGAACCAAAATATCTCCATGCTATATTTCTATAAGAATGCTGTTGTGAGTCCAGATAAAGGTTCTCAAATATCAGTAGACAATGCAATCACCTGGAGAGTTTGTTAAAATTGCAGATTTCTTCTTTACTCTGGACAGAATTTTGCCCCCCCCCCCTCCTTAAATCCATATGTTGAAGACATAAACCCAATGTGACTGTGTTTGGAAATAGAGCTTTCAGGAGGAAATTAAGGCTAAATTATATCATAAATGTGGGGTCTTAATCCAGTAGGATTAGTGACCTTACAAAACAAGGTCTCTTCATGTGCACACATCTGCAAGCCAGAAGAGAGAGACCTCACCAGAAACTGACCATACTGGCACCTTGCTCTTGGACTTCCCGGCTTCTAGAACTGTGAGAAAATTAATTCCCATAGTTTAAACCACCCAGTCTTTGATATTTTGCTATGGCAGCCCAAACTGATTAAGACATACTCCCCATAACCTCAACATATTGATTTATTAGGTAAAGGAAGTGACCTAGTTAACAAGTACATCAGGGGATGCTAAATGAGTTTTTTGAGGGCTTTGCTTTGAAAGGCAGCGAGCTTAACAATAGAGGAAGAAAGTTTTCATGCTTTCCCAAGTGCAGGTAACTGTTCTGTGTGCAGGTAGCTGTCCTGATACATGAATTCTTTATCTTGTTAGCCTGTTACACTATTTGAACAAATATACCTACTATTTGTTACAAAAGGGGTATAGATTTCAGCATTTGCCAACACAAAAACTATTTTACTATAGAGGCAAAACTCATATAAACAAGATTTAGGCTCAGAGTTAGTTTGTACATTTGGGGACTTTGGTACATATAAGGACCCACTTTTTTCCTGCAGAGTGTGAAGTGTTTAGGACTACAAAGAAATAACATTTTAGGACTGGCAGGGAATTGCGAGATTATCAACTCTAAGCCCTTTTTTTCTTTAGGTACAGAAAAGAAACTGGATTGGTTTGTCCAAATGTACATGCTTGGTGGAGATGAAGCTAGGTCTTAGGTCTAAAAAAGCTTTCTCTATCTAGAGAATGGGTTGATCAAATCAGACACAATTTGACAAAACTAGTTTAAATAGCTTACTGTGAAATAGGCGATTATACATTATGCTTTCTAATTTCATATTTTTACATCAATGTACAATGGCTCCTGGGTTTCAGAATTATGGGTTTTTTTTTCCCATAAAAATAGATGCTTTAAAATATCAGTGATTCCCATTTGAAGGGCGGTATTTAAGCTCTTTTAAAATTGACCATGAAGAATGTTAAGCCTGACACTTAGCTCTTGGCTTGGTCAAGTTTGATCTGAGTATATTCGGTAAAATATGCTTCTGCTGTGATACAAGCATGTATAAAAGGATTAAGATTTGGAAGAAGGGGCTGGGCAAGCCCTCATGCAAGGGTGCTCCCAAGAAAAACTTTTGTTTAATTAATTTTGGACAATGTTGCTGATGACACACAACAAAAAGAAACAATTCATTTCCATTTTAGGATCCTTCATAAGTGGAATCAGTTGACAGAAGAAAGACCACCTTGGGTGGCCACTTCACAGAGATAAGGGTGACACTGCCTATAGTTGAACTTAGAGTTGGAGATCACAATTTTGTGGGTGTTTGAAGAACACTGGACTAGGTTGGGTCTGAGTTTTGCCCCTCAGTAGCTGTGTGCCCCTGAACAAAATATTTTACTTCTCTTACCCTAAGTTTTCACATCTGTAAGTTGTAGAGATTGGTTTTAATATCACTAATAACTCTTCCAGATTTAAAGGGGCCATAATTATAGGGTTTTTTTGGGGGTGGTCCTTTCTGGACCATGGCTAACAAATATTACAAATGGTGTAAATTAATTTATCTCGGTTCTGGTTGCCATTTTGGAACTTGGTCTTGGCTTTCAGAATACTGTACTTTGTTGTTAAAAATAAAGAAGTGTTTTGGGTCATTCACATTCCTAACTGTTATTTTATGATCTACTGGAGGCCATTTTATAAATGAAGTTCTTAGAATTGCGGAGACGTCCAGCTCCTTTAAGCTGAAACAGCAATGGAAATTCACATCGTGGCCATGTACCAGAAGATTGCGTGTGTGAGGGTATGTGCATGTATGTGTGTGTGTTTGTAAGGAGTGATCTTTGAATAGCATTTGGGAGCAGACTCTTTATAAAGTTATGAAAGATATGTATACATATATATATAATATTTACTTATCTATGTATAAAGGATTTTATGATATATACTTATATATATATATATATATATAAAGGAGATCCTTTATGTATCTGTATATATATCCATACACGCACATATATACCAGGAGGAAAAAATCAAATATCACAAATAGTGTAAATTAATTTATCTTGGTTCTGGCTGCCATTCTGGAACTTGGACTAACTGGAGCTTCCCTCTCCAGAAAGTGCATCTTTGTGATGTGGCAACATGATTGACTCACGGGTGTGCCTGGCTTTTCCCTCCCTCCGGCCTTGCTCAGCATTCTCCTCTTCTTTCTTTGTCCTGCTCTCCAAGGAGGAGAGCTGAGATGGTTGTTTGTGCTTTTATGATGAAGACTTTTATGAAGAGGACATGGGGAAGAGAAGGAGGAAGAGATTGGCTAGAATCAGGGAAGGAGTTTTCTAGGGAGCTTGGGTAAGAGAAGCACAGCAGACAGGATGCGAGACAAGTGACTAGAACAAAAGGGGGAGAGATTGTTCTGGTTCATGTATCCCCTTTTTATAATTTGGGAAATTCAATGACTTCAAAGCTCCTTTTTACTTTGAACTATGATTTGAATAGCAATGCTGCTTGATGGCCAAGCCACATGGTTGTGACCCTATAAGTGTCACAATAGTTTCAACTCTGCAAGGAAAACCAAAGGGCCTCCCAGGGGAAATCTTGAGAATCAGAACGGAAATTGATCATTTTGTTCTTGGAAGTCAGCATTAAAGCTCTTGATATGATGTTATAAAGACGGGAATTGTACTCCAGAGGTGCAGACTGGAATTCCCATGAGGACAGAGTCTTTATCTGTCTAGATCACTGGTATGTTGAAGACACAACATACATTTTTTTGCATGAATGAGTATTAAATAAATAGGAGAATCTGTGCATGCAGGGTCTATTGTAGAGCACTGCTTCATGCTTAGTGGAGACAGTTGATCTGGTAGTGCTTCTTTGGACCATTCCTGGGGATGTATATTCTAAGTTTGTTGAGAGAGAAGCAGTAAGATATGCAAAGAGTTTGGAATTGAGCAAAACATTTAAAACTATGTGGGAAAATTTAGGTGCTGGTGATAGAGGTGGGATTTTTGCAATTTACTCATGTACAGCTAGTGACATTCCAAATAGAATATATGAGAAGGGGAAGGGACTGCAGGTGTTTGGAGCCATCAGTCTCATCCGTAAGAAGGAAATAACACTGTGCTGCGGAATTGTTATGCGGATAAAAGAGATGGATGTTGATGTAAATCCATGGGGCGAGGTACCACAAAGTGTAAATACATTTGTAATTCTAGTTACCGTTAACCACTCCCATACTTCAATTTTTGTTAAACAGATCAAAAAAAGCAAATTATTTTTTCTAGAGAAACCCTATGAGTTACTGTACTTAATACAAATGAGGGGTGGGGAACTTGGGCTTCTCCTAAGCACATGCTCAGAGCCCTCCAAAGTCTATTGAGTACAGCGTGGAAAACACCAGTTTGACTCGAGGCTCTCATGAGCTGAGAGTCAGAGGTAGTTCATGACTGACTGACTGAGAAACCCAGTTCTCTTCTGGAACATCTCTGTGTCAGTGAAATTGACTATTTATTAGATACTCATTACCCTCTCAGAGCAGGATAAAATTGTAATATGATTGCAATTTCTATGAACTCAAGAAAAATGTTTAGCCTTTTCTCTTTACCCTGTACCTAGCTTGGTTGTTTTTCTTCTCACCTTGCTCTGCTTCCTTTAGTAATTAGTTTTGGAAGAAAATAACTCGCATAATAAAGATGATTTGGAAACTCATATTAGAATACTTTTTCTAGTCCACATGGATATGTGTGATTTAAACCCATAGAAATGTGTTTGCACAAATTAATAACAACTTTTCATAAACTGACTTCACTGTACACTGATAAGAATAGTCCAGTCAGGCTTTAATTGAAAAGAAAGATATGATAGGAATCTATCTCCATGGCAACAGTGCTTTTGGGAGTAGTTTGTGCTTTGGCAATGACCTGTGACAGCTTTTGAAGATATTCGGGTGTTTGTGTTTCACAATTACCTAGGTAGGTGAGAAGGAAGAAAGAAAAAGAACACGAAGCTGAATGTGTAGATTTTGAATTATCAGCTTACATGGCTACAGCTGGGCGAGGCTTACCTTAGTTATATTCAGAGGTGAACCTAATGGTGCCTGTGATGATAAAAACTGGAACTTGTTAGAAAGGTATATTACCTCTCTCCATATATAAGCTGCCAACCTTGTGGATTAGTGTCTACCTGAATAGAAGACCACGTGCAAGGTTTTGATAAGAATAATAAAGACTTACATTTATTTAGAATTAATCTTGAGTAAAACAAGTTTCCTTGGGTCATTTCATAAGTCAAAGGGAGACTAAGAATTAAATTAGTCTCCGTTAAAAAGATGTATTGCCATATAAATGGCTGGTTTTATTAGAAATGGTCTTAGTGCTGGCTTGCTCAGTTTTACCACAATGGAGATCTTAGTAAGCTATACTCTGCAGTGACCATCACAGTCCTAGTAACTCTCTGGAAAGAAACAATGCCAAGGAAAGAGGGGAACTCGCTATGTCTGTGCAACCAGGCTCTTCATCAGCAAATCTGGGAGCAGGTCAATGGCAAGTAAGCACTGAAGCAAAGAACCTGGGGCCCAAGGCTCCATTTTAAAACATAGATTTGAAATAAGTGCAATTTAACATGCTCCCCTGTATTCTTATTGTTTGCTGATTTGAGAGGAAATTATTGCTTATTGTTGAAAATTTCAAGACACACAGAAAAGTGAAGATGGAGAAAAATCATCCAATATCATGAGCCAGAAGTAACACCAAACAGATTTTTGATAGTCTGCTTGTCAGATTTTGACATATCTACATACCTTACTGGTTCTATTGTGATAACCTAAATGCATTTCATAACTTGGACAGAGTCCTTGTGAAGGTACTCAGTGAGAGCAAAGTTAGGCCACAAAGAAGTTATTCTTATCAAAGGTACATTTATTTTTTTCTCTAGACATGTGCTGAATTGCCCTGTTCAAGCATGTGAAAGGGAGGGCAATTAGTCTACAGTTGAACAGTGAAATAGCCATTAATATCAATTAATTATACTGGAGTTGATTAATTCCAACTACAGATTCGACTGAGGTGTTTCCAAGTATCTAGGGATCATCTCAGAACCCACAGATTCAGGGACATGTTAGGTCATTTACATTCCTCAGAATTCTTATTTTGAAGGCTTCACTCCTCACTGTCAAATATATTAAAATACACTCGCTTTACATATTATATAACATATTTGACTGTAAAGTTTATGAACGAATTTTTATAAAGTTGGGAGTTGTTAATGCATATTCTTATTATATAAACCATATTATATTATTGTATATGTTATTGAGCTGCGTATGATACGTGGGCATATGTATTAGTTCTCAATAACTGCTATAACAAACTGTGTGGCTTAATACAATAGAAATTTTTTTCTCTCAGAATGTTGGAGACCAGAAGTCCAAAATCAGTCTCACTGGGTTCAAATCAAGATGTTGGCAGGGTTGTGCTCCCTCTGGAGGTTGTAGGGGTGAAACCGTCCCTTGCCTCCTCCAGCTTCTGGAGGCTCATGGCATTCCTTGGCTTGTGGCTGTATTACTTTAGTCTTTGACTCCATCTCCACATTGCCTTTTTCACCACGCAATAATTTCCTTGTATCTCATGTGGATACCAGTGATAGTATTTAGGATTCTCTCATATAGCCAAGAGTTGTCTTCTCATGTCAAAATCCTTAATTTAATCATATCTGCAAAGATCCTTTTTCCAAATTATGTAATATTGATAGGGTCTAGATACCAGGACTTGTTACCTCTGGAACCACTATTCAGCCTACTACAGCATAATATTACATTTTGTATTTAACTAGACTTTTTATCAATTTCGATTTAGTAAGATTTTTGTGTATGTCAGTCTCAAACTTTCTTGTAGACCCCTCAGAAGCTTCTAACTCTAGGTCCCTTGCTCATAATGGATAAAAACCCAGGGAATAGATTTTCTTCCTATGTACAGCAGGATTAGTTGAAAGACCGCCTTTTGTTACTGTCAGCTGAAGCAAGTATTTTTCTAAGAGGTATTTTGCAGAGGGAATTGCTGGGATGAGTTGTTTTTGTTGTTGTTTTTTAAGGAGACATCTGTCTATAGAGTCCTTGCATTTCAGATTTCTGTGACAGAAAACAAAATAATTACAGAGATAGTGAAACATTTGATGTCAACTACAGTTCAGACAGACAACCACTAAGCTTTAAACCCATTTTTAAGGAATTGCTGCAATTTCCAGCTCTCAGGACTTACAGTGCTGCCAGGCATTGTGCAAGGCCCTTTCAAACTGCTCATTTCTTCAAAGGAAGAATAATATCCCTTTTAGATGAAAAAACATAGTGCAGACAGGCTAAATAATTTTCCCTAAGTTATCCAGTAAGGAGGAAGCAGAATTAGAATTTGAACCCAGGTCTAACTGGGCACAATGGCTCACACTTGTAATCCCAGCACCTGAGAGGCAGAGATGAGAGGATTGCCTGAACCCAGGGGTTTGAGACCAGCCTGGGCAACTTGACGAGACTTCGTCTCCACAATAAATCAAAAAATTAGCTGGGCGTGGTGGCACATGTCCATAGTTCCAGCTACTTGGAAGGCTGAAGTGGAAGGATTGCCTGAGCCCAGCAGGTAGAGGCTGTGGTGACCGTGAGCGTGCCACGGCACTCTAGCTTGGGTGACAGGGTGAGACTTTGACTAAAAAAAAGCGGAATTTCTTTTCTGTACACGGTGATGTATCATTAAAAAAAAAGAATACATAAAGCATACAACAAAGGTATACTTGACTAAGAAGCAAAAACGGTAGCCTAAAACACAAAAAGGTTTGAACCAGGACAGAGACTTGGACTCTTTCACTCCCAATTAGCTTTTATTTCTATCTTAGGACCGGTGAACAATAGTTACACCATGACTTGAACTATTGGTGTGTGTGTGTTTATTTACTGTTTGATAAACTTTATACAACTAATTTCATTTTATTATTTCTGATTTTTACAACTGAACTTTTTCTGTCCTTGGTCTTTGCGTGTCTTAAAGTAAAAAGGTCTTTCTCAAATAGTGTTACTATCCAAACTTGGTGAATTCTTTTAATGTTTGGCCGTTATCACTGTACCCATAGTGGGTGGACTACAAAAAACCCATACATACCCCTACTGAAGTGTTTCCCAAATGGTAGTGCTTTAATTACTAATTCTACTTCTTTCTATACTATTGTCTATAGTATTATTTATTTAATATTCCATTAATTTATTTTTTTATGTTTATATTTATTTTCAAAGGCATATATCACTATCATAACTGGAAAGTCAGTATCACCTACTATAAATAGAAGGCAAACAACAAATATTAATGCAATGAGAAGGAAACACGATTTTAAATTCTAGGTAGACAGCATTAACTGCCTATGGAACAGGTTTTGGACTTGCTCTGTTATTGTTAAAAAGGGAGATTACCAAGTGTGAGAGAGGTGGTAAATACACATTGGCATTGGCCCCAGACTTCCTCCTTGACAAAATGTGAGGATTGAATGAAACCTGAAAAGGGAGTACTTTTCTCACCAGATGACTCAGTGTGCTTATGGGTGTGTATGCGAACTACCTGAACACATCTTACCATCACCCTTGACTGTCCTCTTTCCTTGTGGCATAAGGCTTGAAATGAAGACTCAACATTATGTGCTTTTCTGACATCTGAGACTGGGAGGCTTTGAATAGCTTAATTACAAGCTCCTCGCCCTCGCTTTACTCCTGTGGATAAAGTCCTGTAACTAAATAGTACTCCTTATCACAGTAGCCTGCTTATCCCTCAAGAGCTTTAGTTCCCTGCCTGACTGCATGATTATTAAAACAAGCCAAGCACATCCTTCTGCAGGAATCAAGGGTCACCCCACCCTCTTGGTATTACAAGGCCTGATTCTCACAGCCTCTGCTTGTTCATTTGACTCCCAAGTACAATCCCTCCAAGTGGTGTATGGTGTTCTCTTCTCTCAGGCTATGAGTGTGTGTGACTAATGAACTGTCGTGATCTAATCTAGCCAGTGCTGGATGTTGTGTATTCAGCCATCCCTTTAAACACAGGGTGGGAAACCTTACCTCACCAATGGAGTGAAGAGGAGGCAACCAAAACACTCTCAGGTTGAAAAATCTGACCACCTTCTAGAATGGGACCCAAGGGAGTCTTTTCCTATTTATATGAGCCTGCTCATTCCTTAAAGGATTGCCAGATTGCCATTGGAACAAACAGACTGCTACAAATGTCTTTCAGGTCATAAGTCCTTGAAGTAAAGAAATCTGTCTTATGTTGCCTCAAGAGTCTTCATTAAACTTTTTTTTTAAATTTTTTTATCAATATTTTTTATTATGATTTTGTGGGGTACAGTTAAGGGTTAGGTATACAATATGCTTTGTTCAGGCATCCTTGTTGATAAGAGGTGTCTCCCCATCCCTAGGCAGATATTTACTACCGTTAATCCCATCTCCCTTCCCCCCCATAGTTTCCCACTACCGTCAGTCATTTTCTTATAGTATTAGGTTGGATGTTCAAGGTCCACTATATGAGTGAGAACATGTGATACTCAGATCTTTGTTTCTGTGAGAGATCACTCAGTATTATAGACTCTAGTTCCATCCAGATTGCTGCAAAATTCATGATTTTGTTCCTCTTTATGGCTGCGTAGTATTCCATCGTGTATATGTACCACATTTTTTATTCCAGTCCTCTTTTGATGGACAGCATGGTTGATTCCAGGTTCTTGCTATTGTGAACAATGCTACGATAAACATACGTGTGCAGGTATCTTTTTTATAGAGTGATTTGAGCTCTTCAGGGTATATTCTCAGTAGGGGGATTGAGGAGTCATATGGGAGGTCAATATTTAGAGCTTTTAGGAATTGCCATACTGTTTTCCACAGAGGTTGCACTAGTTTGCACTCCCACCAACATTGTAGAAGTGTTCCCTTTTTGCCACACTCTCTCCAGCAACTGTTATATTTTGAGTTATTGATAATTGCCATTCTGACTGGAGTTAGGTGGTATCTCAGTGTGGTTTTGATTTGCATCTCCTTGATGATTAGTGAGATTGAGGATTTTTTAATGTGTCTGTTTGCTGCTCGGATGTCTTCCTTTGAGAAGTGTTTGTTCATATCTTTTGCCCATTTTATAATGGAGTTGTTTGATTTTTTTCTTTTCAGCACGTTTGAGTTCCTTGTAGATCCAAGATGTTAAACCTTTGTCAGACCTGGAGTTGGCAAATACTTTTTCCCAGTCTGTAGGCTGTCTCCTTGCTCTCTTGATGGTTTCTTTGGCTTTGCAGAAGCTTGCCAGTTTGATGAGGTCCCACTTGTCTATCTTATGTCTTATGCCTGTGGGTTTTGGGTTTTGTTCAGGAGTTGGATGCCAGTTCCAATTTCCATGAGGGTATGTCCTTCATTTTCTCAGGTTCTTATGGTTTGAGGTTTTACATTTAGGTCTCTTATCCATTTAGAGTTAATTTTTGTGTATAGGGATGCATAGGGGTCCTGTTTCAATCTTCTGCATGTGGTCAGCCAGTTTTCCCAGCACCATTTACTGAATAGGTTTTTCTGTCCCCAGTGGTAGGTGGAGGCTTTGTTGAAGATGAGTTGGTTGAGAAATTGAGGTTTTGCTTTTGGAATCTCAATTCTATTACATTGGTCTACATGCCTGTTCCTGTACCAATACCAAGCTGTTTTGATTATTGTAGCTTTATTGTAAAGTTTGAAGTCTGGTAATGTGATACCACCTGCTTTGTTTTTTTTTTGCTGAGGATTGTTCTGGCTATTCTTGGTCGTTTGTGTTTCCATATGAATTCCTGTGTTGTTTTTTCTAGGTCTGAGAAGAATGTTGCTGGTAATTTGATGGGTATTGCATTGAATCTGCAGATTGCCTTAGGTAGGATGGACATCTTCACAATGTTGATTCTTCCAATCCATGAGCATGGGATATTTTTCTACTTGTTTGTGTCATCTTTGATTTCTTTGAGCAGTGTTTTGTAGTTTTCATTGTAAAAGTCTTTCACTTTCTGGTTAGGAAGATGCAAAGGTATTTCATTTTTTTGTGGCTAATATGAATGGAATTGTGCTTTTTCTTTAGGTTTCTGTTTATTATTGGTGTAAAGAAATACGATTGTCTTTTGCACATTTATATTATATCCTGAGACTTTGCCAAAGTCCTTTATCAGTGTAAGGAGGCTTTTGACAGATTCTCTTGGGTTTTCAAGGTACACAATCATGTCATCTGCAAAGAGAGATAGCTTGACTTCCTCTTTTCCTATTTTAATACCCCTGATTGCCTTCTCCTCTCTGATTGCTGTAGCCAGGACTTCCAATACTATATTGAACAGGAGGGATGAGAGTGGGCATCCTTGTCTTGTTCCAGTTTTCAGGGGAAATTGTTCAAATTTTTGTCCATTTAGGAGTATGCTGATGGTGGGTTTCTTGTAGATGGCTTTTACTATTTTGAGGTATGTTCCCCGTATGCCTAGATGTTCAAGGATTTTTATCAAGAAGGGGAGCTGGATTTTATCAAAAGCTTTTTCTGCATCTAATGATATAATCATGTGGTTTTTGTTTTGACATCTGTTGATGTATTTATATTTATGGTTTTACGAATGTTGAACCAGCCTTGCATCCCAGGGATGAAGCCTACTTCATCATGATGGATGATTTTTGAGATGTGTTATTGAATCCTGTTAGCTAAGATCTTGTTGAGAATTTTAGCATCTATGTTCATCAAAGATATTGGCCCGCAGTTCTCTTTCTTTGTTGGGTCTTTACCTGGCTTGGGTATCAATGTGATGTTAGCTTTGTAAAATGATTTGGGAAGAGTTCCATCTTTCTCAATCGCCTGGAATACCCTCAGTGGGACTGGTATCAGCTCCTCCTGAAACATCTTGTAGAATTCTGCTGGAAAGCCTCTGGTCCAGGGCTTTTTTTGGTAAGTAGTTTTCTTATTACATAGTCAATTTCCTTGATTGTTATTGGTCTATTTAGGATCTCAATTTCTTCTTGTTTCGACCTAGGCAGGTTGTGTGATGACAGAAAGTTTCCATTTCTGAAAGGTTTTCAAGTTTGTTTCCATACAAGTGGACATAGTAGTCTCTAATGACCTTTTGTATTTCTTCAGGATCAGATGTGACATCATCTTTTGTGTGTCTGATTGTGTTTATTTGGGCTTTTTCTCTCTTTTTCTTGGTTAGTCTAGCTAGGGGATCATCGATCTTGTTTATCCTTTTGAAGAACCAGCTTTTTGTTTCACTGATTTTTTTGTATTATCTTTTTGTCTTCTATGTCCTGGATTTGGGCTTTTATTTTGGTGATCTGGATGCTTGTGCTGAAATTAGGGTTTTGTGGTCTTGCTTTTCCAGATTCCTTAGGTGGCTTCTTAGGCTGTTAATTTGTGATCCTTCCATTTTCTTCATGTGCGTTTGTAGGGATATAAATTCTCCTCTTACTACAGTTTTCATGGCATCCCAGAGATTTTGGTAAGATGTTTCTTCATTTTCATTTGTTTCCAGGTATCTTTTAATCTCTGTTTTGATTTCATCATTGACCCAGGAGTTGTTTAGCATCATGCTGCTTAGTGTCCATGTGTTTGTGGGTTTTGTGGGGACCTTGTTGGTGTTAATGTTTATTTTTATTCCACTGTAGTCTGAGAAGGTGCATGGTAGAATTTCAGTCCTTTTAAATTTGCTTATGCTTGATTTATGGCCAAGTATGTGGTCAATCTAGGAGTACGTTCCATGCGGTGATGAGTAGAATGTGTATTCTGTGGTCTTTGGATGAAGGGTTATGTAGGTATCAATTAAGTCCATTTGATCAAGAGTCACATTGAGGTTTCAGATCTCATTGCTGATTTTTTTGTCCAGATGATCTGTCTAGGGTTGTGAGTGGGGTATTAAAGTCCCCAGCTATGACGGTATTGGAGTCGATATCTTTTTTTGGTTTACCTAGGAGCTGCTTTATGAAAGTTGGTGTCCTATGTTCGGTGCATATATGTTTAGGATGGATATTTCTTGTTGATGGATTGAACCTTTCATCATTGTGTAGTGGCCTTCTGTATCTTTTTAAATTTCTGATAGCTTAAAGGGTATTTTTTCTGAGATTAAGATCACGACGCCTCCTTTCTTTTGTGTTCCATTTGCCTGAAAATGTGTTTCCCATCCTCTTACTTTGAGTCTGTGAGTGTCCTTTCTAGTGACGTGAGTCTCTTGAAGGTAATAGATTGTTGCCTGGTGATATTTTATCCATTTTGCCATTCTATGTCTTTTCAGTGGTGCATTTAGTCCGTTCACATTCAAACTGATAACTGAAATGTGAGAGTTGATCCTTATCATAATGTTCTTACAGAGTTGTTGTTCTTCCTGTTTGTGTGTTGTCTTTCTTTTTCTTTTAGAGTGGGATCATGTGTGTTTTTAATCTTTTGCCTGTACTCTTGTGAAGAACATTGTTGTTCTTTTTTCCTTTTCTTCTGTGTTCAATACTTTCTTAAGTGTTTCTTGTAGAGGTGGTCTGGTGGCAGCGTAGGTTCTTAGGAATTGGATATCTGGGAAAGATTTCAATTCTCCCTCACTAATAAAGCTTAGCTTTGCCAGGTAGTTTATTCTCGGTTGAAATTGTTTATCTTTTAGAACTTTGAAGATAGGGCTCCAAGCTCTCCTAGCCTGGAGGGTTTCTGTAGATAAATCTGCTGCTATTCTAATTGGTTTTCCCTGGTAGGTAGTCTGACCTTTTTCTCTTGCAGCCTTTAGGATTTTTTTCTTTTATACCTACTTTGTTTAGGCAAATTACTATATGTCTGGGAGTTGGTATTCTCATTCGTTGTCTTGCAGGGGTTCTCTGAATCTTTTGTGTTTGAATCTTTTCATCCTTGATGAGATGAGGGAAATTATCTTAAATGATTTCATGAAATGTTTGTTCCAGTGTGGCCTCTGTTTCTCTCTCTGCCTCAGGAAGGCCAATTACTCTTAGGTTCGGTCTCTTGAAGTAATCATTCATCTCTTTAAGGTTTTGTTCTGTCTTCCTGAGCTTCTTTTCTATGCTTTTGACAGTTTGGGTTAGTTCTGTGTTTTGGTCTTCAAGCTCTGAGATTCTTTCTTCTGCTTGGCTAATTCTGCTTTCCATGCTTATTAGTTTTTTTATTTATTTCCATCACAGTATTCTTTACTGCTGTTATTTCTGGCATCAACTCCTTCCTATTTTCCTCTTGTCTCTCCTCAATTTTTTAAATTTTCTCTATTAATGTCTTGATGTCTGGGTTTGTTGCATGTGACCAGTCATTCTGGGGGCTCTTCATTGTTTGTGTTCCAGAATTTGTTTTCTCAGTGTCTGATCTCTCAGGGGTCTGTGTGAGACCTATATTCTTCTTTTGGCTTTTCTTCATTTGTGTGGTTTTTTTTCCCCTCCGTACTTTTTCCTTCCCTCCACATCACCATCTTCTTTAATTCTGTTATTCAGGGGTAGAGGGATTGGTTTTACTTCTGTTTGTTCAATCTCCTATTCTTTATGTATGCCCTCTTACTTTGTTCAATTCTGTAGTTACACTGTAGGTTGGGGGTGGTCCTTTTTGTAGTTTTGCGATTTACTTAAGGGACGAGCTATGATTTAAAATCTATCTGCAGGTCCTGGTATTCGCTGACAGGTGTCTGGATAATCTGAAACCCACTTCCCACTGCCTTGGAATCTGTTCGTGCAGTGGGGCTGTAGGTTTACTCCCTGAAATAAAATGTGGTAGCAGAGGGAAGAGAATGGAGCAGACAGTGGGGGGATGAGGGCGGTGGAGAGAAAGAGTAGTAAGGGGGGAAACAGATGAGTGTACCAACAAATGGAGAGAGAGACCTAAACTGCAACAGATAAAAACAATAGACCACGGCTACAGACTAACCAACTCCCATACAAAAAAAAAAAATAAAACATACAATGATGCTAGCATACAAGCTAACCAACCACCTTATTGGTGTGCTGTTCCTCTATACAAAGTTATGGTTTACAGAGAGGAGAAAAGAGAAGAAAAGGAAGAGGAAAAGAAAAAAAAGGGACAAAATAGTAGGAATAGAATCAAGTCATTAAACTAACAGAACAAATCGAGCACACTCTGAGACTTTTCATTTAAGTCCAATGTCCTTTCAGCTCTGATTTCTAGCTGTCTTCTCTAGTTGCTAAATTAGTTCACAATTAGGATCAGTTGCCCCTGGCCTGCTGTGAAGGACCGTTCAGATCACCGTCAGTTCACTCAAACCTGGCCTGTGTCTATTTTTCAAGTTTTTTCCCATTTCGGTGTTGTTACCTTGAATCGCCAGCAGGTGGTGCTATCTCAGCTGCTCACCCCAGACGGGGTGGAGCTGGACTGGAGTTGGGCAGAGGCTGAGATGGGAGCTTGCCTCAGGGCACACGGGAGGAGACCCATGGCTGGCAGGATGTCAGGGTGGCAGCAGAGGTGGCAGCAATCCTAGCAGATCTTGCCTGCAGGGGCTTCAAGGCCTGAAGTCGTGGATTGCCTCAGGCAAGGGTAGCGCCATGCACTATGGCCGCCATGGAGGCCATGGTGGTGCCCCCTGCTGCTGTGTCTGAGGCTGCAGTGGCAGTCCAGATGCTGCAATGCCCCAGCGGTGGCGACGGCTGAGCTCTGTGTGAAGAGCAGGTGCTGACATTGGGATCCGCAGCCCCTGGGGAGAAAGCCCGAGACCCTCTGCATTCTCCTTTGCAGAAGGTTTCATAGACCAGGCTGCCCCATCACCATCTTGCCGGAAGTCTCCCATTAAACTTTATATAAAGAGGAGCAGTGAGTTTGGTTTGGCACATCATTGGTAGAGTCTTATGTATAAGGTTCAACATGAGGACCTTTTCATGCAAATTATCTTTCCTGATGGTCCTACCAAAGCAGATTTAACTCCTACAATCACACCACTTAGCATTCAAAACTTTTATTTTCCAAAGGTAACTGATTCAATGTTAAAATTTGTGCAAAATGTGCATAAGAGCATAGATTCCAGAAGCTGAGGAATCAGAATGTTTGGGTTCAAATATTGCCTGTTATTTGCTATATGAATTTGGGTAAACTTTGGAACCTCTCCAAGCCTCAGCTTTCTTGCTAACCGTACTTTTCTCATGGGACTTCAGTTAATAGTAAATGAGTTACGTAGAAAGAACTCAGAATAGTACCTGCTACATAGTAAGTGTTAAATAAATGCTAGTTACTATTATTAGGGAAGAAGCAGCAAAAGACCTTTAAAAATTGGGCTCATATTAATTGTTTTAAAAAGTCATCCTGGCAGGAAGAAGTTGAAGAACAAAATCACTTGACAAATGTGTTTCAATGGGAATATGGACAGAGGCTGCCCTCCAAAGCCTATGGGGTTCTACAAGGAAGGGTTTGGCAGAACGAAGGCTCTGGGTACCTGTGGGGGGCCAGCCCCTGCAAAGAGATTTAGAGGGTCCCTGGGAGGTGTGGTGGCATCGGCGATTATTCTGGAGAAATAAAGAGAAAGAAAGAGAGAGATGGGGGAGAAAGGAAGAGACTGGACTCTGTCTAGTGCATAAACCGTTTAATGGGATGAACCGTAAACCTTTTATCCTAAAGTTTCACTGGTTAAATCACAAGACTTTCACATGAACACAAAGCCAGGTGGGTGACGGGCATTCCCCACCCACCAGATGGAGGAAGAACAATCCCAATTAAATCACAAAACTTTTACATGAACATAAAGCCAGGTGAATGAGGGATGTCCCCCACCGACCAGGTGTTTCCTCAAGCATGAGGAAGGAGGATCCCAAAATTATCTCACTGTTCCTCATGCTTGGTTAATATTCCTCAAAAGCAATAAAACAATTCTAATATCATACTATTCTAATAATCAATAACTTTTAAAACTTATGCATACACAACACCTAATGACCAACTTAAACCCCAATTCCTTTCTATTTTACACTAATTCTACCTGCACTATAGAAACTCTTAATTACAGCCCAAACCAGTTCCTAAGGAATGTGGCCCAACCCAAAGTTTGTGCTGGGCCATTTCTAGTAACTCTAGATAATTAACTATATTATTAAGATTGAAACAGCACTTTATATGTATATACTAATTCTACAAATATACTTTTAAATCTTATAAAGAAGCTTGTACCACATTAAAGGCTCCCAAATGTGACCTGAGTTTGAATTATGTTAAGTTTAAAGCCGAAACCACAGTCTGTGAGAAACGGGAACAATGGACTCCTAAAGTAAGCCATATCTGTCGTACTCTCAGCGCTTCATGCTTAGATCATCAAAGTCCTTGCTAGTGGGACATGCCAAACAGCAAAGAAGGGAAGAGGGAATGGGCCATCAGCTCCTGAACTCATCCTGGTGGTCCAAAAGCCTGCGTGGATCCCTAACGTTCAGGTGGGCCATCAGCTCCTGAACTCATCCTGGTGGTCCAAAGCCCGCGTGGATCCCTAACGTTCAGGTGGGCCTCCTTGGCCAGCTCCCAACAGGTACCTAGTAGGGGAAGAAGAAATAAGAGGCAAGCAGAAAAAGTGATCTTCAAACCAGTTTCACTGCTCTGATCGCTTTTGTGGAGGATGGTTTTCATTCCGTGCATTGAGCACTCAAGAAATGCTATTCGTTAGAAGTTTGAGAAGCTGACAGGATACTGTGATTGCTTCCTTCTTTTAAACACTGTTGTATCTTCCCTTGTTTTGTAGTTACTTCTGCATGTATCTTTTTCTACTAGTTTTTAACCTCCTTGAGGGCAAGAACTAAACTTTTATCTTTTTTACTTACCATGATAGTAGCACAGTGCCTGGCACGATTGATGGAGATAATTGAATATGTGTTGAATTAATTGCTTTGGGTGGTAGTACAGATACAAACTGAACTGCTGTCATAAAGAAATTCAAAAATACAGTTGCTCAAACAAAAGAGATGTTTGTTTTTCTCATATGTAACATTTCCAAAGTAGGTGACTTTGTTTCTAGGAACCCAAATCCTTAATCTCATGGTTTATTACTCCCTAGGAATTTGCCGCCTTCTGTGTAGTCAATACTGTTCGGTTCAAGGCATAAGGGAGAGAGCAGTGGAGGGCATGAGGCTTTCTTTGAGGAGCGGCTTCTGTTCACAGCCCAGTGACCAAAACTCAATTGCATGGCCTCACTTAGCTAGGCAAAGTAGTCTATAGATGAGTTGACAATTGCTCAGCTAATACTCAGGAATATAAAGAAAGACAGGGAGAATGATGTTGGGAAATTATCAACAGTCTCTGCACACTGTTTAATTCTGGAGTATCTACTGAACACTTGCTTTGCACAACTTAAATATTTCTTGAGAATAAAGATTAAGCCTAAGTTCTTGGTGCGAGTTGCACTTCTGCTCTTTGTCTCTGAGTGGCACTATGGCAGTTGGCAAGAGCAAGTGCCTTACTGAAGGCAACAAAAGGGAGCCAAGAAGAAAGTGGTTGATCCATTTTCATGAAAGAATGGTGTGATGTGAATGTACCTGCTATGTTTAATGCAAGAAATCTTGGCAAAACATTAGTCACCAGGACTCAAGGAGCCAGTTACATCTGTTGGTCTCCAGGGTTGTGTTTGAAGTGAATCTTGCAGATCTGCAGAATGATGAAGTTGCATTTAGAAAATCCAAGCTGATCACGGAAGATCAGCTTAACTAACTTTCATGGCATAGACCTTTCCTGTGACAAAATGTACTCCATGATCAAAAAATGGCAGGCCATGATGAAGCTCATGTTGATGTCAAGACTACCAATGGTTGTTTGCTTCATCTGTTCCATGTTAGCTTTACTAAAAACAACAACAACAACAACAAAAACGCAACAATCAGATATGGAAGACCTCTTACACTCAGCATCAACAGGTCCACCAGATCCAGAAGAAGATAATGAAAATTATGACCCAAGAAGTACAGATAAATCATTTGAAAAAAGTGGTCCATAAATCAATTCTGGTTAGCATTAGAAAAGACATAAGACTTTCCAGCTATATGTCCTTTATCGTGAAGTCTTTGTCAGAAAAGTAAAAATGCTGAAGAAGCCCAAGTTTGAATGGGGAAAACTCATGGAGTCACATAGTGAAGATGGCAGTTCTGGAAAAGCTACTGGGGATGAGACAGGTGCTAAAGTTGAACGAACTAGTGGATATGAGCTACCAGTCCAGGAATCTTCAAAATCCAGGCTTTCACTCTCTTTCAGTTCTCCCTCATGGCACAAGACCAAGGTGAAAAGAAGAACCCCATGCTGGAATTTCGCATCTGCAAGCTCTGCCTCAACATCTGTGTGGGGGAGAGTAGAGATAGACTGACTTGGGCAACCAAGGTTTTGGAGCAGCTCACAGGCCAGACTCCTGTGTTTCCAAAGCTAGATACAGTGTCAGATCCTTGAACATCAGGAGAAATGAAAAGCTTGCTGTCCACTGAACAGTTTGAGGGTCCAAGGCAGAAGAAATCCTGGAGAAAGGGCTGAAGGTGCAGGAGTATGAACTAAGAAAAAAGAACTTCTCAGATAATGGAAACTTCAGTTTGGGGATACAAAAACACATTAATCTGGGTATCAAATATGATCCAAGCATTGGTGTCTACAGCCTGGACTTCTCTGGGGTACTGGGTAGGCCAGGTTTCAGCATCACCAGCAAGAAGAACAGAACAGTCTGCACTGGGGCCAAGCACAGAATCAGCAAAGAGGAGGCCATGTGCTAGTTCCAGCAGAAGTATGACGGCATCATCCTTCTTGGCAAATAAACTTCCGTTTCTATCCAAAAGGTCGATAAAAAGTTTTCAGTGAAACGTAAAAAAAATAATAATAATAATAAAAAATCCAGGCTTTCAATAGTGACCAATAAAAAGTCCTATCTGTGATAGTTAAGAAAAAAAAAGAATAAAGATTAGGTGGAGAGAGAAGGAGCGAGAATCTTGGCTCTCGCCCCGCTCCTGTCCTAAAGAGGCTTTGTGTGCCTAGGTCTTTGAGCCAGGTCCTCTGTGACTGATACCCCTTCTTTCTTTATCAGATCCTCAGATAATTTTTGGTCTGAGGCCAACTGGCCTGTGTCAACTATGACTTGAAAGTATTTTGTTCCCCCAGTGGAAGACAAATACAAAGGGAAAGAAGAGCCAGAATTACATGTAAAACATGATGTGTTCTTTTAAAATTAAATGTGCATGTTTTGGTTTCTGATACAGTTCTACCAAATATAGAAAGCATTTCAGATTTCTCTGAGAGCAATCCTAGATTGGAATGCAAATGTAGACTTAAATAATCATTTATGGTACCAATAGACAGACACATAAATGTGAACAGGTCTTTCTAGTTCATAGTTTTCAATTTTTAAGTCATGCAGACTGTGCAATTAAACCCTTCTGAAGATTAAGCAAGTGATCAAATTTACTGATGTAAATGTTCAAAGTACAAATGACAATAAAACTAACAGTCCATGTTTGTGGACATTCCATGACTGTTAGGATAGGAAGTTGGAGAAGATTTTAGAGTTAGAATAACCTCTATTTTCTTTTCTTTTTTATTTCCTTTGCTCTTTGACCTGGATCTGGCAACCCAGTTGTAATTCAGTCTGCCTATATGTGGTCACAAGGATTTCCTTTGCTTTTTTTTTAGCTCCTTAATCATATGTGCCCTAATAATTATAATTGCACTACTATAGTCTGTAAATGGTAGTGCTGTCTCCCAATCTGATGAGAATAGTCATGTAAGTTATGTAAAAATAACTTTAAAATTATGCCATAGTAATTTTTACAATTTTTTGAGTATACAATACTTTGATAAAAAACTAGTTATTTGATAACAAAGTTATTTCAGGCTTCAGATAGCACTGTAGATGCTGTCAAATTGCTTACTGGAAAGAACTGCATTGTCTGAACTGTATGGAATGCCTTCCCATAGCAATGTAGCTTAGCATAACCATTAACAAATTGGTTCGCAGTGTCTCAAGCTTGCAGAACTAACATTTTCTAATGACCTGGGGATGGGTTTGGAGAAGGTGAAGAGTAAAACTTTGTGTATTTGTTTCCTTTTTCACTGAATTGTTTAAATGCATTTTATATATTTTGAAATCATCACAAACTTACAGAAAAGTTGCTAGGAAAATACATTGAATTTTATTTTATTTTCCTGAACCATTGGAGAAAAAATTTCCAGATATCTCATTATCCCCAAATATTCTAGTGTGTATTTCCTACAAAGAACTGACATTTCTTACATAACCACAATTCAACTATCAAAATCAGACAATGAATAGTCATATATTACTTCCTTCTAACTATCAGACTTCATTTACGTTCTAAAATTCCCTATAGCAAAATAATTTAATAATTAATTCTGTATTTCCTTTTTCACTTTCAGAAAACCTGAAGAAAACAATGGTTGTCTAAATATGATGCAAATAACTGATTTTTTTTTGTAGCAGATCACACTGCAATCATACATGGTCATCTAGATATAGAAGAAATAATATTCTGGTGGTTCTGATATTGTTTAACGTATTCCTTAACACACATTACCATTTGACAGGCCCCAAAGAGCCCATACTCACCAGAAGCTTGTTTGATTGGGACTCGTGTGAGGACCTTCTTCAAAATAGCCGTAATGGCAAAGTGTCTGTCTTCTCCAGGGTTTCTGTCTTACTCTTCTGCCAATGCCATAGAGTAGTCTGAGCTAAAGATTTATTACCTTCTCAGGAACAACCTGAGGAACCAGGTCACCATCCCTTATTGCCTCACCATCCCTTATTCCCTCACATGTCCATCCCCCAGCTGATCATGTTGTCAGTCATCAGGTTTTTAAGCAGAGTATGTTTTTAACTGAAATTTCAAGTAACCTTAGAATAGTCACGCTATCCAGGCTGGTAAATTACAAGAATGCCGTTCTGTTACTTAATACCACAATGCAAGAGCTTAAAACATGCTTCCGTACATTCTGCCCAGATAAGCAGAATTATCTAAGAAAACAGTATAGATTGTGTTTTCCTGATTACACAATGTATTATAGTAGTTGTAGTTATTTGTTTAGAAAAGCAAAATATGTAGGTACAGATAGATGAAGTATTCATAAGACATAATTTAATGAACATAAGCACATACTATGTATATCCTGTTTTTACTATATTATTGGTATTCTATGCAGCAAATTTCCCAAAGTTTATTCTACTAAAACTAGTGCTTTGAAATGAATAAGTGTGCAAAATGCAGTGTACCATAGTTCTTTAAATAATCTGTTTAATCTGTTTTAACTTTGCGTTTCCCAAACCACTGACCATAGACAATATTTTTTGATTAAAATCTATTAGTATACTTTGATAAATACTCTTTTTTTAAAATTTTTTTCTATTTTGAAGATGTGGGGTACAATTCAGGGTTAAATATACAAAAGTTCATTAAGCAATTCCCTTTGTTAATGAGGTCGTTTTTGCTAAAACATGTACTTTAATGGTGATATAGCATGTAATGGCAGAAGATTCAATCACAGTAGTTTCCCCAGATCATTTATTTTTCTCATATAATAAGAAGTGTGACTCTGACACAACTGCTTAGTGATGTCACAGGAGCTCTTTCTGTCTTCCTCTTCCATTTTTCTCAAATTTCATCTTCATTGTTGTAAAATTGCTGCTACGCTATTGTGCAGCTAGGCTAGGCAAGAAGAAAAAAGTAAGGGGTCAGGAAGAAAGATGGAAGAGCCAAAGGAAATGGCAGCCAAATCTATCCCTTAAAAGTGAATTTAATCTCTGAGAAAGCTCATCAGTAACTTCTATTTATGCCTCACTGACCAGCTCTGGGTCACCCTGAGCTAGCTATAAGCTTGTCTGGGGAGGTGTGTGCTTTAGTTTTCCAGCCTCTGTGACAGAGGGGGTCAAGGGAAGGGCACAGAAATGAGCCTTGAGATAGACAAAACCAAACATTTACCTCTTCCCATTCCTTTGTTTACTCACATCCACAGGGGCCCTTTTTCCTCATCTTTGCACATACTCTCCCCTTTCCCAGTGTATACCACCCCAAAGTCTCATCCAGTGACTACATCCAGCAGGAAGTTCAAAGCCCCTGTGTGATATGTTGTCCTCTTTGTCAAGTCTGAATGTAAATCATGTTCTAGTGACCCGTAAACAAAAGGAGAAATTGCCTGTCTTCACCATACAAAACACACAATGACAGAGAAATAACTTTCATATGGAAAGAATTTGAAAATGGCAAAGAAGAGCAGTCTCTAGTCTACAGAAAATACTAATCTTGCTGGTTAAGAATTGCAAAGATTGTCTGACCCAGAAAGGCCTGACTTCTTAGTTAACCAAGCTGGCAGGCCTAGTTCAGTCACAGTGAGGCTTCTCATTAGTTATTATTATCCTCTAGGAACACAGGAAAGATGCTCTTCTGTGAGAATGCACATCTTCTTCAGCCTCTTCCCAGTGGTACTCATCTAAGGACCCCGATCTTGCTTTGTAAGTTGAATACTCACAAGGCTATTGTTAGCCTGACCTGGAATTTCCCTGTCACCACAGTTTCTTGAAAATTTAGATTTTGTGTCTATTTTCTCTAGGTTAATTCCATGTTTGGAGAATCTTAGCCAAAGAACTTGCTTCTGGTGGCAAGCCTCTGTACTCTGCCCATCCTCTTCTTAGATATGATAGCTGTTACCTTAAGACAATGAGGAAAACCATCTCTCTTGGCATACCTCATATCTTCCCTTCCCCCCCCCCAGATCTACTCACTTTCTCCTCAACTCTTAAATGAGTAAATAATTTCCTTGCCTAAGCTCACTAATTCCTCCCTTTTGTCCCAGATACACCCCATGCCCTGGCCACACCCTCGCCAAAATCTTCTTACTTTTTCTATAAATCATGCTTTCTGCTCTCATGTGCTTTCTCATGTTTAATCTTAATAATAAGAGCAAATGTGACCATCTTGCCAAGTGGGCTAAAGTCAGTGGGCTCACAAACTGTGAATGGTTTAGGCTTTGTCCTACTTTCTTCCTTCCAACATTCTGTTTCTCATCTCCCTTCCATACCTTAGATGACATTTTAGACAGCTCCCACACATTTCCGTTGGTTTCAGCTCTTAAAAAGCAGCAATTTTTGGTGACTTTAAAGTTCAGGCATTAAAAAGTGCAATACAATCAATGCTTCCATTGTCTCTTCTCCCCAAGAGTTTCAGCCCTGAACTTTGGCTTGGGTATTGCTGTGGGAAGAAGGCCATGGTCTGTGTCTCACCCTTCTTTCACCCATATACTTTTCTGTCAGTTCTCTAAATTTAAGGCAGAGAAAGGAGGAATTAAAGGAAGAGATACAGAGTTGTGTCTGCCTGGAGCTGTGGCAATAGGATATTCAGTGTCTTCTGTTACCCCTGATGCAGACAATGCACAAACAGTTCGTCTGTTATGAAACCCTCCCCACGATTTACTCCCTAACTCCAAATATACCTCACTCATTCGAGTACAGAATTGTTTGAACCAGATTATGACACTGGGTTGGCTTTCTTCTAATCTCCTGCATGGAAATTGTAAAAATCATATATCTTCAGAGAGTGTAGGTCTTTATCACTGGTGTCCTCAGCTGCAGGGATTTAGCAAAAATAAAAATGCCGAGACACCTGGGAAAATGACTTTGAACACCTAAATACTTAACATTTATTTAGTGTTTTTTGTATACCAGGCACTGCACTAAACATCACATAGCTTCTTTTATTTATTTCTCATAACCCTATGAAGTAAATACTATTATTACTTCATTGTACAGATGGGAGCATTGAGGCTTCATTTAAGTTCTCACCCAAAGTCACACAGCTGACAAGTGTCTGAGCTGAAATTCAAGGTTCAGCAATCTAATCTCAGAGCCAAGACCATTAATCACCAAGCTATCTCATCTCCTCCTCTACTTAAGCTGTCTGCATCCACTGGGGTTTTTCTATTAGATCAAGTAAACTTCTCTGGCTCTAATCTTTCTAAGAAAATCCAAGGAAATTATTTTTCCTCTTTTATTTACATTTTTACAGAGACAATACTCACAGGTTGGAATACTTGGCAGCTATGTGCATGCCTGACACTTGGAATACATCTTTTAATCCAATGTAAGAGTAGGATTAACACTCACATTTGGTTTAATCAGTGGAGTAGTCCTGAGGGACAGGAGATGGATGGATATATTAAGCCATGACAGGCTGAAACCATGTAAAGTGTTCCTATCTTAGATTGGGGAAGCAAGCAGCCCAAGAAGATGGGAATTGACAAAAGATAAGTTGGATATAAAATGATATAAAAGGCAAGAACAATTCATCAAGGGCTTTCATATCAGGCAGAAATAAAGAGCACTGAATTTTTCTGCAAAAGAAAAGAATATTCAAAAGCAAGTTTTATATGATGCTTCCTTTCTAAATTCCTTCCTTGGCAGACTTAATTATGTCGTCTGCTCTTAGATTACATTGGGGATAAATGTCTATTATTGCACACATTTGATAGTATTATCATTAGCTGTTTATATGTAAGTCTTCCCTTTGAAAACAAGAAAGAACAAAATATATAGCTAAGGAAAGAGAACATTGCCTGTTGTAAAAGCTTGATAAACATCAAAACGATGAATGACTAGTCATTTGCCCATTGTATCTTTGGAATCTCTTGGGTATTCTGTCCCTCATGAAGTTCCTTCTACTCTCTCACCACATGCATATGAGTGCCCCAAAGAGTAACTGCTTTACTTTGGGAGATGTGAAATCTGAATGCAAAATGTTTCTGAAATTTCTCATAATTTTTCTTTTATTATTGATGGAGAGGTACTGCAGAGATTTTTTTCAAATACTCATATTTTACAAGCATCAGTAGATTAATAACCAAAAAGTCATTTTATAAAAATTGCTGGTGACATCTTTCCTCTGCAAAAACATCTGCCCAGAGCTGATTTCCAAACTCTTCCTCTACTTGGTTCCCTGGAGTTCTGCCTTCTCTGGTCAGACATTTCCCTGGAGGGGTTACAGATTTTCTGGCATTCCTCTGAGGACAGAGATGGATGAGTTCTGTGGGTTTGTTGATGTTCACTTGGTATTTTTAGACCATGATTAGCAAAAGTAGCAACAGCAGTAGGTTGGCTTTTATTAAATATGAATTTTCACATCTCTCCTGTGAAAGTCCCTTTCTTCAGGGGAATCTATTTTAGTGAGCTGTGACCATGTTTGCTGCCTGAATCCTGGCATCTGGTGCAGTGGATCTCACTGTTGCCAGAAACCCTCCTTCTCCTTAAAAGGTTTGGTGTGTAGTCTGTTGTAAAACTCAGCCTCAAAGATTATAATTGTAAATAATTTAGTTAAACATGTTTCTAAAGGATGTGGATTTTTTTCCATGTTAAGAAGTTCCTGCTATAGAACTTCTTAGCTACCTTTATTCTCTGGTAGGCTTGAAGTACAGTGTAGAACACTAGTCTCCAGCTTCTGGTTCTATCCTCACCCTCATCCAAACAATATATGACTGCCATTTTGTTCTAAAGTCTCCTCACTTAAAATAAAGGAAAAATGAATATACAGTCAGCATTCTGTATTCATGAGTTTCACATTCGTGGATTCAACCAATCATGGATGGAAAATATTGTGGAAAAAAATAAGTGGTTGTGCAGACTTTTTCTGAGTCATAGTTCCTAAACATTACTGTATCACAACCCTTTATGAGGCATTTATATTACATTAGGTATTATAGGTAATCTAGAGATGATTTAAAGTGTAGGGGAGGATTCGCATAGGTTATATGCAAGTATTGTGGTATTTTACATAACAGACTTGAACATTCAAGAATTTTGGTAACTTCGGGGGTCCTGGAACCAAACCTTCATGAAGACCAAGGGATGACTGTATTAAATGGTATATATATTTTTAAGTCTAAATAAAGAAGATATATATATATATGTATGTGAGTGTGCTCATATATGTATGAACAAAGAGGTAACAGGCATATAGCATGTATACATATGTGCCCGGTTCCACCCAGACCCTTATGCTGGGTTTCTATTCTCACATTCCTACTATTCACTTAGGTATCAAGAGTCTTACCCTCTGTTTTGCTTCCTGTGTCATGTGCTGTTGAAAAGAGGGTGGTTGTATCCACATAGGGCAGTTTGTATAGGCTTCAACAAAGCCTTGGGTATGGGTTCTGCTGGATGATGCACAGGCTCTATGCAATTGACTAACCAGAGGAGGCTCATACCTCAGGGCAAGAAGACAACAGCTTTGGCTCCTCCCTGAAGAACCAAAAGTCTATGGGTGGTTAGCTTCCCTGGGCCTCACTGGCAAGCTACCAGTGGAGGACTGGTGCTACCTCTCTTCTCCAAATGATTCTCTTGCATCATTCCCATTACCCAGGCATCTCTGAGGGGACAGGGCTCCAGAGTCAGGGGAACAGAGAGGACAAGGTGGATTGGTTCTTTCCCTATTATTGTTCCCATTCTTCTGTTATAGCATAATCTCTGAGTTTCCTAAGGGCCTTTTGTGTGTGTGTGTGTGTGTGTGTGTGTGTGTGTGTGTGTGTTTTCATCTGTTTGTTTTGGTTTTTTTAATTAAACATTTTTTTTATTTTAAAATTGTGGGGTACAGTTAAGGGTTAGGTATACAAATATGCATCGTTCAGGCACCCTTGTTGATAAGAGGTGGCCCCCCCACGTCCTCAGACAGATATTGACTACCATTAATCCCACCACCCTTGCCCTCCCTGTCCCCGCCCCCATGGATTCCCACCACTGTCAGTCCTTTTCTTATAGTATTACGATAGATATTCAAGGTCCACTTATGAGTGAGAACATGGGATACTCAGATCTTTGTTGCTGTGAAAGATCACTCAGTATTATAGACTCTAGTTCCATCCAGATTGCTGTGAAATTCATGATTTTGTTCTTTTTTATGGCTGCGTAGTATTCCATGGTGTATATATACCACATTTTTTTAAAACCAGTCCTCTTTTGATGGACAGCATGGTTGCTTCCATGTTCTTGCTATTGTGAACAATGCCACGATAAACATACGTGTGCAGGTATCTTTTTTATAGAGTGATTTGAGTTCTTCAGGGCATATTTCCAGTAGGGAGATAGCAGGGTCATATGGGAGGTTGATATTCAGAGTTTTTAGGAAGCGCCACACTGTATCCACAGAGGTTGCACTAGTTTACACTCCCACCGACAGTGTATAAGTGTTCCCTTTTCACCACATCCTCTCCAGCGTCTGTTATTTTTTGAGTTATTGATAATGGTCATTCTGACTGGAGTTAGGTCGTATCTCAGTGTAGTTTTAATTTGCATCTCCTTGATGATTAGTGAGGTTGAACATTTTTTCATGTGTCTGCTGGCCGCTCGTATGTCTTCTTTTGTGAAGTGTCTGTTCATATCTTTTGCCCACTTTGTAATGGGGTTGTTTGTTTTTTTCTTTTTTTCAATAATCAATATTTTTTATTATGATATTGTGGGGTACAGTTAAGGGTTAGGTATACAAATATGTTTCATTCAGGCACTCTTGTTGATAAGAGGTTTTTCCTCGTCCCCAGACAGATATTTATTACTGTTAATCTCATCTCCCTTCCCCTCCCCCCCATAGATTCCCACCACTGTCAATTCTTTTCTTATAGTATTACGATGGATATTCAAGGTCCACTATATGAGTGAGAACATGTGATACTTAGATCTTTTTTCTGTGGGGGTCACTCAGTATTATAGACTCTAGCTCTATCCAGGTTGCTGTGAAATTCATGATTTTGTTCTTTTTGATGGCTGCATAGTATTCCATCATGTATATGTACCACATTTTTTAAATCCAGTCCTCTTTTGATGAACAGCATGGTTGATTCCAGGTTCTTGCTATTGTGAACAATGCTGCGATAAACATACGTGTGCAAGTATTTTTTTTATAGAGTGATTTGAGTTCTTCAGGGTATATTCCCAGTAGGGGAATTGTGGGATCATATGGGAGGTCAATATTTAGAACTTTTAGGAATTGCCTTACTGTTTTCCACAGAGGTTGCACTAGTTTGCACTCCCACCAACATTGTAGAAGTGTTCCCTTTTCCCACACCCTCCCAGCAATGGTTATTTTTTGAGTTATTGATAATGGCCATTCTGACTGGAGTTAGATGGTATCTCAGTGTGGTTTTGATTTGCCTCTCCCTGATGATTAGTGAGGTTGAACATTTCTTCATGTGTCTGTTGGCTGCTCGGATGTCTTCCTTTGAGAAGTGTCTGTTCATATCTTTTGCTCATTTTATAATGGGGTTGTTTGTTTTTTTCTTTTCAGCACATTGGAGTTCCTTGTAGATTCAAGATATTAAGCCTTTGTCAGATCTGGAGCTGGCAAATACTTTTTCCCAGTCTGTAGGCTGTCTCTGTGCTCTCTTGATGGTTTCTTTGGCTTTGCAGAAGCTTGTCAGTTTAATGAAGTCCCACTTGTTTATCTTATCTCTTATGGCCCGTGAGTTTTGGGTTTTGTTCAGAAATTGGATGCCAGTTCCAATTTCCATAAGGGTGTGTGGTGCATTTTCTAAGGCTCTTATGGTTTGAGGTTTTACATTTAGGTCTCTGATCCATTTAGAGTTAAATTTTGTGTATGGGGATACATAGGGGTCTTGTTTGAGTCTTCTGCATGTGGTCAGCCAGTTTTCCAAGCACCATTTACCAAATAGGTTCTCCTCTCCCCAGTGGTAGGTGGTGAAGGCTTTGTTGAAGATGAGTTGGTTGTGAAATTGAGGTTTTGCTTCTGGAATCTCAATTCTATTCCATTGGTCTATATGCCTGTTCCTGTACCAATACCAAACTGTTTTGATTATTGTAGCTTTATAGTAATTTGAAGTCTGGTAGTGTGATACCGCCTTTGTTTTTTTTGCTGAGGATTGTTCTGGCTATTCTTGGTCATTTTTGTTTCCATATGAATTCCTGTATTTTTTTTTCTAGGTCTGAGAAGAATGTTACTGGTAATTTGATGGGTATTAGATTAAATCTATAGATTGCCTTAGGTAAGATGGTCATCTTCACAATGCTGATTCTTCCAATTCATGAGCATGGGATATTTTTCCACTTGTTTGTGTCGTCTTTGATTTATTTGAGCAGTATTTTGTAGTTTTCATTGTAAAGGTCTTTTACATCCCTGGTTAGGAAGATGCCAAGGTATTTCATTTTTTTTTTGATGACCAAGATGGTTTTAGCATAAAGCTACATAGTCCCTCCTTCTAACACACAGAGATTTTCTTCCCTTTGTCATTTTTGCTTCAATAATATTGCTTCTGTCTTAAGCACTGTGCTTGCCTCCAACAGAGTAATGTAAAGGTCACATACATAGAAGAAAGAAATAAAAAGCACAAGAGTTAATTACTCATACTTGGCAGCAAATGCATTTAAATGCATGTGAAGTGTTGATCTGAAAATCCAAGGATTATTTCATAAAATGAGTTTCAAAAGGAATTCACTTTTAAAAACATTGTTGATTTCCATTTCTAGAAGTACAGAAGATCAGATAATTTGAACAACCCTCTTGCTGAAAATGGTACTTGATAAATATACAGCTTAATATTTTAAAACATATTGTAGAGATATCATAGAGATAGCAAGCAAGTCAGAAATATAGAATATGAAGCCTGGGTTAAAGATTAAACCCTGTAGAGAGAGTTTGCACTTATTTCAATTGGCTAAAGAACACAGGCTCTACAAGGGAAAAATGTTGTCTATTTTTTCACTGCTCTGTCTTTTCCACCTAGAGCAGATAGTAGGCAATAGTAGGCACATAGCAGGCAGTTGAAATTATGTATTAAATCAAAGAGTTAGCAAACCCTGGAAGAGCCCAGGTTTTCACTGTTGTAATGAAAGATAACAGACATGAAAGAGGGAAGCTAGAATCATCCGTAGAGAAATGGGTTAGAATTGGAAATATCAGTATAAATTCTTGTTTAGATTAATTTGCTATAGTTGTAATATAGTTGTTATATTGTACTGTGTTTATTTGCATCATTTTTTATTGTTGTGTTATTTATTTTTGAAAAATTTGGTCTTACTTGGCTGAATCTGTGGATGCAGAACTTGCAGAGAGAACTGATTGTCCTTCCACATCTACTTGGCAGGTGGATACATACAACAATATTTATAGATCTATGAATATACATGGGTTAGTACACATACATGTATTATCCTGATGTCTGTGCTGAGGTGGCTGTGAATCAACAACACCACAGTAGCAGTAAGCATACTCAGTATCCACATTTATTCTGGAATAAAAGGAACTAGGGGTTCTTGGAGAAATGGCTGATTCTAAGACTGGGGCAGAAAATACACAAGACAAGTTTAGGAGTGGGGCAGGAAACATATAAGACACGCCTGGAACATCTTGTAATGCCCGAAACTGAGAAAGCGCAAACACACACACGTTTCAAAAAGACGTAAGAGCCAACCGAAAAGTTCTCAATGGTTAAATCTGGATAACTTGAGCAAATAAATAAAGTATCATTGGATTATAACTCCATGAATATGTAAGTCCATGAGTACATAACCATGAGTCTAACTGATATAAATAAATAATTGAATGAATAAATAAATGAGACAAGATAAAAATCCTATACAGAAGAGTTCAAACTAAATTATGTACCTACTCTACCCTCTAGAAGCAGATGCTTAATTCTGCACTCTTTAAGTATGTGCTGCATAAAATGACTTAATGTCAAAGAGTACAGAATAGAAAGCAGAGGTAGAAATAACTTCACAGTGGAGAAGCCTGAGAAACACTACCCCACTCAGGTAATCAAGGTTAATATTAACCTTAATGAATGATGTTGATAGTATATACTCTAGATGTGGTGTGATGAGAACACATCTTACCTTTGTGGTCTTCCTCGCCAAACCCATAACTCGAATCTGATAGTGAGAAAAACATCATACAAACCACAATTGGGGGTACAAACCACAAGTATCTATAAAGTACTTGACTCTCAAAACTGTCAAGATCCCCCACACAAGGAAAAGTCTGAGAAACTGTGGTAGTCAAGAGAAGCCTAATGACACCTGATGACAAAATGAAATGTGGTATCATGGATGAGAACTTCGATCAGAAAATGACGTTAGTTTATAACCAAGGAAATCTGAATAAACTATGGACTTAATAGCAATGCACCAGTATTGGTTTCCTGATCATAACAAATGAATAATAATAGTGTGTGATATTACCAATAGGGAGAAGTGCGTGAGATATATGGGCACTCTATTATCTCTGCATCTTTTCTATAAATGGAAAACTATTCTAAAATAAAACACTTATTAAAAAAAGACAAAATAATTTTTAAATGAGAAAATTTAATTACAGTGCCTTTGGGATATAAGTGTTTTATTAATAATGAAGGGATTACTATAAAACTCAAGATAGTGGTAGCTTTTGGAGTGAGGTCAGGGTTTGTAAATGAAAAGTGACATTTAATTATCTCAATAGCTTTAAGAGGTAGGAATTACTATTTTCTCCATTTTAAAAAGGAAAAAATGGAGGCTGGAAATATTGTGTAACTTTCCTGAGGCCACACAACTCAAAAACTTGATCTCTTAGTCATTGTACTGACCAATCTAAAGCTGTGTCTGCATAGACTATAGAAATTAAAAAATAAAATTAAGAAATACGTTTTTAATATTTTCTTGAATTGAAAATATATTTCAGTAAATTATTTGATATTGGTTACAGAAGCTTTTTGTTTGCTCTTGTTTTGAAAGCAATGATGCAAATTGAATTTGCTGAGATGACTAGAAACAAAATGACAACAAATGGAAATACAAGCAACTGGGAGAAAAAATGTTGGTGGATCCTCAGCCATTTAAAATGGGCATGCTTGTTTAGGGACTTTCTTCAGATATGCAGTAAAAGACATGGCAATTGAAATTTTTATTTCCAGAAAGACAGAGTTGACATACTTTTGTTAATTTCTCCTGCTAACTACAACTAAAAACCCTGGACATTATAGATAAAACAAACTTAAGGAGACTAAAAGATGAGGCAAAGACATCAAACTGGCTAGGAATTTTGGAATTCCATAAACAACAAGGTGGTGAATTCCCTGGCTTTTCTTTTTGCTTTATGTGTCCCAGACGTAGAGCTAAAGAAGCTGACAATCCATAAGCATCAGTGGGGGCAGACAAAAAAACAAAAAGACAAAACCTGCTCTCGCTAAACAAAGGATCAGAAAAGAGGCATCTAGCAAGACAGAACACTTTTGGGTAGTAGCCAAACCCTACCCATAGCAGCAAGGACTGAGTGGGAACCCCAGACCTCTGTCCTCACCAGTTTATAATATGACATCCCTTCCCCCACCTCTTTAATGGTGCTGTCAGAGAAGGCCAAGAAGAAAACCAGGAATGTTTCCTCTGCCAGGTGGTCATGAGATCCCACCCCTGAAACGTCAGTGAAACTATGTACTTATGGTTGTATACGGTCCTTGTGCAGCTATCCCTCAATATCCATGAAGGATTGGTTCTAAAACCTCTTGGGAATACCTGAGCTTATGGATGATCCAGTCCCTTATATTAAATGGCATAGTATACACATATGATCTATGCATATCCTCCCATATACTTTAAATTATCTCTAGATTGCTTATAATGCCTAATAAAATGTAAATGCTACATAAAAGTTGTTATATTTTACCATGATTATTTGCATCATTTTTTATTGTTGTGTTATTTTTTATTTTTGAAAATTTTGGTATGTGTTTGGTTGCATCTGTGGATGCAAAACCTGCAGAGAGAACTGATTGTTCTTCCACATCTACTTGACAGGGATGAGGTACTCTGCCTTCTTCCTGATCAGGAACCTTCAGAGAAGGCCTAGTGGAAAGCCAGGATTTTCACAGTTACCCAGTGGTAACGAGGTCACCACGCACTTGTGGTGTTAATGGAGACCACGTGAGGCAAAAATTACAAGGACATTCTCAGCACAGAAATGTCATCCCAAGAGGGCCTAGAATTTCTGCCTCTACTCAGTAGTAATGAAGACACTTGGGTACCAATAGAGGACGGATGGGCAACATGGATTTCTGCTCCCACTCTTGGCCCACTGTGTTCCCCTTACCCTGCTAGAGTGGTATCAAGGGAATCCAGATAAAGCAGATGGTTTAAATAACATTCGGAGTCTTATAACATAATACCTAAAATGTCCAAGTTTCAACCTAGCATTCATAATACTGAGAACCAGGAAGATCTCTAACTGAATGAACAACAACAACAACAAAAACAAAGCAAAACAAAACGTCAATAGTTGCCAACACTGAAATGACACATTAGAATTATCTAGCAAAGATTGTAAAACAGAAATCATAAAAATGCTTCAAGGAGCATTAAGAGGTTGCTTGAAATAAATACATAAAATACAGAAGATACAAAGAAGAACCAAATGGCAAATCTAAAATGAAAAGATACAGTCACTGGACTTAAAAAAAAAAAAAAAAAAAAATATATATATATATATATATACACACACACACATATCAGTGGATGAGCTCAGTAACAGAATGGATGGGGAAGAAGGAAAAATTAGTGAACTAAAGAATGGAATGATAGAAATTATTCAGTCTGAACAACAGTGAGAAAATAGACAAAACAACAACACAACAAGAAAATAAAGAAAAGAAAAACACAATAAAACAGAGCCAGTGTCTCATGGACTTGGGAGCTGTGTGAGTATAAACCAAGATCTAACATTTGTGTGTTCAGAGTTCTGGGAAGAGAAGATAAAAAAGGTAAAGCTAGAAAAGTATTTGAAAAAATATTGTAAAATTTCCCAAATTAGAAATTAAAAAAAGTAAATAAATCTCCAGATTTAAGAGACTGAGTGAACCCCAAACAGTATAAACTCAAATAATGCCACTCATCATAGTCAAATTTCCAAAAACTAAAGAAAAAGAAACAATCTCAAAAGCGGTTAGAGGAATGACATCGTACTCATAGAGTAGAGACAATGTGAACAAGAAGATTGTTTATCAGACACCATGGAGACCAGAAAGAAGTAGAACAAAACTTTTCAAGTATAAAAATCAACTCAGAATATTTTCAGAACATCCCCTGAAAATATTTTTGAGGAATGAAGGAAATCAAACATGACTATGTGAAGGAAAACTAAGAGAATGTGTTGCTGGTATATGTACCCTAAAAAAAAAAAAATGGCTAAAGAAAGATCTCTAAACAGAAAGTAAACGATAAAAGAAGAGTATTTGTCTTGGCATGTTACATAGACATAGAAAAAGTGTACTCCGCTGTTGTTGGGTGAAAGTTCTATAGATGTCTATTAGATCTTCTTTGATGGTATTGTGGAATTTTTACATTTTTGATGATATTCTGTCTAGTTTTTCATCAATGTGGACACAAAATTTAAAAATATGCTACCATTTAATAATCACTCAGATACATACAATAATTATATGTAAAACTAATTTTAAAAGTGCATGAATTATATACTGATAACTGCACAATGCTGATAAAATAAATCAGAGAAGATCTAAATAAACGAAGAAACATAACAACTTCATGAATTAGAAGACCCAAGCCAATAAAGACGTCAAGTCTCTCAAAGTTAAGATACAGGTATAGGTATTTCATTTTTTTTAATGGTTATTGTGAATGGAATTGTGGTTTTTATTAGGGTTTCTGTTTGTTTATTATTGGTGTAAAGAAATGCGATTGTCTTTTGCACATTTATTTTATATTCTGAGACTTTGCTGAAGGCCTTTATCAGCGTAAGGAGGTTTTTGACAGATTCTCTTGGGTTTTCAAGGTACACGATCATGTCATCTGCAAAGAGAGATAATTTGACTTCCTCTTTTCCTATTTGGATAACCTTGATTATCTTCTCTTCTCTAATTGCTCTAGTCAGGACTTCCAATACTATATTGAACAGGAGGGGTGAGAGTGGGCATCCTTGTCTTGTTCCAGTTTTCAGGGGAAATTTTTCAAATTTTTGTCCATTTAGGAGTATGCTGACTGTGGGTTTCTTGTAGATGGCTTTTACTACTTTGAGGTATGTTCCCTGTATGCCTAGATGTTCGAGAGTTTTTATCAAGAAGGGGTGCTGGATTTTATCAAAAGCTTTTTCTGCATCTAATGATATAATCATGTGGTTTTTGTTTTGACATCTGTTGATGTATTTAATTACATTTATGGTTTTATGAATGTTGAACCAGCCTTGCATCCCAGGGATGAAGCCTACTTGGTCATGATGATGATTTTTGTGATATGTTGTTGAATCCGGTTTGCTAGGATCTTGTTGAGAATTTTAGCATCTATGTTCATCAAAGATATTGGCCTGTAGTTCTCTTTCTTTATTGGATCTTTACCTGGCTTGGGTATCAATGTGATGTTAGCTTCATAAAATGATTTGGGGAGGGTTCCATCTTTCTCAATTGCCTGAAATACCTTCAGTAGGATTGGAATCAGCTCCTCCTTAAATGTCTTGTAGAATTCTGCTGGAAAGCCATCTGGTCCAGGGCTTTTTTTTTTGTAGGTAGTTTTCTTATTACGTAGTCAATTTCCTTGATTGTTATTGGTCTATTTAGGGTCTCTATTTCTTCTTTTTTCAACCTAGGCAGGTTGTGTGATGACAGAAAGTCCTCCATTTCCATGAGGTTTTCAAGTTTGTTTCCATACAAGTGTACAAGCATCTTCCTAACCAGAGACGTGAAAGACCTTTACAATGAAAACTACAAAACACTGCTCAAAGAAATCAAAGATGGCATGAACAAGTGGAAAAATATCCCATGCTCATGGATTGGAAGACTCAACATTGTGAAGATGCCCATCTTACCAAAGGCAATCTACAGATTCAACGTAATACCTATCAAATTACCAGCAACATTCTTCTCAGACCTAGAAAAAACATCATAGGAATTCATATGGAAACACAAACGACCAAGAATAGCCAGAACAATCCTCAGCAAAAAAAACAAAGCAGGTGGTATCACGTTACCAGACTTCAAACTTTACTATAAAGCTACAATAATCAAAACAGCTTGGTATTGGTACAGGAACAGGCATATAGATCAATGGAATAGAATTGAGACTCCAGAAGCAAAACCTCAATTTCTCAATCAACTCATCTTTGACAAAGCCTCTACCACCTACCACTGGGGAGAGGAGAACCTATTCAGTAAATGGTGCTGGGAAAACTGACTGACCACATGCAGAAAATAGAAACAGGACCCCTACCTATCCCCATACATAAAAATTAACTCCAAATGGATCAGAAACTTAAATGTAAAACCTCAAACCATAAGAACCTTAGAAAATGAAGGACATACCCTCATGGAAATTGGAACTGGCATCCAATTCCTGAACAAAACCTGAAACCCACAGACCATAAGGGATAAAATAGACAAGTGGGACCTCATTAAACTGACAAGCTTCTGCAAAGCCAAAGAAACCATCAAGAGAGCAGGGAGACAGCCTACAGACTGGGAAAAAGTATTTGCCAACTCCAGGTCTGACAAAGACTTAACATCTTGGATCTACAAGGAACTCAAACATGCTGAAAAGAAAAAAACAAACAACCCCATTATAAAATGGGTAAAAGAAATGAACAGACACTTCACAAAGGAAGACATCCGAGCGCCAACAAACACATGAAGAAATGCTCAACCTCACTAATCATCAAGGAGATGCAAATCAAAACCACACTGAGATACCACCTAACTAGTCAGAATGGCAATTATCAATAACACAAAAAATAACAGTTGTTGGAGAGGGTGTGTCGAAAAGGGAACACTCCTTCACTGTTGGTGGGAGTGTAAACTAGTGCAACCTCTATGTAAAGCAGTGTGGCGATTCCTAAAAGCTCTAAACACCAACTCCCATATGACCCTGCAATCCCCCTACTGGGAATATACCCTGAAGAACTCAAATCACTGTAGAAAAAAGTTACCTGCACACAAATGTTTATCGCAGCATTGTTCACAATAGCAAGAACCTGGAACATACTGTCCATCAAAAGAGGACTGGATTAAAAAAATGTGGTACATATACATGATGGAATACTATGCAGCCATAAAAAAGAACAATATCATTAATTTTACAGCAACCTGGATGGAACTAGAGTCTATAATACTGAGTGACCTCTCACAGAAACAAAGATCTGAGTACCACATGTTCTCACTCATATAGTGGACCTTGATCATCCAACACACTACCATAAGAAAATGACTGACAGTGGTGGGGGAAACTATGGGGGGAGCGAAAGGGGGGTGGGACTAATGGTAGTAAACATCTGTCTGGGGACAGGGGACACCTGATATCAACAAGGGAGCCTAAAAGAAGCATATTTGTATACCTAACCCTTAACTGTACCCCACAACATCATAATAAAAAATATCGATAAAAAAAGATACAGGTTTAATGCAGTTCTTATCAGAATTCCAGCAAGATTTTATCTAGATATAGACACAATTATTCTAAAATTTATATGGAAAGGCAAATAAACTAGAAAAAACCAAGTGATTTTGAAGAGGAAGAATAAAGGGGAGAAAGCATCCTACTTGATTTAAATATGCAACATAGTATCAAAACTTTGGAGTTTGTCAGGGAATAGACAAAAAGATCAACAGAACAAATAGAAATCTCAGAAAAATCCTGCACAAATATAGCCAGCTGATTTCTTCTTTTTTTTAAATTGTGATAAATTGCACATAACATAAAATTTACTATATTAACCATTTTAAGTGCCTAGTTCAGGGGACTGTGTATTCACATTGTACAACCCTCACTTTCATCCATCCACAGAACTCTTCTTATGTTGTCTAACTGAAACTCTGAACACATTAAACAATAACCCCCCACTTCATCTTACCCCCTGTCCTGGAAACCGCCATTCCACTTTTTGTATCTATGAATTTGACTACCCTAGGTACCTCATGTAAGTGAAATCTTCTTTTGTGATTGGGTTATTTTCCATAGCATGATGTCCCCAAGGTTCATACGTATTATAGCATGTGTCACAATTCTTTCCTTTTTAAGAATAAACAATATTCTATTGTGTGTATATACCACATGCAGTTTATCCATTCATCTGTTGATGGACATTTGGGTTTTTTCATTTTTTTACTATTGCAAATAATCTTGCTGTGAGCATGAGTGTACAAAGATCTGCTTGAGTTTCTGCTTTCAGTTCTTGTGGGAATATACACAGAAGTGGGGTTACCAGATCACAGGGCAACTCTGCTTTAAAAAAAAATTTCCATACTTTCCATAGCAGCTGCACCATTTTACGTGACCACTAACAGTGCACAAGAGCTCCAATTTCTCCACACCCTCGTCAACATTTCTTTTAAAACGTTGTAGCAATTCCAATGAGTGTGAAGTGATTTGTTGTTTTTTTTTTTGAGTTGGAGTCTCACTCTGTCGCCCAGACTGGAGTGCAGTGTCCGCTCCCGGCCACCGCAACCTCGACCTGCTGGGCTCCGGGGATCCTTCCGCCTCAGCCTTCCAAGTAGCTGGAACTACAGGTGCACGCTACCACGCCCGGCTAATTTTTGATTTATTGTAGAGATGAGGTCTCGCCAAGTTGCCCAAGCGGTCTCGAACCCGCGGGCTCAGGCAATCCACTCACCTCAGCCTCCCAAAGGCATGAGATTACAGGCTGAGCCATCGAGCCCGGCTGTGAAGTAGTTTTTATTGTGGTTTTGCCTTGTGTTTCCCTAATGATTACTGATGTTTAGCATCTTTTCATATGCTTACTGGTCATCTTTATACTTCCTTTGAAGAAATATCTATACAAGTCTTTTGCCCATTTTTTAATTGGCTTTTTGTTGTTGAGTTATAGGAGTTCCTTAGTGTATATTCTGGCTACTAACCCATTATGAGATATATATGATTTGCAAATATTTTCTTGTATTTCACAGGGTGCTTTTTAATTCTGTTAATTATATCCTTGTCAAACTGATCTTTGACAAAGGTGCAAAAACAGTCCAATAAAGAAAGGATAGCCTTTTCAGAAAATGGTGCTAAAGCAATTGGATATTCATAGGCAAAAAGTCTCATTCTCTATACAAAAAAAAAACCCTTCATAATGGATCACATGCTTAAAATGCTCAACTATAAAACTTTTAGAAAAAAACAGAGAAACCTTTTGAGATATTGGCCTTGAAAAATAGTTCTTAGACTTGAGCCAAAAACACAGCCCATCAAATGAAAAACTGATAAATTGGACTTCATCAAAATTCAAAAACTTTTAGTTTGTTAAAGACCCTGTTAAGAGACAAGCTACAGACTGGGAAAAATATTTGCAAACTGCATATCTGACAAAAGACTGGTATCGAAAATTACAACCAACTTTCAAAACACAATAGTTAAAGAAAAACAACAAAACAATACAGTAATGAAATGAGCAAAATACAAAAAGAAATATTTTACTGGAGGATGTGTGTGTTTGTGTGTGTACAGGCAGATGAATAGATAGATAAATAGATTAGATGGATGGATAGATAGCAAGCAAACTGGGTATCTGACAAAAGACTGGTATCTAAAATATACAACCAACTTTGAAAACTCAATGGTTAAAGAAAAACAACAAACAATACAGGGAAATAAGCAAAATACACAAAGAAACATTTACTGGAGGGTGTGTGTGTATGTGTGTGTGTGTGTGTGTGTGTGTGTGTGTTTGTGTGTGTGCACGCGTGTGTGTGTGTGTATAGACAGATGAATAGATAGACCAGACGGCATGTAATCACATGAAAAGATGTTCAACAACCTCACCCACCAATGAATTGCAAATTAAAAACCACATTCAACATATCAGAATGTCTAAAATAAAAGGCAGTGACAGCACCAAGTGCTGGCAAGGATGCATAGAAACTAGTGAGAATGTAAAATGGTACAGCCACTCTGGAAAACAGTTTGGCAGTTTCTTAAAGAACTAAACATGTACCATCCATAAAGCTGGTAATTACAATCCTGGGCATTTATCCTGCAGAAATACTGCAGAGTGGGAGCCCATGACACTGTCCAGTTTGGGACCATTTCTCACCTACGATTTTGCTCCCTAGAGGGTGTGTGAATTTCACTTATTTATCATGGACTTAAATTTGAGTGATATGAGTGTTCTCAATGACTTTATTTAAATTTCTATACTTTAAATGGTTGTTACCATGTAAAACAAACATTTTGTCTAAAATTAATGTATCTCATCTCAATTCCAACGTCATTAGATATATTTGCAGTTATGTTCACACATGTACACACAACACCTGTATACAAATGTTAATAGCAGCTTCATTTTTAATGTACCCAGATTGAAAAAAACGCAGATGTCCTTCATTGAGTAAATGATTAAATAAATGGCGGCACATTCATACCATGGAAAACTCAGCAATAAGAAGGAATGAACTGGTACACACAATAATCTGGATTATTCTCCAGAAAATTATGCTGAGTGGAAAAAAAGCCAGTCCCCAGAGTATTGTCAGGCATTCAGGAGTGGGTAGGGGTGGAACAGCATGGGAGTGGGGGGTGAAAAGATAAAAGGGAAAAACTTGAGGTGTCCTTGTGGTGATGGAAATATTCTAAATCATTACTGAAGAAATCAATATCTTGACTTTGATATACTATAGTTTTGCAAGATATTGTTGGTGGCAACAGGGTGAAGGGTACAGAGAATCTCTCTGTATTCCTTCTTACAACTTAACATTAATCTACAATTTTTACAAAATAAAAATCTTAATTAAACATAGGTAACAGTGCCTAATGAAAATGGAGGTCTTAAAGGTGTCAGCAACAAGAAATAAACTGCAAATATATCTAATGACGGAATTGAGATGGGACACAATTAATTTCAGACAAAATGTTTGTTTTACATGGTAACAGCCATTTGAAGTATAAAAATTTAAATAACGTCATTGAGAACACTCATATCACTCAAATTTAAGTCCATGATAAATAAGTGAAATTCACACACCCTCTAGGAAGCAAAATCGTAGGGGGGAAACGGTCCCAAACTGGACAATTTCATGGGATCCCACTCTGCAGGACTTAGACTTGACCACAAGAGGGTGAAATTACTCTAGCTATTACATAGGAAAAGTGGTCAGGTACAGAGGAGAGCTTGGAACAAGAACATGGAGATAAGTGGCAACAATTATAAACAATTTTTTTTTAACAGGATGCTTGCTGTTGGAAATATAGTTGTGGTCATTTTTCTTTAATGACTCTACATTCACTGGTGAAAATTGGTAGTTACTGGGCAAATCAAGGAAGGAGAGGCAAGTTATGCAAGAGGAAGATGATTCTGATTGGGACTCAAGCTCCGAAGAGCCAAGCAGGAAATCTGCTCCTTACTTCCTGTGGGGACACTCCTTCTAAAACAGCTGACACACACAAATAGGTATCAGATATCCAATTAGATGGGAGGCTGACTTCCCCTGCTTTATATGCAGTTTTACAAAGAAAATGGCAGCAAAAAGAACCTTGCCCAAAACCTTTGGCCATGAATTATAAAGATGAGAAAGGATATTGGTGAGGGATGTGGCTATAAGATTGGTAAAGAGAATTCTTTTCGTTTGTTTGTTTGTTGTTGTTGTTTTTTGAGTTGGAGTCTCACTCTGTCACCCAGATTGGAGTGCAGTGGCCGCTTCTGGCCACCGCAGCCTCGACCTGCTGGGCTCCGGCGATCCTTCCACCTCAGCCTTCCAAGTAGCAGGAATTACAGGCATGTGCTACCATGCCCGGCTGATTTTTTGATTTATTGTAAAGATGAGGTCTCGCTGACCCAGAATTCTTTTTAAAACATCTGGCCTTACGTGAGTCCCCATCCTCTTTCCCCTTAGGAATGTGGTAATGGAATTTCTATTATCCACACCCGGGTCTAGAAATAGACTTCAGGAGGCTGCTCAGAGGACGATGCAGTGGGTTCCTATGTGGAGAACTGGTGCCCAAGCTGTCCACAGAAAGCTGAAAGTTTGACTCCTTCCAATGAGAGAAAGAGCTGAGCTGCTGGATACCCACGGGTGGAGGAAGGAGTTGCGTGTGTGCAGTCCAACTTGAGGAGCATTTGCCTTGGTCAAGGAAATGCAAGAAGCTTTTTGAGGAACACTTGCAAATTTCCCTGTGTGAAAGAGAGTTTAGCCTCCTGCCAGACCTAGAGTCTGAAGCCTCCAGAGGAGTAAGAAACTCTCCATTTCCCTATGGCTCCTCCTCCTTCCTCTGGTCCCTGGTGCTGATCAGAAGAGTAGCCTGAATCAGGTGTGAGCTGTTAAATGTCTATTGCACGAATTTAGACATTTCACTTTCTGAACCAAGAAGATTTTTATGATTAAAACTGATCTGAAATCTTATGTAATGGTAAATATGCAAATCATAGCCTTACTCAAATATTCATCCAGGAGCCAGGGAAGATTACTCCTATGAATAAAGTTTAAGGGACAGCAGAGACAGATGATGTGTTTTGTACTGTGGGGTTACATACACATATTCTGAATTGTAAGCTAGTTCATAAACATTGATTTGGTGCTTGGCTTTCAGGGTGCATTGTTTCCCTGAATGTTTGAGAGAGCCCTCTTGGAGAGCAGTGTTTGATCTTTTGAACTTTTTTATCTAGCTGGTCAATGGGCCAATAACATGGATAAAAATATTAAAAGTACCCACAGAACAGAGCCACTCTCAGCAGCAACAGACATTAGAGGGACAGTGACCTATAGGCTAAACGTCTCAAAAGCATCTCAACCTGTATCTACCCCAAAGAGAATTCATGATTTCCTTCCATGTCTGCCAAACCTATGGCTACTTTGGTCTTCCTCATCTCAGCAAATGGCACCACCATTCTTTATCTCTTCCTTTCTTCTATTCTCTGGTCAACCAGTCTATGAGTAGTCAATCATCAGTCAATCATCTCAGCCTCCACAATACATCACACATCTGGCTGCTTGCCAGCCCGACCAGCTCTGTGTCCTGACCCATTCCTGATCTCTCAGATTGACTCTTGCCACAACCTCCTAGCAGGTCTCTGTACCCCTTCTCTTGCCCACTTACAACCTATTCCCCAACACCAAGAATGATCTTAAAATGGTTAATTCCTAACCTGTAATACCAGTGTAACATCCAAACATCTATTGTGGTCTCCAGTTCTTTCCATATCTGACACCTGCCAGAATTACTCACATCATGTTCTCCTTGTATTCATGTTTCTCTTGCAATCACACCAAGGTTGTTCACATCTCAGGGCCTTTCTTTTTGCATTTCCCATAGATCTTTGCACAGTGTGCTTAAGTCATTCACAACATCATTTAATTTTCTGTTTAAATCTCAGTACCTCAGCGAAGACTTTTCTTACTAAGCCTTCTAAAAAATGCACTCCTCTCCAGTCACTAGCTGCTTTATTTTTCTTAGCAGTTATTTTCTGATGTTTTATTATTTTGTTGGTTTATTGTCTGAGAACTCCATGAGGAAGTGGACAGCGATTGTTTTATTCCTTGAGCACCTAGAACAACCCTAACACTTTTGTACTTATTGATTAGTTAATGAAGCAATTCATTTAAATATATAGTATAATCAAAAGAGCATTGAATTTGCATATTCTAGATTTATTTTTTCCACTATTCAGTAGTGTGGATTTGGACAAGTATCTTTTTCTTTTTCTTTTCTTTTTTTTTTTTTGAGTTGGAGTCTCACTCTGTCTCCCAGACTGGAGTGCAGTGGCTGCTCCCGGCCACTGCAGCCTCAACCTGCTGGGCTCCGGCTATCCCTCCGCCTCAGCCTTCCACGTAGCTGGAACTACAGGCACATGCTACCACACCTGGCTAACTTTTTGGTTTATTATAGAGATGAGGTCTCACCAAGTTGCCCAGGCGGGTCTCGAACCCGCGGGCTCAGGCAATCCACTCACCTCAGCCTCCCAAGGTGCAGGATTACAGGTTGAGCCACTGAGCCTGGCTTGGACAAGTATCTTTAACTTTCTGTTCCTTTCTTCCTTCACTTTAAGAATACTTATTAAGGCAGCCTGAAATTCTATGATGTCAACAACATTGTCATCTCTGATAGAGAAAAATTCTTCCATTTCTTTGCATTTCAAATGCAAGTGTTATACACCATGAATTTTCATGCCTCTTTTGAATATATTTAGATATCTGTCAGACTTGTCTTCTTTCCTTTCCTTTCTCTGTTCCTTTATTAAAGTTTTATGGACCATCTTTTTGAGACAAGGACTGTGCCAAGCACTTGTGAGACAGATGATTCAGACATTTTCCTGCAAGAACTTCAGAATCTGAAAAGGCAGCAGTATAAACATATTAATACATAATTTTAAAAGTACAAAGTGCTCAAGGGAATGTGTTCAAGGGAATACAAGGGAAAGTCACTCCATTTGGGATCCCAGAGAAGAATGAGAAAGGGAGATGGTGAGATGCACTATTTCTGAAGTATACACAGCTGGGGGGGGTGCAGGGAAGATCCATGGTAGGTGTGGAGGGGTGGTGTCCAGAAAGATTGTCACAGAACAACCAGTCCCCTGACCTCCTGACCTTGGAGGTCTTGGCAATAGTTATTGCAGTTTTGGTGGAATGGGGGATGCAAAACTTGGATGCAGGAATGGAGGACTGATTGGAAAGGGTGAAGGCTTGTAGCATGAGCATCTCTTCTGGAGAGTTTGAGAAAGAGAGGAGAGGAATGGGTAAGGGAAAGGGATCAAGGAAGAGACTGCAAGGGTGAAACAAGCATAGGCATTGTTAGGGAATGAGCCACTGGAGCCCATAGAAGAGTTGGTGGTAGGTACTGAGGTGATGCTATGTGAGGGCTTTTGTCTCCTGGAAAGAGGTTGCTATGGGATGAGAGCCAGAGTGTAGCTCAGCCAAAAGCTGGGGGAGCCCACCTTTCTCAGGGACAGAGCAGAAGCGGAGATGATGGGAACCAAGGCATCTCTAGTGAATGAAGATTTTAGGAGGTGAAGTTCTTAGTGACTTACTTTTCCTTAGTGATGCAAATGTGAAGGTCATGTGCTGAACTGAAGGGAACAAAGTTTGGATGAGACATTTGAGGCAGTGAAACACTGAAATAACTTTTCAGCATGAGTGTTACCCCTGAAGTCCATTGGCTGACTAATGCCTGGCTGATGAAGAGATAGTATTTCTGATGACAAATATACTTTCAACCTAATGGGTTACTTATTTTTGATGATTCCTGTCTTTATCATGGGTTGTTAGTAAGCGCTAAGTTGTGCGTAGGCTTACTCTTATTTCCAAGGCTAATTATTGTTAATATTATTTTTCTGTTTTAATTTCCTAATAAGAAAACATAATAAACAATGGTGCTGAGAACAGAAAGCTCAACATGTCATGTCTTAGTTGAGAAGTCATGGATGCACATTAGTCACTGAAGCATGTTACCTGTCAGGTAAGCAGGTGCACTTATCTATATTGCATCTTAATGAAACATACAGGCATTTGCATGCATTCATTAAGTAAACACTTGTTTATCACCTTCTCTGTGCCAGATACACTGGCAGTCGATGAAAATTCAGCAACAGAAAGCCCAGTCCTTACCTGTAAGGTGTGAATACTTTTGTGGACGTGGACCCAGAGATTTATTCAGCACATCTACTGAATTTCCAATATTAAGATGATTAAGATTGAACACTACAAGTGTACTATGTAACCCATGTGGAATATTTTACTTTGATTTTGTTCAGATTTCTGTAATATCTTTGATGCTGCTTCTCAACAGCAAATTACCAAGGCTATATTTTATGAGTTACTAAATCGCACGTAGTTCCCTGGAAGCAAATAAGTACTGGGGAGAAACACATAGACTCTTGTATTCTGCTTTATTTTTTACCCTCTGCCCACAGCCTTCAAATGTCCATGCTATGTCCATGCTAGGCAGGCGGAGTCATTTGTCATAGTCAGTGTCCTCTTTGCCCTGAGCATTCTGCCAACAAATGAACTTTGGTGGCTTCCCAAGCTTCTGTCTTTCGCCTCCAGGGGGCGGAGTCACCCTTTTTTACCCGTGGATGTCTGTAAGCAGGTTATTTTGGTGAAATAGGAAGTAATTTGTAAGCAATCATAGAAAAAAAACCTTGAAAGAAATGTCAACTTTACTACAATCTTATAGATCTGAGGTAATATATTCATCCATTCTTTATTTTTAAGATCAAAATGGTTATTTCACATCAGACTTCATATCTTTCAGTCATTGAGGTTGGAAGGAAGTTTGTTGAACGTAATCTCCAAAGGATATTTCTAGTTTTCTTCCTGTCTTCTCTCTTCACTTCCTTTCTCACTCTCCCTTCCTCCTTTCAATTCTTCCTTTCTTCCTGTATGCATTCATTCCACAAATATTTACTGAGCACATGTCCTGTGCTAGGCTCTGTGTTAGAGTCTGAGGAATAAGAGGCAGTCTACCCTCAGAGATCTTGAAGTCTAGGCAGAGACAGACCGTGCGGTGATTGCGCTACCTTGTGTTGAAGGCTGTGATAGCAGTTGACACAGGACACTGTGGAAGAACGTAATGAGGCTTTGCTTTCAACTGTATGGAAGCCAGGTAAGGCCCCCTAAACTGGTTTGTTGAAGATGAGCAGGAGTTAGCCAGATAAATCTGGGTGGGGGAAAGGGAAAGATCTTTACTGTAAATTTGTGGTTTTTAGTTGAGATACTTGATGTAGAGGAAATTAATCAAAGAATCACAACCAAGATTAGTGTAACATCTGCTGAAAGGGACCAAAAAAAGGATATATTTGTTTTCTATACTTCTCTTTGAGACTTTGACTTCCTTTCTTATCTGTCAATTTGGATCTGAGTTGGGAATTACTAGAGCACTATGTACTATATTAACCCATCAGTTAATCTGGGTTGAGAAGACTTAATTCTTTCCTCTCTGCTATAGTTCATTGTTTCTAACACTGTGTGGTTTTCTTGTAAGAGTGAATATCAGAACTGGACAAAAGTATAATCCATAATCCTCTCAATCAATGAACAAGGGTGCAGATCCCTTCATTTCATTTAACTAGTCCATGTGGACGAGACTTCCTTTTTATTGCCGTGAAGTAACTTCCCAACTCAGCCTATACATCAGAATTTCTCAGGGATGTTTTGAAAAACACAGATGTCTTTATTCTTCCTCAGGAATTTCTGAGTTAATTAGTCTGAGATGGGACCTACAAATCTCTGCTTTTTAAAATATCCCCCAGTGATTTTGATACTAAGCCATTCTTGAGAATCAAGGTCTTTGACTATACTCAAGCAATATCTTGTGGTTAAAAGGTTTAACATTTGCAGTCACACAGATCTAACTTTGAAGGTTAGTTCTGTCACATACTAATGATGCGGATTTTTCAGGTCAGCCTGGGCTTCGAGAGTGTCAGTTCAATAGGACAGCTAAGCCCCAGAGAGTCGTCGAGGGGCTGGTAAGCTTAGCGCCAGAAATGTGAGCTCTAATGGGCTGGCAAGTCAAGCCCTGAGAGTGTTGCGATGCAGGAGACTGGCAAGTCAAGCACTGAGAGTGTTGCAATTTGGTGGGCTGGCAAACCTAGCTCTCAGGGTGTTGGCTCTAACGGGCTGGCAAGCCAATGAGTGTGTTGCTGGTTCAGGTGGGCTGGCAAGCCTAGCCCACTGGGTGTCTCAGCTTCAGAATCTCGCCTTCTTTCAGCAGCTTTCCTGGTTCAGCAGGCTTCACTGGCTGCAAGCCAGCCTCTGGGGTCCACGGCTTTTTTACTTTGACGATCTTCTGCAGCTCTTCAGGTTGTAGCTCTTCAGGGCTGAGGTTCTTGTCTCATGCCCAGGAAGAATGAGGGACACAGACAACCAGAAAGTGAGTAAGCAGGATTTACTGAGAGGACAGAGAAGCTCCCACAGTGGGAGGGGATTCCAAAGGGGTTGCCCATCTAGGGCCAAAAACCTGGTGCTTTTATAGCCCTAAGTCCAAGCTGATTGGCTAGCACTAGCTGTGAGCTGTAGCTGTTCTGATTGGTAAGTATTAAGGTAGGGACCTAATGGTGAGCTAACTGGTTGCTTTCCGATCCCGGTAGTGAGTACCTAAGCTCTAGCTTGAGAGGCTCGCAGGGAGCTTGTTTACCAATGCTAAGCCTAAGAGGCTTGCTGGGAATTCCCTACATTATCACCAGAGGACCCACCTCTGTCTGCCTAGCCTTTCTCTAGCTATCTCCTGTCTAACTGTGTGACTTTAGCCAAGTTGCTAAATCTCTCTGAGCCTCATCTGAGCCTTATCTGTGAAGTGGCTCCAATAATATCTATCTCTTGGTCTTGATCTACTTAGTAAAACCTGGGAACCTTCTTTATAGAAAACATGGAGGATACATCGTACATAAGTCTTGTGATAAAAGTGGAATTGTAGAAGCCATCCTTTCTCAACTGGTCTAGTGAAACAACTAGAACACTAATAATATCAACTTCTCCAGAGGGTGAGATGACACTGAAAATGATTGAAGTCAAAGGGGCCTTTGATAGTATTATGTTGGTGGACCATACATTTTTTTTAAAAAATAAGACTTTTTTGAGCATCTATTTTATGCAAGACATATTTATTTTTTGTCTTTAATACCCCAAGTCTTCATACCTTCTGTCAGTGTCATTGTTTACTCTCATCTGCTCTCACTATTCTCTCACACTCATAACTGATCATACAAGCTTTAACATCATTCACTTCCAGCACATACAATCACACAGTTCCCCTGTTTAAATCCTACCACTACCAGAATCCCATTCAAGCTCCCTGGCATGGAAAACAAAGCCCTTACAAGCTGCTTATTTCTCCTCTCATCTTGTACCATTTTTCTATTGAGAAAAGATTCCCATGAAACATTAAGAATGCTGAATGAAATTCCTATCTTGGTAAATTTTCACAGGGCATTCCCTTGGCCTAGACCGTTCTCCCTTTTTCTTCCCTTTCTAATGAAAGACACATTTTAAACCTAGATTTATTGAGTGCTTAGTTTGAGTGGGTCAGTTTGAGGACATCTGGTATACTTTCAGATTCCTCTTGTGTGGAATAGATGTTACTTTCATGTTACAGTGAAGGAAACTGAGGCCCAGGGAGTCTAAGATTTTATAGGACATCTTGCCCTATTCTCTCAGAGCCCTTGTCCCCTCTCTGTTATAACTCCTTTTTTTTCTTGCAGGACAAGAAAGGGGAAGAAAGTAAGAAGGGAAGAAAGGAGGTAGGAGGAAGAAGGTTTAAAATCAGTGGATTCTATTGAAATAAATAAATAATAAACTAAAAAAAAATAGGTGCTGTGGGTGACATCCAATATTGCCAAAACTAAAAATAAGGTGAAAATAGATTTACAAAAAGCAAAAAAACCAAAAAACCAAAAACAACAGCAACAACAAAACCCCAGTGGATTTCAATATGTGAAAGCAGGAACTTGGATTTAATCTCTTCACCGTCTTTGAACCCTTGTCATGTAGTGCAGTGCTGGGTTTGTAAAAGTGCAGTGTGTAGGTCAGATGAATAAATGGGTGTATGACTGCTTTGATATTCGATGTTAAGTTTTATGAAAAGATCTCTTCCTTCACATCAAGAACTATACTTGACATTTAAGTAATTTCAAGTTCAGTTCAACCACTGTCTTGGACATCTGTGAAAAAGGAGTATATCGAATTTTCATTGCATCTGTACAACTGCTCTAACAATCTTTTGTCATGACAACAAGGTGCCCCACCCAGTGTCCCCTCTCATGACTCTCATCATCTCACTCACTTTTGTCCTTTATCCTTAAGGACAAACTAGCTATGCAAAAATAAAACTTTGGTTACCAAAAAAAAAAAAAAAAGTAGCTGGGCATGGTGGCCTGTAGTCCCCAGCTGCTCCAGAGACTGAGGTGGGAGGATCGCCTGAGTTCAGCAGGTAGAGGCTGCGGTGAGCTCTGATCATGCTCCTGAACTCCAGCCTAGGTGACAGAGTGAGACCTCGACTCAAAACAAACAAGCAAATGAAAACTTATTAGCAAAACTTCTCCAATGAGATAGTGCTTTCTTTTTACAAAAGGGTCTGCCATTTACAGAAACACATATTTTTCCCAAAGCTGTTCCCTGTTCAATGCTGTCTTGTACTAAGAGTAAATTATGGTTCTTTCTGAACAAACCTGGGGACCTCTGCTTCTTTGAAGATGGCTTTGTATTTAGGAATCCATGGAAATGTTACGTGTTATTGAACCACATAGAGATAATAAAATTCTGTGATTTGCTAAACAAACATTCCTTGCTTAATGAAACTCGGCAAGATCAACAAAAAGGGTGCAGCTCTGTATCACAGAGAGTTTGCAGTTCATACATCTCAGTTTTGTAGTGATAAAGCAGTCATTAAAACACTCAAGGTCCTGAAAATTACAGCTGCCAGGCCAGATTAGTTTTATCTGAAGACTGATTAAATAGGAGGGTATTCACCTCATATTCTAGGACAATCCTTGGGAACACAGCTATAAAAATAAAACAAAGAGAGTTCAGAGTGAAGGGGGCATAGGCTTTGATGGGGCAATACTTGAAACTTGCCCTGAATATTGTGTTGAGAAGGCAGGATGCCTCTGAAACAGGATTTCTTAAGGCCCTTTATAGTCAAAGAGGGATCAGATTAAAAATCTCAATGCTTTTATTTCCTCAGGTATGTCTTTTGTTAAAAAATTTACATATGGTCTCAAAATTTACTTTTTGCTGGTCAGAATTGCTTAGTAATAAGGCATTTTCTGGTCTTCCAAAAACCACCTTCTAATACAGAGCAGAGAAAGACAGAGCAAAGTAAACTCTGGAACATAATTTTTTTTTTTTTTTGAGTTGGAGTCTCACTCTGTCACCCAGACTGGAGTGCAGTGGCCGCTCCCAGCCACCGCAGCCTCGACCTGCTGGGCTCCGGGGATCCTTCCGCTTCAGCCTTCCAAGTAGCCGGAATTACAGGCATGCGCTACCACACCCGGCTGATTTTTTGATTTCTTGTAGAGATGAGGTCTCGCTGCCCAGGCGGGTCTCGAACCCGCGGGCTCAGGCAATCCACTCACCTCAGCCTCCCAAAGGTGCAGGATTACAGGCTGAGCCACCGAGCCCGGCTGGAACATAATTTTTAAAAGGAAAAAGTTACCTGCAACTGTCTAAACACCACAAGACATAGCTGGGTGGTGAGGGAAAGATGGTTTCTCTGTACTCACTTTTGTGCCAAGTGTCGGTTTTATTTTCTATTCAAACTATATTTGGTGAAATAGCAAGAATTTCTCAGTGTACACAAAGTTCCTGGAGGTCTAAGAAAAAACTGCATTCTGAGTTTTTCTAAAAATTGGATATATCCATGGCCAAAACAAAGCTCTGAAAACAATGTTTGGAAAAATTCAACCTCAGCAACCATTAACTGAATTTTTTAAGCAGTTTAAATTTTATTGACCTCCTAGTCTTTTTAAAAAAGTTAAACTTAAGGTCATACCTCTAACTTTGGTGTACTATATACAGATCATGCAGAATATGAAGAGATACAAATTGGTCCATGCCCAAAAAGATTTACTAGAATACAGAATCATCTTCATAAATACATATAAAATTCTTGTGAAGATAGAAGGGGCCTGTATGGGTTTTCTGAGACACTTTTCTACGTTACTCAAGGCATAAAATGTATACCACTGTGAGCACACCTTCTAGCCTTTGTGCCTCTGACACAGCCCATCCAAGATTTGGCTTCATGATTCTTATAAAACTAAATGTACTGAATGAGATTCTGCTTCTTAGGTGAGAAACCACAGGACCTATAAACATCGTGTACCCAAAAATATAGAGAATACAAATACAAACACTTTATTTTAAAAAGGAAACACAAAAGATCAGTGTAAATCCAATTGAATTTTAACTGTAATTTAAAAGAACAGTCAGATGCCAACTAGCAAAGATGATAAAAGGGATGACCACTCAGTGTGGGCAAGGGTACAGTGAAACAGGCAGTGCCGGACATAGGCAGCACGAGATAGAGGAAATTAGAACCAGATTCTTCAACAACACTTTGGCAGCCCTTATACAGTTTCTAAGATATCAGATACTTGCAGTCATCTCACTTCTAAAAATCTATGTTAAGGGAATGATTTCTTTAAAAAATGCAGTGGTCCCCTTTCCCCTCATCCTTTTCAGCATCTTTTGTTTTTTGAGTTATTGATGATGGCTATCCCGACTGGAGTTAGGTGATCTCTCAGTATGGTTTTGATTTGTATTTATTTGGTGATTAGTGAGACTGAGCAATTTTTCATGTACCTTTTGGCTGCCCGTATGGCTTTTGATAAGTGTCTATTCATATTTTTCACCCACTTTTTTTTTTTCTGAGTCAGAGTCTCACTTTGTTGCCCAGCCTGGAGTTTGATGGCACACTCATGGCCACCACAGCCTTGATCTGCTAGGCTCAGGTGATGCTTCCGTCTCAGTCTTCCAAGTAGCTGGAACCACAGGTGTGTGCCACCACACCCAGCTAATTTTATGATTTATTGTAGAGATGAGATCTCGCCATGTTGTTTAGGTGGGTCTCGAACCCCTTAGTTCAAGCAATCCTCTCACCTCTGCCTCCCAAAGTGCTGAGCCCCATTCTGTGGGCTGTCTCCCCACTCTCCTGATAGTTTCTTTTGCTTTGCAGAAGCTTGTCAGTTTGATGAGGTCCCACTTGTCTATCTTATCTCTTATGGCATGGTCATTTGGGGTTTTGATCAGAAATTGGTTGCCAGTTCCAATTTCCATAAGGGTGTCTCCTGCATTTTCTAAGGTTCTTATAGTTTGAGGTTTTACATTTAGGTCTTTGATCCATTTAGAGCTGTTTTTTGTGTATGGTGATAAGTAGGGGTCCTGTTTTAATCTTCTGCATGTGGTCAGCCAGTTTCCCCAAAACCATTTACTGAATTAGTTCTCCTCTCCCCAGTGGTTGTTAGTGGAGGCTTTGTCGAAGATGAGTTGGTTGAGAAATTAAGGCTTTGCTTCTGGAACCTCTATCTTGTTCCATTGGTATATATACCTGTTCTTATACCAATACCAGGCTGTTTTGATTATTGTAGTCTTATAATAAAGTTGAAAGTCTGGAAGTGTGATACCTCCCACTTTGTGTATCTTGCTGAGGATTGTTTTGCCTATCCATGGTTGTTTCTGTTTCCATATGAATTTCTGTATTGTTGTTTCCAGGCCTGAGAAGAATGATACCGGTACACTGCTGATGGGAGTGTTAACTAGTACAACCTCTGTGGAAAACAGTGTGTCGATTCGTAAAAGATCTAAAAATTGACCATACGGCCCAGCCATCCCATTTCTGGTGATATGCCCGGAAGAACTCAAATCACTCTATTAAAAATATACCTGCAAATACATGTTTATTGCAGCATTATTCACAATAGCAAAAACATGGAACCAACTATGCTGCCCATCAAAAGAGGACTGAATTTTAAAAATGTGGTACATATATACCATGGAATATTATGCAGCCATAAGGAAGGACAAAATAATGAACTTTGCAGCAACTTGTTTCTGTGATAAACACTATAATACTTACAGACAATATAATATTCAGTGTCTACCACAGAAACAAATAACTGAATACCACATGTTCTCATTCATAGGTGGACTCTGAATAATTATCATATTATAAGAAAGGGATTGGTAGTGGTGGGAAACTGCCGTGGGGAGGGGCATACTTCATCAATAAGGGTACCTGATCTCAAACCAGGTGGAGACCAATGTGAAGCCCAAACTTTATCTGTACAATGATGATTTGTATACCTATCCTTGAATTGTACTTCACATCTTTAACATAAAAATTTTTAAAAATGTAAGCCTTTTTGTGCAACGATGCTTACTGCAGTGTAACTTACCTGGTCACAATCTTGGAATAACCTAAACATCCAACAGCAGAGCAACAGGTGAGAAAATATGATATATTATTTAAAGTAACATTGATAGAGATTTTGTTGTCATGGGAAATGTTAATAATGTAATTTTATTTATTATATGATGTGATATCAACTAAATAAAAGGTATTCTTGCTCTTCCTCCTCCTATTAGAAGCCAAGATATATGTAGCCTTTGCTATGTGTGAAGCACTCTTCTAAGCCCTTTAACTATATTAATTTATTTGATTCTTACAACAATCTGGTGAGGGAGCTACCATCACTATTTCCATTTTACAGATGAGGAGAGTAAGGCATAGAGATTATATACCTTCTCCCAAGTCACACAGCTAAAATGTGGAAGAGCTATTTTTTTTCTTTTCTTTAAGATGTATTGAGATACAATTCATATATCATAAAAGTCACTCTTTTAAAGCAGTTTACTTTTGTATATTTACAGAGTTAGGAAACTACAATTCATACCCACTAGCAGTCTTTTTTATTTTCCCTTTTCCTACCTGCCAGCAACCACTAATCTACTTCTGTCTATATGAGTTTCCCTATTCAGGGCATTTCATGAAAATGGAGTTGTACAATATGTGGCCTTTTGTGTCTGACTTCTTTCACTTAGCATATTTTCAAGGTTCATCTATGTTGTAGGGTGTGTCAGTACTAATTTCCTTTTTACTGCCAAATAATATTCCATTGCATATATATATATATGTGTATATATATATATGTGTGTGTGTGTGTGTGTGTGTGTGTGTGTGTGTGTGTATCACATTTTGTTTATCCATTCAACAGCGAATAGACATTTGTGTATTTTTCACTCGGTGATTATGAATAATGCTGCGCTGAATGTTTGCTTGTGAGTTTTTGTGTAGATGTATGTTTTTCATTCTCTTGGGTCTATAACAGAGCTAGATTTTGAACTTCACAACCACACTTACATTCTGTACTCTTAACCACCATGCTTCATATAAAAGGAGAAAAATGCCGCCAAATATTAATAGTTGCTAATTCTGGATGATAGAATTAGGAATGACTTTTGTTCCCTTATGTAGTTTTTTCTAATAATTTTTAATAACCGATCCTACTTTACAACCAAGTAAAACCATGCATTTGTAAGTTTCATAAACTCAATAAACTTTTGAAACCTGAGTTTTGTCTTTTTCTTTTTTCTTTTTTTTTTTTGAGTTGGAGTCTCACTCTGTCGCCCAGACTGGAGTGCAGTGGCCACTTCCGGTCACCACAGCCTCGACCTGCTGGGCTCCAGCGATCCTTCCGCCTCAGCCTTCCAAGTAGCCGGAATTACAGGCATGCACTATCACGCCCGGCTGATTTTTTGATTTATTGTAGAGATGAGGTCTCACTGCCCAGGCAGGTCTCGAACCTGCGGGCTCAGGCAATCCACTCACCTCAGCCTCCCAAAGGTACGGGATTACAGGCTGAGCCACTGAGCCCGGCAGTTTTGTCTTTTTCAATGACTGAAACCAATCTGTAAGGTGACTAGGGGCCTTTCTATGATGCAAACCAAAGACTTTCAGTTGATTAATGCAAGCAAACCTAGGAGTGACAATGAAGCTAGAGTATAAACAGATGGCTAGACAGGATAAGAACAAATGAAGTCACTACACAAGGGTCAAGTTGAATAGACAGTGCTCACAGGAAATATCTGAGAAGTGGGAGGACAAGGAAACAGGATTTCTTGGAACCTAAGCAATTTGCCTGCACATAGTACACAGCATGAAGAACAGAACTGTGTCCTTTGCTTTTCTTCCCATGGTGTCCTAGGGCCTAGCAGAGTGCCTGCCTCCTTGGGGATGCTCAACATATATTTCTTGTATGAATGAATAAATGAGTGCCCTAGTGACCTGGAGGCTAATCCCTAATACCAACAATACCCAGCTGGCTACGCCTGGGTTTCCTGATTCCCAACTGCCTCTCTGTCCTTTGATCAGGGTTGAGCTCCTAGTTTCTGAGCTGCCCACCTTGTTCTGCTCTAGCACTTTGTCTGACCTACCTGTGCACTGTGACTCAACCTGGCTGCTCATGGGGCTCTTGACCTCCAGCTCCATTTGGGACTAGTCCAGCCTACTCCTGTGCTGACTCTCTGCAAAAGTCACTCAGCTCCTGTCAGCTCACTCAGGGTGGGTCCCATCCTGTTACCACTATTGCCAGCCATGCCTTCTTCCAGCAAAGAGATTGTCCTGGGTTGGTTCAACTTCTTCCCATGAATGTCCTTTTCCCAGTGTTTTTTAGTCCTCGGGATTTAGCGAAGAGGCTCCAAGAGCTTTACTATTGCAAAGTGCTTCCATTCTGTGTTTGTAAAAATAAGAATTGGCATTTGGTTTAGATTTTGTTTGAAATAAAAATTCTGCTAAAAACAAAAAAGTTAAAATAATCACTGTTTTACCCTTTTCCTTAGAAAACCTATGTAAAATGTTACCTATTACTTCAAACTTGTGCTCTCACTTGATCTATAGGCATTTCTTTTACCATCTAAATGAACATTTCTGCTTGACTACCTCATTATTCTAAGCTCAACAGCAACAAAAGCAATTTCACCATCCTTCTCTCTCCACTTTTCTTTCCCGCCTCTACCAGTGGAAGTCATTATTTCCATAGCTACTCAGGCCTTTTTCAGCTCACCATTGCCCTTCATGCTCTTGTCTTTATCCAGTCAATAATCTCAATTTTTTTTTCATTTTCTTACTTTCAAAATGCCTTTCACATTGGTCCCTGTTTTGTATTTCACATCCAAGTTCTTGATGCTCATTCATACATGATTAGAAATGTTTCTCTGCTGAACCCAGTGTCTGGATTTTTTCCTTTCTCTGCTTTTCTTTCATAACATTGCTAGAATGACTACTAAACACTCTTTCTATTTTCTCCAATTCAACACTCCTCAATATCTTTTACCCTAAAGTATCAAACTATGTATGGCTTCTGTTTTGCAAATTTTTCTGTGATCTTATCCCAGTCTACCAATTCAAAGCAATAAGTTTCTACTCCTCGAATGCTTCCTTAGCTCCAGTAAGGTTCACCGATCCATGTGTACACCAGGATGTACTTGTCTCTGAAGCATTGCTCTGACTGTTTTCTTGGTCTACAATCTCCTCTCCAGTATCTATCTCCCTTCTTCCTCCATTCCAAATTCCATCCATTCTACCATATCTTCCTTTCCAAAGAAAATATGTCTGACGAATCTGTCAGTTATCTGACACTGATAGTCTATGGAGTAAATACAGCAATCTCTAACTATATTATTTATGCATGTACATTGACTATTAGTCCTCTTTTACTCTTTTATGTCAACTGACCTTCTTACCCAAGAAAAACATAATCCCATTTCAGACCAAAAACTATGCCATCTAATTCCTTATTCTCTAGCCTATGTGCATAATAATACCTACTGCTTGAGTGATTGGGGACAAGGAAAGATTTAACTCAACAAAGAGAATACATGCAACACCCTTCAGAAGAACTGTGTCATTCCTTTCTACATAACAGCTGACCTAGAGATTTTGATATATTAGGGTGATCTTGGAGTTGACTACTTTTGTATATTATTTTTAATAGTATTTGAACAAGATATTTAACTCTTAACTTTATATCTTTATAATCATTTGGCATTAGAATACTTATGTTTGTATTCTTGATGTGTCGACTGATAATCTTTTGAGCCAAGTATATTACCTTTAGGTAAAGTTAGCAGTCAATGGCTTCTCCTGTGATTGTGATTTTGTAGGTCATGCAGAATACTCTGGTACTTGAATTTAGACTTTCAAAAAATAAGTCATTCTATACACAACTTATGGTTTCCTCATCTTTGTATTTACCTTTTCATCTGCTTGGAATGTCTACTTTTCTTTTCTTAACTTTTGTCACTTTGCCAATTTATTCTAACCAAATCTAAGAGCTTCCTGAGAACCACAAGGTATGCATTCTACGTGTTCACTAAGTCCTCTGTTCATGACCCACATCATTACACTTGCAATGTGGTTATGTCACTTCCTGTTCACTTGACTAAATCCTCATTGGACTATAAACTGAAGGAGGGCAAGGCTAAGCCTACATGGATTAAAAGTGATTGATGTAACAGTAAATCTTTACCATGTAAGAGAATTGACTAGTTAAGCAATCATGAATGTCAGCTTTTTTTCCATAATTAAATTCTACACTTTATGGAATTTTCCTATACTATGTGATTTTTAAATCATATGTATTATGATTCCATAAAGTGTATAATGTAATTGTGTCTCCCTGAAACTCCCAATTTATTACCAACTCTTGTTATTGTTCATGCATTCTGCATCATTGTATTTGTATTATTTTGTGTTTTTTTATTTAACCTAACTTATTTTATTTACATATGACTTTATTAGCACAGTCAGGATAAAATATTTGATTCATTTTTTAATCATGTAAACATTCATTCTCTACAGTATTTTAAGGTTAGTTATATTTCCATCAGTACTTACATTTCCAAGGAGAAGGGCTTGTTTCTTTTTATTTGGATTCTGTACACAGCAACAGTTATGAACTTTACACCTTGTGGTTGTTCCTGGCAGAACCTTTAGTAAACAGTTATTCAGGTATCTTGAGAGACCTGGTAAATATGTAGAATCTGATCAATAGTTTCTGATAAGAATAATTGCTATGAAATTGGGCTGCCTTCACTGAAGGGCATACTTTTTTTAAAAGTGCTTTCCAAATCAAGTCATCATTTGCCTACAGGGAAGTTGTGTCGTAGAACAAATGGAATAATCAGCTTTTAAATCTTCTGTGTAAGTAGATTCCTTTAGGGTGGAGAGACAGTGGTACAAATTCTTACTCAGATTTTTGTCATAGCAGTAATTGCACCTGGAGAGCCCATTCATTATGAGAACTCAAGGCTAGGCTGAAATTTCTGGGAAGTTAGGATAGGGAGGGGTGAATAGAAATCAAAGCATGTTTGTTATAGATTACTGTATTTTCTTTGCACAAAAGCTACATGTGAAAGGATGAGTCACATTCTAGACCCCAAAATGGCACTCAGGCACATTCTCCAGGTCAGTGGATACTTTATAGAATGGTTCAGATAACTTCCTATAAGGTTTTGTATGGGCTGTGTCCCCAGACCACAGGTATGCATAGACTAACGGCATCTGTTTTACCTGAGTGAGTCAAGTGATGAAGGAATCTTGCAGTAACGGACATCTTACACCCATGCACTATCCCTTACTTGTCTTATCCTGTTCCACATGAAGATGTAGTCTTATTTCGCTGGGAGTTTGTGTGGCCTCCAACTTCCTCTTTTTGGGTCAAAGATAGCTTCCTTTGAGGAAAGCGACTGTGACAACCTGAAATGGTTGTGATGATTCTGTAAGAAGATAAATGTAGTCTCCAACTATCACAAGTCAGCAAGCATGTGCTAAGACCCAGAGGCTATGACAGTAGTCTATAGTTAATGATATTGTTGTGTTGTTTTCTGGCCTTGTCAGTTTACTGAGACAGAAACTATAGTTATACTATCAATAGAACCATAGCTTCCAGAGCAGTCCTGTATAGGCTTAGAGGCTTTCAGGCAAAATGGATTCTGAGAGAACAATCTATTGGTCATGGTATTAATGTCAGTACTCTAGGCATATATTCCCTGGCAGATTTTTCCATTTTAACAAGTTTAAGTATCTCAGAAGATTTCGCTTATCCCATACACCCTTGAATTTAAACAAATAAATAAAAAGCTCTTTTCAAGTGTCAAGTAAAACTTTACAATTTGGCAAAGGTAGTAAATTAATTTTCACTAATGACTCAACATCACAGTTATTCACACAGCAATGAACTCTGGAACAATTGTCATGAGCATGTCTGAGCTTGTAGGACAGGGGTTTCAGACACATGGGTTCAAATCTTACCTCTGCTACTATGTAGGCCGGAAAAGGCCACTAACCCATCTGGGCCTTTAGTGGCTCACATTTTCAAATAGCTTTTGATGTGCTGGCCCCCTTCTGAGTACTTTGTATCTACTCCCTGTAACAACACCATCAGGGAAGAATTGTCTCTGTCTTCATTTTAAGGATGGATCCAGTGAGGCATAGAGAGTCGGAAAGCTGTCTAACAGTATGGGGGAAGGAGAAGGCCAAATCAGGATTTCCATCCAAGCAGACTGCTGTGAGAACCAGTGCTACCAAGCACAGTGCAATGCCACTGCAGCAGTCACTACCGGGAAGATCGCACACTACAAATACAAGAGAAGAAGTGTTTTGTGAAGGAGTCCCTCTATGTCATTTTATTTATTTATTTTTTAGTTTAGTTGTGGGGTACACATGAGAATTCACTACATAACTAAGTTGTCTGCAGGTGAAGTTCGGGTTTCTGGCTGGTTCTCTCACCTGCTAGTGAACCGGGTACCCAGTGTGTTGCCATGTCCCCCCTCCCTCTTCCCTTCCTCCCTCCTCTAGCAATGTCCAGAGTCTCTCAATCCTATCCTGGTGCTCACGTGCCCAGTGATCAGGGCCTGCTAATGAGTGAGAACATGCAGTCTTCAGTTCTGTGTGCCATGATAGTTCACTTCGTTTGATGGTCTCCAGCTCCAAACATGTTGCTGCAGAGGCCATGATTTTATTCCTCTTTATGGCTGCATAATATTCCATCGTCTGCAGCGCGCGCGCCCCTTCCCGGCCCGGAGCCCTCTCCTCGCGCGGGCCCCACCGGGTCATCCCATCACGCCACCCACCCTCAAACTCAAGCCACCGTGGAGCTCTGCCGCCCCGAAACGTTCACCACGAGCAGTGCTTGTTTCTTAAGAAAACTATAGGATAGGCGGCAAGATGGCAACGGGGCAACCCGGTGTCTGAAGCCCTCTGCAAGGGAGATCTGCAGTGGGTCTCTGACTCTCGCCCTGGGGGGCTGAGGACCCCAGCATCGCAACCTGCTCTTCAGACAGAGCTCGGCCGTTGCCACCGCTGGGACATCGCAACAACTGGACAGTTACTGCAGTGCAAACAGTGACGCCGCTGCCGCTGCCCGCCACAGCCCCTCCCCCCGCCACTGCTGCCGTTGCCGCCACCGTGGCCTCTGTGACGGGTAGCACATCACACCACCCGGGCCCTAGGCGATCCACACCAAACCCCTTCAGGGAAGAACTGCTGGGATCGCTGCCACCTCTCCTGCATCTGAGACTGTCCTGCCCGCCCGGCGTGGGGTTCCTGTTGCCTGCTCAGAGGCAGGCAGCCATCTTGTTCCTGTCCGGCCCCACCCCCTCTGGGGCGAGCAGCTGAGATAGCACCACCTGCTGGCAATTCAAGGTAACAACACCGAAACGGGAGAAACAAGCTTGATAAAGACATAGACCAAACTGCTGAATGGAGGTTAATCTGAACTGTCCTTCACAGCAGATCAGGGGCAACTGACCCTAACTGCAAACTAATTTACCAGCTTGAAAAGAAAACTAGAAATCAGACCTGAAAGGACATTGGACTTAAATAAAATGTCTCAGAGTGTGCTTCATTGATTCTATCAGTTTAATGACTTAATTCTATTCCTACTGTAATGTTCCTTTTTTCTTTTTTCCTTTTCCTTTTCTTCTCTTTTCTTCTCTCTGTAAACCATATCTTTGTATAGAGGAACAGCACACTAACAAGGTGGTTGGTTAGCTTGTATGTTAGCATCACTATATGTTTTATTTTTATTTTTATTTTTTTTTGTATGAGAGTTGGTTCATCTGTAGCTGTGGTCTATTGTTTTTATCTGTTTCAGTATAGGCTTCTCTCTCTATTTGTCGACACACTCGTTTGTTTTCCCCCTTACTCCTCTGTCTCTCCACTCCCCTCTTCAACCCACTATCTGCTCCATTCTCTCCCCTCTGCTAACCACATTTTATTTCAGGGAGTAAACCTACAGCCCCACTGCATGGACAGATTCCAGGGCAGTGGGAAGTGGGTTCCACATTATCCACACGAATGTCAGCGAATACCAGGACCTGCAGACAGATTTTGAATCACAGCTCTCCCCTTAACTACATCTCAAAACTGCAAAAAGGACCACCTCCAACCTACAGTGCAACTTCAGAATTGAACAAAGTAAGAGGACATACATAAAGAATAGGAGATTGAACAAACAGAAGTAAAACCAATCCCTTTACCCTTGAATAACAGAATTAAAGAAGACGGTGACGTGGAGGGAAGGAAAAAGTAGGGAGGGGGGAAAAACACACACAAATGAAGAAAAACCAAAAGAAGAATATAGGTCTTACACAGACCCCTGGGAAAGCAGACACTGAGAAAACAGATTCTGGAACACAAACAATGAAGAGTCCCCAGAATGACTGGTTACATGCAACAAACCCAGATATCAAGACATTAATGGAGAGAATTTAAAAAATTGAGGAGAGACAAGAGGAAAATAGGAAGGAGCTGATGTCAGAAATGACAGCAGTAAAGAATACTGTGATGGAAATGAACAACAGACTAATAAGCATGGAAAGCAGAATTAGCCAAGCAGAAGAAAGAATCTCAGAGCTCGAAGACCAAAGCACAGAACTAACCTAAACTGTCAAAAGCATAGAAAAGAAGCTCAAAAAGACAGAACAAAACCTGCAAGAGATGAATGATCACTTCAAGAGACCAAACCTAAGAGTAATTGGGCTTCCTGAGGCAGAAAGAGAAACACTGGAACAAACATTTCATGAAATCATTCAAGAAAACTTCCCTCATGTCATTAAGGATGAAAAAATTCAAACACGAGATTCTGAGAACCCCTGCAAGACAACAAATGAGAAGACCAACTCCCAGACACATAATAATTATCCTAAACAAAGTAGCTATGAAAGGAAAAATCCTAAAGGCAGCAAGAGAAAAAGGCCAGACTACCTACCAGGGAAAACCAATTAGAATAGCAGCAGATTTATTCACAGAAACCCTTCAGGCCAGGAGAAACTGGAGCCCTATCTTCAAAGTTCTAAAAGAGAAACAATTTTAACCAAGAATAACCTACCCAGCCAAAATAAGCTTCATTAGTGAGGGAGAATTGAAATCTTTTCCAGACATCCAATCCCTAAGAACCTACGCTGCCACCAGACCACCTCTACAAGAAACACTTAAGAAAGTACTGAACACAGAAGAAAAAGAAAAAAGAACATCAGCATTCTTCACAAGAGTACAGGCAAAAGATTAAAAACACACATAAACCCAAATTTCCCAAAACCCAAAGAAAGACAACAAATAAACAGGAACAACTCTGTAAGAACCTTATGACAGGGATCAACTCTTGCATTTCAATTATTAGCCTAAATGTGAACGGACTAAATGCACCACTGAAAAGACATAGAATGGCAAAATGGATGAAATATCATCAGGCAATAATCTATTGCCTTCAAGAGACTCACCTCACTAGAAAGGACACCCAGAGACTCAAAGTAAGAGGATGGGAAACAAACTTCCAGGCAAACGGAATACAAAATAAAGGAGAAGTAGCGATCTTAATTTCAGACAAAATACCCTTCAAGCTATTAAAAATCAAAAAAGATACAGAAGGCCACTACATAATAATAAAAGGCTCAATCCATCAACAAGAAATATCTATCCTAAACATATATGCACCCAACATAGGTGCGCCAACTTTCATAAAGCAACTTCTTGGAAAACTAAAGAAAGATATTGACTCTAACACTATAATAACTGGGGACTTTAATACCCCACTCACAACCCTAGACAGATCATCAGGACAAAAAATCAGCAAGGAGATCCGGAACCTCAATGTGACTTTGGACCAAATGACTTAATTGATACCTAAAGAACTCTCCATTCAAAGACCACAGAATACACATTCTACTCATCACCACATGGAACATATTCTAAGATTGACCACATACTTGGCCATAAATCAAGCATAAGCAAATTTAAAAGGACCAAAATTCTACCAAACACCTTCTCAGACCACAGTGGAATAAAAATAAACATTGACACCAACAAAGTCCCCCCAAACCCACAAAGACATGGACACTAAACAGTATGATGCTAGACAACTCCTGGGTCAATGACAAAATCAAAACAGGGATCAAAAGATACCTGGAAACAAATGAAAATGAAGACACATCTTACCAAAATCTCTGGGATGCCCTGAAAGCTATAGTAAGAGAGGAATTTATATCCCTACAAACACACATGAAGAAAATGGAAGGAACAGAAACTCACAACCTAACAAGCCACCTAAAGAAGCTTGAAAAGCAAGACCACAAAAACCCTGATTTCAGCAGAAGAATCCAGATCACCAAAATAAAAGCCCAAATCCAGGACATAGAAGACAAAAAGATAATACAAAAAATCAATGAAACAAAAAAGCTGGTTCTTCAAAAGGGCAAACAAGATTGATGGTCCCCTAGCTAGACTGACCAAGAAAAAAATGAGAAAAAAACCAAATAAGCACAATCAGAAACACAAAAGATGAAGTCACATCTGACCCTGAAGAAATACAAAAGATCATTAGAGACTACTACATACACTTGTATGGAAACAAACTTGAAAACCATAAGGAAATGGAGGACTTTCTGACATCACACAACCTACCTAGGTTGGAACAAGAAGAAGTTGAGACCCTAAATAGACCAATAACAATCAAGGAAATCGACTACACAATAAGAAAACTTCCAACGAAAAAAAAAGCCCTGGTCCAGATGGCTTTCCAGCAGAATTCTACAAGACATTCAAGGAGGAGCTGATACCAATCCTACTGAAGGTATTCCAGGTGATTGAAAAAGATGGAACTCTCCCCAAATCATTTTACGAAGCCAACATCACATTGATACCCAAGCCAGATAAAGATCCAACAAAGAAAGAGAACTATAGGCCAATATCTTTGATGAACATAGATGCTAAAATACTCAACAAGATCCTAGCAAACCGGATTCAGCAATACATCTCAAAAATCATCCATCATGACCAAGTAGGCTTCATTCCTGGGATGCAAGTCTGGTTCAACATTTGTAAAACCATAAATGTAATTAAATACATCAACAGATGTCAAAACAAAAACCACATGATCATATCACTAGATGCAGAAAAAGCTTTTGATAAAATCCTGCACCCCTTCTTGATAAAAACCCTTGAACATCTAGGCATACGGGGAACATACCTCAAAATAGTAAAAGCCATCTACAAGAAACCCAGAGCCAGCATACTCCTAAATGGACAAAAATTGGAACCAATTCCCCTGAAACCTGGAACTAGACAAGGATGCCCACTCTCTCCCCTCCTGTTCAACATAGTATTGGAAGTCCTGGCTAGAGCAATCAGAGAAGAGGAGGCAATCAGAGGTATTCAAATAGGAAAAGAGGGAGTCAAGTTATCTCTCTATGCAGATGATATGATTGTGTACCTTGAAAACCCAAGAGAATCTGTCAACGGCCTCCTTACCTTGATAAAGGCCTTTGACAAAGTCTCGGGATACAAAAGAAATGTATAAAAGTCAATCGCTTGTCTCTACACCAATAATAAACAAACAGAAACCCAAATAAAAAACACAATTCCATTCACAATAGCCACAAAAAAAATGAAATACCTTGACATCTTCCTAACCAGAGACGTGAAAGACCTTTACAATGAAAATTACAAAACACTGCTCAAAGAAATCAAAGATGGCATGAACAAGTGGAAAAATATCCCATGCTCATGGATTGGAAGAATCAACATTGTGAAGATGTCCATCTTACCTAAGGCAATCTACAAATTCAATGCAATACCCATTAAATTACCAACAACATTCTTCTCAGACCTAGAAAAAGCAATACAGGAATCATATGGAAACACAAACGTCCAAGAATAGCCAGAACAATCCTCAGCAAAAAAAACAAAGCAGGTGGTATCACAGTACCAGACTTCAAGCTTTACTATAAAGCTACAATCATCAAAACAGCTTGGTATTGGTACAGGAACAGGTATATAGATCAAAGGAACAGAATTGAGATTCCAGAAGCAAAACCTCAATTTCTCAACCAACTCATCTTTGACAAAGCCCCAACCACCTACCAATGGGGAGAGGAGAACCTATTCAGTAAATGGTGCTGGGAAAACTGGCAGACCACATGCAGAAGATTGAAACAGGACCGCTATCTATCCTCATGCACAAAGGTTAACTCCAAATGGATCAGAGACCTAAATGTAAAACCTTAAACCATAAGAACCTTAGAAAAGGAAGGAAATACTCTCATGGAAATCGGAACTGGTATCCAATTCCTGTACAAAACCCGAAACCCACAGGACATAAGAGAGAAGATAGACAAATGGGACCTTATTAAACTGACAAGCTTCTGCAAAGCCAAAGAAACCATCAAGAGAGCAGGGAGACAGCCTACAGACTGGGAAAAAGTATTTGCCAACTCTAGGTCTGACAAAGACTTAACATCCTAAATCTACAAGGAACTGAAACGTACTGAAAAGAAGAAAACAAACAACCCCATTATAAAATGGGCAAAAGATATGAATAGACACTTCACAAAAGAAGACATCTGAGCAGCCAACAAACATATGAAGAAATGCTCAACCTCACTAATCATCAGGGAGATGCAAATCAAAACCACACTGAGATACCACCTAACTCCAGTCAGAATGGCAATTATCAACAACTCAAAAAATAACAGCTGCTGGAGAGGGTGTGGTGAAAGGGAACACTTCTACACTGTTGGTGGGAGTGTAAACTAGTGCAACCTCTGTGGAAAGCAGTGTGGCGATTCCTAAAAGCTCTAAAAATTGACCTTCCATATGACCCTGCAATCCCCCTACTGGGAATATACCCTGAAGAACACAAATCACTCTATAAAAAAGATACCTGCACACGTATGTTTATCGCAGCGTTGTTCACAATAGCAAGAACCTGGAAACAACCATGTTGCCCATCAAAAGAGGACTGGATTAAAAAAATGTGGTACATATACACAATGGAATACTACGCAGCCATAAAAAAGAACAAAATCATGAATTTCGCAGAACCTGGATGGAACTAGAGTCTATAATACTGAGTGACCTCTCACAGAAACAAAGATCTGAATATCACATGTTCTCACTCATATAATGGACCTTGAACATCCAATGTAATACTATAAGAAAATGACTGATGGTACTGGGAAACTTTGGGGGGGAGGGGGATGGGATTAACAGTAGCAAATATCTGTCTGGGGATGGGAAAACACCTCTTATCAACAGGGTGCCTGAATGAAATGTAATTGTACACCTAACCCTTAACTGTACTCCACCAAACCATAATAAAAAATATTGTTTAATAAGGAAAAAAAAAAAAGGAAAAAAAATTTTCCATCGTGTACCACATTTTCTTTATCCAGTCCACTTTTGATGGACATCTACGTTGGCTCCATGTTTTTGCTATTGTCACTGGTGCTGTTTAATACATGTGCAGGTGTCTTTTTGGTAAAGCAATTTATGTTCCTTTTGGTGTATTCCCAGAAGAAGGATTGCTGGATTGTATGGAAGCTCAAGTTTTAGTTCTTGGAGAAAACACTGCACTGGTTTCCACGTAGGTTGAAGTAGTTTAGAGTCCTTCTATTTTTTTCTCCATAAACTTAGTATCCAGTAAGGCCTTGAATCAGTAGAAACTTGGATATGTCTACTTCAAAAATAATAAAAGTAAGGAAGACTTTTTTTGAAGCTTTTCTTGGGAGCTAAATATTTAACAAGATTAAAGATTTATAAACAATGTCTAATTTTATCCTGGGCTCCCAACAGACTCATAAATGTTTTTCAAAATACGGAGAAGACTTATTTGTTAAATTCTACACATGTAGTTTTGGCCAGTGCTGAGCTAGTGTTCATGACCCCAGTCAGTAATTTTTACACTCTTATCAGATCTACTGTTCTCTTAGCAGATCTATCTAATGGACCCATATTTTATTACAGCATTTGGGAAATTTAAAATTACCATTTATGCATTAAAAATCAATTTGCCTATGCTCTGATGAAAATTAGGTTCTGCTGAATTTAAAAACAAAAATCAATAACCAAACTATATTCTTGGTGCTTAAATTAATTCTTCTAACACCATGCATTGTTCAATGGCCAAGCATGGAGTGGAAAAGCTTGATTTAATTCAATTGATCTACACGTACAACCAATGACTGAGAATGTTAAGTTTAACTGTATGACAGATTGATCCTTTGACCATTCCTTGTGAAATGCATTTGGGATATTGACCTCACCTTTCACCCTACTCCTGTCTCTCATTCTTTTATGACTCATTGTAACAACTCCACCCCTTCTTCTCCAAAAATGTGTGGCAGCTGCTACGGAAGTGCTTCTGAGTCAGTCAGAAGTGGGGCAAAATGCCAAATGGCTGATTCACTCCCCAGAACTTGGAGGAGGAGACAATTAGAGAATTAACTTCAGTTGTGGGGGTAATGACTTACACAGTGGTTTGTGCAAGCTCGCTTACTACCTGTGACAAGACAGGAAATTCATCACAGTTTTTTAATTCAAACACCTACACTACTCTTGTCTTAACCTGTTGGGTACAGACTTATCAGGGGAAAAGGCTGTGAGCATTCTTTCTAAGACATTCTGGTTATGTATTAGAGTTTTAAAAATGTTGTCAGCAACTTATTTTTAGAATCATGTCCATTTCATTTTTCTCAGAATACGTTCAATTTGGTAGCCAAATTCTAGAGAAGGCTCACCAAAAATGTGGATCACGTACCCCCAGTTATGTATTATTAGACGTTACAATTTTTTCATACATTTGGACTGGAAACACTCTACTGGGAAACTTGAAATACATAAGAAATAAAAAAGAATCAACAAAAACAGTTACCAAAACTCCTAAATAATACTTTGATGCACATATTTGCCTCATTACAAGTTTGATGGGTGCTCCCTTATTTCATGTTTAAAAAGTAAAAAAAAAAAAAGTTAAAAATATATGGAGGCAAATCAAGTATAGTTTGACTTCAGTTCATTCAGACATCATTCCCTATAGGTGATTCAGAACCTTTTCTCCATAGTAAAGATGGATAGATTTGTATTCTGTTTCAGTGTAAGGCTGACAAAATAGTCTGTACTACATAAGTCTCCATTATAGCTAAGATTATTTTCTCTGAACATACTTAAATTATCAGATTTATCTGCATATCTCTCATGATAGTTAGGTAGAAAGTTACGATTGAGGGATTTATTCTTTGGGCTGAGAGTTGGAACAGGCTTCAAAATGCCACATGACCCCTTTTCAAACATTAAGAAATAGAGCTTCAGCGATGCATTATGTTCAAATGGATATTGTGGATAGTTTGAGAGAAGGGACCAAGAATAGCAGCCTTTCCTGTTGTCTGGTGTGGTGGAAGGAGACAGGAGAACACATGGTTGAAAATAACCGAGGTAGAAAAATGTTCAGAGCCAATGCTCACAGATCAATATTTGGAAGACAATTTATGTCAATGAATAGAAAACAAGACTGCAGGGTGGGTGAACTTTCTTTCTGTTAAATTTTTTCTCATGGTCTACCTTATGTGTTTTTCCAGTACTGTGTAAATATAGCATGTGACAAAGTCTTGGGAGACTCTAAACTAGGTAGTTTGTTGGTTTGCTTGTTTGTTTTAAAGTAGAATTTAGGTTTTCAATTCTTTCTGAGAAGTTGCTTTCTTGTCATCAAGGCTTAATATTTTATTAGAAAGGATTGTGAATTCCTTCAGTACAGACAGTATATTTACTTCTTCCTTCATATCTTTGGTAGAACCGAAGCCAGTGCTATGTTCTCAGTATATGTCTGAAGTTGGGTCTGTGAATACCCCCAATCTTTGCTGAAGATGATACCTAAATTTCCTGTCTTGTTTCTGAAAAAGTTGTGAAGTAATAGACATGAAGGCCAAAATATCCTTTTTTTCCTAATAGATACCAGATTGGAGAACTGGGCTTTAAATTTGTTAACCAAGTGTATGTGCTAATGTTGAACTCAGAGTAAGGTTGACCCAGTTACAGCAATGAGAGCAAAGGCAGGTAAGAAGGATGGGGCCAGCCTAGGTCATGCTTTTGCTATGGAGGCACAGAACAGAATATCTACTCTGTGTGGGTACAGTCACTCTCATGAAGAATATCTGCTAGCTGGGTCAAGGGTACCTCGTTATCCCTCCAAATTTACCAGGTAAGTCAATCATCATCCTAAATGTGAAATGAATAAAGTTGTTAAGAGAGATTCAGAGCTACACAGTTTAAACGCCCTTCATGGGAAAGAAGTACCAGGATTTGGGAAGAATGGTCCTTCACTCACATTTGCCCTTTGATGAATATGATGAATGACCGTTCGTAGACACATCATGTGTTTATGTTTGTGCATATGAGTATGCTGGAGATGCTTTATGCTGGAGGTGCTTTAAAGGGAATGGTAATAATAGAAGGGCTACTTTGTGTTGTTATGGAGTGCTTAGATTTAGTGGCAGAGAGCTATTTCTTTCTCTCTCAAATGATACGTTTCCCATTGGTAGTTACATAGTAAATTCCGACACATCATTCACTTGTCTAAATTGCTCCAGTGGCTTTCCACTGCACTTATACTATAATCCAAATTCTTTATGATGACCACAAGGCCTGGAAGGCCTCCACATGGAGTCCTTGCCTGCTCTGATTTCTCATTTCTCCTCTATCACTCTGTCCACTCAGGAACACTAGCATTTTGTGGTTGTTCATCATTGCATTTTTTTAAATGGCTACACAAAACTTATTTCCACTTAAAATGTAATTACTACTTCCTTTGCCTGGAATCTTTGCATGTCTGAGTATTTCTTGTCATTCAAGCATTTGCTAGGATGTCATTTCCTCAGAAAGGTCTTCCCTGACCATTTAGTCAAAAGGAATCACCTGGTGACTTCGTCACCTAGTTGTTCTATTATTTGCACAACATTTGCTGTAATCTGACATTTATGTGTGTTGTTTGTTTATTACTTTTTTCTCTCTCTCTCTTGTTGGTGGACTGAAAGCACAATTAAACCAGTGGGCTTGTCTAACTTGCTGGCTACTGTATATCCCAGTCAAACATCTGGTAGGAGCTCAACAAGTGTTTGGTGAATAAGTGGCTAGCTCCCCTCATCACACTCCTGAACATGAAAATCACCCTGCCTATACAGCAATTAGCTCAGAGGCCACACCAAAGCATAATGTCAGTTTTGGACTCAGATGAAAGTGAGGATGCATTTCCTAACAAGCTTGTTGCCAACTAACGAAGAGGAATGAATATGTTTACAATATACCTTTGAAAGTGGAGACCAATCACTATGGTTTCAGAAAATGACATGAGATTTCAGTGGCTCTCAAGAGTTCCCATGGGTCAAAAGAAATTTTCATTCCACATTTCTTGTATTACCAGAATTATTTGTATTGAAAACATTAGCTTGGGAACAGACCCATAGACATTAATCTGGAGTTCAAAGATTTTTTTGTAAGAACATTATGCAGGTTTCAAAGACAAGATTTTTTTTTAAAATAATGAACACATAGATAATCAATTCTCATATCTTACATTTGGGCTACCTCTTATGACTCTTGTGATCAACTTTTAGGGGGCTCTTATCTTTGGGGATATGATTTGACTTTTCACTCCCTGCTTTAAAATCCCCATGGATCAACTTAGAAAGGATGAGTATTTCAAAGGTAACTGATGAAAGGTTGGATGTTGTTTGAAACTGAATTTCAGTTTTAAAGGTTTTACTTGTTGCACATCTCAGTGTCCTGAATGGAGGAAGGCAAAATGTGTGTCACTGTGGTCCAGGTCTGTTTGTACGTGCAATGTTTTCATCATCTTTTCTCCAACCTGGCCATCTAGTCATATATGGACTAATGCAGAGTGTTCCTCCTTTTCCTCTCTTTCATCCCCCAAATATTTGTTTAATACCAGTAACATGCTAAGGAAGCCAGGAAGGTGAGACCTCCTCCAAGAGCTGGAGCTTTGCATGAGTGAGTTGATCATAGCTTCAGGAGTACAGCATGGGCCTGGAAGGAAGCAATTAAATATTGTCTTCTAAATCTGCTTAATTCACTTTTCCAGCATGAATTACTTTCTCATTGCTAACACTTGTTAAATCCCTATCTCTCACGCTCTATTTCATGCACCTGCAATTCAGGAATACAGATTCATCTAGACCATGCTTCAGGGATCATTGAGTTTATACTGAATTCCTAGACTGCTTAAAGACCAGGTTGCCTCATATTAATATGGAGTGTTCCAGGGATGAACAAAATTGCATCAAATATGTGGTAAGGCATATCAAAGTTCCCTATTTTGATACTGTCATTTTGATTCTATTAGCCACCAGCCCCAATACCACTGGGTGTGGGTGCCAAAATGGAAGTGGTGAAGAAAACTTGATATATTTGAGCCAAAAGGGGAAATGCTACATTCAAACTTGAACTATTCAACAGAAGTACCTAAATATTGCTTCTCCTTGAGTTTACACCTATAAACAAGGTCCCATAGTTGAATCTCCTTTGGAAAGGAGTCTGCCTCAGGACCTGGCTATGTCTCTTTACTCATGTCAGGACTAAACCCTTCCTAAATTCCCCCACACAAAAGAAAACCCATGAATTGAGGGACTATGTCTCATAAATATACCCTGATTTAAGATTTTACCCTGTTTACCAAGAATTGGAGAGCAGAGAAGTAGAGTTTGTGGAGAGGAATAAAGGCAAAGTTATTGGCTTCTCATGTTATACCTCACAGCAGGAAGAAAAAGCACTGGAAGTTTCATTCTCATCCCCAGTTTATATGAGTGGTCAATGGGGACAGGGATTTTGTCTTGTTCACTGTTGGAACTAGAAAATTGCTTGGTAAAAGAACAAGTATTTATTTTAAAATGGAATCAATGCATTGATGAAGATCTTGCATTCTATCATACTTGTCTGAGTCAGAGTTATTTTGCTTCTGATAAAGAAATTCTTCTGTGTCAGGTCTCGGGTCAGATCAAAAGAGGAGAACACATTATAATGAGGTGATTTACCTGCTCAGATCCATGTGACAGTTATCATTTTTCACTTACAAACACATTGCTGTTGGAGGAACAGAAAGCGTGACCATACATCCATGCAAATACTTGTCAGCTTGTGAACAGGTCCAGAGATAACCCACGATAAGCCTGTTGCATCATTCAAGAAAATCATTTACCAGATGGAGAAGGAGTCTAGTTTTTTCTTGCACGCAAGGGGTAAGTGAGTTTAGAGAACAAGCACCATCCTCCAGGACTTGTGCTGCATTTCAAGGATTGCAGGGCTATCACAAGTTAGTTGGGGTAAGCTAGGGTCAGTTCCCTTAGTGCAGTATTCAATTTCTTTCCTGTCAGAGGATTCATGAATTAAATCACCTTGGACTGGCCTCTGGAAAATACAACTCTCACCCAAGGAGGTCAGTAGGAAAAAATCACATAACAGCCATTAGTTTTCTGTGGGAATTTAGCCCACCTTTTACTTGTAGTTCTAGGTTTTTACACAAACTGATAAACCAAAAGATCATCCTAGGAAATGCACTACAATCACCCTCCTGGATGTTTGGCTGGACTTGATGCTATATTATGAGTTACTAAGAAAACAGCTAACCGTCTTCATCCTGAAATCTAGTGACTTTTAAAGATGTCAGAGATTGTGTCAATTCATTTCTAAGGAAAGGCAGTGGGACAATATTCTTATCTTTGTCTCTGACTTACTTCTCAGTTTGGTGCCAGTTTCCAGACATTATACAGAATATCATCACAAAAGCCAAACAAGTATGAAAGCATCTTTGATCTGTCATGAACATGCAGTCCTAAAACTAAACAAGTCAGTGCCACGAGAGAGAAGATCTGTGAAACAGCATTCAAGAAATTAAGAATGAGCCAGGCTTGGTGGCTCAGCCTGTAATCCCGCGCCTTTGGGAGGCTGAAGTGAGTGGATTGCCTGAGCCCGCGGGTTCGAGACCCGCCTGGGCAGCGAGACCTCATCTCTACAATAAATCAAAAAATCAGCCGGGCGTAGTAGCGCATGCCTGTAATTCCAGCTACTTGGAAGGCTGAGGCGGAAGGATTGCCGGAACCCAGCAGGTCGAGGCTGCGGTGGCCACGAGCGGCCACTGCACTCCAGTCTGGGGGACAGAGTGAGACTCCAACTCAAAAAAAAAAGAGAAAAGAAATTAAGAATGGTTAGTTTCATTCAAAATTTAAAACTGTCTCCCACTGATAAATGGGCCTTATTTTTAGTTTTTATTTAGGTTTTCTTAAAAAAATTTAAAACTTGTCTTGCTGAGTCTTCTTCCTAATTCAGAATTCCCTTCCATGCTCTGAGAGGATTTGTTGGAGAAATAAATATCAATATCCATGGCTAATAAATATTAAACAGTTAGTATGTGCCAGGCTTGCAACAACTCTGAGACAGTCTATATTGGTCTGAGGTTTGGAATAAAAGATGAAAACAACATGGAGTCTAGGTTTAATAAAAAAAACAAACATTTTTTATTAGCAAACATGAACATTAAGCTAAGAGGTCAAACTATAACATTAGAAAAGAAAAGATCGTAAGAGAAAATCTTTGTGATCTTGAGCAGGCAAATGTTTCTTAGACAGCAAAAACAAAACAACAGTGACAAAGAAAAAACAGCAATGCAAGATGTTAAATAACTAAAAAGCAAATCATAGATTAGGATAAAATATTAATACTACTTAAAAAATTAATAGTTGTGTCTGATAAATAACACAACTGATTAAGAGAATAATCTGATTTTAAAATGATCTGAATACACACTTCAAAGATGTATGAAATGTATACAAGAACATAGAAAGATGTTCAACATCATAGCTACTAGGGAAATGTAAATTCATGGTGTAATAGGATACCACTACAAATACACTAGTGTCGGGGTACCAGCCCCGACCAAAGAGGGAAGGGTTAGGACCCGCTCCAGAGAATCCAGACGGCGAGAAGAGACCACTCAGAGGCAGTTTCTTCTGGGAACAGTCTGATCAGGACTGAAGCCAAATTTTATTCGGACACCTTCCAACTTATATACCATTTTTCATACCCTCCAGCAGTGTGATAATCACTTGCTGGGGGCATACAAACTCCATGATGTATATTGCGATTTACAAACTATGCATCACAAGACCATCACGAGACCTGCAAGCTCCAAGCAGGCGTGCCTTACAAATCTCACATCAAGGTCACAGGGGCACAAATACAGTTCGTTTAAAAGTGTCTTCCATAGTGTTCAACAAATCATTCATATTATACTCTTTGTTCTAAACCCTGATTAATACAAAAACTTTCTTAGTTAACTCTAGGTTCAATCCAAGTTCACTGACTCCCAATATTTTTTAATGACCGATATTATCAACGTAACACTATACTATAATCTATTAGTTTACCTAAATGACTTAATTCCATTAACCTATTACGATTCAGCATAGTGGCCTGTAATTCTACAACAATTAACTCAAAACTTATTTCTTACCATGACTTATATGAGTTTCGTGATCTAGTGTTTGGACTTTAATACTATGCTATATCTCATTAAGCTAATACCTTATCATCAAATCTTATAATTATCATTGACGTATGATTTCAGAATCATAACACTATAATTCTCATTCTATTTTAACAAAACTACGACTTTAACCCAAAACTTAAATCTTTTTTCCTAGTATATTAATACATGGCTATGTGTAAAATTTCCTATTGTCATATTAGAAGCAAAAACTACAGCGTTGGGAAAGTTTCAGTATACTAATCAAAGGATCTTAAAATTGGCCTACGGGAACAGGAACTAAAGTCATAATCTGAGAAAAGGAAACTTAAAAAGCTTAAACAAAACCTAAAAGTTTTCTACGAATGCTTATTACTGTTTAAATCTTTCTGATGGAAATTATATCGTCTTAAATGAATGTTTTATCCGAACAAGTCTATTCTAAAAATCAAATAGTGTCTGTCACACTCTTGGATAATGGACTGCACAGTTACTATGGCAATGGCCACGGGCTGAAGCAAACAGTTTCGGCATGTAACGAAACTAGAAAAACATCCTGAAGAAAAACGCCCTGCCTGGCTAAAAGGCGGGGCAATAAAATTATTATGATAATTTAGTTTCTAATCCTAATCCTAGGAGGAACTGTCTTTGGGAACAAGAGCTAACTCACCAGTCTACCAGGAATAGAAGTTAAAGAATATCTAGAAAGAAGTAAGATTTAGAAAGGACAAGGTCATTCTGCTGTATAACCTTTCATCAGGCATATAGAGATTTTACTTATAAGTTTTTCTGCCATGTATGCACACTGGTCACTAATCACACGCCAATATTATAGGTATAACTGACATCCTATGTCAGAGGCGATCTTCCAGATGGGCCTTTACAGGCCTCAGCCATGTAGCTATAGATGTTGGCTCCCAACACACTAGGTTGGCTAAAATTGTGAAGCTGTACAATGTCAAGTGATGGTAAAGATGTGGAACAATTATAACTCGCATATATTTGTGTGAGAATGCAAAATGATACAACCATTTTGGAAAACAATTTGGCAATTTATTATGTATATACCATACCAGCAGTCCTAATCCTAAGTATTTTCCAAAGGGAAATGAAAGCATATGTTCACAAAAAGATATGTACACTATTCACAACAGTAGCCTTTAAAAATGATAGCCCTGAACCAAAAAAACCTAAGTCAACTTGTGACTGGATAAACAATTTGTATTATGGCCATACGATGGAATGTAGCTTAGTAATAAAAAAGAACAGACTCCCGCATAAACAGCAATGTGAATAAATCTCAAATCACTATGCTGGTTGAAAGAAACAGGCACAAAAGACTGCATGTGTATATTTATATGAAATTCTGGAAACTCTAGTTACAGAAACCAGATCAGTGTTTGGCAAGGGCTAGGGGTGTGGGGAGAAGAATTTTGGGGTAATGAAAATTTCTGTCTCTTAATTGTGGTAGCTTATGTATGTGGATACTGTCACTCATAGATAAGTACAACATGACTGAATACATTTGTCAAAACTCATTGAACTGTACACTTAAAATAGGCACATTTTTGCTACAGGTAAATTATGCTTCAATACAGCTGATTTAAAAATCTAAGCTAATGTGTCAGGATTATATGAAGAAATATTAAAAAGTTTATTTCTGTCTCCCTTTCTTGTTCCATTGCATGATTTTGCAGCAGCAATTGCTTCTCAATAAGCTGCCAACAAGGAGGGCACAGATGCCATCCAGAACTATCCAATATAGTCGCCACCTGGTATATATGTCTATATAAATTTCAGTTAATTAAAATCAGAAGTTACTCTATAGGATGATACAGTTATACACAGTACATTTGCTTTGTCACAGAAACTGGGCAGTACAGACCTAACACACATTTCTGATTGAATTGTGTAAGCAAATTACATGAAGAGAAATCTGAAAGCCTTTGAGTTGCAAAAGTAGTACTCTACTATATGAGAAAGAAGGAGCATTCCCCCATATCCCTGAGAGGATATTAAAGTACCTAAAAGGAAACCTTGTGCTTAGCGTTATCCTAGGTAGGACAGAATGTATGGACAATGAAAATGTGTCTTGTTGACTGTCACTAATTTCTGAAGAAAGTATCAGACCACAAAGTTGGAGACTAGTCCAACTCAAGGAACGCTCAGAAGTTGTCAGCAAGGACAGAGAAAATTAGGATGACCAGACATCATTCTCAGAATGCCAGGACAATATACAAGGCCCCTGAAGCTTAGATTTCCTCAGAAAATAGAAAAGAAGGGAAACCTAGAGGTGAAATAAGAGAATCTAGAATTGAACTGGGGAGCTACTTAAAGCAGACATAGATTTTAAACAGAGATGATTAAGCGACCATTAAGGCAAAGTCATCAGTCATCAATAGAAATAAACTTTGTAATCAAATATGAATTCAGTTAAAGGGAAATAAAAGACTGTTGCTTCCCATATAATTCATCTAACTTTACCAATTAAGAAGTTTTCATACATTTTCTCACAATTGACTCAAAATAGGAAATACATTTCTTATCCCTACTTAGTATACTTTCACGCATATACATATAATTTTTGTTGCAATAAAGATGTGGGGTACAAGCCGGCCTCGGTGGCTCAGCCTGTAATCCCGCACCTTTGGGAGGCTGAGGTGAGTGGATTGCCTGAGCCCGCAGGTTCGAGACCCACCTGGGCAGCAAGACCTCATCTCTACAATAAATCAAAAAATCAGCCGGGCGTGGTAGTGCATGCCTGTAATTCTGGCTACTCGGAAGGCTGAGGCGGAAGGATCGCCGGAGCCCAGCAGGTCGAGGCTGCGGTGGCCGGGAGCAGCCACTGCACTCCAGTCTGGGCGACAGAGTGAGACTCCAACTCAAAAAAAAAAAAAAAAGATGTGGGGTACAATTCAGGGTTAGGTATACAAACATTGCTTATGTAGATACCCTTGTTGATGAGGTATGCTCCTCCCTCCCCTAGCAGTTTCCCTCAACTGCCAATCCCACTCCCCTCTCCTGACAGTTTCCCACTACTGCCAATAGCTTTCTTATAGTATTACAATTGTTCAAGTTCTGCTTATGAGTGAGAACATATGGTACTTGACTCTTTGTGTCTGTGATAGATCACTGAGTATGATCGACTCTAAATCCATCCAAGTTGCTTCAAAGTCCATATGTTTGTCCTTCTTTATGGCATATATGTATAATTAAAACAAGCATTTACCTCAGCTACTTGCAATGCAAATATATTTTATTTTATTTGAAAAAAAAATGTTGATCAAGATTCACTAGATTCATTTCATGATTTTTGGTGGGTCAAAACTCCCAGAATTGTAAGCATGGTGAAATAAGTTTTTTTACTTGGGAAGAAGGAAAATGAGAAGAATAAGTTAGCATAAATAGTGTTGAGTAAGAGTTACATCACGTCATTCCGATAACCATGTAGTTTTTTGTTGTTGTCTGAAAGATGAGAGTCATAGGTCTTTGGCAAGTAGCTCAGTAAGAATGACGTAGTGAGTTCTCAATCTTTACAGTTTCTAATCTAGAAAAGGAAAGTTCAAAGAGTAGAGAGTTTAAAAAAAGATGGTTTATTGCTTTCTGTGAAACTAGATATTTACAGATGAAAAGAAGCTGCTGAGGGAGGAAGGAATGCACCATTAATTTATACCGATGAGACAAAGGGAGAAAGTGATGAATTTTTATTATTTATTTATTACCAAGACTGTGAGGAGGGGAAGGGAACTAACCCAGAAGGAATACCTGCTAGCGATTGAAGGTTGAAAATGTATGTAACACCACAAAAGTATGTGAGGTAATACATATGTTAATTAACTTGATTTAGCCATTTAATAATACTTAATATATTAAAATATCATGCTGTACACCATAAATACATGTAATTTTTATTTGTTCATTAAAAAATTAAAATGAACAACCTTAAATAAGAGTGCTTTGACATTCTAAAATGAAGTACTCTTTGTATTTTGATAGATTAAAAACTGGCATATCAAAATAAAGAAGTGAACTGTATATCATTCTCTGGTTTGTCAAAGCTTGGTTGGTTGTAATTATTTGTGTTTATTTCTGGCTTCCCTATACTGTTTTATTGGTCCATGTGTCGGTTCTTGCACCAGTACCATACTGTTTTGGTTACTAAAACCTCGTAGTACAATTTGAAGACAGGTAATGGGATGCCTCCTACTTTGTTCATTTTGTTTAGGGTTGCTTTGGCTATTCTGGCTCTTTTTTGGTTCCTTATACATTTTAGAATTTTTTTTTCTAATTCTGTGAAAAATGATAGTTGTTTGACTGGTGTTGTGTTGAATCTATAGATTACTTGGGTAATATGGTAATTTTAACAATCTTGATTCTTCCAGTCCATGAGCATGGGATATGGAAATCAGCATGGAAATTTCTCAAAGAATGAAAGGTAGATCTACCAGCAATCCCACTATTTGGTATCTACCTACAGAAACAGAGGTTGTTTTACAAAAAAAACCCCACCTGTACTTATATGTTTACTGTAGCACAATTTGCACTTGCAGAGATGTGGAATCAACCTAAATGCCAATCAATTGTTCAGTGAATAATAAAAATGTGATATATATTCTAAAAAATGAAAATATATGTAATAAGATGGGATGTCATCAGAAAAGGCCAAGCTGGCTGCTCACGAAAGAGGCGAAAGTTCTAGTTTTAGATCTGTAAACTTGTTTTCGTTGAACCCCAAAAGTTGATCAACTGCTTGGGGAGCTCACAGTAACCAAACACATAGTGATTGTCCTATAAACCAGAATGCCAACACACACATTTATAATAGAAAACAAAACTCCACAGCCAGCCAGATTCTTGCTTTCTCTAGATATACCATTCTCTTCCCTTACAGTGATGTTTTTTAGGTTGTATTTCTTTGACCATCTGTGTTAGACATCACCTGGGGCTTTTTGAAAATTAAAATTTCTTACCTTGATCCTTCAGAATGAGCATCCTAGGGATAGGTAGGAACGAGGAGTGGAGAAAAGCTGAATTTCTAGCAACCGTACCAATGGAATTCTGATCACATGAAAATGCTTAGCAAATACTGATCTAGGCCTCTGGGGCTAAACTGTTTCTGCACAGGGAATCTGATAAATTAGTCAATCAACAACATTTATTGAGTACTTAAAATATGTCAAGTTCTGTCCCAAGTTTTCTGACACACAAATAAGTTATTTTACTCACTGTAGCTAGGCGGTGTACTTTAATATTTGGTAGACCAATATTTCTTAATCACTTTTCTAAATATTTCTAGTTGGTCTCATATTTTTTAAGGGGGAGAGAGCTGGTTACTCAGGCTTTAGTGTTAGATGGCTTTAGTTTAAATCTTGACTCCATCAATAATAGTCAGACACAGGACTCAGGGAAAACAGCTGCTATTGAAAGGAAGATCTTTTGGATGCTTTATTTCTGTTTTATGGATTTTTTAAATCACTGTGCCTATTCCAGATTGTTATTATTCCATGGATTTATTATATATTTCTCAGTATGAAAGGGCAAGTCCTTCCCTATTGCTATTTTTTTGGTAATTTATTTATTTATTATAGAGATGAGGATTCACTACATAGTTAAGTGAGGATTCACTATATAGTTAAGCTGCATGCGGGTGAAGTTTGGATTTCTAGGTGGCCCTCACTCCCCCTGGTAGTGGACCAGGTACCCTTTGTGTTGTCATGTGTTCCCCATCCTCCTTTCCCCCTCCCTTCCCTAGCAGTACCCAGCAGCTGCAGATCCCACCCTTGTGCTGATGTGACTAGTGTTCAGGGCCCACTTATGAGTGAGAACGTGTGGTATTCAGATCTTTGCTTCTGTGATAGTTCACTTAGTATGATGGTCTCCAACTGTATCCAAGTTGCTGCGAAGACCATGATTTTGTTCCTCTTTATGACTGCACAATAATACTACATTGAGTGCCACATTTTCTTTATCCAGTCCACTGTCAATGGGCAGCAGGGTTGGTTCCATGTTTGTGCTACTATGAATCGTGTGGCAATAAATATACGTGTGCGGGTGCCTTACTTTTGAGAAAAGATGGCATTTCTGCAGTATTAGTTCTTTCCACTCAGAAACATGGTATATGCATATAACCAGTTCTTGGTTTATGTTCTTATCACTAATTCTGTTTTGGAAGACTTTGAACTCTTGATTTTATTTCTAAATATTCACTCAATTTTCTTGCTGGTTATTAAAGATATGGAAAAACTATATGGTTTTGTATACTTGCTTAGAAAATTGTCCCTTGTTGAGTGGTTTTAAAGTTTCAAAACATTTTCCTTTGATTTTTTAAAAACTTCTCTTGTAGGTGATCATGCCTGAAAATAATAGCAAAATGCTTTCTGTTTCCTATTTTTATCAGATATCATTGAGTGTTATTCTGACAAAACTTCCCAAACCATATTAAACAATAATGACAATAGTGAAAACTCATGCCTTTTCTTTTGTATTTAAATGAAATGCCATGCTATTTAGAATGTTTTTCAATACAAGTAATAGAATTCTCCATAAAAGAGACTTAAGCTATAGGTCTTTTGAGTCAATTTCTTGTTAATTAGCATTACTGTGTTTGTGGCTTTCCTCTGGTGATTTCAATATGGTTTCTGAGTCATAAAGGATACATTATATTAAACTTTAAAATGCCAGGGGGATCCGAAAAACCCAGAAGTCATTTATAAAAAATTGTGTGTTTATTGTCACATGTTTAAACTCTAGTCACCTTCAAAGTACTCTCCACTTGATGCTCTACACCTCTGAGATACTTTTTCCACTGCTCAAAACAGTTTTTGAACGTGTCAGTTGTGATGCCCTTTAGTACTTCTACCATGTTTTTGTTGTTGTTTCACCTCTTTCACACTGACAAAACACTTCCCTCTGAGGACATTTTTTTATCTGGGGAAACAAACAAATAAAAAAAGTCAATCAGATAAGATTGGGTGAATAGGATGTGTGGGGGCATGGGGATCAGGCCGTTTTTAGTCAAAAACTACTGAATACTCAGCAAGAAGTGCACTCATAAATCACCCATCATGAAATGGGCAAAGGTGCTGAATCTCAAAAAAAATTCACTAAAGCTGGACACAGCCTCTCACAACACTGGTACACTGATGCCAGTGGGTTCCTAGAATACTTACCTAGCGGGAAAAGCATTTAACAAGGGGCCCACCCTCCAAACAATAAATCCAGGTTTTGGGGGGTTTCTCCTTGTATGATGCCAAATTATTTCCCAAAGGACTATACTCCCACTAGTGACTTGTAAGCATTCCTGTGACTTCATATTTTCATTGACACTTGTAATGTAGTATCTATTGATTTTTGGAAATTTGTGATCAGGAAATTCAAAATTAGATTGTTTAAGTATCTTTCCATGTATTTGCTGACCATTTGTTTTTCCATTTCTTTAAATACATGTTAATCCTTTTTTGTTTCTTTGAGTGTATGTTAATATTTCTTATTATTTTTCTACTTAATGCTTATCTTTTTAATATTAGTCTTCCTTTCTTTTAAAAAAATCATTTCTGGATAAAAAGATTTCATTGGTTATATATATTGCAAATATTTTCTACTAGTTTGTAATTTATCTTTTCAATTTCTTAGTAGTGTCCTTTAATGGAAAGATTTTAAAATACAATTTTATGTCATTAGATTGTCAATGTAACTTTAAATATTTCTTTGTATAATAAATTGTTTCTTACTCTGAGGTAAAAAAAAATTAAAAAATTCTACCTGTCACATTTTTAATTCCTCTAAAGCTAACTTTTGAGATTGATGTAAGTAGAAATTCAACATTATTATTTTTTCCCTGTAGATAGAGAATGGTCCCAGTTTCGATTATAGAATAGTCTCTCTTTCCCCCAAGTGGACTGAAATGCTACCTCTGTCAAATACCAAATCTTCGCATATCTGGTAAGATTGCTAGGTTTCTCTACTCTCTTCTATTGTTTAACTGGTTTATCTCTGAACCACTACATTGCTTTAATTACTATAGGTCTATAGAAGTCCTTATTTTTAATAAAACAAGTTCTTTCATCTTGATTTTTAAAAGAATTTCTGTTAGCATCCTTGGCCTTATGTATTGCTTCCACACAAATTTTAATAAATTTTAGGATGAACTGATCAAATTCTACAAATAGTCATAATAATGTTTTTATTAGAATTCATTTAATTTATAGATTAAATGAAGAGCAACGACATCTTTAAATATTGAGATGTTTTATTCATAACGTTTCATTTCTTTATTTTTCAGGTCTTCTTTTATTTTCTTCAATATAATTTTTAATGCTCTCTCCATATCTGTTTGCGATAGATAAATGACTGTGCATCTATATAATATATAAACAACTGTAGTTTTGTTTTCTTCTTCCCAAAGTTTGTAATTTTCCTTGCTTTTATTGAATGAGATGTTTAAATTAAATATTTCCAATTAATGATCATTAGTGCATAGGAACTTTTTCTACTTTTTAATATGTTGATATTTTTCCAACATTCTTGTAAATCATTAATAATTTTTTTAAAGTGTGTTTGAAAATTATTTTAGATTTTTCTATAAACTATATACTGTATAAACAACTGTAGTTTTGTTTTCTTCTTCCCAAAGTTTGTAATTTTTCTTTTGACTTGGTTATCTAGAACCTCCCTTATAATGCCAAACAGAAGTGGCAGCAGTGAATATCTCTGTCTTAATAAGAAAGTTTGTGGGGTGTGCAGATATCTTTTTCATAAAGTGATTTGAGTTCCTCCGGGTATATTCCCAGTAGTGAGATTGTGGGCTAGTATGAGAGGTCGATTTTTAGATCTTTTAGAAATTACCAAATTATTTTCCCCAAAGTCTGTACTAGTCTACACTCCCACCTACATTGTAGAAGTGCTCCCTTTTCCCTGCATCCTCTCCAGCATCTGCAGTTTTTTGAGTTATTGATGATGGCCATCCTGTCTGGGGAGAGCGAACCTATTCAGTAAATGGTACTGGGAAAACTGGCTGGCCACATGCAGAAGATTAAAACAAGACCCCTACTTATCACCATACACAAAAATCAACTATAAATGGATCAAAGACCTAAACGTAAAACCTTAAACTATAAGAACCCTAAGAAAACGCAGGAGACACGCTTATGGAAATTGGAACTGGCAACCAAAAGTGCCAAGTACATAGGCCATAAGATGTAATATAGACAAGTGGGACTTCATCAAACTGACAAGCTTCTGCAAAGCCAAAGAAACCATCAAGAGACAGCCCACAGAATGGGAAAAAATTCTTTGTCAACTGTATATCTGACAAAGGCCTAACATCTATGATCTACAAGAAACTCAAACATGCTGAAAAAAACAAAGCAAACAGCCCTATTAAAACAGTGGGCAGTTTGTTTTTTTTTTTCCTTTTGGCATGTTTGAGTTCCTCATAGATCCTAGATGTTAGACCTTTGTCAGATAAACAGTTGGCAAATATATTTTCCCATTCTGTGGGCTGTCTCCCTGCTCTCTTGATGGTTCCTTTTGCCTTGCAGAAGCTCATTAATTTGATGAGGTCCCACTTGTCTATTTTATTTCTTTAGGTATTGGCCTTTAGGGTTCTGACTAGGAATTGGTTCCCAGTTCCAATTTTCATAAGGGTATCTCCTGCGTTTTCTAAGATTCTTATAGTTTGAGGTTTTTTACATTCAGGTCTTTGATCGATTTAGAGTTAATTTTTGTGTATGGTGATAGGTAGGGGTCCTGTTTCAATCTTCTACATGTGGTCAGTTTTCCCAGCACCATTTACTGAATAAGTTCTCCTCTCCCCAGTGGTTGTTGTTGGAGGCTTTGTCAAAGATGAGTTGGTTGAGGAATTGAGGCTTGGCTTCCGGAATCTATCCTGTTCCATGGGTCTATCTATGTGCCTGTTCTTGTACCAATACCAGATTGTTTTGATTACTGTAGCCTTATAGTAAAGTTTGAAGTCTGGAAGTGTGATACCTCCTGCTTTGTTTTTTTTTTTTTTTGCTAAGGATTGTTTTGGCTATTCGTGGTCATTTATGTTTCCATATGAATTTCTGTATTTTCATTTCCAGGTCTGAGAAGAATGATGTTGGTAGCTTAATGGGTATGTGTTGAATCTGTAGATTGCCTTTGGTAGGATGGACATCTTAACAACGTTGAGTCTTCCTATCCATGAGCATGGAATATTTTTCCATTTGTTTGTGTCTTCTTGGATTTCTTTGAGCAGTGTTTTGTAATTTTCACTGTAAAGGTCTTTCAATTCTCTGGTTAGGAAGATGCCGAGGTATTCCATTTTTTTTTGGTGGCTACTGTGAATGGAATTGTGGTTTTCTTTGGATCTCTGCCTGCTTATTGTTGGTGTAAAGGAATGCAACAGTCTTTTGCACATTTGTTTTGTACCCTGAGACTTTCCCAAATTCCTTTATCAGTGCAAACATGTTTTTGACAGATTCTCTTGATTTTCAAGGTATAGGATTATATCATCGGCAAAGAGGGATAAGTTGACTACCTCTTTTCCTGCTTGGATACCCCTGATTTCCTTCTCTTGTGTAATTGCCTGAGCTAGGACTTCCAACCCAATATTGAACAAGAGGGATGAGAGTGGGCGGTCTTGTCTTGTTCCACATTTCAGGGGAAATGATTCTAGTTTCTGATCACTTAGCAATATGTTAGCTGTGGGTTTGTCATAAATGGCATTTACTATTTTGAGGCATGTTCCTTCTATACCTAGATGCTTGAGGGTTTTTTTAATCAAGAAGTGGTGCTAGATTTTATCAAAAGCTTTTCCTGCATCTAATGAAATAATCATGTGGGTCTTGCTTTTACATCTGTTGATGTATTTAATGACATTCATGGTCTTGTGAATGTTGAACCAGCCCTGCATCCTGGGGATGAAGCCTACTTCGTCATGGTGGATGATATTTGAGGTGTGTTTTTGGATTCAATTTGCTAGAATCTTGTTGAGGATTTTTGCATCTATTCATAAGGGATATTGGCCTGTAGTTCTCTTTCTTTGTTGGATCTTTACCCGGTTTGGGTATCAGTGTAATGTTAGCTTTGCAAAAGACATGAATAGACACTTTTCAAAAGAAGATATACAGGCATCCAACAGACACATGAAAAAGTGCTCAGCCTCACTCATCATAAGAGAAATGCAAATCAAAACCACACTGAGATACCACCTAACCCTTGTAAGAATGGCCATCACTAATAAAACAAACAACAGATGCTGGCAAGGATGTGGAGAAAAAGGAACGCTTCTACACTGCTGGTAGAAATGCAAACTGGTGCAGCCTCTTTGGAAGTCAGTGTAGCGATTTCTCAAAGAACTAGAAATTGACCCTCCATATGACCCAGCAATTTCCCTATTGGGAATATGCCCAGAGGAACTCAAATCAATCTACCAAAAAGATACCTGCACATGTATGTTTGCTGCAGCTCTATTCACAATAGCAAAAACATGGAACCAACCATGTTGCCCATCGAAGCTGGACTGGATTAAAAAAATGTGGTACATATACATGATGGAATATTATGCAGCCATAAAGAAGGACAAATATATGGACTTTGCAGCAACTTGGATGGATTTCGAGTTGATCACATTCAGTGATTTATCACACAAAAAAACAGAGTTCCATATGTTCTTACTCATAAATGGAACTTGAACAATTATAATGCTATATAAAGCAACTGGCAGTAGTGGGAAACTGTCAGGGGAGGGAGGGTGGGATTGGCAGTTGAGAGAAACTGCTAGGGGAGGGAGAGGAATGTCTCATCAACAAGAGTACTTGCATGATCAATGTTTGTGTACCTAACCTTGAAATGTACCCCACATCTTTATAATAAATTTTTTTAAAGTATGAACCAGTAAAAAAAAGTGGGTAAAAGATATGAATAGACTCTTCTTTTTTTTTCTTTTTTGAGTTGGAGTCTCACTTGGTTGCCCATACTGGAGTGCAGTGGCCGCTCCCGGCCACCGCAGCCTCACCTGCTGGGCTTCGGCGATCCTTCCGCTTCAGCCTTTCGAGTAGCCAGAATTACAGGCAGAATAGACTCTTAAAAGAGGATATACGAGCTGCCAACAGATACATGAAAAAATGCTCGGCCTCAATAATCATCAAATAAATGCAAATTAAAACCACACTGAGATACCACCTAACTCCCGTCTGGATGGCCATCATCAATAATTCAAAAAACAACAAGTGCTGGAGAGGATGCAGGGAAAAGGGAATACTTCTACACTGTTGGTGGGAGTGAAAACTAGTACAAACTCTGGGAAAACAGTTTGGCGATTCCTAAAAGATCTAAAAATTGACCTTCTATATGCAATCCCCCTTCTGGAAATGTACCTGGAGGAACTCAGATCACTCTATGTAAAAGATACTGCACATACATGTTTATTTCAGCATTATTCACAATAGCAAAAATATGGAACCAACTGTGCTGTCCATTGAAAGTGGACTGGATTTTTTAAAATGTGGTACATATACACAATGGAATATTATGCAGCCAAAAAGAAAGACAAAATTACGAACTTTGCAGCAACTTGGATGTACTTAAAGTCTGTAATACTGAGTGATATGTCACAGAAACAAAGAAATGAGTACCACATGTTCTCACTCATAAGTGGACCCTAAACAATTATCGTAATACTACAAAAAAGAGATTGCCAGTAGTGGGAACTGCCAGGGGAGGGAGAGAGGAACAGTTTGTCAATAAGGGTACCTGATCTCAAACCAGGTAAAGTGGGGACCAAAGGGAGGCCCAAATTTCACCTGTACAATGACCAATTGTTTACCCAACCCTGAATTGTACCCCACATCTTTAAAATAAAAATTAAAAAAAGAAAGGAATGCTATAATAAAATACCTTAGACAGTGTAACTTATGAAAACTCAAATTTAATTCTCACAGTTCTAGAGTCTGGGAGCCCAGTATCAAGATGCCAGCAGATTGCAGATTCAGTTTTTAGTGAGGCCCTGTTTCTTTGTTCACAGATGGTGCCTCTGGCTGTTCCTTCATATGGCAGAAGGAGCCAGCTACCTCCCTGTGATCTCTTTTATCAGGGTACTAGTCTCATACCTAATCATTCCCTCAGAAGCCCACCACCTGATATCATCACCTGAGGGGTTAGGTTTCAAATTCAAAATGTGAATTTTGGAGGTGAGCCAGGAACATCAGAATTCTGACCATAGCAGGTAGTTTCTTTCTATTCTTACTTTTCTACCAAAATTTTTCTACCAAAGGTTCTGACATTTTTTTTACAATAAATATGTTTGTAGATATTAAGCATTGTTTTGTTCATATGCTGATAATCATATAGGTTTTCTTCTTTAATATATTATTGTGATCAATTGCGTTATTGATTGTTCATATGTTAAGCTATCTGTGCTTTCTCGGGTTAGGCTAAACTTGTTGATAGTGCACTATTTTTTATGCATTGCTAGATTTGCTTTTATACTATCTTGTTAAGAAGTTTTGCATCTTAGTTCATGGGTGAAATTAGCTAGTAACTTCTTTTTGTTTTTGTTCTTTTGTCACTTTTTGTTTTGGTTATCTCGCATCTTTTGGGGTTTTTTTGAGTCAGAGTTTCACTCTGTCGCCCAGGCTGGAGTGCAGTGGCACCCTCATGGACATCACAACCTCGACTGCTGGGCTCAGGCAATCCTTCTGCCTCAGTCTTTTAAGTAACTGGAATCACGGCATGCACTACCATGCCAGGCTAATTTTTTGATTTACTGTAGAGATGAGGTCCCGCCAAGGTGCCCAGGTTAGTCTCAAATCCGTGGGCTCAGGCAATCCTCTCGCCTTGGCCTCCCAAAAATGCCGGGTGGGATTACAGGCATGAGCTACCATGCCCAGCCTTATCTTACTTCTTTAAGTGACCTGAGAAGCAGTTTCTTTTTCCTCTTCATTAGAAAAGTATAGGAATTTAAATGTCCTGTCATATAAAGTTTGATATAACATGCCTATAAAGCTATATGGGATTGATGTTGATTGTGGAAAGAATTATTTTATAGTTGTAGAAGTTTTCAATCGATTTCTACTGAGTAAATTTTAAGAAGGATATATACTTTTTCTTCTGTTTTTAGATGAGCTACCTTTCCTCAGTGCTTATCAGTTTCACCACATTTAAGTGCATGGTCATATTTGTCCTACCTTTCTTCAGTGCTTATCAGTTTCACCACAATTAAGTGCATGTTCGCTGAATAGTATGTTAGGATTTCTAAGTCTATGAATTTGTGGTTTTCACTAGTACTAGAATACTTAAAGCTACTGCCTCCTCAAATTGTACTTGTCCTCAAATTTTTATCTTTTTTCCTTCTGGAATTCCAACTAGATGTATGTTAGGCCATCACTTTATCTTTTGTGTCTTCGAAGGTCTTTTATGTTTCTCAACTTTTCTCTTTGTGCTATAAACTGAGGATATACTTTTAGATTCACCAATTCTTTTTTTATCAATGTCTAATCTGCTATTATTCAAGTCTAATCTGCTATTATTCAAGTCGTTTGAAAATTATAACTCATTTAATTATATTATTTCTTATTTCTAAAATTACTAAATCACTGTTGCTTATTTTCAAATTGTTTTGGTCATATATATTTTTTAAAGACAGGGTCTCTTTCTCTTGCCCAGGCTGGAGTGCTGTGATAGCTCATAACAGAGTGCTGTGATAGCTCATAATAGCTGTGATAGCTCATAACAGACTCAGATTGCTGGGTTCAAGCTATCTTTCCACCTCAGCCTCCCAAGTAACTGTGACTACAGGTGTGCACCACTTCATTCATTTTTAAAATTTTTTCAGCCGGGCTCGGTGGCTCAGCCTGTAATCCCGCGCCTTTGGGAGGCTGAGGTGAGTGGACTGCCTGAGTCCGCGGGTTCGAGACCCGCCTGGGCAGCGAGACCTCATCTCTACAATAAATCAAAAAATCAGCCGGGTGTGATAGCGCATGCCTGTAATTCCGGCCACTCGGAAGGCTGAGGTGGAAGGATCGCCGGAGCCTAGCAGGTCGAGGCTGCGGTGGCCAGAAGCGGCCACTGCACTCCAGTCTGGGTGACAGAGTGAGACTCCAACTCAAAAAAAAAAAATTTTTTTTTTCACTAAGGCTGGGTTTCACTTTGTTGCCCAGACTGGTCTCAAACTCCTGGTTTTAAGCAATCCTCCAGCCTCAGCCTTCTGGGGTGCTGGAAGTACTAGCATGAACCATTTTTGTGTGCCTGGCTCATATTTTATTAACTGTGTCTGGCCCATATTTTATTAACGTGTCACTTGCTCATTTTCCCCATTTTTTCTATTATTTCTTTTTAACATTTCATGCAAAATTATTTTATATTTTGTGCCTGGTAATTTCAATATCAGAAGTCCTTGGGGATCAATATCTGCTGCTTATGACTTTTAATTTATCTCGGTCATAATAAATTATTTGTGTGTTTATCATAAGCTTTAATGAGTTTAACGAGTATATGAGTTTATCATGAGTCTTAATTTGTTGAACTCAATACGTGTGGGAATTATGAAGGCCTAACGGGTGATGCTTTCCTGTAGAGAAGATTCACATTAGCTTCTGCATGGAACAAATAAGTACTTGATTCCTGGAAGCACAGTAGCCCTCTTGTGAAGATTAACTTCCCCATCTTCTAGGGACCCAAAAGCTAATCTAATAACAGAGCAAATACAGACTGAGAATTCTTATTCAAAATGCTTGGAACCAGAAGTGTTTCAGATTTTTTTTGTTTCATTTTGAAATGTTTGCATTCATATAATATGTATCTTGGAAATGGGATACAAGTCTAAACACAAAATTTGTTTATGTTTTTATATGCATGACCTGAAAGTGATTTTTATGTAATATTTTTAATAATTTTGTGCATAAAACAAAGTTTTTGTACACTGAACCATCGGAAAGCAAAGGTGATGCTATCTCAGTCATTCATGTAGATAATCTGTGGTTATGTGGCAGTGGAGGGTGAAGAATGAGCAAAATAGGCTTTTTTTCCCCTGAAGTTTCATGTCCTCCACTTGAAGTATAACTATTAATTTATAATTATTCAGTCTGAAAGGCAGAATTTAATACATTCTAAGTTATTTTTCTTATTTACTTCTATCACATTTCATAGATGTGGACTATCAGGACTTGTTTGGGGGGCATTGTGAGGTGTCTTATCATTATTGAAGACATCATTTACTTCAAGATATTTCCAAATGACATAAGAAGTAAAATGTGTAGATTGCTTGTTTTTCTTACTCTTGATTTATCTCTTAAGTCACAACCTAGAGAACAAGCTATCTAGTGTTCCAAATCATTGCAAAAATAATATCTAACTGCCTGACTCTGAGATAAAAAATACAGGCATGATGCTACCACTTTTTCCTCACTTGTTCATGGTGGACTTCAGAAGCTGCTTTTCCTCAAAGTCTAGATGCAATCTCTAAATCCTCATCAACATGACATCCTGAGAAGTCACTTCCAACTGGTCAGCATTGATATGTGAATTAAAACAGAATTGCCATTTCTAGTTTACCTAACGATATAAATGTAAGTAGAGATTGCAGCACCCTTCAAATATTACATATCTTACAGACTTTGTGCCCTTAGTTCCAGGGTTAGTAGGAAGGATTTAATGAAAATATGAAGACTATGTAAAGATTCACGAAAAGTATTTTTTTCTAATTTTAGTATACTGTGGCTTTAAGACAGCAGATCTGAAGTTCTGCCTTTGTCACTATCACCTGTAATTATAGGTGTCTTTTTGGAGATCTGCTGGATTTCCTCATAGTCTTCTAATGAGACAGGGATGACACAATTTAACACCTCTAGTTTTCTGTGGAATCTGTTTATATAAAGAAGAATGCAGTTGCATGGGACTGTAAAATCAAGAGGTAGTACCATTCAAGAGGGGAGGGCATCTGGCTCATCTTACACCTCTCCCTGGAATGAGGTGATGGAGAGTGGAGCAGAACACACAGAGGAAGGCCATGCATCAAAAGTGTGTGGGGCTGATCACCCAGACAGTGGTCTGTGATGAGGCCATAGGTCTACATGACCAAACTACAGATTTAGTCTTTGTGATTTGCCAAGGCACATAAGAGTTAGCTGAGGCCTTCTTGGAGAAATAAGAGGGTGAGCTAACAAAATCCACCCTGTGACCTCACCTTCTTCTCAGGGTTCTGCATGGCACCCAGAGGCCACAGGTGAGCACATTTGAGATTTGTGAGTCATAGGCCTTAGGACCTAGGGTTGGGAGTTCACCCCACCTCAACTCCTCCCTTACCACATCAACAACAGTCACTCACTTTGATAATTATGCTACTTTAATTAATCTTGTCCCTTTAAGATAAACTTGTTCAAAATATCAACTTCTGGATTAGTCATATCTTTTCTTCTTTGTCATTGTCATTCCTGTATAATATGTAATCAATTCTGCATCGTTTATTAGTATCTCTAAGTAGCTTTTAGTTTTGGGGTTTTATATTTTAAATGTTGGAAACTATTATAAACCTGGGCACTGTATTTCACTAAGCGAGCTTCCACTTGGTGAATTGACTCACTTTATCTAGCGGACATTTTTCAATGTTATTATGGGTAATAAAATTTTGAATAGTAAAACCATACTTAATGTGCAGGTGCTTATTATTTAAATAAATTGTGTATGATTCTTTATGCAAAACAAACATTTTTTAAATAAAGTGAACAGTCACTTGGCTAATTAATTTATCTTTGGTTCAGTATTTATATCTTAGGCTTTCTTAAACATAAACTATATCTTCTTCAATATAATTTCTGCATTTTTTCACTTGAAATTTTTGCTGCTCAAGTATTTTGAGGCCATGGTCATTTGAAATCTGAAGTTAGTATACCTACCATATGGTTCCCCTGAGCTTTATTTTTCTTATCCTAAATGTTTCCTTTGTCAATCCTACTGACCTAAGCACTGTCAAACTGGAAGCAAAGTGATGATTCTAAGTCTTTAATATTACAGAGGTTATCTTTGTAAAATCAACTGGGTAGGTATTTTCTAAATTGACCATGACTACAAGGCGATTTGAGACATTTAGGCAGCCAATTTTTTTTTAAAGGGAAAAATGCCTGTGTTTAGCACAGTAAGAAGTTTTCCTATGTAGGATGGTCAGATAAATCATATTTACAGATAACAACTGTATTCACTGTGAACACTCACGTTGAATCCCTTGACACTCTTTAACTACCCATTAAGATAATTTAAAACCTTGGTGATAATAATCATGATTTTCCACATAATAGAGATGTAGCTAGAAGCTCCCAAAAGGACAAAATATGGAACTAGAAATATCTGACAGAGAGCCGCAGTGCTCCTGGGGCGCCCACCTCCTGTCTCACCAGCACAGCTTTGTCAGTAGCATCAGCTCCTGCTTACATGCTAAGTAAGTTTAGGTGGTTCTGAGAAGCTCAGGTTTCCTCTGAAAAATGGCGAAATGGGAAGAGAATAAAAGCTTGTGCATTGTTTTGTGCTCTTAAAATGGGGTCATGACGTCTGAGTCCATACCAAGATGATGCCAGCATGGTGGAGACTGTGAGTGAAGTTTGAGTGATGTGGCTTCACACACTAACCCAAGATATTTGAAAGAAAACCCAGTTGATGGTATAAAAACTTAGCTCAGATGAAGCCTTAAGGTCAAAATGGTTTAATGACTGGTCTGGCCCTGTCCTCAGACAACTTATTAGAAGTTTCAGGTACATCTGTCTTGTTTAAATCTCTACTTCTAGTGTCTAGTATAGAACCTGATAGAAAAATGAGTTTGCAGCATATTCTTGTTGAGTAAATGAAATGTCTTTTGAAGATTTCAGACTCCTACCCATTTCCTCATCAAATGGTATTTTGATCCAATTATCAAGATGAATAGACAGAAAGAACAAGAAACAGAGAGTGAGAAAGAGAAAGAGAGAGAGATTCATATGACATTCGTGTTAAGACATAAGTAATGTAATAGCTTAACAAGTTATCTCTTCCCAGAGATGTTTTAGTAAAGGAGAGAGCTAAAAACTTAATATTTTAGTGAGAGAGACATCCCATTTTGTGAACAAGGAGACAACAGAACACCAACAAAAAAAAAGGGTCTCCTCCATATCTTTCTAATAATTTTGTATTCTTAACTTTCTATTTTGCTTCTGTTGAAGACACATGACAAATTCATATTCTCCAATTATTGTCTTGCTCTTTACCTAGGTAGGAAAAACAATTTTTTTCTCTTCACATCGTTTCCTAGTTTAATAGTTTCCTATCTAATAATTTTAGGATTCCACTACTCGGAACGTGTTTCTCATCTTGAAATAAAAGAAAATGTTTAAGCTTGAAGATTAGGCTTGATGGAGCTTGCTGGGTGTGAGTGTAAAAGGAGAAAAGGACATGCAAACCAGGGCATGAAGGATTCCTATAAGTCCGTCTGAGAAATGCAGGAGTCATATGCCCAATTGCAAAATCAACACCATCATTAAATATGCAGGAGGGTGATAACACAAAGTACAAGCCTAGCCAAAAACCACAAGCCCTGGAACAGGTTCAAACAAAACACAGACAGGAAACCACCCACCCAGGCACAGAGAGGTTAGGTGCTCACAAAAGGCAAACGGGAAAATGAGCCAAAGATAGACAGTTAAGACACTCACTCCTTGGTGAGTTCGCTCAGAACTTAGGACTTAGGAGAGAGTAGGTGAACACAAAACATTGTAGAAAAAAGCAGATTTAAAATGTGTTGCAACTCAGAAATTTGAAACAATCTTAACATTTTACTATTACTCAGGAGTTCCAAATCCCATAATAATTTTAGTTATTTATTAATTGGTTGCATTTCTGGAAACAATTTCCAACAAAATGTTTTATAGTGTGGGTTATAGATTGATAACTAAGACTTATTTTTCACTTAGACATGGGGAAAGTTTTAGTGAAGCTTTTACTATTATCCTCTCCTACCTACATTTTAACTGAGTAGTATAATATATTGGGATAATGTAGTTTGATTGTAGTGCTACTAATACCCCTTCTGCTAGAGAGCACCCGGTAAAAAAGTTAACAAATGCCAGGCTATGTTCAAAGCACTTGACATATTTTAATTGCTATTCATTTAGTAACAACCTTATGAGTTAGTGCAATTTTCATCTCCAGTTTTGAGAAGAGGAAATTGAGTCAGAGAGAGATGAAGCCATTCTGTTTGGAAGTGGCCAAGTCAGGATTACCACAATAACATAGGACTTTTAATAATTGCAAAATTAACAGTTTTTTAAATAATTTTTTTTCTGAAAATTTTATTGGATCTGGAATGTAGTCATATTAATTTTCATATTCAAAGATGTGTGAAATTTCTACTGTGTGTACCAGACATTGAGCCAGGGACTGGAGATACCAAGTTGACAGGTATCTGTATCTGTCCTTATCTAAAGATGAACAACGATGAATGACCTATCTCCATTTTCACATCCCTAACACAGCTACTAAGGGCCGGGCAGAAGTTTCCTCCTGGCCATTTCAACTTTTCTGATAGACTCAACTAGGCTACTTTGTTTACTTGACTTGTTTCTATCCTTGTAGGAAAGCAGAATATCTCTGCAGAAATATTCTCCTTCCTTGTCAAGTTGTTAACAGATCCACTTTAGCCAGTTGTTTATTTGAGCCAAGCAGCAGAAACCTGTCCAGTTTGACCCAGATGAACAGCTTCTCTTAAGGATGTAGAAGGTGGATCTGGAGTTTCCTTGTTTATCTTAAGTGAGAAGGACAAGAATATCAGTTCCTGTTGTAACGCCAACATCTCTCAGTTCAGCCCGGGGATGGGCACAGAGGTCAACCGACAAGATGCCTTTCTAATCAGAGGTATTCTATACCTCCCTTCTAAACTCGAGAGGACTCAGGAAACCCTATAGAAAGCTTTGTGTTGAATCTTTACTCCACTTACCTTCATCTTGGGTACTACACAAAGTGCCAGGTTTTGTTCCTCAGCTCAGGGTTCTTGGAGAGTAAGGATGATGTTTTCACATCTAAACTACTGAGTGCATATTTTGCAACACAATATAAAAAAGCACTTACCTATTGTTTCAGGTCAGGTTCCTCCAGCTACAGATTTGAGGACAAGTAATTTATTAGGAAAGCTTATAATTTTTTTCTTTTTTCTTTTTTTTTTTTGAGTTGGAGTCTCACTCTGTCACCCAGGCTGGAGTGCAGTGACACACTCACAGCCACTGCGGCCCCAACCTGCTGGTCTCTGACGATCCTTCTGTCTCAGCCTTCCAAGTAGCTGGAACCACAGACGTGTGCTACCACACCTAGCTAACTTTTGGTTGATCGTAGAGACGAGGTCTCGCCAAGTTGGCTGGGCTGGTCTCAAACCTGGTCTCAGAACTTGGGCTTATAATTTTTCTGTTGATCTAATAGTGCCAAGTAACCACCAACCCATGCTATACATGAGCATTTACGATAATCAGCATTTATTTAGCTTAGGGGTCTGTGGCACTATGCTTACTTGAGCCAGGGTCAGCTATCTTGGCTGGACCTCCTCCTATTGGGGGTTGGCTGGCTGTGAGTTGATCTGGGAAGGTCTCACATGAGATGATTGGGCTGATTTTGTTCTGCTCCACACAATTCTCCTCCTCCTAGGACAAGGGACAGAGCATAATATTCTTCTCATGAAGATGACAGAGGGCAAGAAAAAGAGGAAATAAGCAAGTAGATTTTAGAGTCTCTGCTTTTGTCATGTCTGCTATCACTCCAGAAAAGTCACAAAGTCCAAGAATCAGATGTCAAGACTAGCAAGAATGAACTAAAACAATTAGAATTTGGTTATAAAAAACCACCATGAAAGAAAATGGAAAGTGATCTTGGAAAGGCTAGGACAGCTATGAGACTATGATGCAAATCTGACCTGCCTGAATGAGAGAGGGAAGGAAACTTGAGTGGCAGTATCCTAGACTGTTTATCAATTTAAAAATACTGTGGCAAGGACATTGAAAAGTCCTCAAGCCAAAGTTGGTCATCAACCTGTGTGTCCCAAGAATGAGCGGTCATTGACTGGGAGTAGTTTATAGGAAGTGTTTCCTCAGTGGAGAGGCAGTGATGAATTTTAGATCATAGCAGCTGGAGGCTGAGGCCCCTGGACAATGTCCTTCATGTAGTTGGAGGCCTCTGAAGAACAATCTCATACCTTCTACATAAGTCCAACCCAGATTCAAAAGGTGAGGAAATATATTCTCTCTTTAGTGAGAGGAATGACAAGGTCACATGGCAAAGTATATGGATACAGAGAAGGGTGAAACTTTGGGATCACTGATATAACCAGTCTACTATAGGAGGTGAATATTATTAGAGAAATGAGGCAAGGAAAGGAAGCAGCTCACAGAGTGTGTCACCAAAGTAGTCACTGTTGTTAGAGATCAGAGCTTAATCCAGTGACACATTTCTACCAGCCAGTGTAAAACACCCACTGCAGAGAGTCTCATCCAAAGGGCAAGGGAGATGATGGGTATTTATAGTTCAGTTTGAATGGAATTTACATAGGAATACAGGAATCATGGAAGATAAACATCTAGGGAGATCAAGGGACAGATAATGGAGAGTCTTGTCTTCTGGGTTAAGAAGATTCTTGTTTATTGGTAGGAAGTAGTGAGAAGCATGTGAACATTTTAAGGCATAATTAGGGTTTTATATAATGTAAAGATTGATTTGACAGTGGAGTGAGGATGGATTGCATTAAGAAGGGATAAGAGGAAAGGAAACCAGTTATGAGTCAATTACAAAAGTTAGAAAGCCATAAGAAGCTTAAACAAGAGTTTAAACTAGGTTATCATCAATGGAAAGAGATAAAGGTGAATTTGGTAGATATGGAGGGCAAAGACATGGTGGATGGTAAGAACTAGAGAACTAGAAGAGTCAAAGACTACTGGGAAGGTTTAGCCTGTGTGCATGAAGGAATGGAGGGGCTTAGGAAAGGAATGCTAAAATTAGGAGAATAAAATAACAAAAAATTATGCTTGGTGGAGGAAGACTAGGGACATTAGATGGTTAGTTTGGTTTTGCTCTTGTTGGGTTGAGGTGCTGAGAGAACTGACAGTTGTAGATTTTTGCAGGTAGTTGAACATGCAAAACTGAAGCTCAGCTGAGTGTCAGACCTAAAAATGTAGATTTGGAAATCATTCCAATGACACCAATGGCTGTTGCCAGCCATGAAAAAGGGAAGAAGTTATGTGGAAAAGTTCTCACAGGCTTGAAGGCCATGAAGACACTTCCTAGACCTGACTCATCAGAGAAGAAATGACTTCCCTTTGTGCTCAGGGCTGACTCAGCACTTTCTCCTATCTGAAACTAACCAAAGCACCAGAAGCAAACAGCACACAACAAAAGGCTGAGGGAGAATGGATAAACTTCAGAGATTTGTCTTCTTTTATCCAAGTCTCTACGGACTCCTGAGCCTGGTTTTTTTTTTTTTTTTTGCAGCTTTTATTCAGTTGTGATCATGTTTTTTCTCCATCTTCTTTTATCTGACTCATTTGCAAAGATTTGTGAACCCTATCATGAATTTATCTTTGAAAACTAATACCCACCAGAATGCTGCTTTTCCAAATTATGTCAGGATTAGAAGAAAAAACATGCAAGATATATGAGTTAGATGGATAAATTCTTCGAGGTAAATGGTATTTATACTTAAACCCGGTTTGTGACTGTATACCAAATGCAAATACTAGTAGAAATTCCCTGGTCTTTGCAGGACAGGTCTAAATAGGACGAGGGCAACATGGGTCTTCTGATAACTGATTCATGGAAGATGTGATCCTTATTGACAGTGCTGGAGATAGCTCACTTCAAAGTCCCTAACAAAAAATGTTTGTTGCTGATCATCTGCCCTGCATGCCTGAAAATCTTTCTTCTACCCACATACAAAGCCGTCTGCGCCACTTGCAAGCATTCTTGATTATACTCATAGCTATGCCCATGTAGAATCCGCTCAAGTTCATGGATGCATGTTCTCTTCCATGGAATAATATTCCAACATTTACTCATGCTGTGCTATGTATCAGCTTCCTTCCCAAACAATTATGTGTTTATGAATAATTGTAACAGTAGCTACTCTACATGAAGTATTTCTTATTGTCAAGCTCTGTACTAAGCATTCTATCTATGTTACTTCATTTTCATCTTTACAATAACCCTGTGAGGTAGACAGTCCTTTTATTAGGTGACATTAATAACTCGCCAAAAGATATAGGAATAGAAAGTAGCAAAGCCAGGAATAGCACATATAGCTTCCCATTTATTGAAGATAATATGTAAACATGCACATATAGTGTTTTTGAAGCCATCTCTGTCATATTTCCTAGATTTTTAAGCCTGGTTATAAGCTACTCACTTGATATTTTGTTTTTATATGACCTCTCAAACTTGCAATTAATTTGGTAAATAATGAAAGTTGACAGTGGTGGGTAGCTCTGCTACTTAATTAGGTCACAAAGTTCTGATTGTTTACCTTATTTTGTCAGTTTTTTATAAAATGGTATCTTAGGTACCACTGGTAATCATTACTCCAGGTACATGTGAAACAGCAAAGTAGCAAAGATAAGAATAATGCTGCCTCATAGGCAGGGAAACTACTGCCTCCAAGACTGTGCTATTTCTGATTACCTAAGGTAGGAGGAATCTGAATTGGATCTGTTTTTTTGCCCTACTAAATTCCCTTGTATAATTAGACATTGACTTAACAGTGTTACAGTTCTCCATGGACCAGGTGATATGGACAAAAGGCCAGAAGAGATATTATCTTTTCAGAGTAGGCTGGCCACCAAGGGGATCTGAAAAGAATAAATTTCCTGGTCAAAGTACGACAGTCCAGAGTTTGGCCTTCAGCTATATTGGCTTAGATACCAGAATGCCAGAATGTATAAGCATATAGAAATGGATCCAGTTCTCAGAATCGATTTAATTAATTTTAAAACATAAATTGTAAAATCAGGATGCAAATTTCACTGCATTTCCTAATGTTACATTGCAATTTCTTTAAACATTCCAACATTTTTTTTTTACAGTGGAAACATTCATTTAATAAGGTGGTGCTTCTTTTTCTTTAAGGTTGTTTTAGAATAAGTGGTACATGCTATAGTCAGAATTTCTACACTGAGAAAATACAGCAATTAACATGTGAAATATGTCCCCAAAAAACTAGGATTCTTTGGCCAGTGCACTCTGCCCAAGTTGGCAAGAGACACGGAAAGCATATTTATAATCAGAAGGTTGTCTGGTAAACATGGGATCCAACCAAAGAGAGATTGTTCTCTGATATAAAAGTTTTTAAAAATCAGACTGATTATGAACTTTGCAGCAACTTGAATGGATTTAGAATCCATCATACTCAGTAATCTATCACAGAAATAGAGAACCGAACATCATGAGTTCTCACTCACAAGTGAATCCTGAACATGCGCAGCAGCGGAATACTGCTGGGGTGGGTTGGGGGCACGTAATATCATTAAGGGTACCTGATCCTAAACCAGGGAAAGGGAGGACCAGTGGGAGACCCAAACTTCACCTGCACACAGACAACTTATATACCTAATTCTGACTTGTATCCCACATTTTTACAATAGAATAAAGTAAAAAAAAAAATTCAGGCTGAGACGATTTCATGCATCCATCTCTATGATGAGAAAGCAAGTCATGCTAGCTCCTTGAAGGGCACTTGATGACCTTCGCAGTAGCACAGATTGGTGCTGAGCATCCATTCTCACCTCTGTCTAGTGGGCATTTCTAGGGTTCTGGAGGTGAAGTAGACTCTCTTATGTTACATTGGTGCAATCTTTGGGAGAAACGAGAAGCTGAGGCCATTTTCATTTTCTGGTGCCTGTGACTGTTTTCTGCTAGCAGCAGTGTCCCAGCCTCCAGCCCCCCTCTTTGAGACCTAGTTGTGCTGGTGGCAGCTTTTGGACTCCTGTGTTATCACCATAATGGGATGTTTTGGAATGAAAGAATGTTGGTAGTGAGTCAATTTCTAGTACTGAACCCTGCCTTAATACAGTGACTTCCCTTGGAAAGTCACGGTCTTTATTTTGTTATGTTCACTTATCAAGTCAGGTGTCAGTCAGCTTTTGACAACCTGCAAGCCATCTTTTAAAAGGTTATTTAAGTACTTTTCTTCTCTGTCTTATAAGATATTGAGTCTACTTTTGACCCTTGGCGAGCAAGGTTATTGCCAAATTCTGAGGAGCATCTAATTTTTACCTCCATTACAATCTAAAGAAATAAATAAAACATGTGCTGGGAAGATATTTCAACACATATTACAGGCGTAGTCGCCACAGGTGAGTGATGGCGAACATCACCAAATGTGAAAATACATCACATGATGATACAATTGCAAGCTCTTATATAATTATTGGGATTTATACTCTTTTTTTTCTCTACAAGTTAAACTACTTTACACCAGAGTCATTTCTTACTTATTTACGCTTGTTTCCCTATAAAACAATCACTAGTTTTTTTATTTGCAGAAGAACAACCTCAACGGATTAGCAGTGCTGTATTGTATAGAGAAGTTTAGCCATTTTATGCATGTCACAACTAACACAGGCCAAGGCTATAAAGAAGGATAATTGTTTATTCATATGACCAAGGAATACATGACTTGAAAGATCTAATATTTTGCATAGATTACTTTCCTCTTCTAAACTCAAGATAATATCAAAAATGACATTTCCAAATGAAAATGATAAGATGTGACTCCCTCCCCCTTCCTTTCAAAACCATGAGATCCATCTGAGGTAAGACCATTTTGCCCTTAACCCAGCACTGGATATTCCATCTATTGTTAATCAAGAAGGAATTCACTGACCAACCGATCACTTGCTTCTCAGGAATCAACAATTATTTCTACCTTTTAAACAGCTAAGATACATCTATGCCTATAATACAGCACTCCTATTCCTTCTTATCTCCCGTCACAGCTCCTTGTTTCTATCTGCTCATTATATTTAATTAGGTTTAAATTAGCAAACCATGGCTACAATCCTCCAGTTCACCAGAACAGGTAACTCTAGCTTATACAGACAACCCCAGGCTTTGTCTGCTTGGGAACACTTTTTAAAAATAACACAGTTCTTAAGAAAAAAAGAGAGGAGGAAACATTAGAAGCTGTGTACTGGGTCTGACCCACCAGGCATGCACCTATTTTATGTCATTATTTTTTTATGATTGGGAAAGTCCTAGCAGCTTTTGTATAAGAGAGAGTGTGTGAACTTAGTGAGGTAATCTTGACAGGATGTGTCCCCAACTCTCTTTAATGACTCATTATAAATTCATTTTCCATCACGATATCTAAACTGCACTTTGACTTTGTTTTGTTCTCACTTTGTACAATACCTTAGAATGTTTATTACTATACAGACTTTGTGGTTATTGTGGTTGTAAACTTTTCTGCTTAGAATCCTGTGTTTTGGAATTCACTAAGCAAGACCGTGTCCATTTTTTAAGAGGGAGAAGATGGTAGTTAAAAAAATAAAAAACAAGAGTGTACGTTTAAAAAGGCACAGGAGCCGGGCTCGGTGGCTCAGTCTGTAATCCCGCGCCTTTGGGAGGCTGAGGTGAGTGGATTTCCTGAGCCCACGAGTTCGAGATCTGCCTGGGCAGCGAGACCTCATCTCTACAATAAATCAAAAAATCAGCTGGGCGTGGTAGCGCATGCTTGTAATTCCGGCTACTTGGAAGGCTGAGGCGGAAGGATCGCCGGAGCCCAGCAGGTCGAGGCTGCGGTGGCCGGGAGCGGCCACTGCACTCCAGTCTAGGCAATCGAGTGAGACTCCAACTCAAAAAAAATAAATAAATAAAATAAATAAATAAATAAAAAGGCACAGGAGACAGTGACAATAGAAAGTAAAAAATAATAATAATTTCCCATTTTTACCCCCATTCTCTTCTGTCTGTTAATGTTTGCCTTTTCCTTAACTCTCTTTGGTTTAACAATCAGGCTATCTCCCATTCCCATTTTTTCTGCATAGTTTTCTTTATTCCTTTTGAAGCCGAAGACATTGATGGGTAATTTAATATCATAGGTACCGTGTGCTCTGAGACAAGAACACAAAAGTGGCAGTCGTGTTTTTTTATTCATTTTTTTGTTACTCATATGTTTATTATTTATTTTTGTTTTAAAGGTGTGGGGTATAATTCAGGATTAGTCATGCAAGTGGTCATTGTACAGGTAAAGTTTGGGCCTACCTTTGGTCCCCACTTTGCCTGGTTTGAGATCAGGTAACTTTTTTGTTTTTGTTTGTTTGTTTGTTTGTTTTGAGTTGGAGTCTCACTCTGTAGCCCAGACTGGAGCGCAGTGCCCGCTCCCGGCCACGGTATCCTCGACCTGCTGGGCTCTGGCGATCCTTCCGCCTCAGCCTTCCTAGTAGTCGGAATTACAGGCACGCGCCACCACGCCCGGCTAATATTTTGATTTATTGTAGAGATGAGGTCTCGCCTGCCCAGGCGGGTCTTGAACCCGCAGGCTCAGGCAATCCACTCACCTCAGCCTCCCAAAGGCGTGGGATTACAGGCTGAGCCACCGAGCCCGACTTTGGTACCTTTTTTGATGTTATGTGCCCCCCCAACCCCGGCAGTTTCCAGCTACTGCCAACCCTTTCTTAAAGTATAATGGTAAATGTTCAGGGTCCACTTATGAGTAAGAACATGTGGTATTCAGTTCTTTGTTTCTGTGATAGATCACTCAGTATTACAGACTCTAAATCCATCCAAGTTGCTGCCAAGTTCATGTTTCTCCACTCATGTTTGAGCTTTTACAGCATGCAGGATGCTAGTCTCAGAAATAACCATCACCAGACCATCTCTAAACCAGTGTATTTTTGTATAAGTTTCCTGCTTCTAGGAAGCTTTTATTGTCATTTCCACCTACAGTAGCATCCATTCGCTTGCCTTTATTCTGTTCTTTATATGTGAGGAGTTCATTCTTTTCACATCTCAAAGTTTTCAATATTTGAAAAATGTATCACATCTTCCATAAGTCCCTTACCCTCAAGCTAAGGATCTCATTAGGCATGCATTTAGGCTCTTCATTACCTGGGTCATTTTTTTTCTAGTTTGTCAAAGTCCTTAAAATAGAGTGCTGGAAACTGTGAAACCCCTTTATATTTTTACCTCCATTGATCCAGAAAGAATACTTTTAAAAATTGCAAATTAACAGTCTCTGTCTTTTCATCTTCTTGCTATACATTGATGCTAAGGTCAACTAAGATTTCCATATCTTTTTTTAGAAGTCATGTTTCTCTCATATTTTTTGTGTAATTTTGTTTTTATTTTACATATAAGACTTTAATTATTTTTATTTTATTTAACTTTTGACTTTTTTTCAGCTCCCAATTCCTTGTTGTTAACTTTTTTTTAATCTTTAATTTGTCAGTTTATTTGGCCACACCATTAATTTTGATAACAATATTTTCAACAACCCTGAGAACAAGAACATTGTAGCTATAGAATGTGGTCCAAGTGACTGTTCAACACAATGAAATTGAACATGAACAGATTAGGGCTCTGTAAAGTCATGCTAGAGAATTACCTATCAAAGAGTACCTTATTCTTATAGTTTCCAAAGACAATTACATTTTCCCTTGATTAAAATCAATGCCTGATCTTTATATACAGCATATACAAGCAAAAGTCGTTCTTCTGTCTAAACATGACCAAGGATGCCATCTATGTGCCCTAGACTCTCTTCCATGCATGTATGCCTACATTTTAAATGGAATTATAATTGTATACACTATACTGTCAACTACTCTTTTTACCTAGTCATCTATCTTGTCCATTTAGTACATATTTTTCTTTAAAATGATGTGGTATACATACATTTTATCTTTTATTACTCCATGGTATTCCACTGTGTGAATGTCTAATTCCTTGTATAGTTATTATCTTGTTGTTGTTTGAAATAATTGCATTCAACATATTACATATCTACTGACCTTTCCCATTATACCTTTGCTGTCTGGCTAGACTAAAGATTTTGCATTCTTTCAAGTGGTTCTGGCAAGAAAGACAATACGGTGCCCTCTAAGAAAGTTTTGTGTTAGTATTGGGTTGGACTTAATCTACAAGTTTGCCTTGAGTCATTTCTTTCTGCTTTATTGCTTCTTCTAGCATTTAAACAGTAGAGGGCTCCAGTAGAAAGAATGAGACAGAGGCATGACAACAAGCACTAGCAGGTGGGAGAAGAGCTCAGTTTTCTTTCTTTCTTTCTTTCTTTTTTGAATCGGAGTCTCACTCCTTCGCCTAGGCTGGAGTACAGTGGCATGCATGTTCACTGTCACCCCAGCGTCTACTTTCTGGGCTCCAGCGATCCTTCTGCCTCAGCCTTCTGGGTAGCTGGAACTACAGACACACGCTACCACACCTGGCTAATTTTTGATTTATTGTAGAGACGAAGGCTCACCAAGTTGCCCGGCCTGGTCTTGAACCCGCGGGGTCAGCCAATCCACTCTCCTCGGCCTCCCAAAGTGCTGGGATTACATGCTGAGCCACAGAGCCCGGCCAAGGTCAGTTTTCAAAGGACATTTAATGGATCACCTCTTTTCCATTAAAATGTAATATTAACTCGTCACGATATCTTATATTCTAAGGAAAAAGCATTTTGTTTTCATTTTGTAAATGTTCTAAAAGTTGGGGAGTTGTAATGAAGCACTTGAAGACAGGTTCTTTTTTTTTTTTTAGTAAAAGATGATCCTGGGCCAGACACAGTGGCTCACGCCTGTAATCCCAGCACTTTGGGAAACAAAGGCGAGAGGATTGCCTGAGCCCAGGGATTCGAGAAAAGCCTGGGCAACTTGGCAAGACCTTGTATCTACAATAAATCCAAAATTTAGCCGGGTGTGTGGGCACACGCCTGTGGCTCCAACTACTAGGAAGGCTGAGGCAGGAGGATCGCCTGAGTCCAGCAGGTCGAGGCTGTGGTGGCAGTGAGCATGCCCCTGCAATTCCAGCCTGGGCGGCAGAGTGAAACTCCGAAACTCAAAAGTCATCCTTGAATTCTCCTGGTCTTTTACCACCTCATTCAAATAGTCAATCGACCACCAGCTTTTGTTCATTGTAGTTTCTAGCCATATTCCAAATCTATTTACCTCACTCCTTCACAGTCACCACCTCATTCACACTGGGAGTACTGCCCTCCTCCCACTCAATGTTCATTAGTTTCTTCACCAGCCTTGACCACTGCCCTGCTGGACCCCACCCCCATCTATTCTCCACACGTGGGAAGGATGATCTCTTCAAAGCAGGAGGCTAGTCATGTCACAGTTTCCTCAGGAAATGTCAGTGATTGCCTGATGTTGAAAAGATAACATGCTCCACAGAGTTCTGGTGGTCCACTGCCTGGAGGCAGCATCGTGAAGTTCGGAGCAGGAAACTAAGGACAAGATCTGCAGGACCATTTCTGCCTCTACTGCTCACCGGCTGGACCATCTTCAGAAGCTACTTAACTTCTCCTCTACGTCTCAGTTTCCTCATTAATACAGTGAGGTTAATAATGGTCTCTATCTTATGGATTTTTAAAAGAGGAATTGGAAGGGGTAATATTTGCAAACACATAACAAACCTTCTGGATGCATAGTAATGCTATACAAACGTTAGCTATTATCTCTTTAGCTTCATGTGTCACTCCTAACATCTTCCCTTTTCTTCAGCTTTCTGGATTCCAGTTACCATGTCCTTCCTCTCTTCTTCCAGTGAGCCGGACTCCTACTGACAAATCCTATGCCCAGCATATACCCTTCACCTCCATCTATTTTCTCGCTTCACCTTGTGAACTCAGACCCTACCTTCAGCCTCAGCACTCTTCGATCCTTCCCACTAGGACCTTTTTCTCTTGATCCTTCTCTTGTGATTATTTGATTAATGGTTGCCTTATCTGATAGCAAAAGGCGTCGTTTCTTTTGCTTGCCATTTTAACTTTTGTGCCTGGCACAGTGCTTGACCTAGATAGTGCTCAATAACTGCTTTGTCATAAACTTCTGTCATGTCATGTCACATCTTGCCAGCAGGTGGCACCAAAATGCATGGTATTAGTGACTAAAGTACCTTGCGGCTGAAGTGTCCTTTCTGCATAGTCTGAATTCCAAGACAGTTCAGAATGTCTGTTTCTCACTTTATTTATTTATTTATCTATTTATCTATCTATCTATTTATTTATTTGGAGTTTCATTCTGTTGCCCAGACTGGAGTGCAGTGGCCGCTCCCGGCCACCGCAGCTTCGACCCACTGGGCTCCGGCGATCCTTCCGCCTCAGCCTTCCGAGTAGCCGGAATTACAGGCGCGCGCTACCACGCTCGGCTGATTTTTTGATTTATTGTAGAGATGAGGTCTCGCCAAGTTGCCCAGGCGGGTCTCGAACCCACGGGCTCAGGCAATCCACTCACCTCAGCCTCCCAATTTTTGGAGTGCAAAAGACTTAGGAATTCCACAGAACTTTATTTTTATGTTCAAACAAATCTTACCTAGTAGTGTATAGTCTTCTGAGTTATTAAGAATTAAGATAATTTGGTATTCACACATTAAAATCATCAGGCCTCTAAAATTTGAAAATTCAAATTTAATATTTTACTAAGAAGTCCCGCGGTTAAGCAATGCTTGGCTAGAACTTCTTTTCAAAAAAAAAATTATTTCAAAAGCTTAGCGGATGCAAATAGTTTTTGGTTACATAGTTGCATTGTACCATGGTGAATAAGTCTGGGCTTTAAGTGTACCCACCACCGCCAGCTGCGCACATTGTACCTGACAGGTGACCTTTCACCCTCCCCCCTCTCTACCCTCCACCTTCTGAGTCTCCAGGTCCATAATACCATTCTCTATTTGGCTGACACTTCTAATGTGCACTCAGGTCATCTTCTCTGATCGTATTATATTAAGACTGTTTTAAGCCAGTTATTGTTTTCAATTGCCCTTGGTTTTGCGTTATTTGATTTATTTGCAGCATCGCTTCTAGGTGAGACTTTTCATGATGGCTTTGTTCCAGCGTATTTTGCTCCGCTCCGATTCTTCCCATCACAAAGTTTTGTTGAGGGTAGGGTCAGTGAAGTGGGCCATATTTTCTTTTGTTTTCCTTTTAGCTAAGTGGATCCTGGTCCACAAAAAGTTTGAGAAATGCTGCTTTTTAAAAATTATTATTAGAGACTGTGTCTTGCTCTGTCATCCAAACTGGCACGATCATAGCTTATTGCAGCCTGGTACTCCAGGTTCAAGTGATCCTTCTGCTTCTGCCTTCCTTGTCTCCGGGACTACAGGCATGCACCACCAAGCCTGGCTGAGAAATGCTGCTCTTGAACAATGTTTAGAGAAAAATGGGAATGTCTGTGTAGGGAGCTGGGGGCTGCAGGACTGTGGGGGGGAGATGATCTGGGAACCCATACCGAAATTGAAAGTGGGAAAGACCAAGGATTTCTAAAATTTAATCTCTCTTGTACAAAACTTACATTTTATTCTAGACTCAATCAAGAACCTATTTTGCTTCCAAATGACAAACAGGATTTTCCATTGTCTACCACTGAGTAAAGTAGACAGTTCTCCAGGGTGGGCCATTTCATCCTGCAGTCTGTGTTCCCGGGGCCAGCACCTCCACACGTCTCTGTTTCCTTCTGCCTTGTACAAGTATGGAGATGACAATGTCCATGAGAAGTTAGACATGTTGATGTGAAAAATTCACTCCATCTAAAAAATACTAGGTTGGCTTGTCTTTTATTTAATAAAATGAATTTTGTTTCAAAAGTTCTGAAGTTTAAAATTGGAAAAGCATAGGACTACTTTTAAGACTCCAATCATAGTCTGTCATAGAATTTGCCAGAGAAGTTTCTATATTCTGCATACTCCAGCCTCCCTTCTTCTATGGCTTTATTTTGATGAATCTGAGATATAAATGCAACAATTTTTGATAAATATTATGGCTTCTGAAAGACAGGAAAACCTGCATAAATTCAATTTATGGATAATTGCCAAGGCTTCTTTACCATAATTTCCAACTCTTAAAACATTTTACAAGCCGGGCTCGGTGGCTCAGCCTGTAATCCCACGCCTTTGGGAGGCTGAGGTGAGTGGATTTCCTGAGTCCGTGGGTTCGAGACCTGCCTGGGCAGCGAGACCTCATCTCTACAATAAATCAAAAAATTAACTGGGCATGGTAGCGTATGCCTGTAATTCTGGCTACTTGGAAGGCTGAGGTGGAAGGATCGCCAGAGCCCAGCAGGTCGAGGCTGCGGTGGCCGGAAGCGGCCACTGCACTCCAGTCTGGGCTACCGAGTGAGACTCCAACTCAAAAAAAAAAAAAAAAACATTTTACAAGACTTTAAGAGCATTTGGCAAGTGTCATTCATGTGTTTGTTATCTTATTCATTCATTGTTTTCATTCAGATTTGTTTGAAAACTAATCATACACAAAGCAATGCTTAAGTACTGTGAATAATAAAATATGGTCTCTGTATATATACATAATATATATATATAATAAATATAGTCTCTGTCATCTGTGAGTTTGCAATATAATATTAATACATTTAGATTTTTGTTATATTATTCCTAATTCTTCCACTTGTATCCCCCCTTCCTCATCTTGTTTGTCTGAAACTGTTAATACGCAGCTAACTTTCACCTATAAAAAAAATTATAAAGCTCAGAGAAAGCAGTGTGGTCATGGTCGGGATTGGGGGCTGTGGAGCAGAAATTACAATGATTTGCTTTTTTCTTTATGGAATAGGAAAATATATGAAAATAACTTTATTTGGCTTAAAATAATAAATATAATTGTAATAGCTAACATTTCCAATCGCTTTGCATATATTAACTTATTTCTTCCCAGTAAACCTATAATGGGCACTATTGTTGCCAATAATTTATAAGTGAAGAAATAGGTATGTGTGATAAGATTGGATATTAGCACCATGAACTAAGAAAAAAAAAGTCAAATTGGTATGATTGCTCTTCTTTGAAGTCAGTGTTGAAAAGTGTCTTAACAGTAGGCCTACCAGTTAATGAGTTATCTTGGGTCTGTAGTAACTAAGTCCTTTAGAAGAAGCACAATATAAGGAAATTTTAGTAAAAATTATGGTAAAAAATATTACAGATTTCATAAGGTTGCTTTAGTATTGACTCTATTAAGGGCAGTTACTGAAATCCTATGAATCAAAGTGCTTAGGAGGAAGACTTCAAATCTTAAGGAATGAAATTTCAATTCACTATCTTAAGTCAACACTGGATAGAGTTCAGTGAAGGAATTCCCATGTGGCTTGGTTTAATTTTTGAAAGAGATATTTTAAAGCCAAGTAGTATTGTGCTAAGCACAAAGAAAGGGAAATGAAACACACAGTTTTCATAAATGAGATGGATTCTGGGTTTCTTCCTTTTCATATACGTTAATATGATCTCACTAATTATAGCAGATCTGTTTTCAATGAAAATTAACAAGTGAATATATGTGAGAATGATAAGAAGAAAAAAGAGTAGTTTTCTGTTTGTTTGTTTTTTTAGATTAAGGGGGTATAAACTGCACTACAAAAATGGAGGGAAATCTTGACATTAGTCTATAGCTATTGTGGCCATATCCAAGGCACCATGGCAACAGGTAGCAGAACGGTGACATAGCCTCCCAGTTTGAGCCAATCTAGGAAACTCATCACCCCCTGCACAGCTCAATGAGCTGCCTTTCCATCTTTCCTTTCCTTGCTAAGCGGTTGTTGAAAGACCAAAACCACAGGGAAACACATCAGCCTCAGAAACAATATTAGTTAATTAATTCATACATGTATTTATTCTTTAATTTATTCAGCAAATGTTTACAGTGTCTAGCTACCTAGAAACCCTTTTCCTGGGGGCAAATCCAGTTATTAGAGAAGGCTTGATACACTACTTGATGTCTTTTTACCTGTCTAAAAATAATTATGGTTCCTTTCATGTTTCTAAAAAAAAAATACATACATAAATAAAAGCTGATTAACCTTTAGAAATTTCAGTAGAATATTGAGTCAAAACAAATTACTTGCCATCATTTCTTTTTTGACACCACTAAGACTGTTCAAAGTTAGATCCCTGCAAGAGTGGAGTGTCTGCTGAAGTCACTAGTAATGACTCTCCAGTTCAGGCTGTCTTTAAGCTCTCTGAGGATGATTTTTCTTAACCTGATAAGGGCTTTGGATTTAGTTTTTAATGATAACAATAAAAAGAGTTTATACTTCCAACAATAGAAATGAAGCCAATAAACACATAAGAATAACAGAAAGTAATGATAAAAATGAAAGAACATTTTTGTAAGTCAGCTATGTATTAGGCACACTATGCTCATTATTTTATGCAATTGCAATAAATGTATTAGGTAGGGAGTATGTAATCTACATTTTACAGATGAGAAATATGCTCAGTGGGAAGCCCAAGGACATGCACCCTGTCTTGAGTTGAACAGAGTCAGGATTTCTACTCAGAGAAATCTGACTCCAAATTCAGGTTACTTTTTACCATACAGAAGCATACATCCTTGCTTTTATTGAACAATAGTTGTTAACACATTGCTTAAGCAGAGTCTGCTAGAGTTGCAGTCATTTTGATGTGTGTAAAATTTTACTTCCAATAAGGTACAGTTAGTATCATCAGAGAATTATTGAAACTCCAAGGACATCGGTTTGTGGCAAAATGCATGAGGTCTGACTTATACATGCACTTCAGAGAATGACAAATCTAGTGTGGGAATGATTGTTCAAACAAGAGGGCACTAAGGTTATTTAGAAAGAAAGTTGTGTTAGTGCATTAATATAATTACAAAAATTGTAGAATTTGTGGCCAGAAAGGATCACTAGATTACTCATTCATTTATTTACACTCAAACCTGAGAATATTTTAAAATTAAATACGATGTGCTCCAGAAGCTGAAGACCATGCCAAGGTCACTAAGATAGAGCCTTTCCACTTACCTAATTTATTCAAAACAGTCTATGAGCTTCTCCTTTGCATCAGACACTGTTTTAGACACTTGACATACCTTGATGAATAAAACAGACAAATACATGCTTATATGAAACTGATATGTTACTGGAAGATACAAGACATCAACAAATAAATAAGACAAATGATAATTACTATGGAGAAAAATAAAATTAAGCAAAGGAAATGGAGAGTATGGGACTAAAGGGATGGGCTTAAAATGGGAAGACCAGAGAAGGCCTCACTAGGTTAATCATTTATGCAAAGGAGATGTGGGAGCGAGTCAAGCAAATGTCTTGGGTGCAAATACTTCATCAGGAAGAAAGATAAGATGCAAAGGCTCCAAGGAACAGTGTGCCAAGGGTGTTCAGGGTTGAGTACTGTGGTTGTTGTAGCTGGCTGGAGCGGAGTGAAGGTGGGGGAATGGCAGAAGAAGAGACCACCAGAAAAGAAAGAATTCAAACAGGAGTCTGGGATACCACTTGAAAGTACCACATTAATTCAAGTGAGAGATGGCTGTGTCTTAGGTAAGGGAGGGCATCACGAGAAGATGTAAGACTCTGGAGGTGAGTTACAGAAAATTCCAGCATGTTTGGCCTGAGAAATCCTGCCTCTGGCAACATATACTATACTACGAAATTTCAAGTGAATACCGAGTATAAATACTGAAGGAAATATAAAAAGCTGTTACCTGAACATTAAGGCAAAGACATTTGAACGAAGACAAGGACACGGAGTAAGTTTTCTGTCTTTGGTAACTTCTAATATGGGACCAGACCCCAGTCTGCAACAAGCAAGGGCAGGTAAGACCCATATGGTAGGCACATAGCCGGCTTAGCTTAAAGAGCTACAGGACAGGTTTTGGGAGACCTTAACAGCTGTAAAGTGAGAAAGGTAATCTCAGAAAGAGGTGATTCACATCAAGGGGCTCCAAATTCTGATTATAAACACTGCCTGAATCTTTGACTGATTCCCTGAGCTATGCATGCCACAGAGCAGATTCCAAGAAGCTCACCAATGACTAAAAGAACTAAATTTGACATCAGACTGTGGAGCTAAGTTCAGCCAAGGCAGCTGTGTGCCATGACAAAATACATAAGGCATTCTTCAAGAGAAAGTAAAATGCAGAATTTCTTCAATGTATCATTTTTAATGTCCAGGATGCAATAGAAAGTTATGGATTATACAAAGAAACAAGAAAATATGCCTCCTATTTAAGAAACAGGTACTCATTAGAAATCAATCCCAAAATTATGAAGATGTTGTCATGGTCCAAGTAATACTCTCTTCCTTGATGCTCTCCCTTGATACTGATAAATCAAAGGGACAGAGAATTGATAGAAAGAAGCTTATTTCTGACTTCAAATCCAGGGAGCAGAACTGGACTCAAGGTCTTTCTAAAATGGTTCTGCTCCCCATTCAGGCCTTACAGTTCACTTTTATAGTCCAGATTTGTTGGTACCTATACATTAGCCACAAGATCAGCAGAGCATTGTACAGAGCTTAAGTTACAGCCGCATTTTACATGTAGATAGTGACAGAGTAAAGGAAGTTTACAAGGCTAAGACATCATGCATTGCAAAAGTTATATAAATCACAAGACTTACTATTACATTGGTACTATGTTGTTCAACCTATGACTATTAAGAAAGGGAGTTAACAGGGACTTACATCTTTGGGTACAGTCTGCAGGGAAGACAAGGATCCCCTGAAACTACATATTAGAAATGCACAGAAAAGGGAACTCTCAGAAATGTGCAGGGACACTTGAACCCTTGGCTTGCCCTTCTCTAGGGGCTGTGGCATTATGCACAGACATTAGCGGGTCTTTGTATCAATGTTAGAAATAACAGATACACATTTTAAAGTGACTATTATAGATATATTTTAAATGTAAAGGAAAATACACTCACAATAAATGAAAATATAGGACATCTCAGTAGAGAAATAGGAACTACTGTATAAAAAAAATTCTAGAACTGAAATACAAAATATTTAAAATAGAATAAATCACTACATCAGCCAGTTGGAAATGACAGATACAGTCAGCTTGAAGAAAGATGTATTAGAAATGATCTAATCTGAAGGGCAGAGAGAAAAAAAGATTGTGAATAAATATACAGAGGCTCTGGAGCTTCTTACAATATAAATACAAGTCTAATGTACCTGTCATTGGAGTCCCAGAAAGGGAAGAGAATGAGAATGTGGCGGCAAAATATTTACATACATAATACCCATGTTTTTCTTCTTGACAAAAGACAAAAATTTACAAATTCAAGAAGCTCAGCCAACTCCAAAACAAAAACATACAGATAAGCCCTTGCTTAGATGCATTACAATCAAACTTCTGCAAACCAGAGGTAAAGAAAAAAATCTTGATAGTGGCTAGAGTAAATAAAGACGTTTCTTAGAAGACAATAATAGTTTTAATTACTACTTATTTTTTATTTGAAACAATAAAAGCCACAGGAGTGTAGAAAGATTTTTAAAGTGCAAAAAGAAAATGAAATTGATAACTTAGAATCCTGTGTCCTACATAACATTATATAAGAATAAAGACATTTTCAGATAAAAGAAAACAAAAAGAAGCTGACACTAGCAGATCTGTGCTAACAGAAAGGTTTAAAAAAATAATACTCAGACTGAGGAGAAACAATAACAGACAGAAATTTGCATCTTCAGAAAGGAAGAAGAATAAAAATGGAAACACATAAGTATAAAAGGCTATGTTTTTCTTTTAATTTCCTTAAAATACATACGATGTTTTGAAGGAAAAATTATATTGCTCTAGTGTGGCATCACAGCATACTTATGATATACTATGACTGTGACATGAAGGATGAAGAGAGAAGATAACTGAACTTATGTGACTTCAGCTTGTTTATATTTTAGGTGATATCGTGCTATATTAACTCTAGGTAGACTAAAAATTTAAGGTCATATATTATACTTCCTAGAATAACTGCTAGAAACTAATACAATAAATACAGATGAAATTCCAATATAATTTAAAATGAAATTCTAAAAAACTTCAGTTAATCTCAAATTGTACAGAAGGAGGAAAAACTTTTCCTCTGTTCTCTTAAATTCAGTGGCTGGAAACTGTGAATTAAACTGACAAAAGAGAATAATATGAGGAAGATGTTTATTTCAAATGCATATGGAATCAACAAAAGAAGAAGCTGGCTCATTAAATAGTTGAGTTAAAGGCTTTATTTATACCTAAATTAGTAAGAAAAAGAAAGAAGGAAGAAAAGACTTCTGTAGAAAAAACAAATAGAGTTGCTTAGAAAAGACAAACGAGTTTTTAGGAGGACAAATCGATTAAAAGTTTGTAATAATATTTGTAACTACAGGTATAAGTGGTCTTTCCTCCTTCTTTAGAACCATAAAACTCCCCTGGAGAGGGTATTTATGTCAGTCCTTATTTTTTAGAAATTTCTGCGTTCGGTCAGATAAGAAAATTTCCAAGAAGATTTCTTTTTGCATCTGTTGACTCCCAATTCCCTCAGTTCAAACTAATCATACACTGAAGTGGCATCTTTTGAGGTGGACTGTTATGATCTCCTTCAGGACAAACACACACATACAAAGTAAAATGCTGGATTCAAATTCAACTACATCAGTAATTAAATTAAATGTAAATATGCTAAGCATTCTGATTTAAAAGTAGGAATTATTATACAGAATTAAAAAAAAAAGACCTGAACACATGCTGTCTTCAAGACGTTCACTTTAATGATACAGACGATATAGATGGATTAAAAATAATTGGTTGGAAAAGATATAGTATGCAAATAATAAGTATAAGATGCTTGAAATGGCTATTTTATTACCAGATAAGGTAGATTTTAGGATAAAGAAGATTATCAGGAAAAAGAGAGACATTTTATAATGCCCAAAAGGTCAATATATCAGAAAGATACAACAATCATGAATCTATATACGCTTAGTAACACAGCTTCAAAATATATAAAGCAACGTTTAACAAGACTAAAAGGAGCAAATAATTTCACAATCGCAGTTGGAGATTTTAACACTCCATCTCAGCAATTGATAAACCTAGAGAAAAGCATCAAAAAAAAAAGATTGTTTGAACAACACTATCAGCCATAATTATTTGATGTAATTAAAACCCATAAAAGACTCTATCCAAAAACTGTAGAGTGCAATGTGTCTGGTTTAACTGGAAAGATGGTGCTACTATCCACAGGGATGGGATAAGACTGGGGAAAACAGTTGTGGGAAAAGATCAGGAGTTCAGTTTTGACCAGGCCAATTTGAGATGTTCATTAATTGCCAGTGGTCATACTGAATGGACTAAAGATGCACGAGTTTGTGTTTCAGGCAAAATGATTAGATTGGAGTGTAAATGTAAGCATTAGCAGCATATAAATCAAATATAAAGCTGAAGGACTGGAGTTTTCATCAGAGCAGTCATATTAGTCATATAGTAACAAGAAGAGATTCTAAGACTTGAGGGTTTGAGTGCGGGAACATTCAGTGATAGAAGAGATAAAGAGAAACTCGGAAAAGATACTGAGAAAGCAATCATTGGTGCGATGACAGTCAGTTCTGGTGAAGAGATAGGGCTTGAAATGCCTGATCTGAATAGCCTCAAGGGATAGGAGAATTTGACTTGAATTTGGAGATAGTGAGTATAGATAAGGGGTGGATGGGGTGAGGGTGCAGAGTGGTGTTGTAATTTTTTTTCTGTAAAAAGTCAGATGGTAAATATTCGAGGCTGACTTTTTCTGTAAAAAGTCAGATGGTAAATATTCGAGGCTGCTGCCACTGCTCAACTCCACTGATGAAATACAAATGAATGAATGAGTATGGATGCATTTTTTTTTAGTTGAAGTCCCACTCTGTCGCCCAGACTGGAGTGCAGTGACATGCTCTGGGTCACAGTAGCCTCGACCTGCTGGGCTCCGTCGATTCTTCCGCCTCAACCTTCCAAGTAGCTGGAACTACAGGTGCGTGCCAACTCGCTCGGCTAAATTTTTTTGATTTATTGTAGAGATGAGGTCTCGCCAAGTCGCCCAGGTGGGTCTCGAACCCTCAGGCTCAGGCAATCCACTCACCTCAGCCTCCCAAAGCTCAGTATTACAGACTGAGCAACCGAGCCCAGCAGGACGCATTCTAATAATCCTTTATTCATGAAAACATTGAGCCATATTTGACCCACAGAGTTCGGTTTGCTGTCCCTGATATAGATAACTGTGTTGAGGAACAGATCTCTGAATTTGATAAAAGCTGGAGGAGAATGGGTGTCCAAGAGGCTCAAATGAGGGTTCTTGATTCAAGAGACAAGGAGAATAATTGTTGGGGTGATGACCTTGAATGGTGTTAGTCCATAAAGGCATTTACATTTTGACAGGACAAATTTCACAAAAAATATAATACAGGTTTATGCCTGTTTCAATGAGAACTGAAGCAATAAGCTTGAATGAGTCTACCAGGGCAAGTACATAAAGAGAGAGAAGAGAGTTAAGGACAACTTAGACAATCCCTGGGACAGAAGGAGAAAGAGCAGTAGGGAAGATTTCTCAAAGAGATATTAGAAAGAACAGATGAGAATCTGCAGCAGAGCCAGCTTTGAGGATGTGCAGCCTGTGTGATCACACAGAGTCCTGCGCTCAGAAGAGGGTTGTGCTTGGTTTCCTGAGCTGCTGTTGTCATCCTGACACGTATAGCAATTTTTGAGCAAGTGACCCAGAATTTTCATTTGCATTCAACCCTGCAAATTATGCAGCTTTTCCTGACCACAAGAGTAAAATTTTGCAAAACAAAGATAGGAAAGGGTTTCAATCAGGAGGAGTTGGGAAAAGAGAGGATTGGGGATAAAAATGGCAATGAAAAGGCAGTATTTCTTTATTATCCTCTTCGGATTCCCTGAAAATGAAATAAAGTACTAATACAGAAAATATGCCCTTTTCAATGACAAAAGGACATTATCACAACCTCGCACCAAAAATTATGGAGAGTATTCTTTACTGTGCGTAGTTAAGAAGAAGAGGGCCAGCCCACACATGCCACATCAGAAGACATTAAGATTCAACCCCCAAAGATATTCCCAGTGATCCTCTGGAAGAGCAAAAATGAGGTAAGCCATGGCCATTTGCAGAAGTGAAGTTGGTCAAGTGGCGTCTTAAAAAGGCAAGGTCAATGAGCCATTTATCTTTTTCTATGTTAGAGGTTTAAACACAAAAGCCTGCAGATGTGTTTTGCTTGCACTACATGGTGATTTTTAAAATAGAGAAACTTCACTTTAAAAAAATACATATTGTTGGATTCTGTTGAAAAAGAAATTCTCATCACAGTAGGCTCGTATAACAACCTAATGACAATCAGCTAAACTAAGAAGCTGCTGTTCCCTTAGAATCAAGCACACATGGCAGTTCACCATAAACCCCACCACTCCCTTTTGCCTTTTACACTTAGTGCATTTTGCCATTTATATCATCTACTTGGTCTGTAAGCATTTAAGTTTCAAAACCTGTTATATATCATACCTTCTAACCTAGGGACCACTTCTAGGGAAAATGAAATAAAGAAAAGCTTTTTTTTTGAGATACGCATTGACTCAGAGGATAAAGAAAATAATAGATTTGATGTGAGATCATTTATGAAAGCAAGCTAAGTGGAAACTAACACTCAGAACTCACCATGAACCCTCTTCCACATTCTTTCTCTTCTATTCTTAAGGAAAATGAAGATAAAGTCAAAAGTAAATACCAATCAGAATTAAATCCACTGGGGACCCATCTAAAACATTTCCATCAGTCAATTCAGTAAAACATGAGAAAAAATAAGCAAAAGGAATACAAAATACATATATCAAAAATGAATAGAAACATAGGGAGTTCTCATGCTAATTTTTCAAAGTTTCACAGAACTTATAGTCACCATGAACAAAACAGAATTCTAAGGATGAATATGAGTGTTCAGAGACGTGACTTTTAAGACAACAGAAGAGATGATAAAGCAAGTTAGCAGAGCCCAAAAACAAATGGAAAGAAAAAAATTAATAAACCATCATATAGATAAAAACCAAATAAAAGCCGGACTCGGTGGCTCAGCCTATAATCCCGCACCTTTGGGAGGCTGAGGTGAGTGGATTGCCTGAGCCCGCGGGTTTGAGACCTGCCTGGGCAGCAAGACCTCATCTCTGCAATAAATCAAAAAAAATCAGTCGGGCGTGGTAGCGCATGCCTGTAATTCTGGCTACTTGGAAGGCTGAGGTGGAAGGATCGTCGGAGCCCACCAGATCAAGGCTGCAGTGGCCGGGAGCGACCACTGCACTCCAGTCTGGGCGACAGAATGAGACTCCAACTCAAAAAAAAAACCCCAAAAAACCAAAAAAAAACCAAATAAAAAAGAAAATTAATTCACATTACTCAAAGCAGGATTATAAAAAATACATAATGGTTGGAAAATCATATACAAAATCATAAAGAACAATAATATAAAAATAACTATGGGCAAAATGACAACTATGGGCAAAGGATAACCAATGTTCATACGATTTTGTTTTTAAGGGGAAAAGGCACAAATGGACAGAAAACATAGTCAGAGAAACGATTTCAGGAAAGAAAATGTTAGTGTATCTACATAATGAAATGGCACTTCATGCTGAAAATGTTGATAAGCACGAGGTCATATCCAAGTAAAGTTCCTTAACTTCAGTGACATACAATTTAGTGTGCTCCCAGTCAGGCAAAGTCCATCACACGTAAATGGGGAAAAAATCAGGTTGGTCTCTGATTTTTTTTCATAACAACACTTACTTCTGAAGACAATGGAGTCATGTTCTGAGGAAGAGAAACTGGGAGCCAGGGATTTCACAAAAGTAGATGTAGACCACAAATGTGCTCACACATGCATGATCTTAGAAAACACAGCATTCAACTTGGATGGATTTCGAGTTTATCATACTCAGCCATCTACCACAGAAACAAAGAACTGAGTACCACATGTTCTCACTCATAAGTGAACCCTAAGCATTTACCATAATACTATAAGAAAGGGATTGACAGTAGCAGGGCACTACTGGGGTGAGGTGGGGGAGAACACAACATCAGTAAGGTTACCTGATCTCAAACCTGGCAAAGCGGGGACCAAAAGGAGGTTCAAACTTTACTTGTATGATGACCACTTGTATACCTAATCCTGGATTGTATTCCACATCTTTAAAATATATGAACAGACAAAAAAAGAAAACACAGCATTCACTAATCTTTTTCTCACTTTATTTGTGAACAGAATTTAACAGTCTTGACTACAGTATCTATTTCTACACATCAGTATTTGCTTTTCTGACTGTAATTTTGCAAAAACAAAAAAAGACAAGCTTTGAGTGATGACCTACATGCTACGTGATGCTTGTTTATCCTGGGTAATTGGCTGCTTGAACTGCACATGTCATAACATTTCCAAGTGTGAGGAGCATTAAGGTTACCTATACTAAAGACAAGTTTTTGTGACTGTAGCTTGAGTCAGTAGATCAGTCTGTTAGAGATAACTAGCAGTAGTATTTTATTTTCATAATTTCAAAGGCACCAGAGACTCTCTAAAACGCTCCATATGGAGTTCACACCATGGGGTTCACACCATGAGGTTGCCATGGGCCCAGCATATTTAGTGTTTAAGATTAGTCTTTTGGATTAATAAAGGTGGCTTAGTAACGTGATGTTGGTTAAGTCACTTAACCTCTCTAAGCCTCATTATTCAGTCTTAAAATTGAGATAATATTATTTACTTCAAATGGTCTCATGAGTTTTAATCAAGCCAATATGTAAAAAAAAAGCACTTCTCAGAGGATCTGTAACATAGTAGATTCTCTGTAACATAGTAGATTCTCTGTAATTTGGTGCCCTTTTCTATATAACTTAGAATAAGTCTGCAAATTGAAGTTGTTTTTTCATTAAAAATGCAGCAAAAACTAGTCACATAAAAGTCAGGCTAATTATCATCTTTTAGGATTTAGTTCTGATCCACTAATATGTATTGAACCCTGAGTTAGATGCTAATGGTACAAGGAATGAGTAACACATGGTCTCTATCCTCAAAAAGGATTTCGTATTGTAGGAGAGATAACCACACACTGAGACACTTCTATTATAATATAGAGAATAAGAGAGATATGTACAGGGCTTGTTTTTTAGGGTCTTTTGCAAAACACCTTATCAGAGATCCCAAACTATGCTTAAGAATTGTCTGAGGACTTTTTTTAAAAAGCAGGTAAAATCTGCATTGATGCAAAACAACTGATGCAAAAAAAGTCTCCATACTTAATAAGTGACTCTTGTTTACATAAAGGCTTGGACACTCACATATTTGAAGAACCACAAAGGAAATCCTCTTGGTTCAACCTAGATGTTTGGATCTGACACCTTAACTGAATCTGTGATGGTGCATGCCTGTGATCCCACGTCCTCAGGAGGCTATGGTGGGAGGATCCCTTGGGCCCAGGAGTTGGAGATCAGACTGGGCAACATAGCAAGACACTGTCTCTAAAATAATAATAATAATAATAAATAATAATAATACAATTAGATGATTAGGTGAAAAGATGTGAAGACAGCCTTCAGAACCAAGATCTCAGAGTGAGCTAAGGGGTAGCTGAGACAAAAATGGCATGACATACATGCATGATGGGGTACTTCCCAGGGTGATGAAAATTAGAGATTCTTAGAAAATTGTCTCTGTACATTCTTCACCTTTCCTTCGTGATTTTTTGTGTCCTCCATATTGAACCATCTATAAGATCATGCCTATATCAGAGTTTATCTTGAATCACTGAGGAATAAGAGAACAATAAAGTTGAAGAGATGTCAGCGATTTTTGAGGTATCCTGGATTTGCCCTTTGGCTTCTATACAGATTGGATTTGAGATGCAAGAGGATATTATTGAATGCTCATTGTTGATCACCCCTTGGTTCATAATTACATAGAAAGTCTGTGAAAACCTCCTAACAGGTGCTAGCAGACCAAGAATTTCCCTATTGATAACATCTAGTGAATTAGCATTCTCACCTAGGTTCCCACAGCTTAGCCTGTGAAGTCCAGCAGACCTGCACCTTTTCACTCCTACTAAAATTCCTCAGAAGCTGGGATGCCTCAGAGGAGAGTACATCCCACCTTCACTTATTTGAATTGCTTCACTCTCCCGTGATCCACCTCTAGTCTACAGAGTTTTCCATCTTGGTAAATGATCTAACTTTCTTCCTAGGAACTAAAATCTACAAGCAAAGAGGCTATTGGAAGTTATTGTCACATCAAAAGAAATGGCATACAAACTAAAAGCAATGACCAGACTTGTTTCTGTTCAGTCTCTTCTAATGAAAAAACCCCATTTCACTTTGATCCTCAGTGAAACATGTTTGCATTGGACATGGCACTTGGCCAGTCACCAGTGGAGGCATTCATCTAAATGATTCCTATCTCAAGATTTGATGAAGAGATTAATGATCTCCCAACTTAGTGAGAAATGCTGTACTTTACTAGTGAGGTCAACAATCATTGCATTCCACTGGGTCTTCCTGGTGGGAAAAAGGACAACAGTTAAAGATCTTTATCCTCTTTGCTTCTCTACCCAATGTAAACTGGAAACTCATGCTTAGAATTTCAGCACCAACTGCTGAACCATCAATAAATGCTTTGCTAACATCTTTCACATTCTATTTGGACATCTAATATAAAGGTTGTCCTTGGTCATTGCCTCACTAGACTCTGGTGTGGCCATATACTCTTTGAGCTATGACCATTGCCATGTTTCCTAGCTTTGGCCTCCTTCCCTACCTTGGGGAGGTGAATCTCCTCTCTCTCTCTTTCACTCACATTTACTTTTTAAATAAACTATATCTTCCAATCTAAAAAAAGAGTTTACCCTTATTGATATCTCCTTCTGAATTCTACTCTTTTAATTTCTTGTGATATTATATTATAATTAAGTAATGTCACCAGATGCATAAGTCATGAGTTTTAAGTTTTTGCTATCATATATAATTTCTGATTGATGATCAATTTGTTGTATCTGTTCCCAATAGACACATTATTTCTATAAGGGATTTTTACACTAATTAGAGTTCCTATTGCAATGAACAGAAATCTAATTCAAAATATTGGCCAGGCATGGTGACTTACCTCTGTAATTTCAGAACTTTGGGACACCAAGGCAGGAGGATTGCTCGAATCCAGGAGTTTAATACTAGCCTGGGCAACATAGTGAGGCCTCATCTCTATAAAAAATGTATAAAATAAGCCAGGTGTGCACATGTAGTCCCAGCTACTGGAAGGCTGAGGTGGAAAGATCACCTGAGTCTAGGAGGTCAAGGCTGCAGTGAGCTGTGATTGTGCCATTGCCTTCCAGCCTGGACAACAGAGTGAGACATTGAATCATCATCATCATAATTCAAAATATCTTAATTATAAAAAGGGAGTTCATTGGTTTTCATAACTAAAAAGTCTGATAGCAGATTCTAGTATAAATTGGTTCAGGAGTTCAACAGATTTTATCCAGAATTTATTTTTTTTCCTAGCTTCTCAACTTTGCAGTATATGTGTGTGTGGTTGGGGATAGTGTTTGCCTAACTCTCAGCTTTGTTTTCATCACCAATGGCTTTGGCACATTGAATTAAAATGACTTTTCTGTGTGATTTGGCTTAAAATGAATATTTATATTTCTGGCAAAGGGCAAAAGGGCATGGAAATTTGAAACAGCATGTGCTTAGGAAGCTTCAAATAGGTTGATGTGGACTTGATAAAGGACACAGATTTTCTTATGTCAGCAATGGGGAGACACTGGGGGTCTCTAAGCAGTGAAAAAATTATAATAAGATTTGAATCTTAGCAAGCTTATTCTTGTATCAATATGGATGGTGAATTTGACAAAGTCTGGACAGGCGCCAGAACTGCTCATGGAGACATAATGAGAGATAATAAGGGTCTGGGCTAAGACAGAACCAATGGAAGTACAGAGAAGTGAAAAATGTTAAATATCTTTAACAAGCTGAATATTCTGAATTCCATTTCCAATTAGAAGTTAGGACAGTGGGGCAGAAGTTAAGAAAAAGAGAACAAGTGTAAAATTATTTTGGGGCTTTCAATTTGGGTAAATAGTGGTCCATTTAGAGGTAGGAAAAATAAAATGAATAGCAGAGCTTTGCTAGAGTTGAGGTGTGTTAAGAAGCAAATATCCCAACATAAAGCATGTTGCCAGACCAGCAAGTTTTTGAAGTAAGCTCAAAAACACACATGTAGAAGCAGAGATATAGGTGCTCTTTCTCTTGGCATTCTGCAGAGAGACATGATTGGGCTGGGATGCAGTTGAATATAATGTGAGGCTGAGCTTCATTGAAGGGACACTGTCCTCCTGGTGTTCTCTCTCTCTCTCTCTTTAAACTGAGAGCACCTTTTATGGTGGGAATAGATGTCTGGAGGACAGGAGTCAAGCAGTTTGAACTTATCTGCCAGTTTAAGGGAGTGCTCCAAGATGTCCATTCCCAATTCCTAGAATTTAGGGCCCTTGATTCCATAGGAATTTAGGGTTAAATGAAGTCCTGCTGGTAGAATGAGCTCATAGTTCAGTTAATGACTTGTTAGATCACCCAGAATGAAGCCCTGAGGTTTTTCTTTAGATAATTTCACTTGTCTTCACAGAACCTTCTTTCAGTAGTCATCTATAAGCATGACCTTACAGTTAGGAAAGAGTTCTAAAATAAGAATGTATTTTTATTTAAAACAGCATGTGCTTAGGAAAGTCATCAGTGCATACCTGGATAGTTAAAGTTTTGGGTGAGGATGACATTTCACAAGGAGAATAAGTTATGTTAGAAGACAAGAAAAGAAATGTGAAAATGCCTAGTATTTAAGGGGCTGAGTAAGGGATGTTGGGTAAAGAGAGTTCATGAGGCGGATGAAGGGAGACAGGGAAGGAACAAGGCCTCGACAGATAAATTATTAGGAGAGGAGGATATCCTGAATGTCAGATAAGACAGTCTATAGAACGCCACCAAGACATTAATATTATTCTTGGTCCATGTTTCCCTCATTCTAAGACAAGTTCACATTTTAATGTTTCTGATTCTGAATGAGCCTTATAATCAATATGTACTTTTTCTAATGAAACTTTTGTCTGGATAAGTTATTAAATTGATGCTATTTACTTTAATCTATGACATCTTAGATCTGAGGAAGTGCATTCATTAAGAAGATACTGGAGATCTTAGTAAAAGCAATTGTTAAACATCAGTAACTACTGATGGACAGAATGGACACTGCAACATCTGGGAAATATTCCATCACCTGTACCTCATTCTACCAAGAATCTGAAAAGGAAAAATACAAAGTGAAGAAAATTGCCTTTGAGACCTGAGTTAATGACCTAATAATGGGTTAAAGCAGACAAATTCCAAGTTACATGATGCAAGAAAACCACTGAGTAGCTTGCTCATCAAGTGAGATAGATGAAGTAAAGTTGCAGAGACAAAATATTAGTATTGTCCATTGAAGCACTTCTGGGAATCTTGACCCAAGAGCTTGGAGTAGTGCAGCCTCCTTGACGTGGCTATTCTTGGTTTGAAGATTAGTTCACCAGGCCATTTTAGCATAAGAAGCTTAAAATAGCCAAGTTATATAAGTCCTGGAAACTTGATTCCATTATTTGGCAAAGCATAGTACTCTAAGATCAGATTGGAAAAATTACCTCAATCCATTTAGCAATATCTCATATTATTAGTGCTATTTTGATTTAAGCTTAAATAACAGATGGATAGCAGATGACCAATATGGTAAATCAGAAATTTCTATGTATTCTCTTCTTGCATTTCACATAGGAAGGGCCTAAATGTAGGATTAGGTAGTTTTAAAAAAAACAAAACTAAGTCTTCCGTACTGTTTTTGTTTTTATTTTATTTAGATTCAAGGGGTACATGGGTAGACATATTGTGTGATGGTGAGGTTTGGACTTCTCCTGAGCTAGTCACCCAGGTATTGGACATGGTACTCAGTGAGTAGTTTCTCAAATCTTTCCCTCCTCTTTCCCCACTTTAGGAATCCTCAGTGTTTATTGTTCCTATCCTTATGCCCATGTATGTGTCTTCAGTGTTTAACTCCCACTTATAAGTGAGTTTGTGTAGTATTGTTTTCTGTTTCTGTGATAATTTGCTTAGGATGAGGGTCTCAAACTGCATCCGTATTGCTGCAAAGGACATGATTTTGCTCTTTACTGCGCTGTATTGTATTCTATGTTGTACTACATTTTCTGGGCAGGGGAGGGGCGGGGGGATCAGGGTCGCATTCTTTTGCCCAGGCTGGAATACAGTGGCACAATCACGGCTCACTGCAGCCTCGACCTCCTGGACTCTAGTGATCCTCCCTCCTCAGAACCCACAAACAGTTGAGACTATAGGCATGCGCCACCATGCCCAGCTAATTTTTAAAATTTTTTAATAGAGATGAGGTCTTGCTGTATTGCCCAGGTGGTCTTGAACTCAGACTCAAGCAATCCCTTGCTTCAGTCTTCCAAAGTGTTGGAATTACAGGCATGAGCCACTGCATCTGGTGATGTACCACATTTTAAAAAATCCAGCACACTGTTAATGGGTGCCAAAGTTGGTTCCATGTTTTTTTAAATTGTGGATAGTGTTTTGATAAACATATGAGTGTAGGTGTCTATTTGGTAGAGTAATATATGCTCCTTTGGGTATATACTCAGTAGTGAGATTGCTGGGTTGAGTGGAAAATCTATCTTTGGAGATGAGAAATCTCCAAACTGCTTTCCACAGGGGTTGAACTAGCTTACATTCACACCAAGAGTGAAGAAGTGTTTCCTTTTTTCTGCAACATCGCCAACATCTGTTGTTTTTATTTTTTTTTCATAGAAATCACTCTAACTGGTATGAGATGGTAACTCATTGTGGTTTTGATTTACATTTCTCTGATGATTAGTGATGTCGAACATTTTTTCATATGTTTGCTAGCTGCTTGTATGTATTCCTTCAAGAAGTACCTCTTCATGTCCTTTGCCCTCTTTTAATGTGGTTATTAATTTTTTCCCTTCGAGTTGTTTCAGTTCTTTGTAGATTCTAGATATTAGTCTTTTGTCAGATGCATAGTTTGCAAATATTTCCTCCCATTCTGTAGGCTGTCTGTTAACTCAGTTGATGGTTTCTTTTGCTATGCAGAAGCTGTTTAGTTTGACTGGTCCTACTTGTCAATTTTGGTTTTTGCTGCTTTTGCAATCTTGATCATAAATTCATTGCCTAGACCAATGTCCAGAAGAGTGTTTCCCAGGCTTTTTTCTAGGATTTTTATAGTTTGAGATCTTACTTTAAAATTATTAATCCATTGAGTTAATTTTTGTATATGGCGGGAGGAAGGGGTCTAGTTTCATTCTTCTGCATATGGTTAGCCAGTTTTTCTAATTTTATATGTTAAATAGGATTGTTTTTGGTCAACTTTGTCAAAGATGAGATGGTTGTAAGACAGCAACTTTATTTCTGGGTTTTCAATTATGTTGCATTGGTCTATATGACTATCTGTACCAGTACTACGCTGTTTTGGTTACTGTAGTTTTTTAGTAAAGTTTGAAGCCTGGAGTTGAGGTCTCCAACTCTGTTCTTTTAGATTGCCTTGCCTCTTTTTTGCTTCTACACAAATTCAATTATTGTTTTCATCTAGATCTATGAAAAATGATGCTGGTAACTTGATAGGGATTGTACTAAATTTATAGATTGCTTTAGACAGTATGGACGTTATCATACTGTTTTTATAACTATGATTCCATTTACTAAATTATACTTTAAAATTCTCTTTAGAGGAGATAACTGGTGCTAGATCAAACTCAATCAATTTATGAGGGAGTGGGAAAGAGTAAGGAGGAATAAGGAAGCATTAAGTACCAATTTCCTGTTTTGTTAGAGAACTGTACAGGTAGAAAACCCAACTGTATTTAGAAGTCCTAAAAGTGTCAATCAATGGTTTCCTCGCTTCACAAGAAGATAAAATAATGAAGACATGTTTATGTAAAAAGCCAAAAACTCATTTTATTCCCTTTGAATTCACGAAAAGAGAAAACTTTTAAAAGTGTTCTCTTTAAGACTCCTCTTAACTTTGAGTTAATTTCCTAAATTCAAATGAACTTAGCTGATTATTGTTGGGGAACATATGTTATTGGTATATGTGTGTGTGTGTGTGTGTGTGTGTGTATACATACGTACACACATGTGCATAGATATATCATTAATACATGATCGTTTATATGTTGTGATTATATTAGTAGTAGAACTTGGCTTCCAAAGAAGCAATATGGAGTGATTTTAGTTTTTGATTGTTTTTGACTCTTGAAACTATGTAAATGACAAGTTAATTCTTTTTATTTATTTTTCACTTAGTAAATGACTATTGTCTCTTCCTTGTGATATGTCAAAGTCATTAGGTGAGAATCTGCAGACTACCCAGAACTTAAGAAACTCAATGAATATAGAGCAAAAGAAAAAGAGATTTGATGGGATGTATATCCGAAGCAGATTAAAAAAAAATTATCTCAATGATAAAACCTGAATTGTTTCACCTCCTTATTGATAGCAGATGCCATTTTTTAAAGATTCATAGAAGTAAAATATATTTGAAAGTTTTAGCAGGGCACGGTGGCTAATGCCTGTAATCCCAGTACTTTGGGAGGCTGAGGAGGGAGGACACCAGGAATTCAAGACCAGCCTGAGCAACAAAGTGAGCCCTCATCGCTACAAAAAAAAATTAGAAAAACTAGCTAGGGATGAAAGCATACACTTATAGTCCTAGCTACTCAGGAGCCTGAGGTAGAAGGATCACTTGAGTCCATGAGTTTAAGTCTATGGTGAGCCTTGATCATGGCACTGCATTCCAGCCTGGGTGATAGAGTGAAAACACACACACACACACACACACACACACACACACACACACACAGGGAGAAGGAGAAGGAGAAGGAAGAGAAGAAGAAGTAAAATATACCTGAATGTTTTAGAGGTGGGTGCCCACCTACTACTGCATAGCGCAGTTGGTGGGATTTTGTATTAGCACAAAAAAGAGACAACGCCTTTCCAGCTAAGAGGCATGTATAATTATGCATTGATAGGGTCTAATATAACACAAAAGACACTAGGGAAAACAGCATACTCAATTCAGTGACAGATTTTACTGAGCTACAAATATCACCTCTGCTTGTACTGCTTCTTGCGAGTGATTAATTTGGATGCCTTGTTTGAAATGCCACAATCCTGTTAAAATATATTTGAAACATGACAGAGTAACACACCCATCATTTAGTAGTGAAAGCAAATTCTCTTTTCTCAAATCTGGCCCTCGATATTCTTTGTAGGATGGATTACTGAGAAGAGAGTATTATTGTCTTTTATGTGTTTCTATGAAGTTAATAAATGTATTATGTATTTCTATGGGGCTAATAAAATGCAGTTTACAATAATCTCTCATTAAGATTCCACAAAAAGCTGTTTTGCTTTTAATTTCTAATAAGTGGAGTGCCTTGTATGGAGTTTATAGGGTTATTCAGAGAACTAGAAAACTGGTGTTGATCACTATGTTAAACACTTTGAAAACAGCATATGGAATTAGATTGATATTCCATAGGAACATATGGAGATGAAAAATTAAATAAGTATTAACATGAGATTGGATTTTTCAATAATGCACAACTTACTTATGGAGCTATTTTTTCTCTCCTTTTCTTCTCTTGAAAGTGGTAATGATATGGAGAGTATTATTGTTAAACCCCAGGCTCACAATTTCAATTCCTGAAATTTCAAAAGTAAAAGGTAGAAGATAATGCTATAGTGATCAACCCCCAAACCTCTATTCAGAATATAAATGGAGGGGGGAAAAACTCAATCTAGTTCTACTAAACACAATTTGGGATTAAGCAGAGTGAATAGCTAAGTCAAGAGCATGGAGAACTATCAAACTTTATCATCTCTCACTGAGTGTTCATGACTCAACTTCGTAGGTGTCCTAAAAGTCTCCAATCTCCAAATGACTGTTTATTAAGAAGGGATGCATCTTAGAAGTAATGTCTCCCATTAAGGGGAATTATTTTAAAGGGGTCTCATTTTGTTACCTATTCTTTTTTTTCAAGTTACATTCTTCCATGTAACACTAAGAAGAAGACACTCCACTGTCCTGGTGACTAGTCTGTGAGGATGCAAATGTTCTGTTTTCTTCATGATGCTATGTGTTTTACATAAAATTTTGAAGCAGGTAAATTTGGGGGAGCTTTGGAAATTGAGGAAAGTCAATAGCTAATAATTTTCTGAGTCCTTTAATCAACATATTACACACAGTTTACAGCTACATAAGTAAGAGTACTTTATTTGGATATTTGGATTGCAGACTTGAAAATCTTCAAATTTGTCAATCTTGCAAGTTGCATGAAAGTCTTTTTTATTTAACATAGTGGTATGAGTCTCTAGATGATAGAGTCAAATCATAATTGCCTAAATATATTTTCTAGTCTGTGTTGAATCTTTGCCTAATTCCACAATTATTAGTCTTAAATTTTAATACCAGTTGATGTAGTTTCAGAGAATTCAAGCTAATTTTAATGTTCATTCAAGCATGACGGAATTATGAAGATATTCTCTTGGAAAAAAGTGCCCATTAATATACTATTAAAGCAAATTTTGAACTTGAATTGTCATGATTTTGAGTTTAATGAGCAATACTGTTCCTCTCTATTAGCGAATACTTTTTAAAGTGTGGATGTGTAGTTCAAATGAAAATAAAAACAATGTATGAGTTTCTAAATTTTATTGAAGCTATATTAAAGATTATTACCAACAGATTCGAGCTTAGAGAGCTCTCACAAAATAATCTTATTGCAATCGTGTCTATTTTGTAAAGGTCCTCTCTATAGAGAATAAAACCAATTAGGTGTGTGCTATGGGTTGAACTGTGTCCTCTTCCAGAATGGAGGCCTTAGCCTTCATTGCCTAAGAATGTGACTTTATTTGGAAATAGTATTGCATATGTAATAAGTTAGGATGAAGTCATACAAGAATAAAGTGGACCCCAAATCCGATGTGATTGGTATATTTCTAAAAGGAGGGAAACGTCCGTTCTGAAGTCCGTGAATCAAGAAGCAATTTTGATTTTCATGTCTTATTATTTAAAAAATACACTTCATAATGCTATGATTGCCATAGATATTGATTCCTCTAATAGATATGGGAAAAGGTAATTGAAGACTTTCTAGAAAGGTTTCACCATTCTAGATATCACTAAAAACATTCATGTTGTGTCCCCTTCCTCCACCCCAGAAGTATCCCGCTACTGCCAATCCCTTTCTTACAGTGTTAAGGTAAATGTTCAAGATCCACTTATAGGTGAGAAAATGTGGTACTCTGTTCTTTGTATCTGTGATAGATCACTGAGTATGATGACTCTAAATCCACCCAAGTTGCTGTAAAGTTCATATGTTTGTCCTCTTTATTGCTGCATAATATTCCATCATGTATATGTTACATGTTTTTTTATCCAGTCCAGTTTCAGTGGGAAGCATGGTTGGTTCCATGTTTTGGCTATTGTGAATAGTGCTACAATAAACATACATGTATAGATATCTTTTTTGTAGAATGATTTGAATTCCTCCAGGTATATTCTCGGTAGGGGGATTGCTGGGTCATATGAAAGGTCAATTTCTAGTTCTTTTAGAAATCGCCACACTGATTTTCATAGAGGTTGAACTATTTTGCATTCCCACCAGCAGTATAAAAGCATTCCCTTTTCTCTGTATCCTGGCTGACATCTGTTGGTTTTTGTTTTATTGATGATGATCATTCTTACTGGAGTTAGGTGGTATCTCAGTGTGGTTCTGATTTGCATTTCTCTGATGATTAGAGAGGCTAAGCACTTTTTCATGTGTCTGTCGGCTGCCTCTATATCTTATTTTGAGAAGTGTCTATTCATGTCTTTTGCCCACTTTTTTTAATGGGATTGTGTTTTTGTTTTTTTTTCCTTTAGGCACATTTGAGTTCGTTGTAGAATCTGGATGTTAGGCATCTGTCAGATATACAGTTGGCAAATGTTTTTCCCGTTCTGTGGGCTGCCTCCCTGCTCTCTTGATGGTTTCTTTTGCTTTGCAGAAGCTTTTTAGTTTAATGTGGTCCAACTTGTCTATCTTATCTCTTATGACATGGGCTTAAGGAATTGGTTCCATACTCTGAAAATCCAGCATTTCTTCTTGATGAAAATCCTCAAACACCTAGGCGTAGAAGGAGCATACTTCAAAATAGTAAGCACCATCTACGATAAACCCACAGTCAGCATATTGCTAAATGGACAGAAACTGGAGGAATTTCCCCTGAAAACTGGAATAAGACAAGGCTGCCCACTGTCACCTCTCTTGTTCAACATTGTGTTGGAAGTCCTAGCTAGAGCAATCAGACAAGAGAAGGAAATTAGGGGTATCCAAATAGGAAAAGGAGAAGCTAAGTTATGCCTTTTTGTGGACTATATGGTCCTATACCTCAAAAATTCAAGAGAATCTGTCAAAAACCTCCTTGCAGTGATAAAGGTCTTTGACAAAGTCTCAGGTACAAAATAAGGTGTCAAAGACAGTCACATTCTTATACACCAACAGCAAACAGGCAGAGAACCAAATAAAAAGCACAATTCCATTCACAATAGCCACACACACACACACAAAGAAATACCTCAGAATCTTCCTAACTAGAGAAGTGAAAGGCCTTTACAATGAAAACTACAAAATACTGCTCAAAGAAATCCAAGGAACCATAAAAAATGGAAAAATATTCCATTCTCATGGATAGGAAGAGTCAACATTGTTAAGATGTCCATCCTGTCAAAGACAATATGCAGTTTCAATGCAATACCCATTAAATTACCAACATCATTCTTCTCAGATCTGGAAATGACAATAGAGAAATTCATATGGAAACATAAACAACCACGAATAGCCAAAACAATCCTTAGCAAAAGAAACAAAGCAAGAGATAGCACATTTTCAGACTTTCTTTTTTTTTTTTGAGTTGGAGTCTCACTCTGTCGCCCAGACTGGAGTGCAGCGGCCGCTCCTGGCCACTGCAGCCTCGACCTGCTGGGCTCCGGCGATCCTTCCACCTCAGCCTTCCAAGTAGCTGGAATTACAGGCATGTGCTACCACGCCCAGCTGATTTTTTGATTTATTGTAGAGATGAGGTCTCGCTGCCCAGGCGGGTCTCGAACCCGCGGGCTCAGGCAATCCACTCACCTCAGCCTCCCAAAGGCGCGGGATTACAGGCTGAGCCACCGCAGACTTTCAACTTTACTATAAGGCTACAATAATCAAAACAGCCTGGTATTGGTATAAGAATAGGCATATGGACCAATGAATGGAACAGGATAGAGATTCTGGAAGCAAAACCTCAATTTCTCGTCAAATTCATCTGTTACAAAGCCTCCACTAACAACCACTGTGGAGAGGAGAACCAATTCAATAAACGGTGCTGGGAAAACTGACTGACCACATGCAAAAGATTGAAACAGGACTCCAACAACCTATCACCATACACAAAAATCAGCTCCAAATGTATCAAAGACCTAAATGTAAAACCTCAAATTATAAGAATCTTAGAAAATAATACTTTTTATGAATATGAATATTTGATTATAAAAAAGTCTTCCATGTATACCATTAAGTGTAAAACATAAAATTTAAAAATATAGCCTGTATATGTATGTGCATGTTTGTATAAAGAAATTTGGTAAAAATTGCATCAGTATGGTGACTTTGATGAAATTACAGCTGATTTTTAAATTTTCTTCAATTTAACTTTTCAATTAAATCTTGAGCTCTTTTGGTTCTTTCATTCAGTCAACAAACATTCACATATCAGTTTTGTATAATTAGAAGAAAGAAGCTTGTAGACAAGGGATGTCTAGGAATCTTTGTGTAGCAAAGAAAGCTTAAGTGGAAAGTTTCCAGGTATGCTTCTTTGGAATCAGAACTCAAGCCTAGTGGAAATTTGGTTTAGGGGCTTCCATCTCATGATTGTCTTTTGTGTTATCCTGCACAAACTTCAGTTTTCTCTGAAACTCTGAATGGAATGTTCATGTCTCACTGGATCCAATTTTTGTCCTGAACACAAATTTAAAATTAATCAATATATTGTCCAAAAATACAAGCAATCAGTATAAGAAGAAGGAACAATTCTCACATATTTCATAACAGAATTGAAAGGACAGACCGAGAGCCAAAAGTCATTTTTTGTCTTGTTCCTAAAACCTTAATACAATGATGAAAAAGTAGAAGCTATGTTTTGGAGAAATGCATACTTTAGGTAAAATCAACTTTGCTGAGTTTGTCTTTTCAGAAACAGACTTCCTGATGCCAGAGGTATCTCATAGTGGCAAACAAGGTTGCCTAGAGCAAAGGGAATTTACAAGGCCTAAGACATCATGCACTGGGCAAGGATTGTAGAAATCATGAAATTTGTAATTACAAAAGTTGTGACTGCTCAGAGGGGGAGCAGGTGGGGATTCGATCTTCCAGTAAATTGAGCACTAGCTACAGGGAAGCCAGGGATCCCCCAGAGCTACCCACTAGAAATGCATAGGAGATAAGGGGAAGTGTACTCTCCAGCTCTAAGGAATGTCATTTGGGAAGGTGCAGGAGCATTGGAATTCTTGTCATGCATTTCTCTAGGGGCTGTGATAATGTGGGCCAACATTAGAGGGGTCTCTGTGTCACAGAATCTCCAAGACATTCACAGGTGGTCAATAAGGAAGTCACAGCCCTCACGTCTACCTGACTGCAACATCTCCAAGGAAAAGGATTTAGGTTGGGGCTGCCGGGGGTGGGGGGGGAAGGGGAGGGGCCCCAGTCATCTAGAGTGTAGATCCCCTCCCTGTCTGTGGGGAGTAAACTTATCTTAAATAAATCTTTTCTCACCTCTTTGTGTGTTGCATATCTTTGCATTACTCGGATCTCCGGATCTCCGGGTTGCCAGCGTGCACCTCTGGCTTGCAGGCTCCAGTGATGCTGCATCCCTGCTGCCTCTCTCCCTCCATCTTACCACCCTCACCCCGTCTGTGCCCTAACAAGAATCAGTTTTGACTTCTGCAGTATTTTCACTGTTTGACAGAACTAGACTGTTTTTAGAGAACATTGGAATACAATTTTTTTTTTTTTTTTTTTTTTAGAGTTGGAGTCTCACTCTGTCACCCAGACTGGAGTGCGGTGGCCGCTTCCGGCCACCGCAGCCTCGGCCTGCTGGGCTCCGGCAATCCTTCCATCTCAGCCTTCCGAGTAGCCAGAATTACAGGCGTACGCTACCACGCCCGGCTGATTTTTTGATTTATTGTAGAGATGAGGTCTTGCTGCCCAGGCGGGTCTCGAACCCACTGGTTCAGGCAATCCACTCACTTCAGCCTCCCAAAGGCGCGGTGGAATACAATTTTATCTTAATACAAAATAAAACAAAAATTCCTGCTTGTTATTGGAGTGATTTTTGTAAATATCTGGCTTCCCTGTGTACACACTTCATTCAGCCCTTCTTGAATTCTGATAGCTTTGCAACAGGCTTTATCTTGAAAGCAGCCATTAGCTGTTTGTCAGGTTTTCAGTAATTTTTATGTACCAGTAGTTCCTCTGGCATATACAACAGAAAAGACCAATATACTCCTTCATGCAATGGCTGAAAGGTACATTTTAAAAGTAATTCACTCCATCACTATCTTTTCAAGATGTTTCTGAGAACAATGGGTCTGGTAGAGATTTGAGCATCAATGTGATCAGAATCCAACTCATTTTCTAAGTTAAAACAGAAACTACAAATAATTGCTACAATTTAATCTAGAAACTAGAAATGATAAAAAAAATTATAACTGAACCACCCAAGCATAAATGTCACTGATTCATTCTTACATACTCTTAGTCACACATTTATTGTCTATTTAAGTCAACAAAATTAATGATTAATAAATAAATACACCCTTTATTATATACACACCTTCTTTGAAAGCAAACGTTCAATTTTTCCAGCAACTATCTTCATTGCTCATTTGCTCTGTAAGCAATTGCCTCCAGGACCTGATATATAAGATTATTGAAACATTCTTACTTTCTGTTCCATGATTTTTAAATAAACAATGCCATGGCCCTGGGGGGAAATGGGTCAGTTCTGAGATGCATAGTCCATTGATTTTATAAGGTCTAATTACTCTGAGACACAGCGCTGGCCAACTGGCTGGTTCCTGACACTACACGCTTCCCCCTTCCTTCTTTCTTCTACCTGGATCCCTGAGGCTGTGTGAGTCCTTCAGCTAATGCCACTCGTTGGCCAGCTCGTCCTGTTCTCAGGTCTACTTACCTAAGTTTCCTCTGATGTTCACTTTGCGACTACAATGCTTTTTAAAAATTTATAGTAAAATAGCATTTTGGTTCCCATTCTTGACTATTTAACAGCTTAGAAAATATTTAATTTTGCAAAAATCACCATGCCAAATTAAGGACGCAGCTCAGGACAAGAAATATAATGACTTAATTAGACGTAGACTTCCTTTTGGTATTATCTGAATAAAAGAATTTAAAAGTGTTTCTTAGTTTTTCTTGTTCACTTGTTTTTACTCTTTTACATAACCACTGGGAAAAAAATTTCATAAATGATCAAGTTAATATATTTTTCTGTTACCAAAATATATGTATGACAAAACAGATATTACATAATACCCTAACATTTCCAAACCTAATTTCTTCATAAGTTTAATGAGGGGTTGAATTTCATAAACACAGAGATTCCTCCTAAGTCTGAAATCTCTAGATTTCTGCCATTGACAAGTGGCTACATGGGACCAGCAACAGGAAGCAAAAGGTGGAAATTTATGAACAATATGATATTCTTTTGCAATTTTAAGGTATGAAAAAATATTAAACAAACTCTTCCCTATTCTTACAAGTAATTTAGCCATACTCCTTTCTATCTTAGTATTGTCTTGAATATGTGCTTCATAGTATGTCACATATTTTATTGTAATTATTTGTTTTCACATTATTCTTCCTTTCTGGTATGTGAGTTTCTTTTCTTTTCTTTTTTTTTCTTTTACGAAGTGAGAAAGAGATTTATTAAAGGGAAGATACATTGTGAAGGGCACAGCGGACAAGACAACAGTGAGAGCGTCTGTTGACTGCTGCCTGATATGTGAGTTTGTTGACAGAATACTTATGTGACTTACCTCTTTATACCCCATTCCCTGGCATTGCTGAATCATACTAGGTGCTAAATAATTTTTAGATGGACACATAATTAATCACAATCTCAAGTGTAGTCTATAAACTATGACTTGTGGGCCAAATCTTTCTCTGCCTGTTTTTGTAAACAAAGGTTTATTGGAACACTGGATACTCATTCATTTGCATATTATCTATGGCTGCTTTCTCATTACAACAATAGGATTGAATAGTTGCAACAGAGACCATCTAAATGACTCCCAAAATCGAAAATATTTACTATTTGTTCCTTTTCTTTTTTCTTTTTTTCTTTTAAAGATGTGGGATACAATTCGGGGTTAGGTATACAAATGTTCATTATGCAGCTACTATTTGTTCCTTTAAAGAGAGGAGTTTACTGATGCCTGATCTAGAGCAGGAAACAAATTATATCTAGAGCAGAAAGGAATTATTATTCCAAGGAACAGCCCAGGATCCCCAGCATATCAAGGTTAACCAAGATGCTTCTACTCTGTTCTCCCACCATTCCCTGTACATACTCTCTTCTAAGATATACGACACTGTATTGTAGCCTATCTTTCCCTGTAGATTCTGGGGATATAGTAAGCTTTCTAGGGGCCGTGGATGACATAGAACAGTGGTCTCTTTCAAACTTTTTACCTTAATCTCTTATTCCTTAGGAGAATTTTGGAAAATCTACCACATTTAAAAAACGGACATTTAAAATTTTCCTTTAGAAATTACAACTGCTGTAAAGAATACAACTTTGTGCAGATGTAAATATTGACTCTAAAATAAAACTGTTGGCTGGGTGCGATGGCTCAGCCTGTAATCCCAGCACTTTGGGAGGCCGTGGTGAATGGATTGCCTTAACCAAGGGGCTCGAGACTAGCCTGGGCAACTTGGTGAGACCTCGTCTCTACAATAAATCACAAAAATTAGCCGGGCATGGTGGCATGTGTCTGTAGTTCCAGCTAATTGGAAGGCTAAGGAGGGAGGATAGCCTGAGCACAGCAGGTTGAGGCTGTGGTGGCTGTGAGTGTGACACTGCACTCCAGCCTGAGCAACAAGAGTGAGACTCCACCTCAAAAATAAATAAATGAATAATAAAACTGTTATATCCATGAGAATGTGTGCGCCAAATTGCTTGATGTCTAATTTCATTCATGTAAAAACTTTGACTCCCACATAGAATGGAGAAATGCACAAGAGAAAATTGCTTCTAGTCTGACAATGATAACAAACCAGAAAGTCTCCAACATCATGATTTTTTGGAGTCTGTCAGTGAAGTGAGGCTTCGAGGCCACCAGATAAGCTGAGACCCAAGGCTAACTGGCCCCTCAGAGAAATGTCAGGACAGAAATGAGCTGTTTGACATTTGGCACAGCAGTGAGAAGCAGTAGCTGCCACAGAAGTGGGTGGGAGTGGAACTTAGTGGATCCTTAGTAGCTAGCATGGATGTGACATGTTTCAAAGGTAGAGTCTGCATCACCCATCAGCTTTTTCCTTGGGCCTCCACCTAACGCTTACATGGTAGAGCTGGACAGGAAGCAGGTATCAAAGGGGCACAGGAAAGCTTTTTAGGGTGAAGGAACTCTTTTATATCCTATGTCGGCAGTTACACAATTGATAAAATTTATCAAAATTAAAAATTTAAATGAGGAATTTAGTATATGCAAACTATACCTCAATAAGCTGTCAGGGCATAATCTGGGACAAAACAAGTGGTAGAAATTGATGAACAATATGATACTCTTCTTGTAATTTTAAAACATGAAAAGATACTAAATATGTATGGATTATAATATGCACAGAAATGATGAACATAAAATTCAGGAAGGTAGCTTTGGGGAAGGAGGGAGAAGAATAATATTAAAAAGAGGGCACAGTAAGTATTAACTGAATGTATTATGCAATGTTTCTTTCTCAACAATCAGAGGTAAATGTGGTTAACCAAAGGGTTAAGCTTTTATATTGCTGGGTGTCGACAATGTAGGGGTTTTTATTATTACTTTCTGTAGCTAATGAAAGTAATTTTAAGTTCAACTCACACTGCACACACATTTTAAACAATAAAAAACATAACTGAAATTAAGACAAAAAAGGAAACGACTCAGCTGGGTTCGGTGGATCAGCCTGTAATCCAGAGCCTTTGGTAGGCTGAGGTGAGGGGATTGCCTGAGCCCGCGGGTTCGAGACCCGCCTGGGCAGCGAGACCTTATCTCTACAATTAATCAAAAAAAATCAGCCGGGCATGGTATACTCGGAAGGCTGAGGCGGAAGGATCGCCGCAGTCCAGCAGGTTGAGGCTGCGGTGGCCGGGAGCAGCCACTGCACTCCAGTCTGGGCGACAGAGTGAGACTCCAACTCAAAAAAAAAGGAGACGACTCACATCTGTAATTCCAGCACTTTGGGAGCCAGAGGCGAGAGGATTATTTGAGTTCAGCCTGGGCAATTTTGGTGAGACCTCGTCTCAAAAAAAAAAAAAAAAAGTAAAAAAATTCAAAAATTCAAAAAAGAGAAACAGTAGAGTAAAGAGCAGGCAGAATAGCATTTTCAAATTATAGATTTTTAAATGTCTTTGCAGTTCAAATAAAATTCTTCCCAAAACATAGTTCTAAGTCTTCTCATTTCCTTCCATGCTACTTTACCTCACCTTTTTTCTTTTTTTAAGGAAAAACAGATCACTACCCCTCAGTAATTCATTTTATTTTACTTTATTTTATTTTATTTGAGAATTCATAGGGGTTCTAAGTGGCCACGTCTGCCAACTTGATTCAATCTTTAAAGACAGGTATTTGTTAATATTTTGGCCAAAAATAAATAAATAAATAAATAAAGTAAAAAAAAGAAAAACTCTAAGAAAGCAACCAAAGGAGAGAAATGCTATATCTGGACACTAGTTCCCCAGGTTTTTAACATGTGCATTTTTGTAACCATGATGTGGGTAGTACAGAGAGCTGTTCAGCAGCCTTCTTCCTGAGGTCCAATCTCATTACATACAATTTTTTTTTAAAGACGCTCTTACCTCCCACCACTTCTGGTCACTTCCATTACCTTTGGAATATGTAGCTTGATCCTAGGGAAGATTTTAATCAGAATGAAGAGAAACCACTGGAATTTCCTCTTCCTTCTCTTCTTTGGTCCCTTCTTCTCTTTTCATCCTCTCTTCTTCCTTCTTGTGTTCTTCTTAACAAGAATGGAAATTGAAATCTTAGCTCTACCTGACATCCATGATCTTTTCCTATTTTTTTAAGTACATCTTTCCTGACAATATTGCTGCTAAAAACTCAAAAATAGAAAATTTGCATTTTGAAATTTCTGTCAATAGACTTAAATTCATCTCAGATGCCCACATCATACTTTTGTTGTAAAAATTCTATCTCACCCCTTATTAGGGTGCTTCCTCATTCCATGGCATGCAGCACAGTACTGGGATGTCCTCATGGCCATTGCTCTTCAGTCCACACTTGCTGAGACCACTGTTGTGCCAGCATTATGGTCCCTTCTGCACTGAAGACTCTGTTGTTAACATGGAAACTTTCACACCTAGTTTACATATCCATAGGGTCACCAGACAGTCATCCTCTGGAGATCTTGAGGTCACTACCTTCCCTAGATGCTGCCTCTGATAGTAATTTGTTCTTCCACTATATTTTAGTTCATTTTGTGTTGCTATAAAGAAATATCTAAGCCTAGATAATTGATAAAGACAAACGGGCTTATTTGCCTCTGATTCTTCTGGTTGAAACACTGAGCATCTTGTGAATGCCTCAGGCTGCTTTCACTTATGACAGAAGATGAAGGGAAGCCAGTGTGTGCAGAGATCACATGGCAAGAGAGAAAACAATGGAGAGAGGAGGGAGATGTCAGGCTCATTTTACTAACCATCTCTTGTGGGAACTAATAGAATGGTACTCATTCATTACTGCAAGGATGGCACCAAGTCATTCATAAGGGATTCACTCTCATAATTCAAACACTTTTCATTTGTCCTCATCTCCCACATTGTGGATCAAATTTTGATGTGAGATTTGGAAAGGACAAACATCCAAACTATAGAGCACTTCACTGAGATTTCTTTTTAAGTGGGAGCCATCTCTTATGTTCCCTCTTTTTGTCAATGATAGTCATTTTCTCCTTCAGTTTTCCTCAAAAACCCTTCCTCTTTTTCCCTCCCTCTCTCAGGGGTGAGCATCATTTTTTCAGTGAATTTAATATTTAGGAAGGACAGAAAGTTATTTCACTCCAAGCATTGACTTTTTTCTGTTCTGTAAAAATCTCAAGACAAGAAAATACTGGCAGCACCAAAAAAAAAATGTACACACAGTTTAAGAACTGCTACCTATATATTACTTTTCTAAATTGAATTGAATTGTGGTAGCAATGTATATTATAATGTTCAGTCAAAAGACGGCATTAATCAAATGAATGCTAGTGTCACCATGCATCAGGCGGGACAGTCAAAGAAAATGGTGAAGGCACAAATGTCATTCGAGGAGCACAAGACCGTTTTGAAGTAGCATTTGAAATTTGAGAACGTTGTGGAAGTACAATGACAGTGGAGGTGTGAGTATGAAACAGAAACTTCGATGCGCCTAACATGTGCACGCATTCGTGATAAGTTTGAGACGTATGGTCCTGTGTGTGATATACACAAGAGAAGACCCGGGAGGTCTCGCACTGGAAGAGTCCTGCAGTAGTTCCCCATAATCAGAAGTATCTGGACGCTGATGGTAGACACTGTGAGCATCTCCTGTAATTGCAGAAATCACGTGTGACTTATGTTCATCTTTGGTTATTGGTCTATATTGAGTATTGTAATTTTAATACCGTTTTTTTCCTTTCTTAAAATGTATTTTTTTGGCACCCTCTGTATATAATGGCCTGGCAGCATGTTTGGAATGAGGAAAGGTTTTAAAAATTAGGGACAGCAAACATGAGTCAATTGATATTCCAAAATATTATCCTAAATCACAAACCATAGAAGTGATTCTTGACGATAGGCACTGTGCATTATCTAACAACTCAACTCTGGATTGAAAAGGCATTTGTAAAATTCTTGATCCGCTTTATACAACTACTTTTACAATCAGATTGTCCTATGCTAAACTTCTCATCTCTGTCACATTCTAGCTCTGACACCTTGGGTGCCTGAGGAGTGCACTGTAATGTGATTACCTCTTCGGTGCAGGACCTGTTGTCCAACTTGGGTGAGCTCTTTGCAGGTAACTTCACCTCTCAGCCACTTCAAGCATTGCTTCATCTGCAAAGAGTCTCCTTACCCAGAGTCATGCCTTTTTCCAGTCTAGCACAGTTTTAATGACTGATTGATGCTTGGGTGCAAAGGTGATGCCATACTTCCCCAACTAGAGACAACTCTGCAGGGCCATTATCTCTTGAGAGCTCCCCATGGTTGGTTAAGTTTATCTTTGTGGCTGCATCACAGTTTAACTTCTTTCCCTCCCTCTGCCCACTACTGTTACCCTCACCTCCTTTCAACTAATGTTGATTAAGGGCACTTCTTAATAAACATTCTGCATGCTCCACTTCATCTTGTCTGCATCCAAATCTGCAACACGTTCTAAAATCAACTCAGTTATTTATAACACAGCATTATTGTAAAGGTTAAATGAAATAATATGAGCTTACTATAGTGCTTGGTGTGTATATGCACCAACAAGTGATTGAAACTATTATCACTACAGTTGATCCAACAAGACAAAACAAAACAAAACTTTGCTAAAGGATATTCCCAACCGTTCATCTTCCTAATCTAGTCAAATCAAAATCCACTAGCAAAGGGCAATTTTGTATTCAATAATGAAAAGAGACTCTGCAAAACCAGCTCATCAAGAGAACAAATCTCTCATTCCATGCCATGGCTGCTAGATTTTTTGTTGTTGTTGTTGGCAATATGTTGCAACATTTCCACAGGCAATGGCTTGAGTCATGTTTTTCTAAACTAAAGTAGGAAATTCTGATTGTGACACAACAATTAACAAAGATGTATTCATTTTGGTGCCGAGATATCTTTGGAAAAAATGCTATATATTTCTTAATTTTATCAGAATGGGGTTATCTTTAGATATTTATAGAAAGATAGATGAACAAGAGAGAAGTAATGTTAATATCTGAATATAGTCTTTGTTTAGCCATCCTCATTAAAGATTCTTGGCCCATTCTAATGCCCTGAATTTGACTTTGTAGGTTAACTCTTTCCCTTCTTCATGACAAGATGAGAATACAGCCATAGCTTATTGTTTTCCAACTTAATGTGCATGACGATTCACTTGGGAACTTATTAAAAATGTAAGTTTTAGAGTGCTATTATCAGAGTTTGTGATTCAGTAGGTCTGAGTTGTGTTTCAGGGATATAAATTTTTTTAGCAAGCACCCAGGATATTTTGATACTTACTGTGAGAAACACTTGTATAGAAAATGATTGGATTAATCTCTACTCAGTGCAAATAACAAAGAAGAGGGAATAAGATTAAAAACAAATTAAGCCTAATTTGGCACATGTAGGATTTCAACAATCATTCTGTGGAACCCACAGAAGACACTCTTAAAAGGACTAAAACAAACATTGCTCTTACTGGCTAAACTTGTCATATGACACATATTATTAGGTAATAATTTATATCACAGAATGTGGCTTGATCTAGGATTCAACCTTGCATGTTTTTTCCTTACTTCACTGACAGCTCTTTCCCAGTCTCTTTTGTGTCCAGGGCTCAAATCTTGGTCTTCTCACACTCCCTAGGTTGTTCATTCTCATGACTTTCGGTGTCACCTATTAAATAATAATTCCTAAATTTATATTTGCAATTTGGATTCTCTCAAGCTTCATATTCAGTTATTTGTCTAATAAGCATTTCAAATATAACTTGTCAAAAATTGATATTAATTTATAGTCTCCTCAGTCCCTCATCCTTTTGATTCATGTATCTAAGCAAAATGGTAACTCAGGGTATCTATTATCTTAGACTTCGAAGTCCTGTTGACTTGTCTTTTTATCTTCCTCATAGTCCACATCAGATAGGTCAGCAATTCTGTTAGTTCTGCTATCAAAATAAATTTGGCATCCGAGCCAAGATTTTGCCTGAGTGTTCTATCTTCAATGACCACTTCTCACCACTTTCATTGCTACTACCTTGGGCAAAGGCACCACTATCTAAATTCCTTATTGGATCCCATGTTTTTTCCCCTGATTTTCTACAATATATTCTAAACAGAGTGGCCAGAATGATCCCATTAAAACATGTCAGGTCCTATCTCTCATCTGTTAAAATCCTCCAGAGGTTTTCAACTCACTCGGAGTGAGGTAAAATCCATATTCTTATTAGGCATCTTAGTCTGTCCAAGTTGCTATAACAAGCTATCATAGGTTTGGTGCCTTAAATAACAGAAATTTGTGTTACAATAGTTCTGGAGGCTGGAGGTCTGAGACCAGGGTTTCAGCATTATTGGATTTTGGTGAGGGATCTCTTTTTGACTTGCAGATGGCCGTCTTCTTTCTGTGTACTCTCATGGTGGTCTTCAGTACATGTGAGGGGTGGGAGAGAGAGAGAGAGAGAAAGAGTTAGGGCATAGTAATTTGAAGGAGACACAAATATTCCATCTATAGCACCACGGCATACAAGACCTTCACAATCTGCACCCTGATTTTATTTCTATTATCTTTTACATGCAGTTATTTGTTCCAACCATCTCTGTATTCTTTTTATTCCTTGAACCTACCCAGATTGATCCTATCTTAGGATCCTTGCCCTGACTTCCTCTTTTCTTTACATGAACCACCAAGTGGTTCATGCTGATACTTTATTCAGGTGCTTGATTAACTGTCAATTTATCAGAAGTGACCTCTCTTGTCTATGACTTTCAACAGAAGACCACCAGGAAAACATCTATAGTCTATAGTTACTGTTGTGTACATACCAGGAGGAGTCATGTGGTATACAAATAAGGGAGGTTTGGAAGGAGTTTATCATAGGGCTCAAGTTTGTGCTAGGTAATTCTGCAAAGGGTTCAATAAAGAATGATTTTGCTTCTGAATTGGAGGCTGTCAGAAAGCAGGGTCTATTCTATGATTAGGTTTAAAAAATTTTTTTAACTAGTAGGAATTGTGTGTGAGACTAAAACTGTAATCAATGAAGAATCAGCAAGAATCAACTGTTACCGTGTCAGCTGGATGAAGGGGATGTTCAGGTGTTTGTGATTTGCACAATATTCTTATTTTTATATGTGCTCAGACATGATAACTATTTTGCCTTGCTTTGTCTTGCTGCAATGCAATCATGAGGGTGGTCTTGTCTGAGTCTAGTTTTATGTAAGTTTATTTGTGGCCAACAGGAGTACCCCTTGACCATCTCTTAGCTGACAGCAGTTGGGGGCTTCTTTATGGTATTCGATCTAAAGTATACCCTCTTATAGTTTCTCTCCACTTATGCTCCCCTTTTTTGTTATTTTTCTTCACAGCACATAACACAATAGTACAAGAAACATTTTGTTTCCTTTTTCACTGTCTATAGTCTCCTACATGTAATTTCCTCTAGAGTTAAGATTTGGGTTTACTTCTTCCATTGCATTGCCTGTATATTCTCCTGGAATATAATGGATACTCAATATGTACTTGCTAAATAAATTTGCTCAATTACTCACTATTTTTTTTTTCAAACTCACATTCAAGCAAGTCAAGTTATAAGAGAGTCAAAAAGATGAACAAGTATAGCCGGGCTCGGTGGCTCAGCTTGTAATCCCGCACCTTTGGGAGGTTGAGGTGAGTGGATTGTCTGAGCCCGCGGGTTCGAGACCTGCCTAGGCAGCGAGACCTCATCTCTAAAATAAATCAAAAAATCAGCCGGGCGTGGTAGCGCGTGCCTGTAATTCCAGCTACTCGGAAGGCTGAGGCGGAAGGATCGCCGGAGCCCAGCAGGTCGAGGCTGCGGTGGCCGGGAGTGGCCACTGCACTCCAGTCTGGGCAACAGAGTGAGACTCCAACTCAAAAAAAAAAGAACAAATATTATCTTCATGGTGTATAAAGTTAAACATAATTAGAGGTATAAATGAAGATACAACCAGATGGATATCACATGACAGGATTTTTAGATTACCATAAATATTGATATGGCTTTTATAAAAATCTCCAAGTGTGAACTATCTCTTATAACTAGCTTTTTTTCTCTCTGCAAAAAGAAGTGGGATTAAGCTAAATGTAAAGGTAAGCTCCTCAGCTGAGCAGGCAGCTAAAGATGGACTAGTTGTACACACACTTGAGTTATTAATGACATCACTTTTAGAAAAAAAAGCTAAAGTGCTTTCTTGATAATGTTCATTTTTGCACACCTGGACAAGGCATTTTTCTTTGAGTGATGTTCATAAGCAACTAAAGGGAAAGAAAATTACTTTTATGGATTTCACACATAACCAATTTAAGGCCACTGCTCTCAGTACTTTGCTTTTCTTTGAAAAGCATATTGAGTGGATGTGTATTTGCCCATTATTTGTGTGTGTTCCTGCTCCCCACCCCATGAGCTGATTACTAGTTCAGCAAACAGACCTGAAAACCATCCTGCAAACACTCCAAGCCAGTGTTCCAAAAGTCTGGGTCAGCATGCCCTTGGTTATGAAATTGGCTTTGGTTAAAATTTCTGCAGCCAAAACTTCCTAAAATGTTTCTTCTTTCTATTTCCTTCTCGAGGTCTATTTCTATTTCTTCTGGAGGGAGTAGGTCATATTGGTATGCCACAGAAATTGAAAACAAAAGGCATCAACTTTCATTTAAGGAAATGAAAAATGAATGTTTCTGTACTTCTCAGGTTTATGTGTCTATGATCAGAGTCAATCAAAGAACCAGTATGCCATTAACCAAATCCAAGGAAAATAATAATGTGTAGTAGCTGTGGTATATTGTCAATGCCAGTCAATGCAGTAAATGCTTTATACTTCTTGTCTCCCTTAATTCTTTCAACACTGAGATGTATAATAATTCCCATTCTAGAGATAAACAGCAGATGATGAGAGATGTAAAATTTCACCTTATGATTGGCAAAGCAGGCATATAAATGGTGGAAAACAGACCAATGACCTCCCACAAAGGATGTCTATGTCCTAATCTCCAAAACAGATGAATATGTTACTTTATATGGCAAGAAGAGTTTAGGAGATAAAGTTAAACTAAGAATTTTGAGGGGGAAGATTACTCTGTATTATCTGGATGGGCTCAATGCATTATAATGTTCTTTGTAAAAGAGAGACAAGAGGGTCAGAGTCAGAAAATAAATGCGATGATGAAAGCAGTGGTTAGGGTGATAATGCTTTGAAGATAATGCTTTGAGGAAGACACCCTGATCTAAAGAATGGATGTGTTCTCTAGAAGTTGGAAAGTGCAAGAAACAGATTCTCCTGCAGAACTTCTGGACAGAAAGAGCCCTTCTGACACCTGGATTTTAACCTTATTCACCCATTTCATTCTTCAGACTTACAGATATTTAAAGCAATTCATTTATATTGTTTTAAACCAGCAAATGTGTGGCAGCATGTTATAGCAACAATAGAAAACTAATACATAAATCAAGTCTAACCCTTTGCTATAGTGCCATGTGACAATATGAGTATTTTAACCAACTCATGGATTGTTTGGTTATATAAGGCAAATTCAACTGAAGGAAGCAATAATCTCCACCTTTTTAATGTAGATCATACTTATGCTGTGTATTTGGAAACATTTCAAGAAACACATCTCTATTTCCACTGTTTATGTTAAGAAAGTATGTTCTTTCAAAGAGTTCCTCTGGATGAAGTTGTTTGCTCTGTCCAAAACAGACCATTAATTTATTTAGGGATAAGAAGTAAGCACTTTGTACAGTACACCCAGCGATCTATACTTACTGTATGACTACTTAATCTGTCAGTTTTAACATGCATACTTATTTGGCCACTCAAGTTAATCCTTTTGTGTATATGTTTTGAAAAGCATAAAGATAAAGCCCTATAAAGATAAAATATAGTTAATGCATCATCCATATGAGAGTTACAAACTAGGACAATTATAACCATCTTTATCAGCAATCTTCTTTCAGTAGATATCTCATTGTGGGAATAGAGTCTTTTTCCAAATGCCAGTCCCTCTGGAAAGGTTATCTGAGGTGTATTTTCAGTCTTTTTTTTTTGAGTTGGAGTCTCACTCAGTCGCCCAGACTGGAGTGCAGTGGCCGCTCCCAGCCACCGCAGCCTCGACCTGCTGGGCTCCGGCGATCCGTCCACCTCAGCCTTCCAAGTAGCCGGAATTACAGGCATGTGCTACCATGCCCGGTTGATTTTTTTTTTCTTGATTTATTGTAGAGATGAGGTCTCGCTGCCCAGGCGGGTCTCGAACCCGCGGGCACAGGCAATCCACTCACCTCAGCCTCCCAAAGGCGCAGGATTACAGGCTGAGCCACCGAGCCTGGGTATTTTCAGTCTTTAAGGGAAAGAATCACAGTGTACTCCTACCTCTTCCACTTCAATAAGTGAAGTTGGATAGAGATGAAAATCTTCCGAAGGAAGGAGATAAGTGCTGGCAAAGCCTCCTTTCATTTACCAATTGTTTCTTGAGTGGCTATTATGTATTGTAGAAGCTGAGACTACACACTATGCCTGCTAGGAAGAGTGGAGCTTATTGTAGAGATGAGGTCTCATCAAGTTCCCCAGGCTGTTCTCAAACCTGTGGGCTCAGGCAATCCCCTCACTTCGACCTCCCAAAGTGCTGGGATTACAGGCTTGAGCTCCCACACTCAGCCTACAGCTATTTTTTTGTACAGAATGATTTGGGTTCCTCCAGGTATATTCACAAAGGGGGGATTGCTGGGTCATATGGAAGGTTTATTTTTATTTTTATTTTTATTTTGAGTTGGAATCTCACTCCGTCACCCAGACTGGAGTGCAGTGGCCACTCCCGGCCACCGCAGCCTCGACCTGCTGGGCTCTGGCTATCCTTCCACCACAGCCTTCCCAATAGCCGGAATTACAGGCGTGCGCTACCACGCCCGGCTGATTTTTGATTTATTGTAGAGATGAGGTCTCACCAAGATTTTTAGATCTTTTAGAAATTGCCATATTGCTTTCCTCAGAGGTTATACTAGCTTACACCCCACCAACAGTGTAAAAAGTGTTCTGTTTTCCCCACATCCTCTCCAGCATCTATTGTTTTTTGAGTTAGTGATGATGGTCATCCTGACTGGAGTTAGGTGGTATCTCAGTGTGGTTTTAATTTGTATTCTTTTATTTTAATTTGTATTTTTTTGATGATTAGTGAGGCTAGTCATTTTTTATATATCTGTTGGCTTCTCATATGTCTTCCTTTAAGTGTCTATTTATATCTTTTGCCCACTTTTTAATAGGGCTGTTTGTTTTTTTCCCTTTGGCACATTAGAGTTCCCTGTAGATCCAGAATGTTAGGCTTTTGTCAGATATTCAGTTGGCAAATATTTTTTTCCATTCTGTGGCCTGCCTCCCCATCTCTGGATGGTTTATTTTGCTTTGCAGAAGCTCTTCAGTTGAATAAGGTCCTACTTGTCTGTCTTATTTCTTATGGCATGGGCATTTGGGGTTTTGATCAGGAATTGGTTGCCTACCCTGATTTCCACATGGGTGTCTCCTGTGTTTTCTGAGATTCTTATGGTTTGAGGTCTTTAATCCACTTAAAGTTGATTTTTGTGTATCATGATAGGTAGGATCCTCTTTCATTCTTCTGCATGTGATCAGCTAATTTTCCCAGCATCATTTATTGAAGAAGGTCTCCTTTCCCCAGTGGTTGTTGGTGGTGGGTTTGTTGAAAATGGTTGAGATATTGATTTTTTGCTTCTAGAATATCTATCCTCTTCCCTTGGTATGTATGCTTGTATATGTTCGCTTTTTAACATCCCACACTTGAAAGTAAGCATTCAAGTAAGCATTCTTTCCAATTTCCGTGCAGCCCAAGAGGTCATGGGAAGTTTGAACACTCGCCTTTATTCCAAGTATCTTATTATTTCTCTCTAGCAAGCCTTGATGTGTTTCCTGTAGTAAAGACATGTTTTAGTAACAAACGTACTGAAAACAATCAGTCATACAATTTCTTATCTGGGAAGAAAGAGGGTGACATCACTCTATCCAATCAATTTAGTAAATAATTAATAAAATGGATGATGTCTATTGAGTACTTATAATCCATACATCTGCTTTATAAGCTAGTCACTTTGTTCATCATCCTTAATTGAAAGGGAGATTAAATAATTTGTTCAATTCACTTAGCTAGGAAGTGACAGAGCTGGATTCCAGCCCAAGCAGTTTGACCCCAGAGCTCATCTCTCAACCTCCACCTATGCTGTGTCTACCATCTGGATGACTCTCTTTCTGGAGACTTTAGGCTCTTTGAGTATCACATGTATGTCACTATGTTCATATCTCAGGTTTTGTCCTCCTACTTAGAACAGAAAGGTGAAAGACTGAAACCTAATGGATCTTTTGTACTGTCTGGGTTCAAATGTTTTAGAATTCCAAACACCAGTATTAGTTAAAAAGCAAAAGCAAAAGAATGTTCTCCTTTGGAACCAAAACAGGTGAGAGTGAAGCCACACCCTTTGTATTTAAATGTAACCCTTCAGTGATAAAGCAGTGTGCTCTGGTGGTGGCCAGAACCAGAGGAGTTGATATACACGTTTATTTTATTTTTTGAGTTGGAGTCTCACTCTGTCACCCAGCTTCACAGCCACCTCAGTCTTGACCTGCTGGGCTCAGGCGATCCTTCCGCCTCAGCCTTCTAAGTAAGTGGAACTACAGGCACGCATCACCATGACCAGCTAATTTTATTTTTAAATATATTGTAGAGATGAGGTCTCACCAAGTTGCCCAGGCTGGTCTCAAACCTGTGGGCTCAGGAAATCCTTTCACCTCGGCCTCCCAAAGTACTGTCCCTCAGTGATGACACCAGTAGCCTTTCCTTTCATATTTGGCCAATGTGTAATAGTTTGCAATGATTTTTGAGAATCTAACCTTAGGCCGTTTGTTCCTAGAACATATTTCATGGTCCAGTCATCTAAAATATAGCAGAGGTTCGCAGAGCTGTGTTTGTTTTTCTTAGATTACAAAGTTTCTTTGTTTACATATTTTAGTATATTCATTTCCTATTGCTGCTATAACAAATCACCAAAGAGTTAGTGTTTTAAGCAATACAGTTTTGTTATTTTACAGTTCTAGAGGTCATACATCTCAAATGGGTCTCACTGGGCTGTCCCACCAGGCTGCATTCATTTCTGGAGATTTTCAAAGTGCTTCTGCTTTTTTTTTCATTTGGGCTATCAGCAGAATTCAGTTCCTTGTGATTATAGGACTGAGGCCTCCATTTCCTTGTTAGCTGTCAGTTGAGGGCCATCTCCAGCTTCGAGAAGAGGCACACATGCCTTTTTTTTCTACCTTCAGATCCATCATGGTGCATCTCTCTCTGACTTGCCTTTCACCCTCCAACCCTTCTTCCTTCATCAAGTCTCTGACCACAGCCAAGAAAGAGTCTTAGCCAGGCTCAGTGGCTCAGCCTGTAATCCCGCGCCTTGGGAGGCTGAGGTGAGTGTATTGCCTGAGCCCGCGGGTTTGAGACCCTCCTGGGCAACTTGGTGAAACCTCATCTCTACAACAAATCAAAAAATTAGCTGGGAGTGGTTGCACGTGCCTGTAGTTCCAGCTACTTGGAAGGCTGAGGCGGAAGGATTGCCGCAGCCCAGCAGGTCGAGGCTGCGGTGGCTGGGAGTGGCCACTGCACTCCAGTCTGGGTGACAGAGTGAGACTCCAACTCAAAAAAAAAAATAGTCTTCACTTTTAAGGACTTGTGTGATGACACTGGGTCTACTAAAATAATTCCAGAATAATCTATCTTCCCACATCAGCCTCTTTAACCTTATTCATAGCTGCAAAGTTCAAGGTAGCATAGTCACAGGTTCTGTGGATTATGATATGATATGAATTTATTTGGGAGACCATTATTCCGCCTTCAACATTCAGTTTTGGAGCAGAATTAAAATGGCAAGAAGAATGAGGAAGCTGTGTGTGTGTGTGTGTGTGTGTGTGTGTGTGTGTGTGCGCGTTTGTGATGTGCACATGCATGTGTACAGATTGTCATTATGAATAGGTAGCTAACTTTTAAAGTTTTCAATTATATAAACAGAAACTTTAAGAACAGAAGGTTATAAGTGTGTTGATGCTACAAAGGATTGCCTCTTTTCCCTGATTCTCTTTCAAGTTCACTGGACTCTAGCACATCATATATGCATCAAGATATTAATTACATACTATCCTGGCTGAGTCTAAATGGAGAGGTGATCATCTTTATTTCTACTTCTAGAAGCAATAGTTCTAAGTTTAGACTGTTAGATAGAGTCTTTTCTCTGAGTTGAATTTTCTGTAGAAGAAAAGGTTCAATGAATTTAATTGGTTGTTTAGTGAAGTGAAGAATATTAAACTGCTAACTCCTTGGAGGCATAGTCTTCCTTTACAGCTTTGGAAAAAGTATAAATTTAGAATAAAACTTTGTTATACTAGATTGATCCAATTCAAAATCTAATGTTATTTGAATATGTACTAAGTAAAAATATGCCCACATAGTATTGATTCTAGTTGGATTTTGTAAAGCAATTAAATATTATAAACAAGATTTTAAGAAAAATAAATGTTTGACTTGTGGAAAGAAATTTTCCTGTCTTTCACTCAAACAAATAGCTTAAAAATACAGTTGACATAAGCAAACAATAGTCACTCTTCTAGTTTCTGTATGTAAAATTAAAGTACATAGATGTAAAAATATTTAGTAATAATAGTGATCTTAATTCTTAAGTTTTACTTTACAGGTCCCCAAATCTTTAGCATAGTCAGATTTAATTGCACCTAGTTGCCATCGTTTTCTTGAATTTGCTGAAATTACTAAACCTTGCCTGTCTATGAACTCCAGCAACGAAAATACCTTCAGTGTTAACTGCATTCATGTGTAAAACCCCAGGAATTATTTTATACATTCACTAAAGTTTTACTGAAAGACTGCTATTTATGAGACTGAGAATAATGTAAAAAATATAATTTATATATGTTCACCATCTGTGAAAGAATTCTAAGTCCTATGACAACTTTAATATAAAGAACAGGATGCTTTGCTCTTCTTAAATGTTTTATCCTACTGTAAAAAAAAGTGGGGGGGGGCAGGCCCAGTGGCTCATGTCTATAATCCCAGCACTTTGGGAGGCCAATGTGAGAGGATTGCCTGTGCCCATGTGTTCAGGACCAGCCCGGGCAACTTGGTGAGACCTCATCTCTACAACAAATAAAAAAAAATTAGCTGGGCATAGTGGCACATGTCTATAGTTCCAGCTACTTGGAAGGCTGAGGAAGAAGGATCACCTGAGCCCACTGAGCCCAATAAGTCGAGGTTGCAGTGGAGGTGAGCATGCCACTGTTCTCCAGCCTGGGCAACAGAGTAAGACTCCAACTCAAAAAAAAAAAAAAAAAAACAGATTACTCTGGCTTGGCATGATGGCTCACCCTTGTAATTCTAGCACTTTGGGAAACCAGGCTATAGAATTGCTCGAGTCCGGGAGTTAGAGACCTGCCTGGGTAACATAGTGAAACATTGTCTCTACCAAAGAAAAAAAAAATTAGCTGGGCATGGTAGTGCATGCCTTTAGGCCTAGCTTCTCAGGTAGCTGAGGCAGAAGAATTGTTTGATCCCAGGAGTTCCAGGTTCCAGGTTGCAGTGAGCTTAAAAAAAAAAGTTTAAACAACTGGAACTGTTTTATATCCTGATTACTTGATTGCATTGTAGTCTTTCCAACTATTAAAATTTATTAAGCTATACGTCTAAAATAAGTACATTTTACTGTTTGTGAGTTGTGCCTCAGTAAAACCATTCAAATTTGTGAGTGTTTCCAAAGAAACAAGACTTAAATGCCATTGATACTCATATCAGACAGTAAGTTTACTCAAATCTCTAGAGGAAAAAAATTTCCAGTCATATCTTTAATCTGTTGTACTCTGAAAATTTTTATGTCATCTTTTGAATGAAAGAGCAGTTTTTATTGCATAGCATCTCTGTTTGTATTAATCTTTCTTGCTCTCTACCTAACAATTGTAATAATAGCCCAGTAAAACTTGTTGGCAGATCTGAAATAAATACAAGGTTGACCTTGATTTCCTCAAAACTAATTACTGAAACTCTCTGAGATACAGTTTTTCATTTCTGGAAGGGAAATATTTAGTCCATATGTTCATGGTTGGAATTAGATGATAAAAGCGATGCCCTTAATATAGTGTCATACACGTTAAACAATTAGTAACTTTAAAACAATAGTATATACTTACCAACACCAACCAAACAAGGGAAGGATTATAACCTCACATAATAAACCTTTTAAAAGTGCCTGTGGAAAGCAGAAGACTTGAAGATTCTGGAACAGTGCAGTGGGAGAAGGCACCCAACTTTATCCTCAACCTTAATCAGTTGACAAAATCATGAATATTCCCATTCATGAAGAAGTAAACTGAGATATAAGTAGGAAAATCATTAAAAATTTAAGGAAAAACCACTAAAGGGGAGAATGGCTGTGAAAACTTAGATTTTTACAAGCCTATAGAATGCAAGTAAATAAGGTAACACCTACAGGGGAGGGTTGCACGGTGTAGAATGGGCTATGGTACTTGGCATTACCTGATTTTCAAAGAGAAAACCAAAGCCAGGTGCTCCGATGGAGGCTTCATTAGGGCACAATTGAGTTCTCCCTTTTTCACACTTTTACATGACAATTGGTTAGAAAGTAACTCCCTGACTTTAAATTGGCATTCATAAAGGTATGATGGATTAATTTAAGATAAAATGGGTAGAGTGTCAAGGAAAAGTCAACATAACTATCTGAGAGACAGGAGATGATGCTGACAACACAGCCTAATTTAAATATGAGAAAGATACAAAGAAACAGCATGGAAAATTATACAAAAAGAAACAAGAACCATTGAGTATAAAAACAGGATGAGCTTATCAGAAGGTGTAACCTACTTTATGCTGTAGAAAAACATAATGCAAACGCAATGAAATGAAACAATAAATTAAAGATATGAAATAACAGAAAATTAGATAGGAAAATTAATTTTAAATTAAGAAAAAATCTAAATATGCGAAGAATACATTAGATATGGCTGAAAGCTAAATAAGTGACTTAAAGTAAAACTTTGAGAGAATTATAGCTAGCATAGTAGAAAAACAAAGATTAAAGAAATTTGAGAGACTATGACAATCATGATTTATGTGAATACAGAACTTGTTATTTTTTTCTTTTTGATATATATGCCTTTTATTTCTTTTCCTTGACTTCATGGCACTATCTCCTAGAACTCCTGGTGATTGCTTAATGTATTATTTAATATATGTTGTGAAGGAGATATTCTTATTTGCTCTTTAACATGGAAGAAGAGTATTCAAATTATCACATTTTTTTCACTTTTTTCTGTAATGGAGTTCCCAGACCTCAGTGTCCAACCCCATTTTTCAGCTATAAAGTGATTTGATATTTACAGACATTCAAAGTAAAACATTTCTTAAAGTTTCTTTTCTGATTTTTCCATACATTTCAGGCCTAAAAGTCCTTCATCTGTAAATGAAAGATAAGACAGAGATTCATGCCAAAGATTTTCAGAGAAACCCAAACGGTTTCTTGAGATTTTGTTGACTTGTTCAAAATGGATGTCTGCACGTATATAACCTGCAGTTATATATATATAATCTGTTTCTTATTTTAATCATTAAAGAGAATGTGCAAACCATTTTATTTTCCCTCTCACCTCAGAAAATCCTTACACATTTTCAAATATCTAGGTTTTCAATATGTTCTCATAACGATTTGTAAATTCTATTACTTCTCACTTCCTGCTTATTAAGGGTATGGAAGCATAAGACAAAAACGTCCTATAACTAGGACTTTGCACAGTGGCATGTTGCTCTGAGGATTGCTCTAGTTGAGAATGCACTGTTTGTGGTCACTGTGGACCCATTTTGACTGGACAGTGTAAAAGAAGATAGTGGAGCCATGTGTGGGTATATATTTATGCTGTTTATTTACACAAGAAGTTCCAATTCAGTTGCTTCTTTATGTTTTCATAATTTTCCTATTTATATCTCTGCTCTAGGTCCTGAAGAGCAGACGTGGCTGTTCTTTTATTTCTATAGCATCAGAGAGGCCACACGTCTTTTTCAGTTATCTGCTCTCTGAAGAAGCAGTATTCATTCAACTTTACCTGGTAAGGGTAAAGCTAACACACATTTTATTTATTTATTTATTTTTTTTGAGTTGGAGTCTCACTCCATCGCCCATACTGGAGTGCAGTGACACGCTCCCGGCCACTGCAGCCTTGACCTGCTGGGCTCCAGCGATCCTTCCTCTCGGTTTTCCAAGTAGCTGGAACTACGCGTGCTACCATGCCCGGCTAATTTTTGATTTGTTGTAGAGACAAGGTCTTGCCAAGTTCCCGGGCAGGTCTTGAACCCGCAGGCTCAGGCAATCCATTTGCCTCAGCCTCCCAAAGCACTGGGATTACAGGCTGAGCCACCGAGCCTGGCCTTCATAAACATTCTTTACTATTTCTCACTCTGTTTTCCAGTGACTTGAAATATGCTCCACTGTTACTTTTAAAAATTATTTTACATATTATATCTCATATTGATATGCTACAATTCAATACAATCATAGTTTTTTATTTTTTTATTCTTAGCCAGATTAATTTTACCTGAGGATGCAGAATAATGAAAAAAAAATGTAGTCTTTATCACTTCTTGCTCAGAAATAATAACTGATTATTTAATTTATTTATTTAGTTATTTAGTTATTTATTTACTTATTTATTTTAGTTGGAATCTCACTCTGTTGACAAGGCTGGAGTGCCATGGCACCCTCATGGCCACTGCAGCCTCGACTTGCTAGGGTCAGACGATCCTTCCACCTCAGCCTTCCAAGTAGTTGGAACTACAGGAGCATGATATTACGCCCGTTTAATTTTTTGATTTGTTGTAGAGACAAGGTCTCACCAAGTTGTCCAGGCTGGTCTCAAATCCCTGGTCTCAGGCAATCCTCTCGCCTTGGTCTCCCAAAGTGCTGGGATTACAGACTTGAGTCACTGTGCCCAGCTAAGCGATTATTTTAATAATTGAAATCAAAGGGCTCAGATCAAACAATATGTATTGGTCAGGATTCTCCTGAGAAATAGAACCAGTAGGATTTGTGTGTATGTATAGGAGAGAAGCAGAGACAGAAAGATAAATTTATTACGAGAAACTGGCTCATGAGATTATGAAAGCTGAAAAGATCCACAATCTGCACTTGACATTTAGTAATTTCAGTCCTCTGGCTACAGGAAGCAAGGGATCTCCATCAGGGCAGACATAGAAGCTCTTATATTTGTATGTGCTTGAGCTGGAAATTCAATCCCTGAGCTCATTCTTTCCTTTTCCATGTTGTCCAGCTACATTAGGAACAGCTTATCAATATCATAATCTTTGCTAGTTTTCCAGAAATGTTCAAAAATATCATCTAGTTCTTTGCTTTTCATAAGTGGTTAATTAGGAGCATCTACTGAAGATATTGTGTGTATTTCTATAAATAGGTCATTCATGAACTTTTAGTGCTTTCTTTACTACTAGAAATAGAACCGTTAGCATGTTTAAGTCTCATTAGATTAGAAAATCAGTTCTAGAAACCCCAAAGCCAAATAAGAAAACTCATTCTTAAAATTCTTTCTCTCCAGAACCACTCTCAGTACCAGAATTAGTATTAGTCAGAGTTTTCCAGGGAAATAATGGAACATGTAGGAGATATTTAGCTCCTATTCATATTTATCTCCTACTATATATGTATGTATATATATATATATATATATATACATATTTGTGTATATAAAAATAAATATACATACATACAAAGGAGGACTCCAAAGAACCAGAATTTGTGTATTAAAATTGTGTATTTATTCTTATATGTTTAAACTTCAGTCACCTTCAAAGTACTCCAATTGCTAGAAGACACCTATTGAGATGCTTTTTCCAATGCTCAAAACAGTTTTTGAACTCAGCAGTTTTGATGCCTTTTAATGCTTCTGCCTTTTTTTGCTTCACCTCTTCTACATTGGCAAAACTTTTTCCTTTGAGAACTTTTTTTAATCCAGTAAAACAAAAAATGTTGATTGAGCAAGATCAGTTGAATAGGGTGAGTGGAGCATGGGGGTCAGATTGTTTTTAGTGAAAAAATGTTGAAAACTCAGTGAGGATAGGGCAGGTGCACTCATAAATCACCCATCATTAAATGTGCAAATGTGTTGAATCGCCAGAAAAATTCACTGAAGCTGAACACATCCTCTCACAACAATGCAAGCTGGTACAATGATGCAGATGGGTTGCTAGAACACTTACCCAGTGAGGAAAGCCTGTACTACTAGGGAACCACCCTCCAAAAGATAATTCCAGTTTTTAGGCGTCCCAAAATCTTCCATCTGTAAACTGGAGACCCAGAATACCCATTGGTGTCATTTTGAATGAGTCTGAAAGCCTGAGACCCAGGACAGGTAATGGTAAATCCTAGTCTGAGGTCTGAGAAGATTTTGTTCCTAACTGCTCAACAGGTAAGCCGGAGACAAAAGGGACAAATTCCTTCTTTCTCTGCCTTTTATTGTTTTCAGGACCTCAAAAATTGGATGACGCTCACCCGTATTGGAGAGGCCATTCTACTGAGTCCAGCAATTTTAATACTAGTCTTGTTCAGAAATGCCCTTGCAGCCACACCCAGGAATAATGTTTTGTCTGAGCACCACATGACCAGTTAAGCTGACATAAAATTAATAAGCACTCCATGTATGAATTCATAACCATTCATGCATTAATTAACTTATTCCTTCATTCAATCTCTAAGTATGCAGAACTTATGACATATTTACTCCTATCAACGGCATATGACTTGAAATGGTATATTCCAAAGCCTAGTGGCATTTTTCCTTTGCAGGAAAAGCAACAGCTTCATAGATAAGAAACACATTTTAAATACAGTGATCAGTGAACCCCAGGACTTACGTGAACCCCAGGACTCTTGACTCTTCAGTTAAGAGTTCTCAGAAGCTGCCAAATTTCCTAGAAAATAATACACATTATTATAGACTTTAAATCTTACATCATCATTATTAAGCATAATCAATATGTCTTTATCATCACAGCATGTTGTATATGTAGATACTATGCAGAACTTTTACATGAAAAAAATTTACACGAATATTGCAAAAGTGACCAAACATCAAATGGAAATAGATATGAACCCAAGATAAAACAGATATACACCTAAAATATCTACAAAACAAAGTGAATTTTCGATTTTTTTGCCCAGTTAAGTGAATGTGGGAAACATGAAAACTTAATTTAGAAAAAGAACAACTCGCTATTTCTTTTCCTGAAAAGATTTGTAATCTGAAAGTCCCAACCATGTTTCTGTAAAAACATTGTACATATTCAATCTCATAAATAAAATAATTAGAGGAACATTATAATTGAAAACTCTTTGACTGATTGACTCAGCCAATTAGAGCAATGTCTTAGAAATTATGAGATGTATCGAATGGGCTAAATCTCAGTGCAATTACACTGCAATTTTACTTGAAATTTGCTTACCATCAGTTTCTACTACCTGGAAATTGTCTTGGCACTGAGTGGCATTGTCTGTTGACTGTGATAGCATTAGATTCTTTTCAAAAGGTTATTCTCATTACTAGGAAAAAAGCATCATTATACTCTTTGTTAGAACATACAGTACCTTGGTAATATGTACATCCTTAATTTTTTGTTCAAACAAACATCTTATGTGGTTTGTTTAAAGTCTTTTGCAATAGCTATCTGTTCTCATAGGACAGGAGATGGTTTATAACTAGTGATTTGTCTCTTACAAGCAGTTTGCTTCAGCTCCAAAACATTGTAACTTTCTTAACAAGCAGAAATATTGAGGGTGTTGATAGTTACTTTTAAAATTTTCATTGGTAAAAACATATACTCATAAAAAATAATAGTTTATTATGAAATGTGAAATCCCTCACCCTCTCACTTCTTCATTCCAACAAATTCTCAAAGGTAACCAACCACTTAATAATTTTTCATGTTGCCATTCAGTTACTTTTATCTATGTGTGAACATGTATGTATTCCCCCATTTTTGTTTAAGACAATCAGGATCATACTTTACTGTTTTGAGAAGAGAATCTTTAACCCAAGAGGAGACAATAACAGTAGGGCTCAACATTTCACTGTTGTTTAATTATTTTAGAATGAGTCTAAGATCTTTGGTGTTCTCAAACTTCTTCACAAAAATAGTCTTCTGCTTAGCCGAGGGAGGACTCTGGAGCTAGTCTACCTGGTGGGAAGTCCAATTCTATCCCTTACTTAATGTGGCTTTATGCAAGCTTTTTTTCCTCCCTTAAGTTTTCATTTAATTTTTTTGGAGAGGGAATGCACTTGAAGTTTGAAATTCAAAAATATGAAAGTACACAGTGAAAAATCTCACTTTCATCTTTGTATCCCCGTCTTCCTCTCCCAGAACTACCAATGTTAACGGTTTCTTAGGTTTTCTTTAGAAATACTCTCTTCATTAGCAAGTAATACAATATGCTATATTAGGCATCCATGTGTTAAGTGTGACTAGAGACCCACGTACTCAGTTCAACACAGAACTTACATAAAGACAGCCCATAGAATGGGAAAAAATATTTGCCAACTGTATACCTGACAAAGGGCTAACATCTAGGATCATCAAGGAACTCAAACATGCTGAAAAGAAAAAACAAACAGCCCCATTAAAAAATGGGCAAAAGGCATGAATAGACATTTCTCGATAGAAGATATACGGGCAGCCAACAGACACATGAAAAAGTGTTCAGCCTCACTCATCATCAGAGGAATGCAAATCAAAACCACATTGAGATACCACCTAACTCCAGTAAGAATGGCCATCGTTAACAAAACAAACAACAATAGATACTGGCGAGGATGCAGAGAAAAAGGAATGCTTCTACACTGCTGGTGGGAATGCAAACTAGTGCAAACTCTTTGGAAGACAGTGTGGCAATTTCTGAAATAACTAGAAATTGACCTTCCATATGACCCAGCAATCCACGTATTGGGAATATACCCAGAGAAACTCAACTCATTCTACAAAAAAGATACCTGCACATGCCTGTTTGTTGCAGTTCTATTCACAAGAGGAAAAACATGGAACCAACCATGTTACCCATCGCAGCTGGACTGGATTAAAAAAAGTGATTCATATACACAATGGAATATTATGCAGCCATAAAAAAGGACAAACATATGGACTTTACAGCAACTTGGATGGATTTAAAGATGATCATACTCGGTGATCTATCACAGAAACAAAAAACTGAGTTCTGTATGTTCTCACTCATAAGCTGACCTTGAACAACTATCATAATACTATGAGGAGGGGATTGGTGGTAGTGGAAAACTGCCAGGGGAGGGGGTGGGATTGGCAGTTGAAAGAAACTGCCAGGGGAGAGAGAGGCATACCTCATCAACAGGGGTACCTGCATAAAGAACATTTGTATAACTAACCCTGAATTGTACTCCACGTCTTTTTAAAAAAATCCCTATGCAAGCTTTTTTGTCTCAACCTCCTAATTTGAAAAATGGGGGATATAATACACCATGCTTCAAATGGTTGTTGTGCAACTAAGTGAGTTAAGATCTTAAACATGTGTAAAACAGACATTGGTACACTTAAACATTTTAGAGATAGCTGCTACTATTACTATGACTCAATGGGTTCCTGTTGCTTTAGGTCCTAACCCTTTAAACTTCATGAGGATGTCCTGCGCACTCTGCTATAGGCCCTCACCACACTGCTCTGGTCATTGGCTGCCTTTATGTCTCTGAAATGGGCGAGGCTCCTGCATCCCTTCAGTCTGTGTGCTTGCAACTTCTTCAGACTTCTCTCTGCTCCACCACACCCTTGACCTTTCTCGAGGTTGCCTCTTCTCATCCTTATGTCGAAGAGTCACTTTTTGAAATAAGTATTTCATGATATTCAGTCTAAGTCAGATCCTATCTTATTCATGTGACTTAGTAATCACACAATTTATTATCCAAACTGAGACACTAGGGTAAAAATATGTAGTACTCCTGATTACTCTAAGATAATCATTGACCGGAGTTGTCCCAGTCAAATTTTGTCATGCGAAAGTACTACCTAAAATGCACTGTTAAAGCATTTAAAAATTTTTCTTTTATAAATAAATTACAATTGTACTTAATTCATTGTTATTATTTATTTGGCTTTTTTTGTCCTAGGCTATAAGCTAAATGTCTCTTACTGACCACTGTATTTCTGTATTTCTAACTCCTGGCATAGTGCCTAGCACATAATAGGTAGCCCATGAACATTGTTGAGTGGATAAATGAGTTGGAATCTTTGTTGAACTAAAATCAAGGCAGATTCCACACCAGGCCATTTCGGGTCAGGGCTGAGTGCAGAAGCCTGACCTTACTGTCATTTCAAGCTTCCCTCCTCCTAGATGACTTGGGCCTCTGCATGAGGACTATTACTTGGAAGAAATAACGAATCCACCATTGTGTATTTCTAATGTAGGTCTTGTACATCTGCCATTTTGCAGTCACCTTTGATAGTTTTCCTACTCTTTTGGTTTGCAGAGATATGTTGTTATGCATGTATCTCAGGCAGTTTAGTTAAAGTGACCATGGTTACTTGTGTAGTTGCAAGGATCTGGGCAAAGGTCAGTAGATTTTGGGACCATACACATGCTAATGAGTAGAGCAAGTAATATGATTATTTATATGCAAGTAACTGAAAAATTTAATTTATAAATGTTGAAATGGAAATAATATTCACATTATCTTTAGATTTCTATTTATATAGTAGACGTGATACTTATATGGTCAAATATATTTTAGAATATTCTAAAAGTCAATATTCAAAACCATAAATAAGTACAATAAAAAAATCTCCCAAAATATATAGAATATATACATTTGTTTGATTGGTTCTTCTGCACTGCCACAAATGACACAGCTAAGTAGGTCATATTTCAGCAATGGTAGTTTTCATGTTTGGCTTCTTTGTAGATCACCATGGATGCTATGTCTGACTCACTGGTTTAGGAGGATTAGGTGTACAGACTCTTCCTGGATCACATTCCATGGGTTCCAGCAAGGCACACACTCCACTGAACAGGAAATCAGATTGGTAAATGGAAACCAATGAAAGAATGGAACAGCAAACATGCCATTAGCAGCACAATCTTTTTGCCTCTGGATCTCACTAACCCAATTCCATTCAATTGTCTTCTTTGAGCAAATTCAGATTATAATTTTATTTATGTTTCAGTGGAAGGATTTAATTTCATTAACTAGTTTCATTACAGAACCATCTCTTTTACCACCATTGCATGCTAAAGTATTGCCTTAAAGTCCCTTTGAAAAGTTTTGATTATTCTAGAGGTGTTTCCATTAATGTCACTGATTAATTCACTCATTGAGCAGAATATTGGCTGAGGATTCTTTCCAAGGTACAATATGTCAGCAAAATTTTAAAGTAAAGAACAACTTTGTCTCAGCCGGGCTTGGTGGCTCAGCCTGTAATCCCGCGCCTTTGGGAGGCTGAGGTGAGTGGATTGCCTGAGCCTGCGGGTTCGAGACCCGCCCGGGCAGCGAGACCTCATCTCTACAATAAAATCAAAAAATCAGCTGGGCGTGGAAGCGCATGCCTGTATTTCCGGCTACTTGGAAGGCTGAGGCGGAAGGATCGCCAGAGCCCAGCGGGTCGAGGCTGCGGTGGCAGGGAGCGGCCACTGAACTCCAGTCTGGGGGACAGAGTGAGACTCCAACTCAAAAAAACAAAAACAAAAACAAAAAAACTTTGTCTCTTTGATTTCTACCCTTACTGTAGAGAACAGAATCAAGATCCATTTCCTACCATTTTTTATCTACAGTTTTCCACTTGTCACTCTAATGACAAATTTTCCAGGAGAAAGAAAAAAGGTTATTTGATCTAATTCCTCTTTCTTTGGGGAAACCTCTTCCAGAGTTCAAATCCACTTTTTGATTTCCAATGACTTTTTTTTTTTTTGAGTTGGAGTCTCACTCAGTCACCCAGACTGGAGTTCAGTGGCCGCTCCCGGCCACCGCAGCCTTGACCTGCTGGGCTCCGGCGATCCTTCCACCTTAGCCTTCTGAGTAACCCTGATTACAGGCATGCGCTACCACGCCCAGTTGATTTTTTGATTTATTGTAGAGATGAGGTCTCGCCAAGTTGCCCAGGTGGTTCTCGAACCTTCGGGCTCAGGCAATCCACTCACCTCAATCTCCCAAGGCATGGAATTACAGCTTGAGCCACCGAACCCAGCTACCCTGCCAACTTTTTAAACAAAGATCAAATTGGTTGCTCCACTGATAGCCTTATTATAAATGTAGCGTTAAAAGTCATCTCTATATTTATTATTATCCTTTTTCTATTCCTTTAGTCAAAGAAAAATAAAACTAAAACCGAGTTTCCCTTTCAATAATTCCAATTTTTAAATTAATTACAGTGAGGTGTTTTTTTTCTCTACTCTGGAATGTCTTTATAGAATACTCTCACCAGTTGAATTCAAATACAAATTTTAGCTCCTCATTTCCACTGAAGCCTGTATAATAAAAAATATATTCTTCCAATTAGGTAGAATTAGTGATTTAAGAATTTTGTTGTACTCTGCCTTTAACTATTTCCTTTAGTTATACAGGATTTTGGTAAAGTCATCACCATTCTCTCCATTTTAAAAGAAAGCTGGAAACTGCCAGGGGAAGGGGGACACATGACATCAGTAAGAGTACCAGATCTCAAACCAGGCGAAGTGGGGACCAAAGGGAGTCCCAAACTTTACCTGTATGATGACCACTTGTATACCTAATCTTGATTATACCCACATCTTTAAAATTAAAATTAAAAAAATCAAATAATTACAAAGAAAGCAAATGTGAAATACAGTATATGTGCATTTCTATTTTCTCTCCCAAACCAATTATTTCTTCTCTGGGAGAAATCATTTCTTTTATCCAAATTCAGAATCCCACATATGCTTATAAAAGCTAGCAGCAAAAGATCCAGAAATTATCTTTGTAAAGGATTTAGTAGTTTAGGAATGGCTACTTTTCCTGGACTAGTAAGAGACAAGATTACCTTAGGGAAATAATATTACTGAAGAGACAACACACTTGCAATTTTCTCACAGTCCACAACACTATCAAACTGTAAACATTTAAACAGGAACAACCCTTAGAGATTTCTCTGAATCCTCACTGACTGACATTGTTCCAAGAGGTATGGCAACGCCATATAACCACAGTGGTCCTACCAGGCTAAAATTTCCCAGTAAGTTTTAGCCACTGTGTTGAGCCTAACAGGTTCCTGGGAAGATAGCAGCGCTGAACAAAATGCTGCCTCTCTGCTAGTACAGGTCAGGTGTACAGAAACCATTCTGGATTTTCTTGTTAGGCTTATAGTGATGATACACTGGTGTGTAATTTTTAAAATTATTTTTGCAAAAACTTAGAATAGGCAGTCTAACCCAGTTGTTGAACGTGTGACCTTCAGAATCCAACAGAAGCAGGGCTCTATCCAGGTGTCATCACCCACCAGCTGTGTGTCCTAGAGTAAGTTACACGACTTGTTGAGCTATTGTGTTCTCACTTGTTATATGAGACAACTAAGTCTGTGGTAGACATACTTGGCTGTCTATGTGAAATCCATTCCCCTCATCCTTTCTTGCTAATCCAACTCCTAATTTGTTCAGTTTTTGGACATCCTCATATGCAGAGATGGCTAGAACTCTTCTCAACCTCAGGAGGCAAAGCTTGATTAGTGTAAATGTCCAGAAAATTCCATTCACTGGGAGGGGGATGGGCTTAGAAATAGTCATGTCACAAAATGAAAACCATTAAGACGTAAGGTGAATCTGCAGAGTGGCTTCTTGGAATTTGCCCTCATTCTTAAACTGGGTCATGTTCTCTCTTCTGTCCTTTGAATGTTGCACAAGGCCATGGTGCTCATAGTAGTCACTGCCATCTTGAAACCATACACTGACAATCTTAAACAGTACCGCAGGGGCAGAGCAGAAGGCTTAAAGGAGCATTGACGTCATCACTGAGATGCTGAATTACTTCATCCTAGAGCTTACCAACTCTACATGTCTTGTTATTTAAAATAACAGGTCTCTTTTATTATTTACATCATTTTGAATTGGATTTAACTTTAGCTCTTTCTATAAAAGCATTTGAACAGACCCAAATAGTTACCTCCATATGATTATCTTGAGAATTAAATGAGATAACACTTAAAATCTATGCTTTGTCCAGTGCTATACACCACACTCATAAGTATTTATTGTTATTATTGTGAATGTTGTTGATGTTAAAGCTGCTGCTTCTTGTAATGATAGTGCAATACACCAGATTTCAGCATTAGTTTTAGGCAAGATTATGATGCTTAAATAGGAAAAAGTGAGAAAAAAGTTGTGTTTTCTTCTTTCAGTATGCCCCTCACCTGCTTTTATGCCCCTTTGAGTCCCCCCAACAATATAGAAAAGGCATCTACTGGTGATTGTAACAAATAAGGATAGGATGTTTAATAAAGCAATTTTTAACCCCAAAGATTAATACCCCAGTGTTAGAATTCCAAACACTATATCAAGTTATAGGTAAGAAGTGGGAGTAAGGACTTTTCTATATTTCCAAAATGTTATCACACAAACTTCTACCTTCACCTGAAACCAAACCCTCCAGTGAGCAGTTGAACACTAAGTCCTATGTAGCTTTTCATCTAGTCACCGCCTCCTAAAAGAAGAATTCCCCTTTCCATGTTATTGTTAACATTGGATAACTATCAAGTGGTAGCTGGAGCATTCCAGATCATTATCTGCTGACCATGAGAGTCATTTTTAAACCAGTAAAAGAAGTTCTTTTTTTCCTTTTCATATCTATTAAACTTGTGTTGGTTTTTAAACATGGAAGATGTGGGCCTTCCTTGCATTTCCAGTGGACTAGGTCTTTCTGACATTGTCTGAGAGTGTATGTTGCAAATGGCCAACAAAAAAATGGCAATTTCAAGAATCGGCAAGATTATTTTTTCTACTAGAGTTCATATTTGGTGTGAGATAGTATGATGCACTTCAAAATGTAAAGCAAGTTATTAGGGGAAATGGTTCATTATTTTTAAAAAAGGACAAACACTACCTTTTACTTCTGTCTGCCTTCAAGAAATATGACAAAAATCTGAGCATTTTCCTAAAATACCTAGAATGCCTTGCAATTCAACTTTATAACTGACATGCTAAGCAATAATAAACAAGCCCCCTTCATTCCAGTGTCCCAAAGTCAACCTCAAAGGAACCCTCCCCTTTGCTACGTGCTATCTTCACAGTTAGGACCAGCTATATATTTGGGGGATGTAGGTGTAAACTAAAACTTGAAGGTCTTTGTTCAAAAATGGTTAAAAATTTCAAGACAATGGTAGCAGAGCATAAGCCAATATAGGACCCTTTCAATCTGGAAGTCTGCAACGACACAGGTTGTATGTCTATGAAACTGGCCCCTCTGGAGGGGGCTGATCTTACTCATCTCTCTGCCTTTCTAGTGCTGGGTATGTGAAGAAGAGGAAGGAGTGTGGAGGGAGACAGACCTAGCTAAAATTCTGGCTCTTTTCCTTTTCAGTGTGTGAATGTGAGTAGGGGAGATAAGGCCTTAGCTTTTGCGTGCCACTGCTCAGAAGGTTGAAAGATCTAGAGCCTAATGCTGCACCTTACTCAAGAGCATCTCGGTAAAGGGTTCAGGGGATCCTGGCCTTGATTTCTGTAAAATTGAGTTGTTTTTGTTTTTGTTTTTGTCCAGGTGACTATGACTCTATTTGAGTGAGTCTTATTGGCCAGGGTTTTATTGGCTTTACTCTGTGCCATAGCCTTCACCCCAATGTCAGCTTATAAACATGGTCACATGTTGCTCAGTGATGGAGACACATTCTGGGAAATGCGTTGTTAGATGATTGTGTTAATGTGGGAACATCACTGAATGTACTTCCAACAACCTAGATGGGGTAGTCTACTACATGCCTAGGCTAAATGGTATAGCCAATTTCTGCTAGACTATAAACCTGTACAGCATGTTATGGTGCTCAATACTGTGGGCAATGGTAGCACAATGGTATTTGTTTATCTAGACATAGAAAAGGTACAGTGAAAATATGGTATAAAAGATTTTTTTTAATGGTATACCTGTAGAGGGCACTTGCCAGAAATGGAGTCTGCAGGACTGAAAGTCACTCTGGTTGAGTCAGTTACGGGTGGTGAGTCAATGTGAAGTCTTAGGGCATTACTGACTACTTATAAACACTGTATACTTCAGCTACATTAAGTTGATTTTTAAAATGATGTCATCAAGCTACAATGTTACAATGGCTATGATTTCACTAGGCAATAGGAATTTTTCAGCACTGTTATAATCTTATATGGGACCACCATCACATATGTGGTTAATCCTTGACTGAATCCAGTTATAGGGAGCATGACTCTATTTGAATTTAGTCTCAAGAAAAACTGATCAAGGGGTCCCAGAGTGGTCAAATACACCCTCAATGCATAAACACTAACTCAGAAGGTTAAGCAGTATTATAGTTGTATACAGTAGAGAGCATATTATTGTCCTCACTAATAATGGAGGATTTTCTTCCTTTGTTTTATTATTTTAATCTGTTTAACATCCTTCAGATAGATAATGCCATTTTTATTTTTTACTATTTTGCTTTGAATTGACAACTGTAATATGTCACTAATCCAAAAGCAAATACTGAAAGTCCAAATAATATAGAAAAGGGGTGATTCTTTGGAAACCCCCAGCTAAAATAAAATAAGATGTCCTTTGTCTGAACTTCACATCTGGTGGCAGAAATGTGATTACCTCACCTATCTGGTTCTTGCACCCATATTTCTAAGAACAGACATGATGAAAATTAAACAGGTGACCAGGAGGGAAATAGATCATGCTCAGTATTAATTTTTCTACAACTTAATTAAATGTCAAAGAGAGCTTTAGATCCACAGTTAAATAATCTACCTAGATTTCTTGTTACCCTGTACATAAGATTTCTACCCATTCTTGACAAAAGTTGCAATTGTAAAGAAAAGAATTTTCCTTTGAACTTGGATTTAGTCCTTGAATATTCCCCAAATGTTGACTGACACTTGCAAATACACATGATTTTTGGAATAGCATCTTTTAACAAGTGAAGATATTGAACCCTAGAGACATGAGAGAAACATTCTGCCTACGGTTAGGCAGTTAACAAGAATGATGATGTTTTCATGTTCTCAGGAACTGAGTAGATTGTCTCACTGAACAAATGTTTGTTCCTTTTGTTTAATAAGGATCTGGCCAGTGTATTACTTGATTGTATTTATTTATGTCCCTCTGAGGTTGTCTCTGTCTACATCAGTGTGAAATTAGATTTTTAACTCCCAAATGATGGGGCTGGTGCTTTGTCATCTAAGAATTCCTTTAAATACATTTATGTTTATATTTAGGACAAGCCAGGATTGCCATTATTATTAGGAATCCTTTTTAAGATTCAGGCTTCATGTGATATACATGGAATGTGATGCCAACCAGAAGACATAATTTTTAATGGCTGGTTGTTTATAGATCTCGCCCTAAACAATGGCACCAACTCTCACTATTAGCAAATGTTGGGTGGTAAATAGATGAAGAGCATTGACTGCATAATATAGAATTGTTGGAAGGAAATAAGTCTGTCTTAAGAAGCATTAGCTGTAGGCACCCACTACATACATGGAGGAAAATGGAGGGCCACACTGGTAAGCCCTCCATTCAGAAATAATGATAAATATAAAGCCCACAAGGAACAACTAATACAATCAAAGAATCGTAAGGAGCTTAAGGTGCTTGCTTTCCTCCTTCCCAACTTCAATTTTTACCAAAACTCTGTCATGGAACCTTCAGAGAATTGCAACTCTACTAAGCATAAAATACATAAGTAACTGATGAGAGATTATGGTGAATGAGGTCTGAAATTTGCAAGGTCTTTGTGTGGTTGCTTTGAGTTTGAGAATGGGAGCCTTTGTTTGCAGTCATCATTGCATTCATTCCACAGGGATGAAACGGTGATTTCAGATGAATGGTTATTGGAATAAAGATGTATCAGAAGTTAGAAGAAGAGTGGGTGTATGTATGGGATTCACACTGTAACACAGAAGGCAGCAGCACTGTCACATAACCCTTTAGGACTTGGAATCTGTCAAACCCAGGCATAATCCAGGCTCTGTCCTATGTACACTTGAGTGAGTTGTTCACTAGATCTGAAACTTGACTTCATCATGGCTTAAGTAGGATTAAAACATCACTTCTACCACAAGAGATTGACGCAGTATAATGCAGCAGTTAAAAGCATCAGATCTGGGCTTGTGATGGCTCTTCCACTTGCCACCTACATAGTTACCATGGGCAAGCTACTGAATGTCTGTGGGTCTCAGTTTCCTCACTTGTACAAGGCAGCTAATGCTACTAACCTTGCAGAGTGGCTTTGTGAATTAGAGCTCCTGGCACAAAATAAAAGTAATAAATGTTAGTTATTCACATTCAATAAATACATATTGGGTACTTAAAATTTGTGGGGCACTGCCCAAACCACTAATGAAACTAAGTAATAATTACAAAGTACTTTGGGCATAGACAACACCCAAGAAATATGTGATGAATAAGAGGAAAGGCAAGCCACTTGGTGTGTCCCTAAGATTTGGCCAGGTTTCAAATATCCAGTCCAGTATTCTTTAGGTGTCATTGAACAACTAAGTGGTTGGTTTTTTGCTGGAACTGCTAATTCACAGTGAGAGGAGTCCAAAGTATCTTCTTACCTAACAATAAGACTAGCAGGAAGAGAGAATGATTCCTTCTGCTTTTCTTTTTCTGAGGTCTGTATTGTTGTCCTGATGGATGACAGAGACCAAGTCCACCAAAGAAGACAAATTAAATGATTACAGATATCTTTTTTAAAAGGTACATGAAATGGAAAATAAAATACATATTTTTCAACATTAAAGGCAGGTATCCTTAAACTGGTTAACTGTGAGTTTAGTGAATGCAAAAGCATTCCATGATTATATAAATTATTTGATTTGTTTATGTATTTTTGGTGGAAGAGAGGTGATAGTTTTTGCACAGTTTTAGAGGAAACTGCTATTCAAAAAATATTAAGAACTACTGGAGAATGAGTACTGAAGATAGAAAATAAGATTAAAATGGTTTTGTGGTCAAAGCTTACATTTATGGAATGTAAATGTAAATATGAGGAAAAGCCTGAGTCATAAATAGATGACTGAGCTACTTCATTTCCAAAAAGGATGGAAAAAATCCACCTTAGGGAAGGCTTCCACTGAATAATTGGGGTCAAGATGGACTAAAGCCTGCTGATACCCACACCTCAATTAATTAGGGCCTTCAAAGGTTTTTGAGATATTACAAATATGCCTTATGAAAACACATTCTCAACCACAATTCCAACCTGTTGATATGGTTAATAGATTGACTTGGTTGAAATTTGAATCTCTAAAGCTTTGAAATCAACAGCAAAAACTCAAAATGATATGTCATCTAAATTGAACAGTCAGTACTGCTTAAGTGCTACTGATTGTGCTTTAAAACAAAATATGCCAACATCCATAATGCATAAACAAAATACCGTGACCCAGGTGTATTAGTCTTTGGTGAGGACAGATGCCAGTAAACACCCCTGAAATTTCAGAGACATTTTGCAAGAACAAGCATTAGGGAGGATCGCTGGGGTTAGGATGGATTGGCATCTCAGAACATTCTCCCTATTGTTACTGAATGAATGAATCAGCTACTTAAGCTCTATTCTATCTGGAACATGGGGAATTCCCAAGAAAAGATTTCTTAATACTCTGTCCTGAGCAACAGAGAACATCCCATGCTTCACTCTATTTCCCAATTTACTCTTTTTTTTTTTTTTTTTTTTGTAGGAGGGGTATTGCCAAGGATGGAGGAAGAAAATGGTCATTAAGCATGGTAAGTTAAGTGTTTTCAAATCCCGGTTTGGTGGATAATTTTTAAACCAGATGGCAAGACAAATATCTAAAAACATAGTAAGCTATCTCAATGACAATCATTTATGCTTGTATTTAAGGACATCTAAGTCCATGTAAGCCTTGACCTATTATTCATTTCTGAATATTCATTATGTCATTTTGGTCTCTCCTAGCATCCATTTATCCTTCCCTAAGTGCCTCTCAGATCTTTCTAACAGGATTATTCCCATGTGGCTTATCACCTTTTAGGCTAAGGTAGCAATAGTACCTTGTTCCCAGTCTAACCCAATTCCAGGGACTTATGACCTAGGTCAGGCAATAAGGGTGTTTTGTCACCTGGGTTGCAGTGATTGGCTCAGGGATAGGCTTGTCTCAGGTCAGGCCAATGGGACTCAGTCCCTGGAGGTATGTGCCTGAATTCTGCAGTGTTGCTGAGTTGGCAGGATACAAATCTGGAGTTTATAGGGCCCACTGCAGAGGAAAGCCTTCTGGAGAACAAAGGTGACACAGAGAAGCACAGTGTTGTTGGAAATTTGCCTCCAACCATATTTGAAGCTGGAAATACTTCTACATTTTTCAATACCTGGTCCAATACATTCCTTATTCTTCCTTTATGTAGGTAAGGGTAGAGAAAAGAGGAGGTTGTTCGTAAATTGAGTTTGAAATAGTTTTCTCCAATGAAGCCATACAGGAACACACTCTATTCCTTTGCCTGGAAAACCTTCTTGTCTTCTCTTTGTCTCCCAGACATGTGCTCATTTTTCAAGGCCCAGATCAGACCCCACCCCTTCCAGGAAGTCTTCCTTGAATATCCAGCCTAATGAGCTCACCCACCTTTGACCTCTTACAGCACTCAGTGTTCCTATTCTTTGTCTGCCAGGATTGTTGACCTTGTAGTGCTTGTCTTTTTGTTGTTGTTACAGGTAATAATCTTATTTCCTAAAGAGTCAAGTCAGTCCTTAAATGTTTGTATGTTCCTTAGCCTTGCCATCGAACATTATATACAGTAGATTAGCAAAACATATCTGTAGCTTTACTTAATGCTACAAAAAAATGGATACATTTCTTATTCACTTGCTAGTCCAGAATAAAACTTTGCATGAAACACATGATTGCATAGTAATAAGGAAAATAAACTCCAGGAATTACAGCTATCTGTAGCTATCTGGTATAAAAGGAAGGGCAAATAGAGTATCAGAATTGTGAGTTCATGTATATTATATGGTGAACATTTTTCACTGCTAGTAAAAAAGAGTTCAGTGTTAGTCTGTTTGCCATTTATCACGTTTTCCTCACAGTATTCTCAACTTTCATAAAGTCTTCGTCGCAAATGATAAGATATATTGTAATTGGTTATTGAGCTGAAACCTATAAATGAAGCACATTTCAGCTATTTAAATATCCTAAGTTCTTAAAACTTAACAACACCATGCTTAAGATCATTTCAACAAAATCAACACATTTCAGGTGTAGACGATGCCCTCATGTACCTGAAAGAACAATGGTCCTCAGCCTTACTTGAACTCCCCGATGACTGAACTTTTTTCCCTGTCGAGTTCCATGTTTTTCACTGGTCTCATTCTACAATCTGCCTGCTCAGTTTTTAAACATATTCAAGCTAGTAGACAGGCTGTATTAGGATCAAATTGCCTTGATTTTTCTAGCGACAATGACACATTTAACATAAATGTATTGTGCACATACTATGTACAAGATTTGAAAAAAGTCCAGTAGGTTCTAAACAAAGATCCTGATCAACAAAAAACTTAAAGCTCAACAGGAGAAAGGAAACTGAGCATGTGTCTTATGATGTAAGAGGAAGCAAAATGAGCATCCCTGTGACAGAAGAGAGAGTCTCTTCCTGTCTGTTCCAATCCTCTTACCACTACTCCTAACCCTGTCCCCTTCCTTCCATTGTTGTGGGAATGAGACCACCACAGAGCTGAACATGTCTAAATAGAAACCTGGGCGTAGTTAAATATGATACTAATTTTTCTAGTCACACAGTCAAGCCAAGGTTTCAAAATCACAGCACTGAATTTCTGGTCTCAGATTCAGCCATTATCCAGTCTCATAATCAATTTTCATTAGATATGGGCAAATGACTTTCTGACAAGTTCTTTGTAATAAAACTGCTTTGATTTTTTAAAAAGTCTTATTGTCTCAAATTCACACTTCATCAATTTTGCTTCATAGATAGGCTCATATAAGCATAAATCCTTTATTTGACCCTCTTCCCACACCAATCACTACAAGATTCCTTTGTGAATGTTTATTTTCAAATTCTCATCGGTAACTGGTGGCACTTCAAGGTGAAGAAGGTGTTTTTCTTAGTCATTGCATGTTTGACTAATGCCAGAAATTACTTCCAGTTCTAATCTCAGCTGCTTACCCTGTTGCCTGAGAGATTTAAGTTTGCTGCATGAAAATAGCAATTTGAAGAGATGAAAGTTTAACGAATGCTATAAATAGCAACTAAGGCTCTTGTCACTAGAGTTAACTACAGGGCCACACCCACTTCCCTTTCTATTGTCTGTCATTAACTATTATATCTCAAGTGAAACTTGTTTCCAGTACAGTCAGTAGAATGAACAACGAAACCATAAAGTGATCAAGGGATTAGTGGAAGAATTTGTTCTCTTTCATGCAATCTATTCAGTTCATGAGAATGAACCTGACTTTCAGGGATTCACACTGACCAAAGCTCCTTTGAAGTTCTCAAATTTGATACCAATATTCTCTTCCAGTTCCTTCTAAGGAATATTCCAATTGCTCAATTTATAAAAATCTTGTAAACAGGAGAATATTCATGGAAAGGCATTACTTTCCTAGATGTCTGAATGGGTAATATTTTCTACACTTAATCTACAAATCATAAAAGTAACTCTTGCTGAATATCCACACAGTGCATGTCATCCATTTCTAAAGCAGTTTCTTTTTACAAAGCTTAGAAAGATATTTACACAGTACTCGATCTACAGGTGCTATTACTAGAAGGTTGGGTGTCTTTAGAGTTGAAATTTTCTGAGCCAAAAATTATTTGCTTCTTCCCAAAGCAAAAAGCATTATGAGAAAATTGTGGCAATGTTAGATAGAGATGTTGCCCTATAATATCTTCTGAAATATGGGACTCTTTTAAAACATTTTTATTATGAAAAAAATTGAATACAAAAGAATATGGAGATCAATATAACAAGCATCCTGAGAATAGCGATGTTAACAAATGTTACATGGAAGCTAAACAAAATTTATCTCATGTAAGTATACTAGAAGCTGGGGAGGGAGGGGGGAAGGAAGGGGTAGGAAAAGATTTGGTAAAGGAAACAAAATTATAGCTAGAAAGGAGGAATAAGCTCTAGTGTTTTATGCCACTGTAGGATGAACATAGTTAATCATAATATGTCATTTAGTTTCAAATAGCTAGAAGGAGGATATTCTTTTTTTTTCTTTTTTTTTTTTTTTTTTTGAGTTGGAGTCTCACTCTGTTGCCCAGACTGGAGTACAGTGGCCGCTCCCGGCCACCGCAGCCTCGACCTGCTGCGCTCCGGCGATCCTTCTGCCTCAGCCTTCCAAGTATCTGGAACTACAGGCACGCGCTACCATGCCCGGCTAATTTTTTGATTTATTGTAGAGATGAGGTCTCGCCAAGTTGCCCAGGCAGGTCTTGAACCTGCGGGCTCAGGCAATCCACTCACCTCAGCCTCCCAAGGCACGGGATTACAGGCTGAGCCACCGAGCCTGCCTAAAGGAGGATATTCAATGTTCCCAACACAAAAAATGATGACTATTTGAAATGATGGATATGCTAATCACTCTGATCAGATCACTATGCATTACATGTATTGAAATATCACGACATACCCCATATGTGCAATTATGTGTCAATTAAAATTGTTTAATTTAATTAAAAAACAACACTTGGCCACATTTATTACTTTTTTAAATCCTTCCTTTTTAAATAAATTAGACACAAAGGACATACACAGCACTTGATTTTGCCTCATGTTGACTGCTAATACTTTAATGAGTGAGTTTACTCACTCATCTTTATGGTAAGCATTTTTTAAAAGACAGCTTGCTTGCCTTCACTTCTTGTCCCAGAGATGAGTACAGTTTCTGGAAACGAGTGGATACTACACAAATGTTTGCTAATGGATGAATGAGTGAATAAAACTTCCTTTTCTTTGCTCTCCTCCTTCATAGCTCCACACACCTTCTCCTCACTGGGTCTTATTTGCTTAATAATGGGAGCTATTTATTCTGTTTTCGCTCTTCCTGTTCCTCTTTCTGAAAATTGGACTGATGTCCTGGTTACCACTGGCTTCCAGTGGGGTGTGCTTGGGTGTTGGCATTTGCTGCTACTGCCTCTAGTGCTGAGATGTGCCTAATCTCCCCTGTTCTTTGGCAATACAGGCATCTACTGCTGGAGTCCCTGACAGCTGTGCTGGCTTCTTCTGCCGAGGGAACATGTGTAGCTTTGGGGAATAAGAAGGTGCTATTAGGTGTGCCCTCTGACTCAACATGCATGCCACGGTGCTGCTTTTTCTCTGCTGCCACTGCCACATGAGACAGATGGGCACCTTGCAATGAGGTTTAGGGCACCCTAGCAGTCCCAGATGAGAAGAGGGGCATAGGTGCCTGCTTTTGTCAAACTGCTTCTCCTTGTATCTGAAGTTTCCATCATGTCATGAGCCACTCTTAACTCAAGGGGAAGCGCAGAGCAATGTGGAAACCCAGGCCCTGAGAAGCAGACAGCATCTTCATCCCTGTTGTGGACTCAGTTTTATAAAAAGTAGAATACACAGGTGAAGTGCTCGGGCTCTGGGGTCAACTCAACAGGGTTTAAATCCTGACTCACCCATGTACCTGCTGTGTGACCTTGGGCAAAGTTATTTGCTGTTCCTGACCCTTAGTTTACTCATCATAAACCATTATAGTAGTATCAACCTCATAGAGTTGCAATCAGCTTGAAATGAACTACACACACAAAGTGTCTAGAACAGTGCCAGAGTAATAGAAAGTGCGAATGCATAATATTCTTATAAGCTTCTCAATTTTATACTGAAATAAATGTTTTCTCAAAACTTCCTCACATATATGGGCATTCTTGGGATAGTAAATGAAGTTAGTCACAAGCAGCACTTTGAACCATGCTCTATTATAACCTCCTCTATACACTAAAGATGTCTACAAACTAAAATAATTAAGCTCCATGACATTAGCTATAATAAACCTGAAGCTGTTACATGAAGAAATGATCAAAGGGTATGCAACCAAAAATCGTTGGGAAAAAGTATTATAAAGGTATATCAATTCATTAATTAATAGGAATATTATGCTCTCGTTCTAAATAGTGGTCACTTTCATAAATAACTTTACATTTGTAATTCTGTATTCCTTTTTTTCAAGAGGGTCCCAAAGTTTCATCCTCTTCTATATAATCTAAATTTGTCCCTGAATTGGTCTTCATCTTTACTTTTTGAAAATAATAAACTCCTTTGAGAATTTGATGCATTCCATGAATGCTTTCCAGAAAATGCATCTTTTTTTGTACAAGTTTAAGGAGTTCATCTGTCCCCTTAAAGTTCCTTCTTGGACCTCTGGTTAAGGACCCCTCTTTTGAAGGAGGAACCCACTGAGTTTTGTATTATGCATAAAGCATCAGTAATGATGGTGTTTAGGTAATATTGAGTAAGGTGAACGGCTGTCCTGAATTTCCTCCCAGGTGCCTCCGCTTCACACCCCTTCTTTCCACCTAATTTCCCTTAGCTTCCCATATTAACTGTGGCTTTTCCACAGTTCCAGACACTAGTTAAAACTTTGGAGGGCGGGTGTCCCAGCAAGGGTGAAGAGAGGTTGAAGTGCTCCTACCTGTGGTTTTTCTTTAAAACAAACATTCCTCAGAAGAAAAGTCACACTTATAAAGAACGAAGAGAGAGAAGGATTTTATTTTTTCTACTGCCAACTATTTCAAATAAGCCAGTGGCATCCCACATGCTTCCTTAGCAACATATGTTTATACCTAACTCACCTCGCTGTGCTAATGTGGTCTGGTCATTCATCTCTTTCCCAAACTACGAGGTTTTGGCAAATGGAGGCTATATTGTTTTTCATTGGGTCTCAACTTCTGGAACATAGTGAGGCATCAATAAATGATTAGTGAATGAATGAATGAAGAAAACTAGGTTTTCTTAGCTACTTCTTATACCTGTTGAATAGAACCCATGGAACCAAAATATCTTTCCCCAACATGAAATAACCACAAAGCACCCTGTGGTTTATGTTACTAATAACTTTTATTCTTTTTAGCATAATACTCATAAAGCTAGCCAATGTAAACTGGCAACAAAATCTGAAATGGTATCCATGACCAGGCAAAATCTTTGAGGTTGAAACTAAAAGATTTATGCTATTTGTGCATTTATTTTTAGATTTATTCCAATATTGCTGGTTTGCGTTCTCTGGGAGTATTGAGGATTTTAGTAATTGAAACCTGTCTGGTACCCCCAGGAGATGGTGCACTGGGATGTACCAGAATGCACATGAGCTTTCTGTAACAAAAATGACAGATTGAAATTAAAAGGCTTCTCAAGCAAGAGCATCTTGGACTTTTACTCAGTCGGACTTCACAGCCATATTCAAGATTGCCATTATAACTGAATGTATGTTTTTCTCCTTGGTTTGCCACCTGAAGAGCCCCTAATATTGGAGCCTTCTTAATGCTCAGGCATTTCCTGTAATGAGTTTAGACAGTGAGTTGATGGTGTTCCCAGAAGAGGCCTGAGACGCGCGGCTGACCAGAGTCCAGGTCTTTATCACCAGATGCATGCTCACACTTTGTCCTTATAGGTAATTTAGTTGCTGCCAATTTAGAGTGATGTAAAAGCCCTAGGTCTTGGGCTCATTGCTCTCTTTTATAAGACCACTTTGAAGCCACATGAGGAGTGTATGTAGGGTTAAGAGTCTGAACTCCGGAGCTAGATTTGGGCAAGTTATTTAATCTCTTTGGGCCTCAGTGTCCTCAAGTGTAAAACTGAAATCATAATAGAATCTACCTCAAAGATTTATTGTGAGGATCAAATGAGTTAATGTTTACAAAGCTCTTTGAACACTCTCTGACACATAAGTGCTATGGAAATGTTAGCTATTGTTAACTATATTACATCATTATTGCATTCCATTCTTCTTATGCTATGCATAATATGGGGTTGTTCTATTAAATGGAGCAATGAAGGAAAAGTGTTTCAGTGGAAAGAGGCACAGTCTGAGTTACTCCTTGAAATATTTTAAGTTTTGTAATAAAGTGGAGGAAAGTCTTTAAGCAGAATCTCCTTTGTGGAGATGCAAAGGAAAGCACGTGTGTCCATAGTCCCTACCCCATCTCTTTGCTGACGACATACCTAATCTGACTGTAGACTGAAGGTGAATGAGCAAACTAGGGAATATTAGGGAAATTATATGTGACTCTCGTATAACCAACTAAAAGTAAATATTTCTAAGCATTCAACAGTCCTAGGGAATCTCAGTAGAACAGTACTCCAACATGTAGCTGGAAACCTGAAGGTATGAGTCAGGGTCCTGGCCCATGGACATAATATAATAGTCTCCTTGTGAGACTATTCACATCAAGTTCACCAAGTTCACTTACCCTTCTCTGCACTCATCTTACCGAACTTATCTGCAATATTTGACTTAAAATACTTGACTCCCCTAGTACCATGCTTTCCTCGTTTTCCTTTTACCCCTCTAGTCCACTCATTCTTAGTGTCCTCTGATCACGGGAACATCTCAGCTGTAACTCCACAGGGCTTTGTACTCAGTTCCTTTCTCCTCTATCCTTGTACCTTTCCACAAGTGAGTTAATCTATTCTTATGGTTTTAACAGTATCCACACAATAATAAATGTTACATTTACCTCTGTTCTGACTACTAGAGTCATTATAGTCTACTTTCTAACTGACATTCCTATTTGGCTGTTTTTAACATAACATTTATCGAAGTGAACTCTTGATCTTCTAGTTTATTCCTTTTCCTGTCATTCTTAGCAAAAGGCAACAGAAGTCTGGAAATTCACTTTGATTATTTCTTCTCTGTTAAGTGCTATTAAAAAGAAAATACTATCTAGACTACAAACTGCCATCATCATTATATGAGCCACCACCCTAGGTTATTTGGAAAATTATGAAAGTTTCCTAAATGTCCTCTCAACTTCTTTTCTGTTTAAATATTCCCCACATATGAACTTTACAAATATTTCAAAACATGCACTGGAACACGATGAGAAAACCAAATGTGGTAAGGTTATATGAATAACCCAAAGCAAATAAGTAGTAGTAAAGAGATTTTCCCACACAGCTGTCCCCACTTTCCAACAGGCCTGATGCCTCATAAGTGTATACTTTAGTGCACAATGTTGTCCTGCTCTGAAGTATGGTTTACTGTCTTCCAGAGCATTTTCACCTTTCTTGATGATGTCAAAACCTGCTTTTGTGGTTCACTCCACTCCAATTTCAGTCAATATGCTTGGGAAATTTGCTATCAACATTAGTTTCCTTCCTGACACTCAGGTCTCTTCATTTTACAAAATTTTCCACTTCAGAGACCCCTCTATTCATTCCGTGTCAGTCACCCACTCACATCCCTATCCTGTTGACTTCAACATCATTCAACACTGCTCCACCCACTATGTTTCAACACAAAATTCCTCTCTCTACCTGTAATCTTCTCTTCTCCCACCTCTTCCAGTTCCTAATACCTATGGTACCTGCTCTTTAACCACATCAGGCCTCTAAGTCATTAGCTTCCTCCTCTTCTACAATTTCATTACTCCTTTTCCGGAAGCAATTGGCTCCATGCAGCCAAGATTTTATTTCAAGGAGGAAGCCACTCTCTCTCATGCCTCTGACAGAGGCAAACATCACCGAAAGAAATTTCAAAGCAGAAGCTGAACATTTCTGGTTCATCTGCCTTTGATGCGCCATTGAGTTAATTATAATGGCTGTTTTATAACTATTTATTCAAATTTCCAGCCTCATCCTATCATACTTATTCTGAATTGAGTGAGTTTTCAACACTTTTGCTGAATAAGTAACACTTGAAAAACTCACTTTCTCTTTGTACACATCAAATTCTGTTTCTCTCATACACATACACACACATAAAATGATGGTGTAAAAAGAAATTGAACTATATATAGTCCAGTGTTCTTAAGAAGAAACAATTACACACAATCCAAGATTTTATTTTACTTAATATTTCAATTTGTAAATTTTTTTTTTCATTTCTCATTTTATAGGTGATCACATTTGATATTATTTTCTCTTCAGCTTAACATGGCAAGAGTTGACATATTCAATTAACATTACCAGGAAGAAGTGACTCACTACAGTTGTCACCTTGCAAAAGGAATCCAAGACACTGAAATGTAGAATAATATATTACAAAAGCCAAACAGCAAGAACATTGCAAAAACTGCTTTTCCAATCAGATTGCTACCTACTCTACCCAAAATCCAGTAACACTAGCCTTCAAAGTTGTAATGATTTTGAAGAAATTCATTTCCATAGAACTTTATACACAGCTTTAAATAATTTGATTAAAGTTTATTGCAGTTGTAATATTGAAGCAATTTTTCAAAAAAGGGACTTAAATTTTATGTCATATCTTCATCACCAAGGCAAAAATATTATTAAATACAAACACAATAAATTCTATATAGCCAGGCTCGGTGGCTCAGCCTGTAATCCCGCGCCTTTGGGAGGCTGAGGTGAGTGGATTGCCTGAGCCGCGGGTTCGAGACCTGCCTGGGCAGCGAGACCTCATCTCTACAATAAATCAAAAAATCAGCCGGGCATGGTAGTGCGTGCCTGTAATTCCGGCTACTCGGAAGGCTGAGGCAGAAGGATCGCCAGAGCCCAGCAGGTCGAGGCTGCGGTGGCTGGGAGCGGCCACTGCACTCCAGTCTGGGCGACTGAGTGAGACTCCAACTCAAAAAAAAAAAAAATTCTATATAAAGGCCGGTTTTCATATTTACCGTATGCTAGAAACTAAGTCCCTTACATACTATGAGTTCATTAAATTTTTATTACAAGCTAATTAGATGTGTACTATTCTTATCTCCATTCTATAGGTAAAAAACAAGGATTAGATTACTTGCCCCAAATCACACAGATTGAACCCATACTTTTAACCATGAAATTTTATAATATTGTTGAATATATGATCCTACATACAAATCAGTTTAAAAAGTCTAATTTTGCCAGGCTCGGTGGCTCAGCCTGTAATCCCATGCCTTGGGAGGCTGAGGTGAGTGGATTGCCTGAGCCCGCGGGTTCGAGACCCACCTGGGCAACTTGGTGAGACCTCATCTCTACAATAAGCAAATAAAAAAAAAATTAGCCAGGCATGGTAGCGCACGCCTGTAGTTCCAGCTACTTGGGAGGCTGAGGCGGAAGGATCGCCGGAGTCCAGCAGGTTAAGACTACGGTGGCCAGGAGCAGCCACTGCACTCCAGTCTGGGCGACAGAGTGAGACTCCAACTCAAAAAAAAAAAAGTCTAATTTTAAATAGCAAGAATATGGTAATAGCATCAAGTTAATACATGTTGGTCAAACTCAACTGATTGTTTAAAAGATAATAAACTGGATAAAGTTTAAATATATGTTCCCATAAAGCCGATTTAAATAATTGAACATATGTACAGGTAAATAATAACGTCAGTCTAAGCAATAACTATTAAAGTTTGTATCTGCTCAGTTTCTCAGTAAATTTGAAATTTTGTATTTTTCATTGGGGCTATGTATACTTATTCATGATTATTAAAACTGTATATTCTAACATATGTATTTACACTTAGTACCTCATCCATGGAACTAGTAATTTTAGCTTGCAATTTTGAATTCATTTAGTGTTGATGGATTTCGTTAGCCAAAATTCTAGTAAGATTTGGTATTTGCAATTAATCTCTTTTTCTGTTCAGCAGTTTGAGGTTCTGGGTTTGAAGTCTGAAGACTTAAGTTCAAAGCCTGACTTTACCATTTACCAGTTGTTTGGCCTGAGGCAAGCCACTGAAGTTCCGTGAGTGAGTTTCACTTTTCTCATCTGCAAAGTGAAGATAATGATACTTTTCCTGCCAGCTCCACATAAAGAGAAGGATGAAGCGAGATAACATGTATGAAAGTGCTTCTGAAACTATGAAGCACAGTACATTGTGAGGCATTAGTCATCTATTTGGCTGTTTGTTCACATGGAGGAATTAAAGTCCTTCCCAAGGAACAAGGGTATACAATTGAGAACTGGGTTAACATTCCCGAAATAGTTTTTTTAAAAACTGCATGTATGAGAAATAATAACTGAAATGTTTCTACTTCTGATTTTAATTGTACCAATCTGAAGGTATGCGTTTGTTTTTCAATTGTTGTTTTGGCAGAATTAAATTAGTTTAGTACAAAAATAAGGGTCATGATTGAAGTTTTCTTTGAGAGATTCTTTTATCTGCAGTATGGTCATCACAGAGGCATAACGAAAATGTATTTCTTTGTTTGTAGAAGACTAAGTTCTTTTGTTGTTTGTGAAAATCACATATGTTTAAGGCAGTACTTAGATGCCCTTCTAAGTTTTTGTGTTTGAAAGAAAGTCTTTCTCTGGAATCCACAAGTCATTGTTAAGCCACGTGAGTTCTTTCACCTGATGACTTCAGTGCAGCCAGTGACAGGGAGAGGAGGTGATATATTCGCATTATTTTGAAACTTATCAGAGGGAAGAGGAAGTCAGTTACAGTAAATGAAAAACAGAAATCAAGTCACACTGATAGTATATGCAAAAATCTTATCTATCTTTGGTATTTCTTACTTTCTGCCAGAGTACTTAGTACTCTCCTTGTCAAAAACCATCTTCCTAGCAATAAAACTGGATATTATGGTTAAAAAAAAATAAAGAACAGACGGATATTATTCCACAATTCTTAGTAAGAAAAGCAAACTCAGACTTAAACAATCAGATAGCTTAATAAATATTGATGTCTTATTAATGGCTTATACAATAGTAGTCATGGGAAAAGAAATGGTTCTATTTTGAGTGAGAATTTATACAGGGCTCTGATTAAGAGTTAAGGGAGAAAGAGACAAAATTAAGAGTTCAAAGACTTTCAACAACAAGAATCAGGACTTAATCTCTAAACTGCAGTATCAGTTCCTCTAAAATGGAAATAATCATGACTGATATGCTTGCGAGGATAAAATAAAATGTCATTCATTTATTCAAATAAAGTATCATTCATTCATCAAATATTGGACAGCTATTGTATGTAAGAAAGTGGGCTAGACACTGTGGCAGATTTAGTGATGTTCAAAATAAACTCAGTTTCTAAGAACTTAAAATCTAAGAAGTAGATCAATGATTTCAACACCAAGAACAATAAAAACAAGTTGAAAGTTTGGCTCATAAAGATTAAAATAATGTAATATGGGAAGTAGTTTCATTAAAAAAGAAAGATGTTTTCAAACTGTAAAATGCTATACAGAAGCAAACTATCAGAATAGTTGAAGACATGAAAAAACTAAGGAAAGGTGTTTGATAACTTATTCCTGTAAACATTCTCCTGTCTCCTTCATTAATTAATTTGTTTAATAAAATAGGATCGAAATCAAAGAGTTAATACAGCATCTTACAAACTCCAGATGCTCAGTATATATTTGTTGGCTAATTTAATGCTGAAAATCTACTTCTCGGTGCTGTTTAAAGAAATACTTGGTAGAAATTGTTCCAGTTGGGGAACACAAAAGCACTATTCAAATTATTCTTAATGAATAATTAGAATAATAATGCTATTTAGAGTCCATTTTAATCAAGTATACTTTATAACATTTGTTTCAAATGAAATGGTCATCCTACACATAGACTACCAGTATGAAATGTGGGTGTGGTATAAACTAGTAGAAAATACATTGATTTGAGAGCCAGAATCTCTGCATAAGCATCCTTGTTTAGCCACTCACCAACTTTAGGAAAAATTCTCATGTTTGTGCCTAGTTTCCTACATGTAGAACAATAAAATAGATCAGATGGTTGCTAAGATCTCTTCCAGCTTTAACATTTTCATGTCTCAACACAGGAGATACTTATTTAATGAGAGATATTTAAATTTTAGAAAATGGGCTTAGGTTGTAACGGCTTATCACTGCATTTTAAAATATCACCATATTTTTGAATTGATAAGTTGTGCTCAAATCTGCAAGAATGGCAAAATCTTAAAAACATATCAAGATATGCTAATACAGGTAAAAGTACTAGTTGTGTCCTCTCTCTCTATCCTTCACCACCACACTCACCATACATTCCCTTTGGAAAATAATCTATGATCAGTTCGACGTAGTGAAGGTTAAGTTAGGGGTATGATTACTACGTGAATCGGAGTTGTTTTGGATAATTTAAGCAGAAACTTTCAGTTATTTAATGACACATCCATCTTTTCATTGTGTTTAAACTTTGTTCCATGAGTAACTTTTGTTCCATGAGTAACTTTTGTTACTCTGGCTCATCACATGCTAGAGTCTTGCATTTAAACAATTTTAATCACAAAAAAATGTAGGGAATTAATGAAGCACTGAATGTGATCATACACTAACTACAAGACTCTGTAATCCGAATGGTCTTTTAAGTAGCATGTTCATAAGATGATTGAATGACCCTTCCAAGGTAGGAAGGAAGTCACCAATATATTCAAGCAGTCAAGGTAGAAGACAAAGTAGAGTTTATTGCGTACCTACATTGTGTGTGCCTCTGCGCTGGACTGCTAAATACATTTACTCATTTTAGATCTAGTCATAACTTAGCCATCTGAGATTCAATTGTACCCATTTTAGAGATAAACAATCTCAGAATAGGAAGTTGCTTTAAATTACAGAGCTAATTGGATTTGAATTCAAGTCCCTGAAACTTCAAAGCTCTATGCTTTACCTACCACCAAGTTACCTCCCTTAACTATGCTTATTTGTACGATATTATATTTTAGGAGATGACCATACACATTTTGAACACTGGCATGAAGCATCATATACAAATCAATAACCCACTTGATAATTCATGAGATTACATGTTTTAGGTTCTATCTATACCAGATGGATTCTTTGCTGGGGAAAGCATCCCTTGCTATCCTTTTCTATTGTCATCTTGCTAACTTTTGGTCACCCTTCTGGTCCTCACTAAAATATCATGTGATAACAGATTTAAAGTTGCCTCTTCTCCTTAGGTCATCCTGTGCCTTTTCACGTTAGCCTTTATCCCATAAGTCCAACTTTTATGATAAACCGTGACATCCCTGGGAGCAGAAATCACATCTATCTTATTCACTGCTGCATCCCCACCATCCACAACACAGCCTGGCGCTTAATAGGTGCTCAAAAATATCTGTTGCATGAATAACACAGCTATTCAAAATTGTGGAAAGTGTTGTAAGACCCTCAAAATATGTGGCCCTTAGGTAACTTACAATGTACATTTTTATATTATAGCAATATGTGCACGATAAGATTACAAAAAGTCTTGTAGTAGTTTAATTCATCAGCAAATTAAAAAATGGAGAGAGACCCTAGTGTGCCCTAAAATAGTTGAGAGGTGAATTATTTGTTAGCAAGTTCATGGAACACTGCTTCTTGTTTTATTTTGTTTTGTCTTGTTTGTTTCAAAGAGCTTCTAGCTGTAAAGTGGATGGTTGAATCAGCATTGCTTCCATCTAGTAAGCTGGGGCAAATAACAAGTAACAAGGCCTCCTATCTTCTTTTTTTGCTATGCTTCTCATGGTCAAAAGATGGCAGTGTGTTAGAGAGGGACAGTCTGTTTTTCTAAGTCTGAGCTGAACAAAGGAGTTGAGCAGTTAGTTGCTATCTTAATGAATTGACTTGGCTTTGCAAATGTGTCAGCTTTCAGATGCATGTCCAAAGCAGACACCCATAGCTTCTCAGGAGAAATACACACAATTTTCAGGTCTGCTAGCTATCTTTGCTCAGGGGAGGAGAGCTCCAGAAGGTCTCTATTCTCTTACACACAGATGAACAAGCAAATTTAAGCCACAAATGAAAAAATACATTTTATGCATACATAAAAGTATTATCGGCTTCAAATTCCAAATATCAAGTTCTCTGATTGATCCACCTGTTAGCCCCATGTGGTGATCTACAGCTTTTACTCACTGATAAACTGAGGCATGTCTCCTCAAAAGTTTTTATTTCATTTTATGAAAAGTTAGAATGGAAATACTTGTCCTCTTCATTAAAAAAAAATTTATTTATGGCAAAGACATGCATTAGTAAGGAGGAGCTTTGGTATGGATGCCAACTAGGTGAGCTTACCTCAGCACCTTCCTCTAGCCTTTTTGAATTTCCCTGTTATTGTCAGGGACCCAGATGTCCAGAATCAGGGACTGAGCTCTCTTCCAATGAGTGGCCTTCTTCTGGACAATGCTGCTCTGAAGGAAAGGGTCAAATCAAAGCCCATCTTATGACTAATAAGGTGTACTATATTTCCAGTCATTCATTTAGTCTTTATTCATTCGGCACTCATGAATGGAACTCATCTAAATATGTGTATAAAAGCCCTGTCTTGGAGGACCAAGCGTTTGAGCTAAGCAAGGAAGAGTCAACAGTAGTAATGCTTCAGATAGATAAACTCTGAGGCAAAGCAGAGCACTTTGCTATGCAGTGTATAGCAGTTTTTGTACTTGAAGAGGAAGATACTCATCTTCTATCCTCAATTCATAGCATAAAACCTGGCCCACGGCAAGCATGCAATGTAGATGTTCAGGGTTAAGCTTATAACAATGAGACACTGAGACAAGCTGTTGAGGATGATACTTTTTGATCTTTCTCTATTCACTTTATATTGCCACACATAGGGAGGAGAAATCTCTGCTTACTAGGGACTGTTTGGGCCCATGATAGAAGAACGAAAACAGAAATTGTGCTTTTACTTTTTCCTTAATACTGTGGCCTTTGAGGTGGACAAGGGAGAAGGACTTGTTAGATAAAAAGACAACACAGTGAAGATGGAAATAAGTTCCTGCAGCTCAGCTGTGCTCTTACTACAAAAAAACCACGGGAGTGTGGGAGGTGCCATGGGGCCAACAAGCACTGGTTCCTAGCAGGGAATAGGCCTAATTTGTTTGGCTTGACTAGTAAATGTGACTTAAGCATGCACATTAGCAAGCTGTTATTTCCTTACAAGTGTGCTATGCTTTTGTCTGGTGTGTTCCCCAGAGCTTTTCACTTATCCCCAAAGCATCTTTTAAGTTGTGCAAACATTTCTCTTAATCTCTACCTTTATGGATTAACTTCTACTAAGTGGATTAATTCTTGTGAGAATCTACTTTATAAATTTTTAAACTGCTTTACACTAAATAGGCCAAAACACTGCCAATTGCCAGGGTGCTTCATCTATAAATGATCTGTCATCCCATTCCCAGCATCATTCTTGAGTTTTCTTGAGAGATTATTTCTCCCAAGGATAACATAAGCCCATAAGCAAGAGTTCCTTTCTTCCTTACAGTTTTAAATTCAGGCATAGCAGGTAAATCAGGAAATAGCCCAGTGCAACCAAAGAGGAAAACCACTCAAGGGAAGGGACCATCATGACTGTGACTTCATACCTGTAAACCAAGGAGTAGCCAGTTGAGCCGGCACAGCGGGCGTGTGTCTGTTGGTGTTCCCAGGGAACAATGGCCTTGACTGTGCAGGCTGCCACGTGGGAAACAGACTTGTTTTTGTTTTCCTTTATGTTATTTTGGGGTATAAAATATGGTTGCTCTTTTCTTTATTTGAATGCCACAGATTCAGCAGGGAACTGCAGCTTCCTGGTTCTAAATACAGGCCGGTTATTCCAGAAACTCTGTAATCCAGGGACCTTCTTAGAGGTCCTTCATGATGGTGGAGACTTTTCATCTCACCTCCAGGGCAAGAGGAGCAAGTTTTCTTGTGGAAGAGGAGGCAGATTTCAGGAAGTTCCCAGAGAGTCAGTTGACATTTCTCCCTGGAATGAGGAGGAGGAATGAGATAAGGGAAGGGTGTGTGGTACAAAGCACCTTCACAAGGGCATTATATACACTCCAGATATGTGAAAAATCAAAGTGAGTTCAAAGGTTTTGCAAATACATCTGCACCAATCAGAAGCAAATACATAATACAGTTTTCCATCTTTAACTTACCATTATGTGCACAACCATAGAAGTTGTGAGACTAAGGAAAAGATTCTCATTAGATCTAACCAACTTGCATATTTGTTAAATTGCTAAATTTAGCCAGACATGGGGAAAACAGCTCTCTTATAAACTCTGATTTAAATCTATTCTATCAAGGCGATAATTATAGTCATGTCGTTAGATGATGGGACTCAACTTTTAGCCTGCTTATGAAATTGTGAGAGCTTGATAAATAGCAAGAGCAGATTAATTTCCTTTAGAACTTGAATGTGTAGGGAATAATCATCTAATTAATCTTTAAGTATTTCCACCCATTACCTTATAAGCTTGTTACCATATATTAATAGGTTTTAATATTTTTTAAATGATTTTCATTTAATTTATACACTTCCTGGATTTTATGTAACTGTAAGTTAAGTATGAAAGGCATATGGTTTTTCAAATTCAAGTCCAGTTTATTTTTGCTAACAGATAGAAGAGCTTTCTGGTACTTAAGGATAAATGGAAAGTTAATGAGTTATATAGGTTTTATTGCTAATAAAATAAAGCCAAACACCTCAACATGAGATAAATTCTGTTTGTCTTGGCATTAAAGCTCTAATGAAGTATATTTCCCATATATACTCATGGCACCCCAACCATAGACACATCACCTAGTTCCTCCCTTCCTTGCTTGGGAGGTCACAAAATAAGCAGCCTGCTAAAATTGCAGCTAGTCCAGGTTAAGAGTGACCGGAAAATTATTAAATTTGATTATTAGACTATCAGTGTTAACGATGTAGACACATGGCTGGTGTTATACAAAACAGGATCAAATACTGTGGCACAGGCAGAGAGGACTCACTCTATGTGCTCCTTGTGTGTTTTCAACTTCCTTTGAAGTTAAGAGTGTTTGCTGCTGTCTGTACTCTTAACTATTTACAATCTGTCTCTCTTCTGTGGCTAGAAATGAAGGACTCCAACAAGGCAAGATTGCATAATGGGAACAGTCTGGGACCCTGAGCCACTGTTTCGAGGAAAATTGTGCCAGAGAGTTGCCTGACCCTCATTGGGCTATAAGATGAACCACAGACAAACTATGTTGTGTTGAGACATTGAGATTCTACACTGTTGGTGGGAATGTAAACTAGTACAACCTCTGTGGAAAACAGTATGGTGATTTCTAAAAGATCTAAAAATCAACCTTTCTTATGACCCAGTAATCTCCCATCTGGGAATATACCCAAAGGAACTCAAATCACTCTATGAAAAAGGTACTTGCACATGCATGCTTACTGCAGCATTATTCATAATAGCAAAAAAATGGAACCAACAGTGTTGCCCATCAAAAGTGGACTGGATAAAAAAAATGTGGTCATTTACACAATGGAATATTATGCAACCATAAAGAAAAACAAAATTAAGAGCTTCACAGCAACTTGGATGGAATTAGTCTGTAGTACTCAGTGATTTATCACAGAAAAAAAGATCTGAGTACTACATATTCTCACCCATAAGTGAACCCTGTATGTATTATAATACTATAAGAAAAGGATTGGCAGTAGTGGGACACTGCCAGGAGAAGGGGGGCACATAACATCAATAAGGGTACCCACACTTTACCTGTATGATGAACACTTATGTACCTAACCCTGAATTGTACCCCACATCTTTAAAATAAAAAATAAGAGAAAAAAAGAGCCATTAAGTGTCACTGAGATTAAGGGTTTGGAATTGGAATTAATTTTACCACTTGGTTTTAGAAAACCAATTCCAGTACTCTTTCTAAAAACAATACATTTTCCTCCTAATGCTGGTGATATATCAATTTGATATTTGGGATACTTAAATGGTTAGCTGCATTGCTACATAGTCAATCTTATCAGGACATGAATAATACAACTTTAAACAATTAAAAAATCAGATTTAGAAGTTTTAGTAGATTTAAATATTATGTGTAGTAAATATTCTAAGATGACTCCCACCAAAGCTCCTGAATAAACTCTGGGGTTCAATTAGCATTCCTGCTGTAAAGATACATGGTTTGACTGTGAATAAAGTTTTGAATGAGGAATCTTTGATTTGGTAGTAAAAGGAGAAGAGGAATCTGTGTAACTGTGAATAGGGCAATTTCTTACACACACTAATATATAGCCAAGAATATAGATGACTCACTTCACAGATAGTACCAGTATCCCTGAAGAACACTGGTCAAGAAAACTCTTCCTATAGAGCAGCATTAAAGCTACCACAAGGACTATTTCTCACCTTAAAATAGAAAGCCTTCACAAATCTGCCCCCAAAAGATTTCAGAATTGCTATGAACAAGTGACTGAAGAAGATAACCCTATTTTTGCAGAATGAGAGTGCTTAGTTATTCTGCCCATATTAAATAATGAGTGTGTAACCCTGTGTGGTGGCTCTCAACTGTAATCCCAGCACTTTGGGAAGCCAAGGTGAGAGGATTTTCTGATTTTCCTAGGCAACTTGGCAAAACCTCGTCTCTACAATAAATCAAAAAATTAGCTGGGCATGGTGGTATGCATCTGTTGTTCCTGCTTCTTGGAAGGCTGAGTCAGGAGGATCACCTGAGCCCAGCAAGACGAAGCTGTGGTGGCCATGAGTGTGCCACTGCACTCCAGCCTGGGCAGCAGAGTGAGACTCTGACTCTGACTCTAAATAAATAAATGAAAATAAATAAATAGTGTGAATATAAGTATACTGAAGAAGATACAGATAATTTCATAGGTTTTCTAATCTAAGAAATTGCAGAGAGTCCCTTCTGCAGAGATACCATTCTGCAAAGACCTACAGAAGTGAATTTCAGTTTATATATAGTAACTTCTAGGGCTTTAATTTTCTCCCTTGGGAGGCGTTAAGTGTTTGTGGTGATCAGAATGGCAAACTGAAATAGAGCCTGTGAATACTTAACCAGTGTATCTCAGCTTCCTTTGCAGTTGAGTTAAGATCATGTGACTAATGCTGGCCAGTGAATTGTGAGTGGAAACTTTTGGTTGGAGTGTTTAGGATTAGGGAGATCTTCTATAGCTGCAAGTGAAGGACCATAGACTGATGGAGATGCAAGGTGAGAGCCTCTGGGCAAATAAGGGAGCCATGTAATAACCTTGCTTGACCTGCATGAAACTGTGACATGAGTAAGAAATAAACGTTTGTAGTGATAATTCAGAGATTTTGAAGTATGACTCTGAGAAGCTGGTTTTAACTATTCAATTAACAAACGCAATATTATAATCCCTAGTGATGCTCCAACCCAAGAAAGATGTTCATTTTCTTTTAAGGGGGACTCTTGCAGAGATAAGCGTTTATTTCATAATCTTTTTTGAGCCAGTGTAGGGCTTATTTTCTCTCTCATATCCAAAATTTCACAGTCCAGTTCTCTCGCCTGCCCACCTTTCTATAAAACAATAAATAATTATGCTGCTGTTCAGGCTTTTGGAGGCTGTACCCACTAGCCTCTAGGAAAGTTTTGGAAGACTCTGAGTAAGGATGTACCATGCACTCTGCCTGTGTTGAGTAAAGACAAAATCTTGGAGAGATTATTAATGAGTACAGCTTAGCTGAGTAAAAAGAGGCTACACACCCAGTGCTTTAAATTTTTCTTTCTTTAACAGAGATTTCTTTCTACCCTACAACTTCATTTCTAGCACTTAGGATTTTCATGAGAGCTTGGAAGAGATGAAAAACATTTTCCCCTGCTTGAGTATAAACCTACTTCCTCAGAGGCAAATATAGCTTCTTTGAGAGCAACTCAAAATTCTTTTTGTTTTGTTTTTTGACCTATACATACAAGGTCTCTCCATTTTTATCCCTCCCTCCTCACTCTCTCTCTGGCATTCAATGAATAAATCATGAAGTCTATAGGCTCGACCTTCTGAATAGCTCTCAAATACCGTTGCCTATGCTTACAACTTCATCTTGACTCAAGACATCATAATCTCTTACCTCTACAACTATAGTAGTTTGTTAGTTGGGCATTCTTTTTCCACCATTGCTTTCCTAAAATCTGATCTCTATGTGAAAAACAGGGGATTTCATAATTAAGTCACTCTCTATTTAAAATCACCTACTGTCTTAGAGGTTAAGTTCAAACTCGTGAATGTGGCTTATAATACTTTATACTTCTTTAACTTCACTTCTCATAACAACATCTATCCTTCCTCTTCACCTCACCCCAATCCTTTAGCTGCCTATTTTCTACATCCCAATCAGGATAAACTGATTATTTTCAATAAGTTTACTTTACTTTTCCTATTTCATAAATGTTGGAGTTTCACTCCCAGATGTCTTCCCTTACCAATTTACCCACTCTTCCTAGATTATCACATGTACACTTATGAATTTACAGAGCATCTCAATGTTGCTTCATAAATGTACATGTAATAATCTAAGAAGAGTGGGTGAATTGATAAGAGAAGACATCCAGGAGTGAAACTCCAACATTTATGAAATAGGAAAAATATTGACAGAATTCCTAGAGATAGCATTCAGAGAAGTGGGAAAAAAAAATCTATGAGAGTGAGGAATCATAAAAAAAGAGGAGACATTCTCAAAAGGAGGGATATTCAATTACTGCATAGAGGTCAAGCAAAGTAAGAACAGAAGTGGTTCTTATCCATTGTTTTTATCAATGAAGTCATCACATCACTGATGACCTTTACCAGAGTGGTTTCAGTAAAGCAGTGAGTGCAGAAGCCAGATTTCCGTAGATTAAGAGATAAATCTTTTCCTTCTTCATGGGGAAATAAAAAGGAACTCCAGAAATTTGACAGTGAAGAAGAGTAGAGAGGTAACTCTCACACCACCTGCAGGACTTAGCTAGATAGACATCACTTCCTCCCAAGAGCCTTCGAAGATCCCACTGCCACATACTGGTTTGTCACATGCCCTTCATATATGGTCCTATGCATACGTCCATTTTGCCAATGATTACTCAACCCTTTGTAATCAATTAATTATGTGTCTTTTCTACTAAATCAATGGTTCTGAATACTCTTTGAATTATGGAGTTCATTTAGAATCTGCTGAAATCTAAGAAAAAAATATTTGCTGAGACGTTCACCCATGTACACACCCACAAATCTGTGCATAAAATTTCAACAAGTTAAATGGACCCCTAAAAGCTCCTTTGGAGTAGGAAGCCCTGCACAAGACTCAAAATTTTTTGATAATAGAGACTGTGTATTACTTGTTTGTACTCCTTGTGCCCATCACAGTGCTTATTACATAATAAGTACTCAATACATACTTGATGAATAAATGAATGTGCAGAGTAGAAATATGCACAAAGGATATTGAAAGTATGGAGGCGTGAACATCTAATTCTGCTTTAGAGAAACAGGAATCCTTCATTGTAGAGGTCTGAAGGAGGAAGCTGCTGAGATGGTAAAGTGGGGAGGAGCACTTCTCACAGAAAGAATATCAGATGAAAAGACCCACCAGACTGTCCAGAGAACAGATAGCTGAATACAGAGGGAGTACAACGAGCATTTGGAGAGTATCAAAACACAAGGTTTCTGTAAGCAAAGGAGCCATTCTCCCACATTTACAGGTGGGCCTGACTAGAGACTATTGTAGCATCCTCTGAAACTATATTCTAGAAAAATTTCAGCCTTTACTATCTAAGCATCTGCCCTTACATCACACCAAAATCCTTTGTGTTTTATTTGGCTAACCATTTTAAGTAAATGTATTTCTAAAGGTAAAATTTCTAAAAACTTGAATTAGAAGATGATGAGGTGAAGGAAATTTTTAAAAATAGATTAATAAACTTCTTATCAGTATTTAATCACGTTAATTCCTGCATATTTTTCCACATAATACTATATTTTCAACCACCATCAGCAGTACCAAATGTATCTAAATAAGTAGTCAAATAATTACAGAAATTTGACCTAAAGGATTCAAAGTGTTGAATGAGAGAGACATAGCAGATTAAAAAAGTAAAATTTCCAAAATTTTACAAACTTATTTGATTTCCTGGAAGGTAGAAAGGACTGAATAGAAATATTTATTTTTCATATGCATTAATATATCATGACCAAAGTATTGACCTATCTTGGAGACTTTAAAAGCTGTGAATAATATTAGGCTAAAGGGGCTCTTTTATTTACAGGGTTTGCAATACATTTGTTTGGAATTCTTACCTACAAAAATATCAATGACTCTCAAGAGTTCTTCTTTGTTATTTTTCAAAGAGAGAGATTTGAAGGGAGAATGTGATAAGGAGAGTACGTGTTAACTGGGAGCATAACAAAAGTAAAAGCTTTTCAGAGATTCCAAAATCTATTCAAATTTTCAGAGCTGAAATATTATTAAGGATATTAATCTCCTTTAGTTCCTTACAGTGTTTTGAGCACTTCTGTTTTATACATTTGTTCCTCATTATTGTCCTAAAAGGTAGTCATCACACCCATTTCATAGTAGAAGTATTGCAGAACTATCTGTTTTATATCCTGCTTAAGATAACACAGCTTATACATGGGAAAATGACATCTTGTAGATTTGTGTGGTAAACTCAATTTCAATTCCAGTACTCTGGAAAGAATCTGCATTTTGGTACTGTTAACACCACCCATTGGTATTTGAGGTGACTTAAATAATTGAAATTGATTACTGTAGAGTCATTCTTTAGTTCATTATAAGACTGTAAGGTAAATTGCTTAGTGTGCGATAGATACAGTGAATGTATCTTGACAGAAAACTCTAAGTTCTAAGATGGATTGAAATAATGTTCTCACATTTCATAACTGTAATATTATATCTCTGAAATTTCATTAAAAATTCTTGCAAAATTCCCAGGCTGAGTGTGGGTGGTGAGTGGAATTATTAACTAGATTTGGCTTGATTTTCGCAATTCCGTTGGTCAGAACAAAGTTAAGAGGAGGGCAAGGATGTGGGTAGAATCTATGTGGGCAAGTTCATTTACTTTATCCTTGTAAAGTTTATATCAACAGTGTCTGCAGGAAGGATTGATTATATCCTCCTAAAATAAAGTGAATGTTTCAGGGAAAAGTCAAAGCTAATGCATCACCACAATTAGGAAATCAGCATAAAGTTTATGTCCCGTCTATGGGTGAATCATCTCAGTAGCATCATCCCCTCACAAACCAGTACAGTACTCTTATAACCAAAAGGTCATTATCAGCACTCCATTAATTATCAGTACATAGTGTAGTTTTTCTGAAACAAACATTTAAATGTCCGGTAGTGAAGGTTAAGTGATTGTAGATGAGCTGAAGATGGACTAACATTTCAAATTTTTCCTAAAATAATGTAGTTTTGAAATGTTCTATTTCTACAGCAACATCAGCACCAGAAAAATATCTACTAAATGCAAAAGTGATGTTTAAGTGAATCAGGAGGGGTTTATCTCTTGCTATGTTCTCAACAGAACTAAGTGAGCAAGACTAAGATTTGTACATAACTCCAGCCACCATTCATCTCATAAAGTTTCATGACAGAGATTCTAATAAAATTTTGTAGATAAAATATCATGGGTATGATATTTGATCAGTCTTTCTGAGAATATATTCAAGAGGTCTGTCTATGCACATTGGCTAAATCCATCAAAAAATGGTAAATCTTATGTTTTAAAGTTCTATTATTAATGTGTTGACCAAGTCAACCTATAATATATGTAAGATAATGACTATATAGTATGATATAATATAATACAGTAATTCAAAATATACAAATTACTAACTCAATAGTGTTACCAGTACCACAAGCCAAATCAATATTTTGGAAATAGTGCTAGAGTTGGAATTGTGTTAACTACTAGGGTTAGAAGGCCAGATTTGGGTTCTTCTGTAAGCGAGAGTGAGCATAAACTGAGACTACACACACAGGACACCAGAAATATTAACAGGATATGTGTACCATTAATTAATTCACATGTGTTTCAAATAGTTTACATTAATAAATGTAATGAATATAGACAGGTACCAGAGAATGGCTTTGTTACAAAGGAATATTTTCACAATTTAATGCATTATCTTTAAGACCTTGGGAAGCTTAATATTTCATTAAGCTTGTGTATTTACAATTACAAATAGCATGATCTCCTAGAGAGGGTTCTGTGGAATAACGATGTTAGGGCTAAAATGGATTTGTTTTGCCAGAAAATGAAGATTGTGTGTGGGAGAGGCCAAAGGTAATTCTGGGTATTACTTTTCATGAATGACAGTGCTTCTCTTTACAAATTTGTAATAAAAAAAAAAAGTACTGCCATAGGAAATATGTAAAGCTACTGTTTCTTATTCTTTTAGAGAAGAGACTTTGTGAAGATTTTATTACAGTGTATTTTTTTGGCCTGCAGGCTATTCTGCTTAAAATACTCTAACCAGGATATTAGGCGCCATTTTTAAAGTTCAAACAATCATGCTCATAGTCATGAGCTTTGTCTTCTTTCTGCTGCTTGGATACAAAGAAAAACAAGTTTCCACTTTTTAAACTAGCATATATAGAACAACTGGTGGAGAGCAATAAAGAGCAAATGGTAAAATGAGAGTCCAAACCTGATATGTCCCCTCAGTGAACATAAGCTTCTTGTATTCTGCCATACATGGGACAGTTCAAGTCTTCAGTTCACCTTTACCTTGATAGGGTATTGTCTTATGCCAAGAAGTACATAAATAGACTTGGTAAGTGCAGTGAAATAACTGCTGATGTCATTTATTCATTTTGTGCTTTAAAATACTCCTTTCTTTATATAAATCTTTAAAGGTCTTGCTTTGTGAATTTTCATTAATCTAACCAGGTTCTAAACTCATGAATTTGCTCATCATGTTTAGCTATAATTAAATAGAATTCTTTGAACAAGCCTGGGCTCGGTGGCTCAGCCTGTAATCCCAGCACTTTGGGAGACCAAGGAGAGTGGATTGCCTGAGCCCACAGGTTCGAGACCAGCCCAGGAAACTTGGCGAGACCTCGTCTTTACAATAAAAAAAAAAATTAGCTGGTCGTGATAGCACACGCCTGTAGCTCCACTACTTGGAAGGCTGAGGCAGAAGGATCTCCAGAGTCCAGCAGGTTGATGCTGGAGTGGCTGTGAGTGTGCCACAACTTGGGCTACAGAGTGAGATTCCAACTCAAAAAAAAAAAAAAAAGAATTATTTGAACAAGATGCTATTTGGTTTTCTCCTCTTATTTCATCACATATTTATAATTATAGTAGTAACCAAAATTCTTTCTGACCTAAAAATGTTCACTCATAATTTTATGGTGTCAACTAATAAATTCCTCTTCTTTATATTTCATTCCAATCCTTGTTTACCTATAGTGACTGTGTACATACAATTTGGTAAATATTATTTTTTATTTAAAAATAAATTAGGGCTCGGTGGCTCAGTCTGTAATCCCGCGCCTTTGGGAGGCTGAGGTGAGTGGATTGCCTGAGCCTGTGGGTTAGAGACCCGCCCGGGCAGGCGAGACCTCATCTCTACAATAAATCAAAAAATTAGCTGGGTGTGGTAGCGCGCGCCTGTAATTCCAGCTACTAGGAAGGCTGAGGCGGAAGGATCACCGGAGCCCAGCAGGTCGAGGCTGCGGTGGCCGGGAGTGGCCACTGCACTCCAGTCTGGGTGACAGAGTAAGACTCCAACTCAATAAATAAACAAACAAACAAACAAGTAAATAAATAAATAAATTAGAAGGCTTTTACAAATTGCAACTATGCCTTCATTTTTATAGTTTATAATAGTTTAATATTCCACTATGTAAAAGCTACCATAATTTCTTTACTCATTACATTCAAGGCTATATTGATAGTTAAGAGTTTACCACTGCCATTTTGTTATTTTCTAATTGTCTTGTAGAACCTTTGCTCCTTTCTTTCTTGCTGTTTACTTTTGTGATTTGATAATGTTCTGTAGTGCTAAAATTTTGATTTGTTTATCTTTATTGTCTGTAAATCTGTTGTGGTTTTTTGTTTTGTGGTTACCACGAGGATACATAAGACACCTTATAGTTATAATTTACTAATTTAAGCAGATAACTTCTGTCACATGCAAAAACCCTAGTTTTGTACACTGCCACTCCATTATTTATAATTTTGGTGTTAAAATTTATAACTTTTTATATTATGAGTTCCTTAACAACTTTTTGTAGCTTTGCATATTTTTTACTTTTTTGACTTTTAACTTTCATAGACGAGATATGTGTGATTTACATATCACAATTGAAGTATTCTGCTTTTGAATAATACATCCAATACGTATTATGGATTTGACTATGTATTTACCTCTACCAGTGAGTTTTATACTTTCATATGTAGTCATGAGGGTAATTATTATCCTTTCATTTCTGCTTTAAAAATTTCCTTAAGCATTTCTTGTAAAGCAGGTTTAGTGATAATGAATTCCCTCAAATTTCTCATGTCTATGAAAAACTTTATTTTTCCTTTATTTCTGTAGGACAGATTTTCTGGGTATTATATTCTTGGCCAGTTGGATTTTTTTTTCTGTCAGCAGTTTGAACATATCATCCCAGTCTTTCCTGATTTGCAAGGTTTCTGCAAGAAATTTGCTGATAATCTAATAAGGATTCCATTATATGTGACTAGATGCTTTTTTTTTTTTCCTGCTTTTAAAATTCTGTCTTTGTCTTTGACTTTTGGTAGTTTGATTAAAATGTGCTTCACAGAGTCCCTCTTTTGGTTGAATCTCGATAGCTTGATTTCTAAGCTTCACGGATCTGGATGTTTATATCTCTTTTAAGACTTAGGAAGTTATCAGCAATTATTTTATTAAATAAACTTTTGATCTCCTCTTTTTTTTCTTTTTCTGCAACTTTTATAGTATGAATATTTGTTCACTTAATGGTATTCCACAAATATTGTAAGCTGTCTCCACTTTTTCAATCTTTTTTTTCCCTCTGACTGAGTTATTTCAAAAGACTTATCTTAAAAGTTCACAGATTCAATTTTCCTAATCTAGTTCACTGTCAAAGCTCTCAATTTTATTTTTTTAAATTTCACTGAATTAATCAGCTTCAGGATTACTGTTTGGTTCTTTCTGGTGATACCTGACACTGTTGAATTTCTCATTCTGCTCATGAAAGATTTTCCTCATTTCATTCAATTATCTATTTGTATTTTATAATATCTTGCTGAGTTTGCTTAAGATCATTATTTTAAATTTCTTTTCCAGTAACTCATAAATTTTCATTTCTTTTCAATCAGTTGCTAGAGAATTATAATGTCTTTTTGATGATGTCACGTTTCCTTGCTTTTTTTATGTTTCTTGTGTTTCTGCGTTGATATCTGCATCTGATGGTATAGTCACCTCATTCAGACTTTACAGAGAGGTTTTTGTAGAAGACTTCTACCTGCAGACAGGCCTGAGGGTAATATTTGGGCAAGATGGGGTTGCTCTGATTCCATGTGGTCATAGTGGTGTTGTCTTTGTAAAGCTTCTACAGTTGTAAACAACATTAGTGATAACAGCGTGTACCCCCATGGTCTAGGCTGCAGTAGTTTGTGTCAGTGACAGTGACTGCATAGGTGATTAGGGTAGGGACTTTAAGAATCCTCTTGTTTTTGTCTTCTTCACAGTGGAGTGTCTTAGCTGAAGGGTTCTCTTGGTGTTAGGTGTGACATGGCACACAGGCAATCACAGTAACACTGAATCTAGACTCAAGGGGACAGGTATCTGGAATTGCTGTGACACCAAGTTCCTAGGCTCAGGGTCTTGCAAAACTACTGTAGCAACTGGGATTTCAGGTGCAGATTTACATTCCAAGGCATGACTGACTATAGTTCTCCTACTAAGCAGAGTGTGTTTCTTTGAGGCACATTCCAGAAGTTTGGGGCTCAGGGGGCTGGGAGATAGCTGTGGTTATAACTCTGGGATGCAGGGGTCAGCACTGACACAGTTCTAGGGAGAAGGGATACAGTGGAGCCTCAGACCCCAGGAAGCAGGACACAGCTGCCATTCAGGACCCAGAACCAACAGGGCACCACAGCAGCTTGGGCTCCAGAGGTAAGCTACCACATAGCAGTGACACTGGACGTAGAATAATGGGCCATGGTTGTAGCTCATGTGGTGTGTGGGGTCATGTGCAGCAGCATTAAGGATCCAGGAATGGCAAGACGTTCCTGTGACTTGGGCCTTGGGGGAGGGGAGCAGGAAGCAGTACAATAATAACTATATTCCAGGGGAAATGGTGTGCTTGAAGTGTGGGGGTGGTCCAATTCCTGTAAGTGCAGTGCTGTGGTTGCTCAGCCTGAAGTGCTGGGTGGCAGAGCTTAGCCAAGGTTCTGATACCCTGGAACTCATAGCACTGCATGTACTCAGCCCCAGAAACTGATACTAGCTGGGTCAGCAAAACTACTGGATACTTAGGTGTGGGGCACCATGTCAGTTGTGCTGGGAAGTGCAACAACATTTGTGGGTCAGAGGCTTAAAGTCCCTGGAGTGGGCAGGGGGAAGGGGGTGCTACCTCATCTGTGGTGTGGCTGTGGTGACTGTTCCAGTGTGCAGGAGACCTGAGGTAACTGGGGGATTGGGACACTCTTTGTGCTCTATGGTCAAAGGTATGACTACCACTCCCTAGGGAGTAAGGTGCTTCTCAGCCACGACACAGAAAGTGTGACTGCACTGGTATTTTTCTTCTCTTCTCTTCCCTTCCCTTCCCTTCCTTTCCCTTCTCTTCTCTCCTCTCTCTCTCTCTCTTTCTTTCTTTGTAGTTGGAGTCTCACTCTGACACCTAGGCTGGAGTATAGTGGCACCCTCATGGCCACCGCAGCCATGACCTGATGGGCTCAGGTGATCCTTCCACCTCACCCTTCCAAGTAGCTGGAACCACTGGCTTTCACCACCACGACTGGCTAATTTTTTGACTTATTGTAGAGACAAGGTCTTGCCAAGTTGCCCAGTCTGGTCTCGAACACCTGGATTCAAGCAAAAGTTCTGGGATGACAGGTGTGAGCCACCACACTGGCCCTGTTCTGGTATTTCAAAGACCCCCAAGGATAGAGCACCACTTGATCTCAGCCTTAAGCAAAGAGTTCATGGGAGGATGGAGCAGCTATGTAGGAGCTTGGTTCGAGTGGATAGGGGCAGGGCAGCTGCTTTGCTTGGGGATGGTATGCAGAGGGCTTGGTGCGGTGGCAGCTGAGCCTCAGAGATTAAAGGACGCAATGGCTACTTGCCCCCAGAACAGGACACACTCTAGCAATGGCCCCAGTTCCAAGATGACACATAGTAGTAGCAACATGGGCCATTGTTTTTTTCTCTGGAGGTAACTCAGTGTATGACCTCTGAGGAATTCCCTCAGCTGGACTCAGAAACTGTGAGCATTGCAAGAGTCATCAGTAGCAAAGACTAGAGATGTCCACAGTGGCAATGCCAGGTCCTAGGGTCCTCTTGCATAACTTTTCCTCACAGGGAGAAGTCTCTACTCGTTCTGAGCTAATCCTAACTGGGGGAGTGACTGTTTCCTTGTCTTCTCCATGTGGTCATGTTGGGTTTTCATCCTCTACAGGATTTCTGCTGCTTCTGTGCTTTTCTTCAGTGCTCTCCTTTAGTTATTTTGCCCAAAATGTAGTTGATTGCTAATTGTTTGGAGGGTTTTTTTGTGAGGGTAAAGGAGCACTAAGAGTGCCTAGTTAACCAACTTGTTGACACCAGCATTTCTATTTTCCTGGGATGTCACACCAGACCTTGCCATTCTCATCAGCTTAAGTTCTGAGAGAATATACTTCAATTCAGGATAAATCATGTATTTTATGTTTCTGTATTCTCCTCTAGAAAGCAAGCAAGCAAACCAAACAGGTATATTTTTATTTATAATTTCTATACCTATCAGTAGTCATTTATTTTATAATAAAAACTTCATTTCAGTATTTGATACAAAATGACAGTTGATGGCACCTTAAGAGGCAACTGTAAAATGTCTATAAAATTTTATTTATTTACTTTATTTTACTATAAAGTTGTGTGGTAGTCAGGTAAAATAATAAGTAATGCATGTGCAGGTGAGACTTGGGCCTCCAACTGGCCCTCATTTCCCCTGGTTTAGGACCAAGTACCCTTTGTGTCATTGCATCTCCCCCTTCCTCCCTTCCCTGGCAGTGTCCCCAGCTGCCAATTCCTCCCTTGTGCTACTGTCAGGTCCCATTTATGAGTGAGGAAATGTGGTATTTGGTTCTTTGCTTCTGTGATAGATCACTAAGAATGATTGTTTCCAAGTCCGTCCAATTTTCTGAGAAGTCTATGATTTTGTCTTTCTTTATGGCTGCATAATATTCCATTGTGACTTTTGTAATGTTTTAAAATACAGAACCAATGTGCAAAAGACAGTTGCATTTCTATAAAACAGTAACAAACAGGTAGAGAACCAAATAAAAAGCACAATCCCATTCACAATAGCCACAAAAAAAAAAAAAGAAAGAAAGAAATATCTTGGCATCTCTCTAACCAGAGAAGTGAAAGACCTCTACAATAGAAACTACAAAATGCTACTCAAAGAAATCAAAGATGACACAAACAAATGGAAAAGGATTGGGAGAATCAATATTGTCAAGATGTCCATGCTTCCCAAGGCAATCTACAGATTCAATGCAATATCCATCAAATTACCAACATCATTATTCTCAGACCTGGAAATAACAATATAGAAATTCATATGAAAACAAAAAAGAGCACGGATAACCAAAACAATTCTCACCAAAGAAAACAAAGTGGGAGGTATCACACTTTCAGACTTTAAACTTTACTATAAGGCTACAATAATCAAAATAGCCTGGTACTGGTACAAGAACAGGCATATACACCAATGGAATAGGACAGAGATTCTGGAAGCAAAAACTCGATCTCTCAATCAACTCATCTTTGACAAAGCCATCAATAACAACCACTAGGGAAGGGAGATCTTATTTAGCAAATGGTGCTAGGAAAACTGGCTGACCACATGCAGAAGAATGAAACAGCATCTCTACCTATCACCATACACAAAAATCAACTCTAAATGGATCAAAGACCTAAAAGTACAACCTCAAACTATAAGCAACATAGAAGAAAACACAGGAAACAACCTTATGCGCATTTGGAGTAGGCAACTAATTCTTGATCAAATCCCCTAAAAGTGTGCTATAAAAGATAAGATAGATGTGTGGAACCTCATCAAACTGAAAAACCTTTGCACAGCCAAAAAAAAAAAAAAAAAAAAAGTCATCAAGAGAGCCGGGAGACAGCCCACAGAACGGGAAAAAAATTTGCTAATTGCATATCTGAAAAAGGCCTAACATCCAGGATTTACAAGGAATTCAAACAAGCTAAAAGGAAAAAAAAGAAAGCAACCCTATTAAAAAATGAGCAGAGGACATGAATAGACACTTTTCAAAAGATGACTTACGAGCAGCCAACAGATATATGAAGAAATGTTCAGCCTCACTAATCATCAGTGAAAAGCTTATCAAAACCACACTGAGATACCACTTTACCCCAGTAAGATGGCCATCATTTATAAATCAAAAAACAGATAGATGCTGACACATGTGCAGAGAAAAGGGGATGTTTCTACACTGTTGCATCTATAGGAGTGCAAACTAGTCCAACCTCTATAAACTAGTGTGGAAATATCTAAGGGAACTAAAAATTGACCTTCCATATGATCCAGCAATCCCCCTTCTAGGAATATACTCAGAGGAACACAAATCATTCTACACCTTCACACACATGTTTATTGCTGCACTATTCACAATATTAAAAACATGGAACCAACCCTACTTCCCATGAAAAGTAGATTGAATTTTTTAAAAAATTATTTAATCAGAGTTACTCTTACTGCCATATGAAGAACGTTCAGTTGATCTAGGCATAATCACCATGTAATCTAGGTAAAGTATTTGTGTATTGTTCAGCATTTGTGGTTTAGAAGAAAGATGGCACGTAACATCCTACATGGAATAAGGATGTTCAGACAAGCAAATACATCAGACTCTTTCCAGCTACACTGTTTACACAGCCTTCATGGGAAGTTGACAAAAATTAACTGGAAGTCACAAAACTGTTAATAAATACATCAGGAAAGGGCACAAATATGAAATTAAGTGACTTCAAGAGAATAATAATTTATCTACTTTGAGGCAAGTTTTTAAAGTAGTATTGTCCAGTTGAATTATAATGATAGCCACATGTAGTTTCAAATTTACTAGTGGCTATAAAAATTACATAAAAATTAAGAGAAACAAGTGAATTACTTTCAATAATGTAATTTATATAATCCAATATAGCTAAATGTTTTTATTTAATATGTAATTCATATAAAATCATTAATGAAATATTTGACATTTTATTTTCATACTGGGTCTTCGAAATCTGCTGTGGATTTTATACTTACAGGACATATCAATTCTGACTAGGTATACTCCAAGTGCTTCATTACCATATGGGGCTAGTGATTAATTTCCAAATTGCTTGATAGCAAATTAATGAATACATAGAATTCTTTTTTTTTTCCTTTTTGTCATGCCTAGAAGAATGGCTGCCTTCAGTCTCTGAGCTTTCCTTTGCTCCAGCCCTTCTGCATTTCAGCTTTGAGTCTCTGTGGGATTACACCAGCCTCCCAAAATCACACAAGCAATAGCTTCACTCAGAGGCCAAATAGCACAAAAGTTTGCCTCATCTGACAATCAAATACATTTTGAGCGCAATATCACATTTGTATTAAGACAATAGATGTTGGCTGGGCTCGGTGGCTCAGCCTGTAATCTCAGCACTTTGGGAGGCTGAGGTGAATGGATTGCCTGAGACTGCGGGTTCGAGACCAGCCCGGACAACTTGGCAAGACCTAGTCTCTACAATAAAATAAAAAATAAAAAAATAACCGGGTGTGGTAGCACAAGTCTGTAGTTCTGGTTACTTGGAAGGCTGAGGTGGAAGGATCTCTGGAGCCCAGAAGGTCGACGCTGGGGTGACCATGAATGTACATGCCACTGCACTCCAGCCTGGGTGAAGGAGTGAGATGCCAACTAAAGAAAATACAGAAATAAAAAGCCAATAAATGTTGTCATGATGTGCCTTCTGATAGGAGTTTTAAAAATGTTAGAAGAACTGATGCTTAAATCCTCCGCCCCACCCCAGCATTACCTGAAGATTAAGTGTAGTTAGTCAAAACCTGACAAAAACATCATCATATCCAAAACAAGTGAGTAGTTTTCTTGGAGCAAAATGGGTTGTGGGTTTGACCTCATTCATCACTGCCTTTGTTTATTTAAGCTGCTATAGCTAAAGAGCATAAATTGGGTGATTCATAAACAACATATTTATTTCTCATAGTTCTGGAGGCTGGGATGTAACAGGTCAAGGTGCTGGCAAATTTGGTGTCTTGTCAGGGCACCAAATTCTTGGTTCATAGGTGGTGACTTCTCACTGTGACCTCAAGTGATGGAAGAGGTAAGGGGTCTATCTTTGGCCTCTTTTATAAGGGTACTAATTCCATCCATTAAGGCTTTATCTTCATGAACGAATCACCTCCCAAAGCCCCTCCTGCAAATTCCATCACCTTGAGAGTTAAAATTCCACTATATTAATATGTGTGTGTGGGGGACTGTCACAAACATTTAGACTGTGGCATCCTGCCTTTGGTTTTCCAAAGTTTACATTCTTCTTGCATGCAAAATAGATTCATTTCATCCCAATAGTCCCTAAGGTCTATACTCATACCAACATCAACTCAACAGTCTAAATCAGATATGGGTAAGACTCAAGGGATTTATTATGAGGTAAATTTTCTTCTAGTTATGAACCTATGATAATATGCTCCAATATACAACTGTGGGACAGAAACAGGACAAAAATTCTCTTTCCAAAAAAAGAGAAACAAGAAAAAAAAAGGAGTGACAGGTCCTGAACAGGTCAGGGCAAGCAAAATTCAATCTAAAGGCTTGAATTTTTTTCTTGACTCAATGCTCTGTCCTCGAGACCCACTGGACAAAAATCTCATCTCTTGGACCCACTGCTGTGCAACAGTTGGGGCCCCATGACTTCGGAAGAACCTGCTGCCACAGTTTTGTTGTGTGTCTCAACATATGACATTGGAGTCACATGTCTGTGACTCTCACAAGCTGGAATCATATGCTGGCAACTTTACTGGTATGGGGTCATGAAGGCACCCCTGCCCCCATGCCTCAGTTGGGCATTGCCTTAGTGGAGGTTTTCTACAGTGACCCTACCCCTGACTTGACTCTTTGTCTAAGCCAAGGCTTTCTGGGTCTCCTTTGAAATTCAAGTGAAAGCACTTCCACCCTCACAGCTTTGCTGGGCACAGCACACACTAAATGGGGGTCCATCAGATCCACATGTGGGGTCCCAGGGATTGTTGCAATGGAGTGCAGGGAGTGGAGTCCCAGATGTGGGGGTGATGCTAGACAGTGATGAGCCCTCTTTTTTAGTTGCTCTGTTCCCAAGATCCTTGAACTCTGGACCTGTAATGAAAGACACAAACTCTGATGATTTCCAAAATGGCCTTGGGGTCATTCTTCTATTGTCTTGGGCAGTAGACCCTGGATTCTGTTTAGATGGCTGACTAATCTCCCCACGATCTTGATGAACAGAATCAGGCTTCTGTTGAAATGGCTGATCCATACTAATCTCTGTATCAAATGGTCACTTGATTTTTCTCTCCCAAATAGGCTTTCTCATTTTTTCTGATACATACAGTTTGAGAATTTCCAGTATTTTAAGTTCTGCTTTGTTTTTTATTAACTCCATTTTAAAATCATTTTTTCTCTTCTTACATTTTACCATAGATAGTTACAAGAAGTCAATTTTATACCTTCAATAGTTTGTTTAGATATTTCCTCAGCCAAATATCTAATTCCATCATTCACAAGTTCTATCTTAAACACAACACCAGGATACAACCACAATTCAGCTAACTTTATTGGTACTGTATATGTAGGATAGTGCTTCCTTCATTGTGCAATATTATGTTCCTCATTTCTAAGACTTCCTCAGAATGGCTTTTGTCATCCATATCTCAATGGACATTCTGTTCATGACCAGGGAAATTGAGGCATTCTCCATAGTTCTCCGCTTTTCTTCCTAAGCCCTCATCTGAATCACCCTTTATAGTTCATTCATAGTAATGTACTTTTTTCTAGCATATATTTCAAAGCTCTTCCAGCCTCTACACATCACCCAGTTCCAATGTCACTTCCACATTTTTGGTATTTGTTACAGTAACACTACCATTTCCTAATACCAACTTTCTACTTTCACCCATTTGCGTTGCTCTAACAAAATACCATAAACTGGGTGACTTACAAACAGCAGACATTTACTCCTTTCAGTTCTGGAAGCTGCAAATTTAAAGACCAAGGTGCTGGCAAACTCAATGTCTGGTGAAGGTTCATTTCCTGGTTCATGGACGTGAACTTTCTTGTTGTGTCCTCACATGGCAAAGAGGTCAGAAATCTCTCTTAAGCTTCTTTGATAATGGAGCTAATTCCATTCATAGGGCTCTGCCCTTATGCCTATTAGCCTTCCAAAGGTCCCACCTCTGAATACTATCACCTTGGCAGACTTTAACATATGAATTTGGGGGCACACAGATATTCAGACTATAGCAATCATCCAGAGAAGTGACTTACTATTACTTTCCACATAATAACTGAACACCTCCAAATGCATTATTGGTTTGCATTATATGTTTCATCTTAAAATAATATAAAGCAAGAGATCAGATAAGGGTTCTTTTTTTTCTTTTTTTATTATAAAGATATGGGGTACAATTCAGGGTTAGGAAATACAAACATTGATTACCTTGTTGATAAGGTATGCCCCTCCGCTAGCAGTTTCCCTCAACTGCCAATCCCATAAGGGTTCTTAAATAGCACAAAATCTGAGACTCTTCTATGAATCTTATTTTCTCTTCTAGAAAAAAAGTGGGGCAAATATTTTTTCTCTAATTATTCAATAGCATGAAGAATGTAAACAAAACTAATTTTGACCCATCATTAGTTTGTATCAGTGAAGAAAAGAAGATTAAAAGTATCTCCACTATGTGGGAAAAGCAGAAATGCAGTTAGCTACCCTATTCACATCAGGTAAGTCATAAAGGACAGCTCACATTAAAGATTTCCTAGGGCTAAGTAAGAAGGGCCTCACAAAGCTAAGATTTAAACACAAAACACTCAAGCTTGGTAGAAGCTTGTTAGAAGTGACGGTGGGAGGTTTTAAGAAGGTCCATTTGTCATACAATGAAATGGATGAAAATGGAAAGAAAATTAAATGTTATTCTTCCAAATGGGACCCTGGTGTTCCATTATGAAGCCTGACATTTGGTTATACGAGAATCCACTAACACTCAACTCTTCCTCTCCTTTCCAACCCTTCAGCCTCTCTTTCATTCTATGTTTTATATCTGTTCCTCCCACTGTTTTGTGGGCACGCATGAAATATATTGTCATTCTCTCTTTTTCCTCCTCCTTCTCATTATTATTCTTCTTAACAGTTATGTTATCTTGAATATTTACCTTATTGAAAGCTCAGGATTTGACACTGAACATGCAGCATCTTATTTAAAACATATGATACTGTTAGAGGAGACATTTATAGCTCCAGCTGAGGAGTGAAACAGAAACTGAGATGCCATCTCCCCCAAGATCCCATAATTAAGAAGTGCCAGGTCTGGATTTAAACAGAGTTACTGTTTGACTCCAAAGCCTACATTGGTAATTTTTACATTACATTAAAAATACCAAAGTGAGCCCCAAACTTTACCTGTACCATGACCATTTATATGCCTAACCCTGAATAGTAACCCACATCTTTAAAAAAAAAGTATCTGCTCTTTCCATTCAACAAGTACTTAAATACATACATGCAAAAACAAACAAATAAATACAGAAACAAGCAAACTTACAAATATATACATTTCTCTCAGACTGTTCATCTGCTCTTCTTATCACAGTACAAGCATCGGTAGCTGCCTCTTGGGGTCACAGCACAAACAATATGGGGACTAATAGGGACCACAGCCCCATTCCTAAGAGATGTGCCAGATGATGAAAAACAAAAATTGCTTGGGTATTTGTTTCATCTGAACCCTGGAACCACAAAGCACAGGAGGAGGCAACGGTATCCTCCAACCAGATGAGGACTACAGAACAGCAAAGAACTTTCATCTAGTTCTTCAGCCATGGCTCTTTGACCTCTCTGTACATGTCACAGTAGAGGTAGAGAACTCCTGCAGAAAGTTGTCACTATACAGTTTTTTTTTTAAAGCATAATGCTATTATGCTGGTTAATGACTATCTAAATAGGACAGTGACCTAGCTGGCAACCAATTCTTCTGACTCTTCTCTTCCTTTTTAACTACTCCCACTGTTATTTCTGCCCTCCCTTCTTACTCTTATGTGAGCACTCCATTGGTAGGTCTGCCTTGGTGAAAACCTTCCACCTAAACTAGATTTCTGCCCATGTTAACAAAGCTATCCCAATGCTTCTAATATGCAGTCTCATCACCACATACCCTTGCATCTCCCAAGCTCTGGCTCTGTTTATTTTTACTTCTTATACACATTTTAGTCTCTGTACAGTCTTTTTCACTGAATGAGAAGATACTTTGGGGAAGGTATGAGAAAAGTCAATTCAATACATCAAGACTTTAGATGTTGTGTAGGAAAACTCCTCCAAGGATCCTGACCAAGGTTCATCTCCTCCTCCACCTACTAGCCTTGAAAGAATTACACTCTTTGTACTCATCATGACATTGTTAGTCATGGTATACAGAAGGGTAGTTACAATGAACAATGAAAATGACGTGTTCACTTCTTTTATTTAGGCACTTTTACCTTTGTGGTACCACTTCCTGCATGTCCAATTCTTGCCACAAGTACTAATAAAACCACATGAACTCTATTTCCATTTCCTCAGAAATGCAATGTATCTATGCATGTGGTTCTCTATACTGCTCTTTTCATTCATTTGATTAATTCCCTTTCATGAGTCAAGACTAATTTTAGTTGCCTTCTCTACCAAGTAAAGAGGTAGAGGTTTTTAGTTAACTTAGCAGGCTCATTAAACACAGTGTTAAGGGACCCTGCTCAGTTAATTAATATATATTTCTTTTATTATAGTTGCCATATTAACTTGAAATTAACTGTGTGTGCATTTGCCTTTGTCTTTAGATTGCAAGTTTTTAAAAAACATAAATAATGTCTTTATTTTTGTACTACCAGAAACTAGAAGTACCTAACATATTTTGTGCTCAATTCATACTTTTTAAAAATCTGAGCTGAATCATTTTCCTTGATCTGCAGCCTCTGTCTCAGTATCAGAATTCCACTTTAAACTGCATCTTCTAAGAAGCAGAAAGGTTATTTTCTGGTAGCTGGATCAGAGCCAACCAAAGAGAAAAAAAATTTTGATTCTGTGGTAATTATGATCCTGAAAACATAACACATAATTTCTATAGTTTTGTTTTACTTCATTCACTTGAAAAATGTATATTGAAGAACATAGGGGAACTCATATGGCATTGGGCTGAGTAATAATTTTTTTGGATATGACCTAAAGTGCAAAGGCAATAAAAGCAAAAACAGGCAAATGGATTATATTAAATGAAAAAGTTTCTGCACTGCAAAGAAAACAATCTGCAGAATGAAGATATAACATATAGAGTGGACAAAAATATTTGTAAGTCATACATCTGATAAGGGGTTAATATCCATTCAGTAGCACAATAGGGTAACTATAGTAAACAATAATTTATTATATATTTCAAAATAACTAAAAGTAAAATCAGAATGTTCCTAACCCAAAGAAATGAGTAATGCTTAAGGTGATGGATATTCTAATTACCCAGATGTAATCATTACACATGGTATGCTTATATCAAATTTCACATGTATGTTAAATTGTACATATTATGTACATAATAATTAAAAATTAAGATTAAACAAAAAAAAAACCCCTCAGTGTCAAGAAGACAAATAAGCCAATTAAAAATTGGCAAAAGACCCAAATGGATATTGCTCCAACGAAAACATACAAATGACCAAACAAGTATATGAAAAAATGTGCAACATCATTAATCATCGGGAAAATGCAAATTAAAATCACAATTAGATAGCACCCTGTAGCTATAAGAATGGCTATAATCAAAAAAAGAAAGGCAGAGTGATAGTAGGGACGTGGAGAAAAGAGAACCTTTGCACACTGTTGATAGGAATGCAAATTAGTACAGCCATTACAGAAAACAGTATGGAGGTTTGTGGGGGCCAGCCCCACAAGGGTCGTGAGATATTTTGAAGGAGAGACGGATAGGCGATGGATGAAGATCATATACATGGACACCTGTCTCTTGAACAGATGACTATTTAATGTTAGTTAATACAGAGCTTTTATACCATTTGTGAAGAGACAAGACAAAGAAAATTTTTTCACATATATATCTTTTAAAAGTTATCATCTAATGGTCTTAGTAGTAATAAACCAAGATTTTCATAGGCTTTAGTAGTAAACAAACCAAGATTTTCATAGGCTTTAGTAGTAAACAAACCAAGATTTTTATAGGCTTTAGTTGCAAACAAACCAAGATTTTTCATAGGCTTTAGTAGCAAACAAACCAAGATTTTTAGAGGCATTTAGACAACGTCTTATTTATAAAACCAATGTCCAATGTCCCAAATTATAGTTTTTGAAATGTTTTAAGAAAGTTTTTTTAAGTGTATTTTTTTATGTGTCAGGAATTTTTTTATCTTAGGCTTAATGTTTTTCAGAGTCCTGTGATCGCCTCTCTTGTCTAGATGTCCTCGTTACTTTTTTTTTATCTTGCAGTGTTTGTTTTTAAAGAAAATTTAAAAGAAGTTTTTAGTAATGCTTTTCAGGCCTCTCAAGGTTACTTTCTGTTTTAGCTGATCTGTCATAAAAGTGTCTGATTACTATATTATGAGTTCAGTGAAAACCCACTCTATAAATGTTAACTTAGAGTTTTAACTATAGAATTAAGTAAAAACTTGAACGATTAGTCTTTATCCTAAATCAGTGAAAACAGTGTTATAAATCACCTACATAACTCCTAGATAAGTGTTAGAAATTATAATGAATTCATAATGAACTTACTATAAACTTGTGCTTCTAAAAAACTTTATGTCTAAACACTAAACTGCATAATTCTAAATCAAATAAGGAGTGAATATACTTATATCATTTTTTACTTAAACAATATCTAGTAACTTATAACCCAGTGATAGAAAGTATTTTTGATGTGCTTCAGAGTTTAACCTTTGCATATGTTAGAAAAGGCCAAGTGGCATAGTGGGAAAAATGGAAAAATAAACCATGATATTTCCAGGTTAGCTGTGAGTACTTCACATAAACATACCATTTTCTTCTTTCACGACTGCACATAATTTTTTGGCAGTATCAAACAGCAAAGGTGAAAGACAGAAGGGCCTTAGCTTCCTGGGCTCGCCCTGCGGCCCAGGGTCTTCGGCCCACCCGGACCCTGTAAATCAGGTGGGCCTCCAAGGCTGGCTCCCAACAGAGGTTCCTCAAAGAAAACTGAAAATAGAACTACCATATGATCCAGCCATCTCACTATTGAGTATATATATCCAAAGGAAATAAAATCAGTATGCTAAAGAGGTTATCTTCACTCTCATGTTCATTACAGCATTTTTCACTGTAGTTAAGATATGTTAATCAAGGGCTCCATCAATGGGTGGATGGGTGAAGAAAATATGGTAGTTATACACTATGGAATATCATTCAGCCTTAAAAAAGAAGGAACTCCTGTCATATATGACAGCATTGATGAGCCTAGGAGACATTATGCTAAGTGAAATAAACCAAGTATAGAAAGACAAATAACACATGATCTCACTTATATGTGATGTCTAAGGAAGTTGAACTCATGGAAGTGGAAAATAGAATAATGGCCACCAGGGGATGGGAAGCAAAGAAAGAGGATTGGAGAAATGTTGGTCAGAGAATACAAAATGCCAACTAGACAGGCGAAATAAGTTCCAGAGAGCTACTGTGTATTATGGCAACTGTATGAATAGCACTGTATTGTATACTTAAAAATTGCCGAGAGTAGTTTGTGTTCTTACCACCCAAAAAATGATAAGTAATGCATATGCTAACTAACTCAATTTAGCCATTCCATAATGTATACCTATTTTAAGACATGTTGTTAATCATAAATATATACAACTGTTATTTTTACATGTAAAAATAAATTATATGAAAAAGAAAAATGTGTACTGCATTCTCTTTATTTATGCTATAAATCAGAGAGACAGCAATGAAGGAGGTGGATGCAGTTTTAGCCTTCCTAGACCTTAAAGTTTAATTGGAGTCAGGTAATTAAATAAACAATTGCAATACAATGTGAAAAGTTCTAGGTGTTAGGGAAGCATCTAGTAGAGCATCTAAATCACAGTAAGTTAACATCTTGCTATCAAAATGGAAACCTGACATAGAAAATTGTATGTTTGATGCCGAATGTGGTAATCCCAGCACTTTGGGAGGCAGAGGTGAGAAGATTGCCTGAGTTCAGGGGTTTGAGACCAGCCTAAGCAACATGGCGAGACCTCATCTCTACAATAAATCAAAAAATTAGCCAGGCGTGGTGATGCATGCCTGTGGTTCTAGGTACTAAGAAGGTTGAGGTGGAAGAAGCACCTGAGCTCAGCAGGTCTAGGCTGTGATGGCTGTGAGCATGCCACTGCATTCCAGTCTAGGTGACAGAGTGAAACTCTGACTCAAAAAAAAAAAAAGAAAGAAAAGAAGAAAAAGAAAATTGTATGTTTGTTATAGAGTCAGGCTGACTGACAGTGCTTGAAATTCTGGCTCATGTATGTATTTACTGTATGCTTAGAAAAGTTCCATAAACCTTCTGAGCATCAATTTCTAACTTTTCGAAGTTTATCTTATAAATTGGTTATTAAAATTAAGTAAAATAATTTATGGCATTTATACTTTGGAGGAGAAGTAACCAATATTGGCTCAAAATAGATATTTGCAGTCTTTAGAATGTGTGAGTCTTGGCATTCATGTTTACTTAAAAAGAAATCTAGCTGGGCTCGGTGGCTCAGCCTGTAATCCCGCGCCTTTGGGAGGCTGAGGTGAGTGAATTGCCTGAGCCCGCGGGTTCGAGACCCACCAGGGCAGGCGAGACCTCATCTCTACAATAAAATCAAAAAATTAGCCAGGCGTGGTAGCGTGCACCTGTAGTTCTGGCTACTCGGAAGGCTGAGGCGGAAGGATCGCCGGAGCCCAGCAGGTCGAGGTTGCACTCCAGTCTGGGTGAGAGAGTGAGACTCCAACTCAAAAAAAAAAAAAAAAGAAATCTAGAAATTTGAGATCTAGATATCCTAAAATATCTAGAATAATTGTCCTGACTCAGAGAAAAACTGGGGGGCAGAATTTGTGACTTTTCTTGCTCTCACAAAGTAAAAATTATCATATACATTTCAAATAAGAAAAATGGTCTTAGTTCAACAAGTAATATATCCAATCTCATTTATAATCAAACTACATCTAAAATTAAAATATTTCCCCTACCTTGTTGTAGATTTGTTGCAAGTTGAAGTTTAAAAAGAGGAATAGTCAACAGCTTTTCTCTTGCCCTACCTCTTCTTCAAAGTGTTGAAATCTTTGGGTTGGTATAGTTGTGATGATCTAACATTGGCATTCTCAGGGCTAACAGGTGTTTAAGCTGGCATGTTTCTTTCATGAGGTACCTTGAGGGCCAGCTCTATATTACTGGGTATCTATCAATGGCAATTCTCTTAAGCTGTGAGACGACATCCCTTTCTGGCCTATGACTTCTTTATTTCAAAGCAACCAGTGTTACACGTACTGATTCTTTTTGTTAAGACTCTGGTTTACTCAGTGGTCTTCTTGGGCAGAATCGAAGTAACCCTATCGCAGTCTTGCACCAAGATCACATCATGTCCATGGCATATACTAATGATTCTTTTACTTCAACACCCTCTATATAGCCAAAATAACCATCTCTCTTTTCCTTCATCTTGGGTTTATAAGTATGCCATCAGCCCATGTGTCACATACACTCCTTGAAACTCATCCAAGCTCTCTTGTCATGTTCAAGCCCGTTTTCTTAAGATCAGGTTAAAGGGAAAATCTTTCCCTCTCTCCACAAGGCAGGGAGTAGGCTCATAATACATCTGCACTGTAGTAAATATTCTCTATTTTCCATCTCCTAACTTTATATCTTCGATGTGTGAGAAGGGTTTAAGTCAATTACACCCACTTCCTTTGCAGACACTACAAGGTGGTCTCATGTCTCATTTTTAAATCAATGCAGCTATCTATTGACTATAAATATTGCCTTTATATATTTTAGTCCCAAAACTGAGACTAAAATACCTCTATTTTAAATATATATTGCACATATATTTCATATGTTAAATCAGACAGAAGAACTATGGCAATGCAATTAGGGAAATGGAACGTTATGTAATTGCGGAGGTGAAGTTCACCAAGAAGATGTTATAATTCTAAATATGAATACTCTTAATAGCACAACTTCAAAATGTAAAGCAAATACTTTTAAAATTTAAAAATAAAAATGTACAAATCTGAAGGCATTCCAGGCAATTTTTAATATTCTGCTCTAAGTAATTGATAGGTTACCAATCAAAAATGTCTTTAAGGATACAGAATATTCAAGCAACATAATCAAGTCAATCAAATGAAAATATAAAGAACACTTAGCCCAGAAATTATTTTTCTTCAATGAACGTGACTAATTTTAAAAAGTTGATCATCATACTACTAATAAAGCCAGTTATAGTAAATATCAAAAAATCATCCTCACATAAAATACCAGGTGTGCCAAAAAAAACTGTACACATTTTAAGAGATGTTATCTCTGCATTATGTTTAGTTCAACATCATCAGAAGTGTCTGGATGCTGATGGTAACCACTTTGAATACCTCTTGTAAATGCAGAGGTCAAACGTGACGTGTATTCACCTTTTATTATTGGTATATATTGAATATTACAATTTTAATGTAGTTTTTTCCTGTCTTAAAATGTGTATACTTTTTTGTCACCCTTTGTATATACCCTAATGAAATTGAAATTAAGCTAAGCATAAATGAAGTAACTAACAAAGTTACATATATTTGGGAATTGAAAAACACATTCCTCACAAATCAAAGGTGAAATGTTAATAGAAATTAGAATATACATAGAACCAAAACTGCTATACAAAATACCATGGGCTAATTTTACAATTTAAAAAGTTAAACAAAGTAATTCAGAAGATAGTAAAAGAGCTAATGTTTTCCAAATAATTTTATTGATATAATTGCTATCCCAAAACCAAATTGAGACCAGAAAGAAGGAGGTGTAAAGGTTAATCTCATTTATACACACTGTTTTGGCTAAAACCCCAAACAGAATATTTGTAGTAAAAAACATAAAATATCTTTCAACCAACTCGAGTTAATACTAAAAATGCAATTGTAGTTTACATTGAAAAGAATTCATTGAATGGATGCATTTATTTAATTAACAAACCAATGGTTAAAATCATATTATTTAAAGAGATAGAAAAGCATTTAGTAAAATTCAAAAACTTCAATGATAATAACTTAGCCAACTAGAAGATAGAAACCCCCTGGAACTTGAAATTCCTTGACTTGGTAAAGAGTATCTGCTAAATAAATCTAGTAAATAATGTGGAAATACTAGCTAGAACAGTGAGAAAGCAAGTCAATAAGCAAAAATAAAAATCTATAAAGTTTGAGGAAAGAAATTCTATTCATATAGAAAAGCTAAGCCGGGCTCAGTGGCTCAGCCTGTAATCCCACGCCTTTGGGAGGCTGAGGTGAGTGGATTGCCTGAGCCCGTGGGTTCGAGACCCACCTGGGCAGCAAGACCTCATCTCTACAATAAAATCAAAAAATCAGCCGGGCGTGGTAGCGCATGCCTGTAATTCCGGCTACTTGGAAGGCTGAGGCGGAAGGATCGCCGAGCCCAGCAGGTCGAGGCTGCGGTGGTCAGAAGCGGCCACTGCACTCCAGTCTGGGTGATGGAGTGAGACTCCAACTCAAAAAAAAAAAAAAAGAAAAGCTAAATGAATCTATGGAAAAACCAATGTAATTAATAAGAATCACTGATATGAAATCAATATGCCAAAGTTAATTTTATCTTATATTTTAGCAACAGAGAGAACATGTGTTTTGTAAAAAGGCAAACAAAAAACTAACAAAAATACAAATTTAAGAACAAGCATTATAAATTAGTTATTTTATAAAAGCTTTATGGAGAAATTAATAAAAATGTATAATTTTATATTAAAGTTTTATAAGTATTGCATTATGATTACTGAAAGGCACCAGAATACATTTAAAAATGAAGTGATAAAAGATGGGAAGATAAATTACCATAACTAGGAAAAATCAACATCATAAAGATGTCCATTTTTCCCAAATGAATCTGTACATTCAATGAAATTTTAATGAAAATGTCAATAATATTTTCATCAATATCAATAATGGAAATTGGCATTCTAATTCTAAAATAAGTTTGGAAAAGCACAGATATAAGGACAGGTAAGAAATTTTTTTTTTTTTTAGTTGGAGTTTCACTCTTGTCCCCAGGGTGGAGTGCAGTGGCACATTCATGGCCACCCCAGCGTTGACCTGCTGGGCTCCAGTGATCCTTCTGCTTCAGCCTTCCAAGTAGCCAGAACTACAGGCATGTGCTACCATGCCTGGCTAATTTTTGGTTTATTGTAGAGACGAAGTCTCACCAAGTTGCCTGGGCTGGTCTCGAATTCATGTGCTCAGGCAAGCCACTCGTCTCAGCCCCCAAAGTGCTGGGATTAAAGCCTGAGCCACCGAGACTGGCCCAAGTAAGATATGTATCACATCTTGTGGTACATATCTTATTAGACATCAATATTTACTTTAAAATGTTAGTACTTGAAACACTGTGGTACTTGGTTAAGAGGAGGAAAAAATAGACTAGTGAACAGAATAAAGAATTCAGTTTAAGAACCGTCGATATATAAAATCTTCATGTGTGTTACAGAAGTACCATTGAAGATCTGAGAATAATAAACTGTTCAATAAATGATGCTTGAAAAATTGGTTTTTCATATGGGAAAAGATAAAATTAGAATCTTACTCTAGTATATATTCTAAAAACACTATTCCAAGTAGATTAAAATCTATATATAAAAAACACAGCTTTAAAGTTTTAGAAGAATATAAAAAGAAAAAACAAAAATATTTATTAATTATATCACATTAATCCTTTGTGTTTCAAAAACATCATTTTAAAAGTGAGTAAAAGCCAGGCTCGGTGGCTCAGACTGTAATCCTGCGACTTGGGAGGCTGAGGTGAGTGGATTGCCTTAGCCCACGGGTTCGAGACCCGCCTGGGAAACTTGGTGAGACCTCATCTCTACAATAAGTCAAAAAATAATTAGCCGGGGGTGGCAGCGCATGCTTGTAATTCCAACTACTTGGAAGGCTGAGGTGGAAGGATCGCCGGAACCCGGCAGGTCGAGGCTGCAGTGGCTGGGAGTGGCCATTGCACTTCAGTCCGGGCGACAGAGTAAGACTCCAACTCAAAAAAAACAAAAAAAAAGCAAAACAAAAAATAAAAGTAAGTAAAAATAAAACTTAGTCTGAGAGAAGTTACAGTTATTAAGCAGCAAAGAGTTAATACATGCAGAACACAAAATATCAATAAGCCAAAAAAAAAAAATATTAAGCAATAGGCAAAAAGTATGAACTGGCAACTCAATAGAAAGGATGCCCAAGTAGCTAACAAACATGAAAATACGTTTGGTCTGGTAATATAAAGTATGGCTGGCCTATAGCTCTTGTGTAACTTGAGCAAGAAATAAATATTTGTGATTCATAGTCACTGATATATTGTCACTGTTTGTTATCACAGGAAAAGCTAATAATATACTGATAAAACTGAATGAGATTTAACAATGTGGCCTAGTGTTAGAGCTGTTGTTTACCACAAGTAACTCAGTCCACCTTCTTAGGAAACAATAAAAGATGAGAAGACTAGCCAGCTGTTTAGACAAATCCCTTCTCAGGAAAGCTAGAGAAGCAGGGGATAAACCTTCATCCATGACACACCCAAGTCAGGGTTATTCTATTTGGAGGAAGAGGCAAACAGTCTACCAGAGAAGTCTACTTCCCATCTTCATGGTATTTCTTTCTCAACACTAATCACTGGTCTTTTGTATATCCTTGCCAAACCTCTAGTAGTCGGTGTTAAACTGAGTCAGAACAACCACTAACTAAATTAACTTTAAGGTTATGCTCTACCCAAGGCAGTATCTTTACCTTCTTGTTCAATTTTTATTCCAATTTATGCCCATCCACATTGTCCAACATAGTTTGTTAAATCATCCTACAAATTTAAAAAACATATTCTACTAATAAGGTGTCAACAGCATTTGAATGTCTCAAATTCAAATATGTATAACACTTCTCCTTTGTTAAATTTCCAAGGAGAAATTACAGTTCAAAAGTTATAGATCTAAAAAATTATATCCTAATTAAAATACGAATTAGAACAATTAAAACAAAATTCAAATTACAGTGGTTTTTTTTTGAGTAAAATATAAAAATGAAGTTCAAAATTTTTCCCTTTACCATTGCTGACACAGTGGAATTCTTCAATATTCATGACATGAAGAACAGTCATGTGGTTATCTCTTTATGCTAGAGCTTCCGCCCAGCAAATCTACAACCAGCCCTCAGCTTCATACATATAAAGCTATTTAGCAAAGGAAGTTAAGTTACTAATATAATTAGCCACTCTCTGATGAATGGCTTCAAACTGTAGGGATGAGCTGCTTAAGTGGAGTATCGTTGCACTTAGTTGAAAGGTCAACCCCCTTTCCTCTTCTGGAGCCATTGCCCTACTTACTTTGCCCTGTTTGAGTGAGGAATGGCTGCTACCATCTTGAGACCGAGCTTGATGCCCTGGAATATGCTAGGCATACCCACATTTAGCCCATGCTCAATGCCTTTGGAACACCAGACCTCAGCTGCTGGATTGAAGACAGGGCTTGAGATTCCTTGGGATGTAGTTAAATGAATCCTCCCAAAACAAGCAACATCATCCAGAAGACATATGAGAAGTTTGTGTTCAGACAATTGCCTCTAGCTCCAGATCTTGATTTCAGCATCTAATCTCCAGTTTTAGTATTTTATCCAGACACTCAGCGTCACATTCTGTGTGGTAGAATTCCTGCGTCATATCATTTAACTACTCCTCAATATTTCTGTGCTTATACCCAGTGCCCATAAATACTTTCTAGCTCAATAAAGTCTCTAGTACTGTTTTGGCAGGAAACCCCATCTAAATCATTTCCAATGTGCACTAGTCAACAGCATATTCTTAATTCCCTTAACTTACTTCTTTCTGCAACTAAACAGATACTAAACAAGTCAAGTGTATAAGGTCACTGTTCAAGTTCTGTAGCCTGTAAAATGTTCATCAAAATCCCTGCCTGAAGACCCTGAGCTACAAGACCCAGATATTTTCAGAATTAGCTACATTTTTCTCCTATGGTTAGGTAGTTAAGAATATGTTTAGTGATTCTGAGAATATGGTTTCCAGTGACCCAGTTAGGTTAGTTCTCTACATAACAAAAAATGTAGTTTTTGCCTTGGCATCCCTAAGTCAGCGGTGATAGATTAGACAATGTCAAAGTTTATGATATTTAATGAATTACTGTTTGTATAGTGATGGACTCAAGGATGAGAATTCCTCTGATTTATCTATCTATCTAATGATGCACTTTTTGTCTTCTTTTTTTTTTTTTGAGTCAAAGTCTCACTGTCGCCTAGGCTGAAGTGCAGTAGCACACTCACAGCTACCGCAGTCTAGACTTTCTGGGCTCAGGCAATCCGTCTGCTTCAGCCTTCCTAGTAGCTGGAGCTATAGGAGTGTGTCACCATGCCAAACTAATTGTTTTATTTATTATAGAGACAAGGTCTCATCAAGTTGCCCAGACTGGTCTCAAACCCCTGGGCTCAAGGCAATTCTCTCTCCTCCACCTCCTGAAGTGCTGGGGTTACAGGCATGAGCCACTGCACTGGCACTAATGATGGACTATCTATCTGTCAATACTAGGCTAGATTGCAAAGAACAGTCCTGGAAGTGAGCTATTCCTCAGGGTTAGGGTACCACTATAACTTCTCTGAGGGTGGCATTATATAAGATCATCAGATTGTCACTCAACTATCGCTCTCAAAGTCTGGCTACACAGAAGCACTAAGCATAATCTTAGCTAACATCTAGGTGTATATACCTAAATGATTATACATTCTGACACTCTTTTACTGCACAATTGCTGTCACTTATATCACAAGTTCAGCCTCCTAAAAAAAAAAACAGCTTTCAAATTATAATAGGTAAAGATTTACATCCCAGTCTTTCTTGGCTGTTCTTCTAAATATTTTATATAGAAAGCATGCACAAGCTCCCAAAGTTTCCTGCAGCACATGAGGAAGTTTTGAAGTCTTCACACTTGCCTACTGCATGACTCCCTTTTACCCAGGTAGAACCCATTGTCCCATTATTTTGCAGAGCCTGTTTTCCAGATATCTGTTTCTTCCTATCGCTAGGATGTAGGCAATGAAATGATTTTTTAAAAATCAAAGTTCAAGAACAATAGACTGCTACAAAAGTGAGTCCCAACTCTGCAGTTTCTTGGACAGGATGATATGCTAGAGATGTGTCTGTTTTTCCTTAGTTTGTATGGGATAGATGGTGAAGGTCGGGAGAAATAAAAGAAAAAAGAGACGAGGTGCTCATTTGCTTTACTGCAAATTCAGTATGTTTTATGAAGATTATACCTAGCCTCCATTTATTGCATCTTAGTTTGGGTAGTCACCAAAACAGACAAGGCCATTCATGTAGGTTATTTGAAAAGTGATCCCAGAAAGCACAACTGAGTCAACAAACAAGATGAAACAGGAAAGAAAAGAAAGGCAGTGGATTTTACACTAATGATTAGGTTTCCACAGTGGGCAACTAGGGTTCAGTTCTCCCAGAAGTTCCCTGAGGTGCTATGTAGCTGAGAATTGTCCCAGTGAGGGTCGGAGAAGAAGCTGGGGTATTTATCCACTGATCCTGGTCCTTTATTGGCATAAGGTTTCCTTAGGGTCATCACATTTTGAAACTTCCAAATGTGCCTTTTGTAAGCTGAGCAAGCACAACGTGTGGGGAAAGACTTTAAGCAAAGAAAGCGGAGAGAGAAGCAGGAGCGTAATATAGAAAGCTACCCGCGTGTGTGGGGAATGTCCATCACAGGGAATGAGCACATCATCTCTTCTCTTCTATTCTCTTCTGTTCTCTTCTCTTCTGTTCTGTTCTGTTCTGTTCTCTTCTCTTCTCTTCTCTTTTCCATCACAGACACAGATAAATTTAAGGACAAGCTGAGGGTCTATGAAGTTAGGTATTAGTAATGTGCGCTTTGATTCCTTGGTGGTTTCCTGAAGCTTAGTAGCTTTTGGTGAATTAGTTCTTGTCTCAGTCCTTATCTCAGTCTGTCCAGGGTGCTATGACAAAATGCCATAAACTGGTGGCTTATTTTTAAAAACCCAATATTTACTTCTCACAGTTCTAGAGTTTGGGAAGCCTAAGATCAAAGTGGTGGCAGAATTAATGTCTGGTGAGGACCCACTTCTTCATAGATAGCTATCTTCTCACTATAACCTCACATGGCAGAATGGTTTAGCTAGCTCTCTGGGTTTCTTTCCATAAGGGCACTAGTCTCATTCATGAGGGGTCCATACTCATGACCTATTCATTTCCCAAGGAGATGAAATTGAGATAAAAGCTTCAGAAAATCTGTAACATTTCTAAATATATATGCCAAGGTCTATGCTGGCTTGATTGAATCCTCAACTATATTTGCATTCCCAGTGTGGCCACTAGTACAGGCACCTCAGGCATAATTAACTTTATACATACTTCATAATGCCCTAAACTTCTTGAGAACCTCTAAGGAGTTGCTATGGTCTAAATGTTTGCGTCTGTCCAAATTTATATGGTGATAAAACTCATCTGAAATGATTTTCAGCCCAACTAAAGGATCTTGCCATGTTTCTGAATACATAGTCAAATTTGGTTACAAAAATAATGCCTAATTTTTCCCTCTTTTGTAACTATGCTATTTAAAGGTAGCCAGCTCTGACTCCTGAACATCTGCTGGGTTCCTTGATATTACCAGGCTTTTCTGTCCCCACTCCTATACCTGTATTACCCATGTACATTAGCTATCCTAATTATGAAAACGCTCATATTTCTATCAAATTTTAAGTAATGTTCTATCATTACTCTAGCACACGGTATCTTCTTAAACTTGCTTTGTTGTCTTGACAAATGGATGGATTGTTGAGGTTTTATGAAAACTGGTAGTTGTGAGCATGCCCTGAGTATAACCCTGCTCGGATGGTAACTTCTCATGGTTGTTTCAAGGAGGTCCGTGTAGAGTCTAAAGATAGGATCCACCAACCAGTGTGGTTATTATAGTCACCTATAACATCTGCAACTCAGAAAACATTTGGAAGAGATTTCGGTAGAATGAAAACTGGAGATGTGACACCATATTCTTACCCATCAACTTTCACATCACCCCAAATAATGTGCAAATGGGACTTTTTGCCCTACCTGTGTGTTATCTCAACACAACTAAGCATCCAGAAGGCATAAACCACATTTTTTTTCTCACAATACACTTGTGTTAGGCCTATGGCTACCATATAATATGATTAAATTCTCCAGTCAAAGGACAAAGAGTGGTGTAAATGAATAAAAAAGACAAGGTACAACTATATGTTGCCTGTAAGAGACCTACATAAACTTTCAGGACACACATCAGCTGTAAGTAAAAGGATGGAAGAAGATATTTTATGTAAGTAGTAACTAAAAGAGACCAAGGATGGCTATACTTATATCTGACTTAATAAAATTCAAGTCAAACACTATTTCAAGAGACAAAGAAGGTCATTACTTACTGACAAGGGGTGAATTCATCAAAAGGACATAGCCATTGTAAACATATATGCACCCAACATTGGGACATTCCAAATACATAAATCAAATATCAATGGACACGAAGAAATAAAGAGACAGCCATGAAATCATAGTAGAAGATACACCACTTTAAATAAGGAATAGACTTAGACCAATCAGACAGAAAATTAATAAGGTAACACTGGACTTGAATTGCACTTCTGGTACTATAGACCTAGTAGACATATACAGAATTTTCCACCAACCACAGTGTAATACATATTTTTCTTCAGCACCCAACAGGAGAGACCATATGTTAGGCTGCAAACAAGTCTTAACAAATTTAAGAAGATTGAAATAACTATTTGTCATTATTTCAGAATACAATGGTATGAAATAGGAAATCAATAAAAGGAAAAGTGTGGAAAATTCACAAAAAAGTGAAAATTAAACAACATGCTCCTGCATAACTAATGGGTAAAGAAAGAAATCAAAAGGGAAATTTTGAAATGTCTTGAGGCAAATGGCAATGAAACGTAATAGGCCAAAACCTATAGGGTATAATTAAAGTTATAATAAAACAGTTCTAAGAGGAAAGTTTATAGCAATAAATAACTACCTTAAGGGAAAAAATGCCCAAAATAAGTGGCCAACACTGCACCTCAAAAAACTAGAGAAAGAACAAACAAACCCTAAATTAGCAGAAGAAAGAAAATAATAAAAATAAGAATAGAAATAAATCAAATAGAGAACATAAAAATGATAGAAAGCATCAATAAAACTAAGAGCCACTTTAAACCAAAGTCCTTTTTTAAAAATATTATCAAGCTAGAGTAGCAGTTTGCAGTTTTGCTGCATTTGTGAAAGACAGCAGGAATTTTGAACACATCTGTGGAGTGCACACAATGCATTTTAGGAGCAAATGCAACAAAGCAAATCTGGACTATGGATAAATAACTTGCGTGCTTCCATCTATGATTAGAAATACATTATACATGCTGATTCAAACAGTACAAAAGGGTCCACAGCTTATAAACACAGACGTGGTTGTCATTACCCTGCTCATGCACCAGATTCAGGTCAGCATTTATCAACTTTTGTGGCTTTTGCCTTTATATGATCAATGCCTTGCAGGAGAATTGCATTGACAGGCCCTTTTTCTTGATGTAAACACGTGCAGTTGCTTCTATTAGTTAAGGTCTACTTTTGACTCCAGGCGCCTTTTCTGTCCAGAACTCTTTCCACTGGACTGGTATTTGCTCAAAAATAAATAACCATTGAGAAGAAAACTTTAAAAACTCACAAGGGCTTCTTCTGTCTGCAGCATTTACTCTGCTTAGGCATTTCCATTTATGGCTTTACACAAAACTTTTTCAGGTGTGAAAGGATAAATATGCCTTTCAAAAGTTGTATAACATAATTGTACCAATTTTTATTTTCTATCATTTCTGGAAACAAATGTAATAGATGTTTTTAATGTCTCAAAAAAAGTGTCAGTTTTGTGAAAAATAAACAAATTGACAAACTTTTACCTAGCCTAAAAAAAAATGAGAGAAGACTTACATGAAATAAAAAGTGAAAGTGAAGAAATTTACAACAGTAGTCTCAGAAAAAAGGGATTATAAGGGAGTATTGTGCATAATTAAATGCAAACAAATTGGATAACCCAGAGGAAATGGATACATTCCTAGAAATATGCAACCTATGAAGATTGAGTCAGGAAGAGGTAGAAACCCTGAACAAATCAATAACAAAGAAAGAAATTGAAAAAGTAATCAAAACTCTTCCAACAAAGGCCCAGAAGATGACTTCACTGCTGAATTTTCCCAAACATTCAAAGAAGAATTAATGTTAATACTTCCTAAACTATTCAAGAAAAAAGAAAAGACACATACACATTTTATGAAGTCAGTGTCACATGGATACCTAAGCCAGACAAAGGCATCACAAGAAAAAATAACTACAGGCTAATTTTTTTCTGATGATCATTGATGCAAGAATCTTCAATAAAATATTAGTAAAATATATTCAATTACAAACCAAAAAGATTATATATCATGACCAAGCAGTATTTATCTCCGACCTGCAAGGTTGGCTTAGCATGTGCAAATCTATCAATGTAATAAATCATAATGAAAGATAGAAAGCACATGATTATTTCAACTGATATGAAAAAGAGCATTTGACATAAAGCGATATATTTTCTTAATAAAAACTCTCAACAATTCAAGTACAGAAAGAAAATTCCTCAACAAAATAAAGGTCATCTGTGAAAAACCCACAGCTATATATTATAATCAATAGGGAAACATCAAAAACTTATTCTTGTACTAAGTTTTAGGACAGAGTAAGAATGCCCACTGCTATTCAACATGGAAAAGCAATCAGACAAGAAAAATAGATAAAAGACATCTAAATGATAAAGGAAGAAGTAAAATTATCTTTATGTATAGGTGCCATAATCCTATATGTAGAAAATCCTAAAGATTTCACAAAAACCTGTTAGAACTAATAAATGAATTCAATAAAGTTTCAAGAATTACCTAATGGAAAAGAAATTAAGTAAACAATACCATTTACAATAGAATTATACAAAAAAAGGAACAAATACACACACACACACACACACACACACACACACACACACACACACACAATATATATATATTTTTTTTTTTTTTTTGAGTTGGTGTCTCACTCTGTCGCCCAGACTGGAGTACAGTGGCCGCTCCCGGCCACCGCAGCCTCGACCTGCTAGGCTCTGGCGATACTTCCACCTCAGCCTTCCAAGTAACCGGAATTACAGGCATGCGCTACCACGGCCGACTGATTTTTTTTTTTATTTATTGTAGAGATGAGGTCTCACTGCCCAGGCGGGTCTCGAACCCGCGGGCCCAGGCAATCCACTCACCTCAGCCTCCCAAAGGTGCGGGATTACAGGCTGAGCCACCGAGCCCGGCTAAAAGGAACAAATTTAATCAAGAAGGTAAAAGATCCATACACTGAGAGCTACAAAATATCAATAAAGAAATTAAAGAAGTCACAGGTAAATAGAACAATGTCCTGTGCCCATAAATCTGAAGAATTACTCTTGTTAAAATGTTCATATTATCTAAAAAAAAATACAGATTCAATGCAATTCTTAGCAAAATCCCAAAAGCATTCTTCACAGGAAAAAAAAAACACCTAAAATTTGTATGGAACCATAAAAGACCCTGAATCAGGGGTTCCCAACCCCTGGAGTCATGGATCAATACCAGTCTGTGGCCTGTTAGGAACTGAGCCGCACAGCAGGATGAACGAGCTAAGCTTCATCTGTATTTACAGCTGCACCCCATTGTATGCACCACTGTCTGAGCTCTGCCTCCTGTCAGATCAGCGATGACATTAGACTTTCATAGAAGCACAAACCCCTACTGTGAACTGCACATGTGAGGGATCAAGATTGCACCCTCCTTATGAGAATCTAATGCCTGAGGATCTGAGGTGGAGCTGAGGGGGTGATGCTAGCACTGGGGAGCAGGCTGCAAATACAGATTAACATGAGCAGTGAGGTTGACTGCACAGAGACCACAATAAATCAATTGCTTGCAGATTCATATCAAAACTCTTATCAGAGAGTAGCAAGTGAGCAGATGTACTTCAATTGTACAGCTGCATCTGGTGGCATGCTTTAAGACAGAATCCAACACTTATTTTAGTCTGCACATGGCCCGTCCTTTACTTTATTTACTACTTCTGCTTGTGCCTCTTTCCGACTGCGCCCTTGTCTCAGTCACAGTTTTGGTAAGCCCACAAGCTAATCCTAGCTAAAATGAGTAAAAAACAAACGTCACTGGAGAGCTTCTTTGAAAAGGGAAAGACCCAATGATGAGACAGCAGAAGACCCTAAGACTGCCAGCAAAAAGAAAGCTGCATTTAAAAGAAAATACTAAGAGTCCTATTTAAATTGCAACAGATAACTCAAATTCTCCAAGTCCACTTTGTATAATATGTGGCTACCAGCTATCCAATGAAGTCATGAAACCTTCAAAACTGCTTTGCCACATGGAGACCAACCACCCTGCACTAAAAGACAAGCCTTTAGAGTTTTTCAAAAGAAAAACAAAACAAACCATGAACATGAAGAACAGAAGAAATTATTGAAGGCCATCACTTCATCAAATGTGTCTTTGCACCGAGAACATATTCTTAGTGGCTAACCACGTTGCTAAAGCTAAGAAGCCCTTTACTATAGGTGAAGAGTTGATTTTGCCTGCTGCTAAGGACATGTGTCATGAACTTTTAGGAGAGGCTGCAGTTCAAAAGGTGGCTACACCACATCTAGACAAGTTGATGAAACAGCAGAGGATATTGAAGCACAATTCTTAGAGAAGATTGGTGAATAATGGTATGCAAACTAAGTAGATGAGTCCACCGATGTTGACAATAAGGCAACATTTTGCTTGTTTTGTTGAATATATTTTCAGAAGGCTGTGCATGAGGGTCTGTTATGCATGCTTTCGTTGCCAACCAACACGACAGCAGCAGAGCTATCCAAGTCTTTGAATGATTACATATGAGGAAAACTGAATTGGTCATTTTATGTCGATAGTTGCACGGGTGGAGTGACTGCCCATGATTGGACGGCTTTCTGGTTTTACTGTACAGGTCAAAGAGGTCTCTTCTGAGTGTGAGTCCATGCATGGTGTCATCCATAGAGAAATTCCTGCTAGTAGAAAAATGTTGCCTGAGCTTAACAACATTTTGCAGGATGTGATTAAAGTTATCAACCACATTAAAATACATGCTCTTAACTCACATCTGCTCATGCAGCTCTATGAGGAGAGGGGCACACAGCACACACTTCTTCTCTTATACACAGAAGTGAGACGACTTTCTTTCTTTCTTTCTTTCTTTCTTTCTTTCTTTCTTTCTTTCTTTCTTTCTTTCTTTCTTTCTTTCTTTTTTGAGTTGGAGTCTCACTTTGTCGCCCAGACTGGAGTGCAGTGGCCACTCCCGGCCCCCACAGCCTCAACTTGCTGGGTTCCGGCGATCCTTCCACCTCTGCCTTCCAAGTAGCCGAAATTACAGGCGCACGCTACCACGCCCGGCTAATTTTTTGATTTATTGTGGAGATGAGGTCTCTCCTGCCCAGGCGGGTCTCGAACCCGCAGGCTCAGTCAATCCACTCACCTCAGCCTCCCAAAGGCGCAGGATTACAGGCTGAGCCACCGAGCCCGGCTTGAGATGACTTCCTAAAGGTATATCACCAGCCAGAATTTTTGAGTTGTGAGGGCCTCCAGAAATTTATTTTAGAAAACAGTCACCACTGTTAGCACATTTCAGTGACACAGAATGAGTCACAAAACTTGCTTACTTGAGTGACATATTTAACCTGTTCAGCGAACTCGATCTGTCACTTCAGTAGAGAATGACAACTGTGTTCAAGTTGGCAGATAAAGTGACTAGGTTCAAGGACAAACTGGAATTATGGGGCAATGAGTGAACATTGAGATTTGTGACATGTTTCAAACATTAGCAGGGATTTTGAAAGGGACTGTGCCAGGGTCTTCTTTCTCCCAACTGGTGCATGATCACCTCTCTCAAAAGAGTTTGAACATTACTTCCCTTACAAAAGGCCTCAGAAAAGGAGAAGAAATGGATCCCTGATCCATTGTGAATAAGCCAGGTGAATCAACTTTGCCTGTGGGAGAAGAGGATCGACTGCTTGAGATCACAAATGACAGTGGCCTTGAAAGTATGTTTGGGACAACTTCAAATCGCCATACATTCTGGATTAAAGTCAAGGCAGAATATCCTGGGATTGCCACAAAAGCACTTAAAGACCTGCTTCCATTTCCAACCTCCTGTCTTTGTGAAGCAGGGTTTCTGCAGTGACGGCCCCCCAAATAAGGTCATGGAATAGACTAGACATCAGCAACACAATTTGTGTGTCACTGTCTCCCATCACTCCTAGATGGGATGGTCTAGTTGAAGCAATACAAGCTCAGGACTCTCATTGATTTGCATTATGGTGTGTTGTTTAATTATTTCATTATACATTACAATGTAATAATAAAAATAATGTGCACAATAAATGTAATGACTTGAATCATCCCCAAACCCATCCCCTCCACCCCTGTCCATGGAAAAATTGTCTTCCACAAAAAAGTTGGGGACCACTGCCCTGAATAGCCAAAACAATTCTGAGAAAGAAAAACAAAGTTGGTGCATCATAGTTCCTTACTTAAAATTATATTACGAAGCTATGGTTGTCAAAACAGTATTAAACTGGCATAAACAGCCAGTCAACTAATTTTTGACAAAGGAATCAAGAGGGCACAATAGGGAAAAGAAAGTCTCTTCAATAAATGGGTGCTGGGAAAACTAAATTTTCATGTGCAAAAGAATCAAAAAGAAAAAACAAATCTTCTACAAAGCAAAGGAAACAATCAACAATATAAAATGGCAGCCTAAGCCGGGCTGGGTGGCTCAACCTGTAATCCCGCGCCTTTGGGAGGCTGAGGTGAGTGGATTGCCTGAGCCCGCGAGTTCGAGACCCGCCTGGGCAGCGAGACCTCATCTCTACAATAAATCAAAAAATCAACCGGGCGTGGTAGCGCATGCCTGTAATTCCGGCTACTTGGAAGGCTGAGGCAGAAGGATCGCCGGAGCCCAGCAGGTCGAGGCTGCGGTGGCCGGGAGCAGCCGCTGCACTCCAGTCTGGGTGACAGAGTGAGACTCCAATTCAAAAAAAAAAAAAATGGCAGCCTATGGGTTAAGAAAATATATCTCCTCTTCTCTGATTGCTCTAGCCAGAACTTCCAATACTATGTTGAACAGGAGGGGTGAGAGTGGGCATCCTTGTCTAGTTCCAGTTTTTAGGGGAATTGGTTCCAATTTTTGTCCATTTAGGAGTATGCTGGCTGTAGGTTTCTCGTAGATGGCTTTTACCATATGCCTAGATGTTCAAGGGTTTTTATCAAGATGGGGTGCTGGATTTTATCAAAAACTTTTTCTGCATCTAATGATATAATCATGTGGTTTTTGTTTTGACATCTGTTGATGAATTTAATTACATTTATGGTTTTACGAATTGGAACCAGCCTTGCATCCCAGGAATGAAGCCTACTTGGTCATGGTGGATGATTTTTGAGATGTATTGCTGAATTCGGTTTGCTAGGATCTTGTTGAGAATTTTAGCATCTATGTTCATCAAGATATTGGCCTGTAGTTCTCTTTCTTTGGTGGATCTTTACCTGGCTTGGGTATCAATGTGATGTTGGCTTCGTAAAATGATTTGGGGAGAGTTCCATCTTTTTCAATCGCCTGGAATACCTTCAGTAGGATTGGTATCAGCTCCTCCTTAAAAGTCATGTAGAATTCTGCCGGAAAGCCATCTGGACCAGGGCTTTTTTTTGTAGGAAGTTTTCTTATTACATAGTCAATTTCCTTGATTGTTATTGGTCTATTTAGGGTCTCAATTTCTTCTTGTTCCAACCTGGGTAGGTTATGTGATGTCAGAAAGTCCTCCATTTCCATAAGGTTTTCAAGTTTGTTTCTGCTCTAAAAATCGACCTTCCATATGACCCCGCAATCCCCCTACTGGGAATATACCCTGAAGACCTCAAATCACTCTATAAAAAAGATACCTGCACACGTATGTTTATCGCAGCATTGTTCACAATAGCAAGAACCTGGAAACAACCATGCTACCCATCAAAAGAGGACTGGATTTAAAAAATGTGGTACATATACACGATGGAATACTACGCAGCCATAAAAAAGAACAAAATCATGAATTTCGCAGCAACCTGGATGGAACTAGAGTCTATAATATGGAGTGACCTCTCACAGAAACAAAGATCCGAGTATCACATGTTCTCACTCATATAATGGACCTTGAACATCCAATGTAATACTATAAGAAAATGACTGACAGTACTGGGAAACTATGGGGGGGAGGGGGATGGGATTAACAGTCGCAAATATCTGTCTGGGGATGGGGAAACACTTCTTATCAACAGGGTACCTGAAGGAAACGTAATTGTACACCTAACCCTTAACTGTACCCCACAAAATCATAATAAAAAATATTGATTAAAAAAATAAAAATAAATAAATAAAAATTTTTAAAAAAAGAAAATATATCTGTAAACCATATACCTGCTAAAGGGTTAATATTCAAAATTTATAAACAATTCATACAACTTAACAGGAGAAAAACAATTTGACTAAACAATGGGCAAATGAATGACCTAAATATGCATTTATCCAAAGAAAACATAATAATGACCAACAGGCTTATGAAAAGGTTCTAAACATCACTAATCATCTAGAAAATGCAAATCAGAACCATTATGAGATACCACCTCACACCAATATCAAATCAGACAAAAAAATAACAAGTGTTGGCAAGAATGTGAAGAAAAGAAAACCCTTGTACACTGTTGGTGAGAATATACATTGTTAAAGTCTTTCTGGAAATTAATAGGGAGGTTTCTGGAGAAATTAAAAATAGAACTTCTATATTCCCCAGCAATACGTTTTGTGGGCATATCTCACCCCCCAAAATTGAATCATCATCTCATAAATATATCTGCACTCCCATGTTCATTGCAGCATTTTTTACAATAATCAAAATATAAAAATAATCTAAATGTTTAATGACAGGCAAATGGATAAAGAAACTATGGTACAAATATACAAGGGAATATTAGGCTTCCCAAATAGAAAAAAATAAGATCTTGTCATTTGCCACAACGTATATAAGCCCAAGGACATTATGCTACATGAATTAAGCCAGACACAGAAAGAAATACTGCATTATTTCACTTACGCATGAAACCTAAAACGTTTTTAAAAATTAAATACACAAAAATAGAGGGGGAAAAAGTGGTTACCAGAAGTGAGGAGGAAATGGGGAGATGCAAGTCAAAGGATACAAAATCACAGAAATGTAGCATGAACAAGTTGATACATCTAACGAACTCTCTATAGCCTATGAGGACTATGGTCATAAACTTGTACTGTACTAAATGAGAAAATTTTTGCTTCTCTTGCCACTAAAGCAAAAATATGAGAAACATGTAAGATGATGAATAAGTTAATTTGTTTTAGCATAGATATATAAATACACACACACACACACACACACACACACACACACACACACACACACACACAATCTTTTGGAGAACAGGCCCTTGTAGTACATGCTTCCTCTGCTAGGCAAGTGTTCTAGGAACCCATGAGCATCAGTGTACCAGCTAGCATTGTTGTGAGAGGCTGCATTCAATTTCAGAGATTTTTTTTTTTCCGGGGAGTCTTTCAAGCATTTGTCCATTTCATAATGGGTGATTTAGGAGCGCAAATGCCCACAGTGTGCTGAGTGTTCAACAGTTTTTGACCAAAAGCACCATGACCTCCATGCCCTACTCTCCCTGTTTACTCAATCTTGCCCTGAGCGACTGTTTTATTTATTTTTGGTTTGTTTCTCCCAATGGAAAAAGTCCTCAAAAGAAAACATTTTGCCGATGTGGAAGAAGTGAAACAAAAAGCAGCAGAAGCACTAAAAGACATTAAAATCGATGAGTTCAAAAACCGTTTTGAACAGTCCCAAGACATTATATTGTATTCCTTAAATATATGCAATAAAATTTATTTTTAAATAAAAGAAATGGAAATGCTAAGGACTTTGTTAACAGAGAGGGTTTGCCAGAAAATGCCAGTTCTACCTAGGCATAAGGGGAACATACCTCAAAATAGTAAGAGCCATCTATGATAAGCCCACAACTAACATATTGCTAAATGCACAGAAATCAAAAGCATTTCCCCTGACAACTGGAACAAGACAAGGCTGCCCACTCTCACTCCTCCTGTTCAACATAGTGTTGAAAGTCCTAGCCAGAGCAATCAGACAAGAGAAGGAAATCAGAGGTATCCAAACAGAAAAAGAAAAAGTCAAATTATCCCTCTTTGCTGACAATATGATCCCATACCTTGGTAATCCAAAAGAATCTGTCAAAAATCTGCTTGCACTAATAAAGGACTTTGGCAAAGTACAAAATCAACATGCAAAAGACAGTTGCATTCTTATACACCGACACCAAACAGGCAGAGAACCAAATAAAAAGCACAATCCCTTTCACATTAGACACACACACACACACACACACACACACACACACACACACACACACACAGAATGAAATACCTCAGCATCTGCCTAATCACAGAAGTGAAAGATCTTTACAACGAAAACTACAAAACACAGCTCAAAGAAGTTGAAGTCAAAGATGACACTAACAAATGGAAAAATATTCTGGACTCATGGATTGGAAGAATCAACATTGTTAAGATGTCTATCCTACCCAAGGCAATCTATAGATTCAACACTATACCCATTAAATTACCAACATCATTCCTCTCAGATCTGGAAACAACAATATAGAAATTAATATGGAAACATAAACAACCACGAATAGCTAAAGCAATCTTTAGCAAAATAAACAAATAGGAGGTATCACACTTCCAGACTTTAAAATTTATTATAACGCTACAATAATCAAAACAGTCTGGAATCGATGCAAAAACAGGCATATAGACCAATGGAACAGGATAGAGATTCTGGAACCAAAACCTCAATTTCTCAATCAACTCATCTTTGACAAAGCCTTCACCAACAACCACTGGGGAGAGGAGAACCTATTCAAAAAATGGTGCTGAGAACTGACCATGTACAGAAGAATGAAACAGGACACCTACTTATCACCATTCACAAAAATCAATTCCAAATGGATCAATGACCTAAATGTAAAACCCTAAACTTTAAGAATCTTAGAAAATGCAGGAGACACCCTTAAGGAAATCAGAATAGGCAACCAATTCCTGATCAAAACCCCGAAAGCCATAAGAGGTAAGATAGACAAGTAGGACCTCATCAAACTGAAAAGCTTCTGCAAAGCAAAAGAAGCCATCAAGAGAGTAAGGAGACAGACCTCAGAAAGGGAAAAAAATATTTGCCTACTGCATATCTGACAAAGGCCTAATATCCAGGATCTACAAGGAATTCAACTGTGCGAAAAGGAGAAAAATAAGCAATCCACTAAAAAGTGGGCAAAAGACATGTGTACACACTTCTCAAAAGAAGATATATGGGCAGCCAAAAGACACATGAAAAAGTGCTCAGCCTCACTTATCATCAGAGAAATGCAAATTAAAGCTACATTGAGATACTACCTAACCCAGTAAGAATGGCCATCATTAATAAAACAAGCAACAGATGCTGACGAGGATGCAGAGACAAGGGAACACTTCTGCTCTGCTGTTAGGAGTGCAAACTATTTCAACCTCTATGGAAAACAGTGTGGCAATTCCTAAAAGAACTAGAAATTGACCTTCCATATGGCCCAGCAATCCCCCTTCCAAGAATATACCCGGAGGAACTGAAATCACTCTACAAAAAAGACACCTCACACACACATTTATTGCAGCACTACTTACAATAACAAAAAGATGGAACCAACCATGCTGCCCATCAAAACTAGAATGGATTAAAAAAAAAGCTGTCATATACATACACAATGGAATATCACACAGCCATAAAGAAGAACAAAATTATGGACTTTGCAGCAACATGGATGGATTTAGGATCTATAATATTCAGTAGAGAACTGAGTACCACATGTTCTCACTCTTAAGTGAACCCTGAACATTTATCATAATACTGTAAGCAAGGGATTTGGAGCCGGGCTTGGTGGCTCAGCTTGTAATTCCGCACTTTGGGAGGCTGACTTGAGTGGATTGCCTGAGCTCGTGGGTTCGAGATCCTCCTGGGCAACTTGGCAAGACCTCATCTCTACAATAAATCAAAAAAATTAGCCAGGTGTGGTAGCACACACCTGTAGTTTCAGCTACTTGGAAGGCTGAGGTGGAAGGATCGCCGGAGCCCAGCAGGTCAAGGCTGCGGTGACCGGGAGCGGCCACTGCACTCCAGTCTGGGTGACAGAGTGAGACTCCAACTCAAAAAAAAAAAAAAAGAAAGGGATTTGGAGTAGCCAGAAACTGCTGGGGGACGGGGGGGAAGGGCACCTGATCTCAAACCAGGCCAAGTGGGAACCAAAGGGAGACCCAAACTTTGCCTATATGATGACCTCTTGTATACCTAATCCCGAATTGTATCCCACATCTTTAAAATAAAATAAAATAAAATAAATGTCAGTTCTTCATCTCAGTATTTATAGTAAGTGATTTAGCATCTCTGAACTATAGATTTTGTTGTTTAAAATGAGGACAACTATATTAACCTTGCAGAGATGTTGTTGTATAAAGAATGTAGCAAAATAGGTCCTGATTATTATTATTAATAGTAGAATTTAGTGAATCGTTTTTTATAAGTAATCTCTTAGGTCCTTGCTCTTATGGAAAACCTTTCTATGTAAAGTGAATCCTCAATTTCTGCCTTGTGATGTGTCTTTTAGGGGTACATTGAACTTGTAGTAATTGGCCACCAAAATGGAAAGTTTTATGCCAGATTTTGAAATAAATTCATAGCTAAATTTGATTCACATCTTACAAGGAGTTGATAGTTTCAGCAAAGAGAAGGCCTCCATATATGTAAAAAAAATACAAAGTAAATTGTACTAAAGATCTTAGGATAGTCTTTCGATACACTGACTTAGAAGATGTCCATGTGGAGGTGTCTATTAGGCAGCTAAAAATGCAGTGCTTGTCCTAAGAAGTAAAATGCATGCCAGAAGGAAGAGACCAGATAACTGTTCACTTGGATGGTATCTCTCTTCTACAATACACACGTGCTATTTCTAACCTCCCTACTTCCCGAGGCTGCTGCTCCTGGTGCTGAGTCTGGTTCCTACAGCAGCAATTCACCTCTCGCTGCTTGTCCTTCCTCTACAGACCTGAAGCAGTGTCAGAGACCTGGTCTTATGCTTCCCCAGGCAGGGAAGTGGAACACAGAAGACAGCAGTGCCACTAGAGCTAGACCTACTGTTCGTTCACTAAGTGGAACAGAGTAAAACTTTCAGCAGATAAATATTGTCAGCAAATATGTATACCAATGTCAAATAAAGACCAATTTAGCATTATTTCCCTATTTAGTGGAAGGTTGTCTGATGATTGTTCAACTGAATGTCAAATAACTTGAATGTGGGCAAGAAAAACATTATTTTAAGTCAATATACTTATCAAATAGAGAACATTTTAGTAACATCTTCAATAAACTATGTATGTGTTAATATCCTATGTATCTGAAAGAATTTGGGGGTATTTTCTGTTAGACTGTTAATAGGAAGATATTTTTAAGGACAGACAAGAGTATCATTTTAGAAGTTTACATCCTTTTTAAAAAAAATGTTATTTTAAAGATGTTAGGTAGAACTCAGGGTTAGGTATAAAAATGTTCATTACACAGGTACCCTTGTTGATGAGGCATGTCTCCTCCTCCCGTCCCCGGCAGTTTCCCATTACCGCCAATCCCTTTCTTATGGTATTACAATAGTTTTTCAAGATCTGCTTATGAGTGAGAACATGTGATATCCAGTTCTTTGTCTCTGTGATGGATCACTCAGTATTGTAGTCTCTAAGTCCATCCAAGTTGCTGAGAAGTTCATAATTTCGTTCTTCTTTATGACTGCATAATATTCCACTATGTATATGCACTACATTTTTAAAATCCAGTCCTCTTTTGATGGGCAGCATGGTTTACTTTCCGCCATAAGATTACAGAGGTACAACATCCTCAAGATTGACTGAAAATCATAAAGACAACTGAGGAAAAATTATTGTGTCATTAAAAGAGTGTACTGTCCTCTCTTGGTTTTCTAATTTGTGGTTATCTATTGAGTTAAATCATTTTAAAGTAGCTTAAGTGGGAACCTCTAACTGTACTTGGATTCTCTCTTTTTTTTTAGTTGGAGTCTTACTCCATTGCCCAGGTTGGAGTGCAGTGGCATGCTCATGGCCACCCCAGCATTGACCTGCTGGGCTCCGGTGGTCCTTCCGCCTCAGTCTTCCAAGTAGCAGAACTACAGACACACGCTACCATGTTCGGCTAATTTTTGATTTATTGTAGAGACGAAGTCTCACCAAAGTTGCCTGGGCTGGTCTTGAACCTGTGGGCTCAGGCAATCCACTCACCTCTGCCTCCCAAAGTGCTGGGATTACAGGCTGAGCCATGAGCCCAGCCTAGATGTTTTTCTAAAGGTTTGCTTTCTATGTTTATTTCTTCTGCTTTTTAGGAATAATTTATGTACTTTGGTACAATAACTCAATTTTTCTCCTTGTAAGTTTTCTGCAATCATAACAACTCTTGCTTGTTGGACAGTATCTCTAAAGCAGCACATGGATTGGGCACTGATAATCTTCATAATTTATAGAGAAATTATCTGTTTTGTCATTCAACTCAGAGACCCACCATTCCAAGAAAAAAGATCTATTATTGTTCAAGTATTGTTTACTATGCTTTTAAACATTATCGGTTTTACCCAATTATTTTTGACACAATAGAATAGAAGAACTGACTAGTGGAATGCATGGAGATTACTCTTGAGTTTTGAAGTCTCAACAAACTTGTCATAGGGCCCTATTTGGAAGGTTAAGCCATTGTAGCAATGGTTGAGAGAATATTGTCAACTTGAAATAAAAATGACCGGGCTCGGTGGCTCAGCCTGTAATCCCATGCTTTGGGAGGCTGAGGTGAGTGGATTGCCTGAGCCCACAGGTTCGAGACCCGCCTGGGCAACTTGGTGAGACCTCGTCTCTACAATAAATCAAAAAATTAGCCGGGCGTGGTAGCGTGGGCCTGTAATTCCAGTTACTTGGAAGGCTGAGGTGGAAGAATCGCCGGAGCCCAGCAGGTCGAGGCTACGGTGGCTGGGAGCGGCCACTGCACTCCAGTCTGGGCGACAGAGTGAGACTCCGACTCAAAAAAAAAAAGAAAGAAATAAAAAGGATCAGAATCCAGTTTATTCAACCACAAAACTGAGAATGGCCATTCCGATAACACAGACTCCAAAAGAATTGGGTCAGTGCTCTGGACCTGAAAAGTTAATGTCTTGCTTATACAGGCAGAAAATAAATAAATTTAACAAGATTTCATAACTTCCAATACAAGGTTGATTGAAAAGCAACTTGATAAGTTACAGCTTAGTTTCTTTCCCTTTTCCAACTTAAAAAGTATATTTAACATTTTATCTTAGACGATGTGGCAGTCATGAGGTCTTTGTGTAGAAGAAATAAGAAGGAAGTTAATTTAGACAAAGTAGGTAAAGAAAAAGGCCAAACTGTAAGGAGAGGAAAAACGGTTACAGCCTCCTATGTTAAAGCTGGTTTTCAAGTGACTTGAGTACCCATAATCTCATTTCTTTATGGTTCAAAATAATTTAAATTTTCAACAGTTTTGATTTTGAATTAATTTTTTTTTTTTTGAGTTGGAGTCTCACTCCATCGCCTAGACTGGAGTACAGTGGCATGCTCCCAGTCACCACAGCCTCGACCTGCTGGGCTCCGGCAATCCTTCCACCTCAGCCTTCCAAGTAGCTGGAACTGCAGGCATGCGCTACCACATCCAGCTAATTTTTGATCTTATTGTAGAGATAAGGTCTCGCCAAGTTGCCCAGGCGGGTCTCGAACTCGCGGGCTCAGGCAATCCACTCACATCAGCCTCCTAAAACGCTGAGATTACAGGCTGAGCCACTGAGCCCGGTTTGAATTACTTATTTTTATAATCCCCAAAGTACAATTAAGATTCTCAGTTGGACTCGGTGGCTGCAAGAGTGCCAGGTCGAGGCTGCAGTGGCTGGGAGAGTGCCACTGCACTCCAGTCTGGGTGATAGAGTGAAACTCCAACTCAAAAAAAAAAAAAAAAAAAGATTTTTCACATTGCTTTGAAGCACTTCATACTTCATTTTCTAATTTCATGTACTTCAAAACACACTTTTTACTCATTAATTTACATGTAATTAATGGAAAACAGATTTGTGGTTGCTCTTGTGTATCTAAAAGACACTTAAGATGATGAAACAAGGACTAAGGAATCTGAAAATCAGAACCAAATAAAGGTTTAGCCTGGAAAGATATAGATGTATACTTTAACTAAATAGTTTCAAAAGATTTCATGTGCCATTAAGTCATTGCATTCAACAAAAATAAGAATATATTGATTGCTTATTATGTGATGTGTTTCTGTTCTCAAGAATCATATAGTCTGTGAAGTGACATATATTAGACCAATACTTAATTACACTTGTGATAATACTTTGGATAAATAACAGAATGTATAAAGTGCATGTAAATATGGATACCTAATGGAGTCTGGGAGTGGGGAGGGCATAGTCAGGGTGAATTTCTCTGAGGAAGTGACATTTAAATTGAACCTTGAAGAATAGCTAGGAGCTGGACAATAGATGAAGGAAGGGGAAGATAGTCCTATGGGAGCCCATTAATGGTGGTGAGACTATGGGACCTTTGAAGACTTGTAAGAAGGCAGGTATGACTGAAGCACAGTGAGAGGATGAGGCTAAATGTATCTGGGAACCATTCACACAGGATCTTGTATTACACAACAACACTTTCTAGGGAGAGAAGTAAACTGCAGACCCATGGTCAACAATGTTAACAACAATAGCAATACAAATTGCATTGTTGAGTATTTATTTCAAGTTATGCCCTGTCCTGAAATATTACACATATAATTTCATTTAATTTTTTTCCTTTATTTTAAAGATGTGGGGTATAATTCAGGGTTAGTTATACAAATATTCATTATGCAGGGACCCTTGTTGATGAGGTGTGTCCCTCCCTCCCCTGGCAGTTTCCCTCAACTGCCAATCTCGCCCCCCCATCCCCTGGCAATTCCCCACTACTGCCAATCCCTTTTTTATAGTATTATGGCAATTTTTCAATGTCCGCTTATGAGTGAGAACCTACTGTTTGTTTCTGTGATAGATCACTGAGTATGATTGACTCTAAATCCATCCAAGTTGCTGCAAACTTCATATGTTTGTCCTTCTTTATGGCTGCATAATATTCCATTGTGTATATGTACCACATTTTTTAATCCAGTTCAGCATTTAATTTTTGCAACTTGCAAGGTAGCTATTTATTATGGTTGCACTATATAATAAGATAAGGCCATTAGCTTATAGACGATGTTCAACTCTAAGTTTACGTGGACAATACATGATAAAGCCAGGATTAGAACCAAGGATTTTCTCACACCAGAATCTAGGCTCTTTCTGTTGCTCTACATTAGTATTGCATCTTACAGTTTTTAGATGACTCTTCTTCTGTATGAATTAGCCATACTCAATATTTTAACCTCTTTTTGTATGGCAAGCATTATGTTCATTTTCTCCTTAGGAAAAGGCTTACCAAAAAATACCTTTCTTCCTTATGTGATATCGTCTAGGAAATCAAAATGAGAATTTACTTGCCTCCCAATTGGTAAAAAATTTTTGTATGGCCTTTGGACTGAGAATGAGCAGAAAAAAAGTAAAATTCTTAGACCATATATTTTTATCCATTAAAACACCCAATAACCTAGGTGACCGAAAATAATTTACTCTTCCTAATGTTGGATGAAGCTGAGAATTTTTTTTTTTTTTTTTTGGAGTTGGAGTTGGAGTCTCATTCTGTCACCCAGACTGGAGTGCAGTGGCCGCTCCCAGCCACCGCAGCCTCGACTTGCTGGGCTCCGGCTATCCTTCCACCTCAGCTTCCAAGTAGCCGGAACTACAGGCGTGCGCTACCACGCCCGGCTGATTTTTTGATTTATTGTAGAGATGAGGTCTCGCTGCCCAGGCAGGTCTCGAACCCGCGGGCTCAGGCAATCCACTCACCTCAGCCTCCCAAAGGCGCGGGATTACAGGCTGAGCCACCGAGCCCGGATCTGAGAAATATTTTAACAAATTTTCTCAATACATTGATGACCCTAATGGAGCCTACTCTTAAACCTAGTAATATGGTGCAGGAGATGGTTTTAGAGACTGACAGATCAACACAGCTACTTACTAGCTATATGATTTTAGTAGATTGATTGATTTCCCTGAATCTTAACTTCTGATCTGTAAAATAATGATAATGAGAATAATAAATAAGTCATATTAGTACCTGTTCACTATCAAATGTGAAAATCTATATTCAAAGCTTAGTAATTCTTAGCCAGCCACTATTAATTCATATTGAGGTGACATTGAATACCTTGTAGGTTCAAATCTTAAGTCATTCACAACTGTAAGTTAATATAAGTATAATGTCTTAAATTTTATATCCAAATGAAGCATAAAATGCAAAATTAAAAATTGTATAGCCAATATAAAATACCAAAAAGCCACGCACAGTGACTCACAACGGCAATCCCAGCACTTTGGGAAGCCAAGGTGTGAGGATTACTTGAGTCCATGAGTTTGAAACCAGCCTAGGCAACACAGTGAGACCTCTTCTCTATAAAAAATTCCAAACATTAACTGGGCATGGCGGTGTTTACCTGTAGTCTGAGCTACTTAGGAGGCCAAGGTGGAAGGATCGCCTGAACCCAGGAGGTTGAGGCTGTTGTGAACTGAGATTGTGACTCTGCACTCCAGCCTGGATAACAGAGTGAGAACAGAATTCAGGCTGGAGTGTGGGACCCCTGGCTCAAAAAAATAAAATAAAATAATATAAAAAAATTAAAAGATTTAAAAATTCCAAGGGCAGTAACCTTCAAAAGGTCATGTAGTCATATATCTACTATAATGTCTTATTTATCTTTATAAGTTCAGCACTTAATACAATGCTGAAAATACAAGTCTTTCAACAAATGTTTGTGGAATAGATGGGTAAATAATAAATGAATGAACAAGGGGATGGATGAATAAAACTTCATATTTTGAGACGTGCAGGTTTAAATTTGGTAATTAACAGATGCCGCAGTCACTATTTGATCTCAAGCTGAATCTAGCAAAGAGAAAGGAATGTGAACTTACTTAGAAGAAAACCAGAAAGCAAGGTAAAAATTAGAAATTCCATCAGAATTACAGGAAAAAAAGATGAAAAATCCCAATTCAATTTTTTTCTGATTACATAGTATGCTTTAAAATGAATACTCATTTAATTTCAATTTAATGGACATACCTGTGTTCTAAATAATTTTGCACAAGGGGCAGTTCTCCATTCATGCAGAACTATGCCTATGAAGAAGACCTTCAATGCAATTTTAAAGTCTGTTCTCAAAATGAACATTTGCAGAAGATGGGGTATTTATCCTTCAATTAAAATATACTACTCAGACATATTTCGTTTTCCAGAAATTTATATTAGGAACACCTGCTATCCAAGTCAAGACTTTTAGAATACTACATCCCCGTGCTCTCCCAAAATAATTTATTTAATTTTGGAGAGAAAACAAATCAGATATAAATGCTTGGCTATTTAGGGGAAATCAAAACGGATTATAGATGAATTAATTAATATAGAATAGATATTAACAAATGTGACAATGAGGTTATGTATGGCATGTGTTGACAGCAGAACTTTAATGTCCAGTAAAAGGCACACACATAAGTTGAGAATGCTATTTACAGACTTTTCTTCTCATTGATGTACTTTTTTAAACGTATTGTGTTTTCCACATGCTATAAATTTGGATAAATTGAGGAATCTAGCAATTAAGTATTAAAGGCAGAATTTAATTCATTATATCTGCAGAGGGCTGGGAGCAAGATTATACTAAAGGTTGAAGAGTTGTCTTTCCATGGCTCAACAGTTTTTCATTCTCTTTTTGTCAAGAATGCCATGGAAAACAATCAATTAAAAAGTTGACTTTAGTGCAATGCAATACGAATAAACTGTAGAGAAACTTAGCCGCATGCATTAACAATGATCACAAGCTGGATTTGAGCCCGCTTCACATAATCCTTTGTTGATTTAGATGTAGTAGTTGGCATTTATCAACATGCGTGTTAACAATAGACGTTTTTTGTTTATATTAGTAAGGAATGTAAAGACCTCAGAAAACAGGTAAGAGAGAGCACTGTTCATGAAGCACAAAAGGAAAAGAATAAAGTTGATTAGTAAGTCATTTCAAAGAATACTTGTGACAATACACACAATTTACCTAATGTACCTGTATTTATTTTTATAATTCTAGAATGTTCATCATCTTGATACTTCTGTTCTACACCACAAGTGTGAAAATTGAAGACGCTCTTTTGGAAAGATAATACTACTATTAAACAACAACAAAAAGCCAATCTGTCTCACATAAATTCCTCTTTCACGCAACATTCTGTAGAACTCTTGCATATTTTCTCCTTTTGCTTCCTACAGTATATGTATATATGTGCTTGATGCGTAACTAATAAGTGTATAGACTCTTCCTGGGCAAACCATGTGTCTCCTATTCTTTTTGAACAACATTCTTTCTTCTTTTAATACTTTATATTCCATTTGCTTTATCGCAGATAAACACTACTTATCTGTGGATGAATGAATAAGCAACCAAATAAATGCATAAACATCTTTTCAGACTGCTAGACTATAAACCCTTTTGAGGATAGGAAGCTTGTCACAGTTTGCCTATTAAATTGTGACACAAGAATGCTTCCCTGAAAGCAAATTTCCTAAAGCAAACAACAATCTCAGAGAATATGTTGGCATAATCTAAACCATGGAGTCCATGTGTGGTATCAGTGTCCTCTTAGTCCTAAGTCATGTAAGCTGTTTCCCAGTCAGTTGCAAGTACTTAGCACATGTTTTTGAGCCATCCCTGGTGCAGTGGCAAGTGTTTGCAAATGACAGATCCTATCTACCATTTTCTTTTAAAACATTTTTTCAAATATGTATTTATTTGTATTATAGATCTGTGAGGAACAAGTCAGGATTAGTTACACAAGCAGGTGAAGAAGTCTGGACCTCCACTTTCCCTGGTTTAGGGCCAGATACCCTTTGTGACGCTACATGCCCTCTGCTTCCCTCCCTCCTCTGGCAGTGTCCATCGACTGCCAATCCCTCCCTTGTTATCTACTGTTTTCTGTTTTAAAAAGAGACCAACATGTAGAGGAAAAGTGAAACAAATACAGAAATGCAATATTGTGGTTTTAATATCAAAAGTAAACTTTCTATAAAGGATTATACTTCTATTGGTTTGTAACCCAAAGATAAAATTCTAAGTCCTCTAGCTGACTGAACGAATTCACTCTGGGGCAAGGAAGACATGAAAAACCAAATTCCGAGCTTTGATGGAAAAGGAGGTTAGACCACTTTGTTATATCCCCTTCTTTGTGGAGTTTTGGCACAACTAACATTAACACCAAAATAGAGATTACGAGACTGATGACACAGATTCTATGGTAATAAGATAACAAATTCCAACCTGACTCTGGTATAGCATTGCATGACAGATAGCAGGCCCTAGGGGCAATAAAAATATTTTACCCCCAAAATATATTTTTTGACATATTTTGAAACAGCCCTGCCAAGCTGTCTTTTGTTGAGAAATATTTGCATCTGTAGAGAATCACCATTGACATAGCCAGATCTTTCCCCTTCCAGACCTTCCAGGATCCAGGAGGGATTAAGTGAATTTCTGACACCTTGAAAGGCTGAATAAAAGATACCTTCTGTCTATTTTCTCCAAGGACTACCATCTATGAGGCTTTATTTGTATAATAAGAACCTTGATATCCACAACCCCCTTATCTTAGCTCAAACATTCCTTCCACTGATTTCAGGGTTTTAGACAATAGTTTAATTCTCTCAACCAGTGGTCAACCAAAGGATCCCTAAAACCCACCCAAAACTTTTAAGCTCCAGTCTCCCTCTTCCTTCCCACCCCCCACCCCCCTGCCCTTGAAGATGTCCCACCTTTTCCAGGTCAAACCAATGTAAACCTTACATGTATTGATTTATGTCCTTATCTGTAAACTTCTATCTCTCTAAAAATGTATATAACCAAGCTGTAACCACCTTGGGCACATGTTTCTCATGGTCTCCTGAAATTCTAACTCAGGTCATGGTCACTCATATTTGTCTCAGAATAAATCTCTTTAAATATTTTACAGAGTTTGGCTTTTCATCAAAAACTTGAAGTGGAAACACTGGAAAATCTTTTATTTTATATGTTAGTTTCTTGTTTTTTAAATGTTCTAAGCATAATATACACCTATTTTAACATTTATCCAGGTTAATAGTTGCCAAACAACTCCCATGAAATATTTAACCTGATTGTTTGTGAAAGGAAGTACCTATAGAAACCTAGAATAAACTTAGTTTACTCTTAGTTTAGTCTTTTTGCCTCAGCATGGCGAATTTTGTTTAGACTTTACCTCTGACACACTTTGAATCTAGCACAGATTAGACATAGATAAATTTCCAATAGGCAGGTTTTAGGGAGCCTTCAGACATTTTACTGCATACCAAGTGGCAGCCTATCCCACCCCCTTGGCAAATCTCCATCAGATGCAAGACAAGGACAGAGCCATAGAAATGATAATGAACCACCTTTTGGTCAAGGAGTTTGTGGATTGCAAATGTCTAACAAGTCTCTTGCAGGAAAGTCCCCACCCCCTATCTCCTCCCATCTAACCTACCACCAAGGCAGTAATCATGTGACTAACCCACCCATCTGCCTGTTGTCCATCATCTGTCAGAACCTGCACTTACCTGCCCCTTCATAATGACATAGAGCAGACCATACCCAATCACCTTAATGACCTTCCCCCATCCAAGGGAAATGGTTTAAAGAACTCAATCACAAGCAGACATTTTGCCATTGCCTTGCTAAGCTATGGTGTGGCCATGTGTTCTTGGAGCTATGGCCAGGTCATGTTTTCTTATGATTTGGCCCCCTCCCCTACCTTGAGGAGGTGAATCACCTCTTTATCTCTTTCTAATTTACTTTCTAAATAAACTATATTCTCTAATCTAATATCTGTGCAATTCTTTGCATCTTTCATGTGGCATAGAATTACACACCAGACACCCACACCCTCAGGAGGCCTGACCTAACGTTCTGGAGGCCCCACTGGGAGTTGTGACCCTAACATTTTTGGAGGCCCCAGCAAAATAATCCTAACAGTTTGCCATCTTTGAATGACAGTACCATTTGAGAGCCACAGGTCTGGAGCAGAAAGCAGAAGAGGGGAAGGCAGTCATATTTTCAGTTATTGTAGTTCTCACAGGCTTAAATGGAAATCGGGCCTTCTAGGTGAAAACAAGTAACTGAAATTATCTCTTTTATAGGAATCAAACATTACTCTCTAGGCCTTGCATTGGAAATATCTTTTATCTCCATATAAGTTGAGAGATCTTAATTATATAAGCTTAATTATTATAGTAAACAGTAAGTAGTAGAGAAAAACTTAATATTAAATATACTTGATTTTGAGTTCTTTTGTAAAGTGAATATTCAAAAAACCATTTTTTGTGTAAATTTGAATTTCTATATATTGTGTTTTTCCAAAGTAGCTACTAAGACATTTTTCTTCTTTTTTGTGTTTTTTATTGATATTAATGGTTTTATATATTTTGGGGGTATATGTGATATTTTGATTTTTGTCTAATGATCAAATAAGGGTGGATTATTCATCATCTCAAACATTTATCTTCTAATCATGTTAGGAGCATTATAATTCTTTTCCTCTTGCTATTTTGAAATATATAACAAATTATTAACTATAATTCCTCTACTGTACTATTGAATAATAGAAGTTATTTCTGTTATCTAACTTGAAATAGCATTTTGTTTTTTGGGTTTTATTTGAGTTGGAGTCTCACTCTGTCGCCCAGACTGGAATGCAGTGTGGCCGCTCCCGGCCACCGCAGCCGCGACCTGCTGGGCTCCAGCAATCCTTCCACCTCAGCCTTCCTAGTAGCCGGAATTACAGACATGCACTACCATGCCCAGCTGATTTTTTGATTTATTGTAGAGATGAGGTCTCGCCAAGTTGCCCAGGCGGGTCTCGAACACGCGAGCTTAAGTAATCCACTCACCTCAGCCTCCCAAGGCGCGGGATTACAGGCTGAGCCACAGAGCCTGGCTAGCATTTTGTTTTATATTTGTGGCTAACGCAGTCCAAATGATAAATTCAGTGAAATCAGCCTCTTGATTGTGTTAGATGCCAAAGACTCACCTGGGAACTCTGCTGTGTTGCAGCACTGTGTCTTTGGATCTTAAAATAGTGAATGTGCATCTGTAACAATCAAAGTCTATTATTAAAATGATTTGATTTTCAAATAAGCATATGCATAAAAAGGTTTATCAGAGTGCATAAATACAGAGAACATTCAAGGCTATTCAAAATCATGAAAATTAGGGGCTCTGTCTTCAGAAAAGGAAGGCAAAACCTCCAAGAGGGCACTGACCTTTATTTTTAACTTCATAGCTCAAAAACGTTGGTATTAATCAGCACTTCGCACAGACATCTTAGCACATTGCCGTATAATTATGTGAATCTCTATCTCCTTGTTAGACCCTCTATAACAGGAAATACGTCTTATGCACTTTTCCATCCCTAGCCTTCAAGACTGTGCCAGAAACCCCTAGGAGTTCATTGAATCCTCCTTTGTAACTGAATGCATGAATAAGGTTTGCATCTGTGCATATGGGTATTTCCATTCTCCAAGCTTTAGTTCTTCATGGATCGGAAACTCAGTGTTAGCCCATAAGACATAGTTACACCTAAGCAGAGGAGTTCCTGGTGCAACAGGTTATATTGTAGGCAGACTTGGGTGGAGGAATAAGAATATATTGTTTTGATTTGATTTGCTTTTCAGATACCCTTGCAAGATAAAGAAATTAATTGAATTCATTGGAATATTTCTTTCGGTTGCTTTTGAGAGTCAGAGAGTTTATATTTCTGTAAAGTCTGTATACAAGAGGTTGAAACTTTCCAAATGCTTGGGAGAAGTACAGGCTTCTTTCACTACTGCTGACTTAGAATCTTTCAAGTACAAACTAGAAAGAAATTTAATCTCTACTCTCCAGGGGATTAGTGACTCCAAACCAGAGAATGATAAACTTTACAAATAAAAATGGGGATGCATTTGTCATTGTAAAACACTATATTTCATTGGGGAAATCTCTGCTTGGGCTTCCTTTCTTTTGGGGCATCCATGTTGTATTTTTGTCACCAAGCTTCAGTGGATCTTGGAAAAGTTTTAGCGTTTTCTGGTTGCCTGACTCCAGAGGCTGAGGTGGAACCTGGTATTTATCTTAATCTAGATTCTTATCCCTCACTCTTTGTCTCTTGTGTTGGGCCACAATTGACTTCAAAAGACTTTTGCTTGGAAAAGAGGCGATAATTGGATGCCTTGTGCTATAAGATGCCCCTCATACTTTTCCTAAATATAGGAATCTCTGTGTGTTTTTAAACAAAATCTGCCTTTGAGCCAATTAAGAATATCAATAAAGTATCCTTTTCTGCCCTCACCATGAAAATATTTTTTCCCAAATCACAAAGGGGACATTACTTTAATTTTAAATAATATATTTGCTTTTCTCAATCTTAACTTTACAGTGACCATGTAATGTAAGAAAAGAGATGTAGTCTTTGTGTAGCCATAAATTAGTCAATGAATTTTAGCATCAACTCCAATTACTAACTGGGGAAAAATATAGGAATAAGAGGAACAATTGTCTCCTTTTTGACTTCTGGAAGGTATAAAATGGAGTTAAACTGATTATATGCTCTCATGTCAGTCTTGTCCAGATGTTATTGCTGTAAAAGTACAGTGCATATTTTTTATCCGACTATTTCATCTAGTATTTAACAGAAAATCTAAGCCACAAAGAGAATGTATTTATTTTTGTCCATTGCTATATCCTGCTGGTAGTCTACATTCATTTGGGATAATTATTATAAGATCATCACTTATATTGGACATGCTTGTTTACAGTTAAGATTATGATTTTTTGCATATACATATTTGCATGCTTACATGGCTTCAATCTAATCTCTAACAACATATATCATTAGGTAAATTGGTGATGTATTCAGCAAAATAGGTCACTTTATTTGACCAGATGGCTATAATTTTACTTTCCTTTTTTTTTAATTTTATGAATGTTGCAGTGAATAATTTGTAGGTATGTTGTTATGAACCATAGTCTTCTGGTTTATCAATTAAGTATCTCTATTACCCAGAATGAGATTGCCATATTCCTCTGTGAAAGAAACACTGCTTGGCAAAGAATCACATCTACTTCGTAAATAACACCTTAATCTCAGCAGAGCATGGGCTCCCTTCTTGGTCGATACTAGACTTCCAGAAACCATTTGAATGCATCACTGCCTCATGGGATTAGATCTATGAACATAGTATATACTGTCTGAGGAGGATGCTGGGAAATACAGTATCTTCTCTCTCCCCACACTTCAACTACCACTTTACAAAATAACAGTGAGAATTTACGCATGTAGGAGGAGTGATGAGTGACAATCACAAGCTGGTCAACCTGCTTTAGCAAAGAGTGCCTGGGAGAAGACGATGTGATCCTTGGAGAAGGAGGCATTGCCACCCTACTCTGGTCTGAGGCAGCTCTTAGTGCTATGACCACCACTTGTGTGTCGCTGACACTGACAAGCTGGTAAAATCAACCCAAACCACTTGTGAATTACATCCACCTCTAGATAAGACACATACACTCCAGACACGTAAGAAGGGGGGATATAGGGTGACATCACCTGAAGAAATCTGCATATGCAGTAGCAGTAATGTGCTCTCTCCATGGTGAAAATTTCTGTTCCAAATGAAAAAGACATAAAAGATTTTTATCTCTACTTCCCCGACCCTTTCTTCATGACTCTTTTCAGTACCTAGAGTTCCTGAATATTTTGTACGTTGGATAAATCAAGCCTCATAACACGTATTATGACAAAGTGGTAACATTTTAAAAAATTGATCATCTCCAGTGTTGGCAAGGGGCATACTTACATCGTTGTTGGAATTCAAAGTGGTACAACCCCGGGGAGTGGGGACAAATTTGGCATTATGTCTCAAAATGTAAAATGTGAGTACCTTAGCTATGACTCTCAGATGTCTGGGAGCAGTGAGATGCTAGAGCCAGTTTCAAGTTTGCCAGAGTCAGTTATGCACATTTTGATTCACTTCTAGGTATCCAGTGAATAGGTAAGCTATCTTGAATGTATAAGGGTAAATATTATAATAACTAACGTGTACTGAGCACTTTTTGTATGCCAGATACAAAAACACACATGTTTTAAACATGTGTGCTAATTTTCTTAATCCTTTTGATAACATTAGACACTGTTATTATCATAACTTCAATTTGAAGATTATGAAATTGAGGTAAGAAGAGGAGACATAAATTGCTTGAAGTCACACAGACAGTCAATGTCTGGTTAACATTTAAACTAAAATAATCTGTCCCCCAAGGAATCACCAAACTTAACCACTTTCCTCGTCTCTATGAAGGTCCTTCTTTCAACATATTTGTAATAGGTAGAGAAAATGAAGCCATCTGAATAACACCACTTCTAAGCTATTACTTAGAATTTTAAGCAGTCATTAAATGAGCTAGATAGATCTGAGTGAGCTCATTGAAAAGACACCCACTTTGTGTCTTGTTCATTGAAAAAGCAAGGCTCAAACTATATATATATGATCTCATTTTTGTACACTATTACAACAAACACATTATAATCAGTAATAAAAGCCCTATATTTTCATTTGAATACCAATAAGAATAAACCTGGAATGATACATGCCAAATTGTTAATAGTGGTTAATGCTGAGGTGTGTAATTGGAGGTGAGAAGGAAGGGAATATTGCTTTTACTTAGTAACTCTATATTGTTTTATTTTTATTTCATGAGAACTTACTTTTTGAAATTAAATAAGTAAAAAGGATGAAAACATATCCAGAGAGAATCTACACAGCGTTTTCCAAATACTGAACTTCTGATGCCACATTTGAAGTGGCACAAAGTGAGATTTCTGAATCTCAAGAAAGTTCCTCCCAAGGAACCCACCCACAGTCTTCCCCAAGACCCTCAACCTCACAGTGCTGAATAAAGACGCAGTCTGCCCTTTCCTCACTCCCACATCCAACTTAGCTCTTCTGAGTCATTTTAAAGTGGGAGAAGAACAGTGATTACTCACAATAGCAGTGATAAGAGCCACAAAGAAAGGTTTCTGAAGAAGGGCTCACATGACTGGTGTTTAGGCTGCACCTGTGACTTCTGACCTCTGTCAGGCAGGGCTTGCTTCAGAATGACTGACTGGGTAGTTAAAATCCCAGTACTGGCCGGGGTCGGTGGCTCAGCCTGTAATCCCAGCACTTTGGAAGGCTGAGGTGAATGGATTGCATAAGCCCGCTGGTTTGAGAACCACCGGACAGCTTGGCGAGACCCCCGTCCCTAAAATAAATCAAAAAAAAAAAAGTAGCTGGGCGTGGTAGGGCGTGCCTGTAGCTCCGACTACTCGGAAGGCTGAGGTGGAAGGATCACCGGAGCCCAGCAGGTCGAGGCTGCGATGACTGGGAGCATGCCACTGCACTCCAGTCTGGGTGACAGAGTGAGACTCCAACTCAAAAAAAAAAAAAAAAAGAAAAAATCTCAGTTCTAGCAGGCCTAGTGGGAACCCCGAGGTAATTCTGGTTAGATCTCTTTCAAAAACTGAAATTTTCAGCTAAATGACTTCCTTAGTTTGGCACAGGGAAGGACTTCGGGAATGCCCTGAAGCAGCGGTATGCTGGCGCCAGCTTGGACTGGCTTGCTAAAACTGGTTGTGCTTATTTCTTCCCACCTCTGAGCTTCGTGACCTCATGTTGGTGGCTTGAAGTCAGCTATGATGAGAGTATCTACACTAGAAAAATCGGTAAATACTGTAAATCAAGGCTCCTCCAGTCAGTTGTTAAACATTTATCTGCACACAGTTGCCCTCAAGTCATTCTAAATTATTATTATTATTATTATTATTATTTATTATTATTGAGTTGGAGTCTCACTCTGTCACCCAGACTGGAGTGCAGTGGCCGCTCCCAGCCACCTCAGCCTCAACCTGCTGGGCTCCGGCGATCCTTCCGCCTCAGCCTTCCAAGTAGCTGGAACTACAAGCGCGCGCTACCACGCCCAGCTAATTTTTGATTTATTGTAGAGATGAGGTCTCGCCAAGTTGCCCAGGCGGGTCTCGAGCCCGCAGGCTCAGGCAATCCACTCACCTCAGCCTCCCAAAGGTGCGGGATTACAAGCTGAGCCACTGAGCCGGCTCATTCTAAATTATTAACACAAAAACTTTGAAAGCTGTCCAAAGGCTTTAAGATCTTACTGTCTAATTGGAGAAATTCAGAAGGTTTAGATCCTTACTCTCTCCTCTAATAAAGAAAAGGTGACTTATAGGAATAGAATAAGCACAGGAAGACAGAGATCATTCTCCCAAAGGCTCAGAAATAGCACCAGAAGAGCTCTTAGCCTAGTTCTTACATGACAATTCCCTCCACCCCTAATGTGACAGAAGGAAAAAAAAAAATATCACCATGATCTGTATGGTAAATGAACTTGAGGGAGAAAATGTGGCCAAGGTAAATCTCCAGGAAATTCATCTCTTTATACCTGAGCCCTGTCCCCCTTGAGTTCCACTTACAACCAAGACAGAAGTCTCACTCGGAATATTTTCTCCCAAACTTTTTATTCTTCTTTGTTCAAAGTTAGTTATAGAGGCTTAACTGGCCTCTCTTGTGAGGAAATCTGTTTATTTCTAGAGCAAATCTTGAGGCAACAACAGAAGGAAACTCTGTATTTTTTCCTTACAGTGAGTTTTTAACAATCAGTAAACAACTTTAAAACCAGCAGTGACAGCCGTTGTACCAGCAGCACTTCTCACCAAACCTGTCTGGGAACCCTGAAGGGGTTCTAGCTCCAACACACCTTTCCCCCTGGCACGCAGCTCTCATGGCAGCAATGTTCCACACCTCACAGTCTCTCTCCAGTCAGTATGAAAAACCATGATACCTACATCACGGAGGCAGATAAAGCCAGAGTCATCAAGTTTTGAAGGTGCCAGCCACCTTCATTTATAGACAAATACAATCACAAAGAGAAGTTAGATGACTTGTCTGGGTTCATTTAGTGAAGTGGCAGTGCCACAGCCAGGAGGCAGAACTTTCTCACTCCACAGCTTGTACTTCTCTGATCCTGAGGCTGTCACAGGTAAAAAATTTTCCAAGTCCCACTGGAAGGGCGGCACACTTCATTTTCTTGGAACACAACTAGGTATGATCCCTGCCTATTCTGAACCATCCTTATACTCTGCATCTTTATCCTGCTCAATCTTGTCTTTAAAGCATCTACCTGTCTTCTTACTCTCTTTTCCTTCCCACAGAAATATGTTTCTTGAGCTGGAACCAGGTCTTACTTTTCTGTTTCCTCAGCAGCAAGTGGCTTAGTGCCTTGTACTTAGCAGGAGCTTAGTGAATATTTACTGAATGGAACTGAATCGACCTGGACTTTGAGTAGATTTTTACTGCAGTGCTTCTTAATTGCATGTGCATAAGGAACAACTAAAAAGCTTATTAAAATGTAGATTCTGATTCAATAGTCCTAGAGAAGGTGCCAGGGACCTGTATTTTCAACTAGCGAATATGTGGTTCTGAAGCATGTGTCTATTTACACTCACTTTCCTGTGAAACATGTATCTATTTATCTCCCTTGTGATAAATATAGGTCTGAGATAGTTGGCCAAGAGTAAGAGTGTCCCTGAGTTCAGAGAGCACAAAGAGTACTGGTCCACAAAGGGCTGGATCTTGTTGTCTTAGTTTTACTAACAGAAATCACTAACTCAAAAGTTCTCAAATTGACAGTGGGGGAAGGAAACTAATGCTCTGTTGGGTGCCATCCTTACCCAATGCTTCCACCCACCCTAAATAGAGATAAAGTTTTCTAGGAGTAGAGAATGGACAAAGTAGGTATTTCTGTCAATTAAAGTCAGTGTAGAAATCATGCCTTCAAAGAGTAGACAGACATTTTAGAAAGACATAAAGAGCTTAAACACAGACTCATTACTACACTGACAATCTGCAACATGATATGCTCAATTAGTTAATGTTTGTAAAGTGCTTTGATCTTATAAAGCAGTGAGATAATCCCAGTCCTTGTTTACCAAGTGCCTTTCTTCCCAAGGGCTCAAAGTGATTTATAGGCAATGAGCCCAGCTCCGTGCTTGTCTGTTCAGAGGGTATTCAGATTAAGTGGGGAGTGGTGGTTGCCTTGGAGTCATGCTGAAGGAGGTCACTGGGGGCTACTGTTGTTGCTGAAGGCATAGAAAGGGGTACTGGGGGAAGATCACAGACTCTTGACCAGTTCCAGGAGATACGGCTGATCCTCTGTGCTCACTTTTCAGTGGTGTAGGGTGCTATCACAGCATTTATCATGCTGTACTGTAGTGTAAACATTGGTTTATGTATCTGCCTCCTGCACTAGACTATCAGTTACTTGGGCAGAGAGACGGGGTCTTTCAGCTTTGCATGATGGACCCTTGCCCAACTTCCCAACCTTGGCTCATACAGCTTTCTCTCTCCCTCACCAAGCACCAGCCAAACTGGTCTATCTGTTTCTCAAACATACCACGCTTGATTTATCCTTTGGGCCTTTTGTACAAAAGTGCACACCATCATGGCTGACTTCTCATCATTCACATTGCAGCTCAGCTGTCAACTCTTCAGGTGAGCCTGACCACTCTTCTCTAGATGTGTCATTCCTTAGTCATGCTCAATCTCATTACTCTTTCTTATAACGATTTTATTTTCTTCATAGTATTTTTATGGCATTATCTTACTTTTATCTCTTATTCTCCCTTTTTTGACATTCTGGCATCATCTCATTATGTGAGAAGAAATGGTTACCTTCTTTTTTTTTAACCTCTGTTTAATTCTTAATACAGTAGTCTTCAGGCTTCTTGATAGTAGGGGCTTCATCTACCTTATTCACCATTGCCACTCCCATACCTAGGAGATTTGAAGTAGTCAATTTCAAAATTGTTGATTGAAATGTTGTTGTTCCAGTATCTTGTACAGTCCTCAATGAATACTCGTTAAATGAATAAATGCATGAACAAATATAATATTTACAGGATGTGTGATGCTACAGGATGAAATTCCTTACTCCACTAAATTATTGGTTGGTCCTCTTGTTCATAAGTGCAAGGGGGTTGGAAACACACACACACATACACACACACATGCACATATATAGAGAGAGAATATAACTTAATAATGCCATAGATATATTTATGCACTACTTTATAATTATAAGACACTTTCTCATACTCATCTAATTAAATCCTTTCAACAAGATATTTGTAGTATAAACAGGTATTAACAACTCAAATGCCCCTACTAGAGGCCAGACAGATGGTCAAAAGAAAAGAAGTATACCCAGTGGAACTTGTGGAGAAAACAAGAACTGTAAAGGGAACTCAAGTTGACAATCGCCATGAGTAAACTATAGGTAAATGAGGACCCATACTACCAAATTTGTTTATATTAAAAAAATTAACCAAAGTTTCATAGTTCAATATATTTTTTAAATTTTTAAATGTTGACAAGGAATCCTATAACCAACTCCACAAACAGAACAGTTCTGTAGACCCATGGATGGTGACTTTGCAAACTCTAGTATAAACTAACAATCTTTGATTTTTTTCTTTTCTTTTTTTTTTTTTGCTATCTCTTAGCCCATGATTCAACCAGTCTCTAAACCTGCTGATTTTTCTTTTGCATATTTTCTTGCATCTTTTTCTTCTCTCTTTTTTTTTTTTTTTTTTTTTGAGTAGTGACACTCTTTCGCCCAAACCTGCTGGTTTTTCTTTTGTATATTTTCTTGCATCTTTCTCCCTCCTCCCACCTTTCTTTTTTTGAGTAGTCTCACTCTGTTGCCCAAGCTGGAGTGTAGTGCCACACTCACAGTCATCGCAGCCTCAACCTGATGGACACAAGTGAGCCTTCTGCCTCAGCCTTCTAAGTAGCTGGAACCATAGGTATGCACCACCATGCCCTGGTAATTTTTTTGATTTATTGTGGAGACAGGTCTCACCAAGTTGTCCAGGTTGGTTTAGAACTGGACTCAGGCAATCCTCTTGCCATCGGCTCCCCAAGTGCTGAAATGACCGGCATGAACTACTGCACCTGATTCTTCTCTTCCTTTTATATCTCCACTGCATCTTCTTAGTCCATACTTCTAAAATTTCACATCTATATGACTTCAATATTGTATTAATTGAACCACTGCCTCCAGAAAGCCCCACCCCAATAGGTCCTACACAGTATTGGCAGATTTAACCACCTCTTGTCTTGTCATTTCTCTGCTCTAAATACTCTAATTATTCATCCCCAAATGCTCTGGCTCCTCTGTTTACCAGCTGTGACACCATGGGCAAGTTATTTAACATAATTTCTTCTTCTGTAAAAAAGAGGCCAATTAACAGTACCTAACTCATGTCTTGTCATGCAGATTAAAGAAGTTAATTAATTCATAAAAAGACATGGTCCCAGTTCTTAGCAAAAAGTAGGGAACCACCAAATGATAGCCCTTACTATTTCCTTATTATGCTGAAATGTCTTAGCTAGGATGTTGAATTCTGGTCCAAGACTATCTTTCCCCGCCCAATGGTTTCCCAGTACTGTCAGTCATTTTCTTATAGTATTGCATTGGATGTTTGGGTCCATTACATGAGTGAGAACATGTGATACTCGGATCTTTGTTTCTGTGAGAGATCACTTAGTATTATAGACTCTAGTTCCATCCAGGTTGCTGCGAAATTCATGATTTTGTTCTTTTGTATGGCTACGTAGTATTCCATCGTGTATATGTACCTAAAAGCTCTAAATACCAACCTCCCATATGACCCCGCAATCCCCCTACTGGGAATATATCCTGAAGAACTCAAGTCACTCTATAAAAAAGATACCTGCACACGTATGTTTATCGCAGCATTGTTCACAATTGCAAGAACCTGGAAACAACCATGCTGTCCATCAAAAGAGGAATGGATTTAAAAAATATGACTTTCTTAATACACCACACTGGCTATGATAAGTGTCCCATCACTGCATTTCTTTAAGTTTAGCTCATTCTTAATCTGTTTAGATTTTTAGTTTTAACTGGACTACTGAGATATGAGAGGCTGTCAAATCCCAGCGCAATATACAGCATCCATCTTTTCTTTCTTGTATTTATTTCCCATTTCAGCCAAACACCTACACTGAAAATGATGGCAGGGAAGGAAAGGGACAGGCAGGGCAAACTACAACTGATACAGTTTACCTTTCAATATCTCCTTGCTCATCAAGAAGCAGAAGGTAGAGAGGTGGCAGAATGTATGCTTGTCAAAAAGTAGAGTAAAAGCCGGGCTCGGTGACTCAGCCTGTAATCCCGCGCCTTTGGGAGGCTGAGGTGAGTGGATTGCCTGAGCCCACGGGTTCGAGACTCACCTGGGCAGCGAGACCTCATCTCTACAATAAATAAATAAATAAATCAGCCAGGCGTGGTAGCGTGCACCTGTAATTCTGGCTATTCGGAAGGCTGAGGCGGGAGGATCACCAGAGCCCAGCGGGTCGTCGAGGCTGCGGTGGCCTGGAGCAGCCACTGCACTCCAGTCTGGGCCAGAGTGAGACTCCAACTCAAAAAAAAAAAAAAAAAAAAAAGAAAAACAAACAAACAAAAAAAAACAAAAAGTAGAGTAAAGACAGTTGAGTTAGCTTTGTCCAGTGTTTCTACTATTCTGGGAAGAAAGAAATGCATATGGATATATGAAAAATGAACTGTGCCATTTCACTGATTCTACATATGTTAAGTGCTATTTTATTTGCATATAAAACTGTTGTTGTACAATATAAATAGCAAAAATATGGAACCAACCTGCTGCCCATCAAAACTGGACTGGATTTAAAAAATGTAGTACATAAACACAATGGACTATTTCATAGCCATAATGAAGAACAAACATATGGACTTCACAACAACTCAGATGGATTTAGAGTCTATTATACTCAGTGATCTATCACAGAAACAAAGAACAGAGTACCACATGTTCTCATTCATAAGCAGACCCTGAACATTTGCCATAATACTATGAGAAAGGGATTGGAAGTAGCAGGATACTGCAGCGGTTGGGGGAGAGGGAACACAGTATCATTAAGGGTACCTGATTTCAAACCAGGAAAAGTGGGAACCAAAGGGAGGCCCAAATTTTACCTGTATGATGTCCACTTGTATACATAATGTTGAATTGTACCCCACATCTTTGAAATATGATATAAAAAATAAAAAAAAAACTGTCGTACAATATAATGATGAATGCAAAATTCAGGCTAATATAAAATTATTATTAATTTTCTTTACTTAGAAGGATATTTATAAATACCATGAAAGATCAAAGGAAAGACTACAGAAGAAATAAAATGTTTTATATTTCATTTCCTTTAATATGAAGTTTCTCTTGCTTTCTGAACAAACAGCCCCTCATCTTCACTTTGCACTGAGTTCTGCAAAAGCCCAATATATATGTATCTGCTCCTGTTAAGTATTAATGCTAATGTAATTTCATTTGGTAGTTGATAATATTTATATTATGTGTGTATTTGGTAGTCTTATTCTTACGAACTTAATTCCTATGACTGTACACAGGTTTGGGGTAAATTTTTAGAGCAGACTTTTTTACATCTCCTTGATTAGGAGAGAAAGGGGATTTAAATTTGGTTCTTGTTTAGTTTAGTTTTTTTCTAAAAATAAAATGATTTTAATGTTTCCCTTTTCTCTTGTTTGCTGTCATGCTTATGTTCAAAAGGTTATCACGTTGACCTCAAACATATTGCAGCAAGTCCACTAACGTTTCAACAAAAGTTTATCAATCCCAAAACATGTTCCCCTCAAACTAAATGAATCAGACTACAACCAAACCTGCTGGAGTTGGATGGCTCCTGGCCTAAGTGACTTTTGCTGTATAAACATATAAATGTGCCCAAATATAGAAATCCCAACTCCAAGAGCCTCTGACTTACTTTTCTTTTGTCCTCTCTAACATAATCTTCCTGCAGCCTCATACCCTTCATCACGTTTATGGGTGACACAACTCCTACCTACCTGTGCCAAGCCCTGCTTATTGTGCCCATGCACGGGAGCATGGCCTCTTTGATGCCTTGTCTTCCATGATTTAAAGACAGTGAACTTGGTGCACTGTCTCAAAGCCACACCTTCCCGTGGCAAAGCCAAGGACCCAGGGCTGTAAGCAAAGACTCGAGCTGAGGCGGGTTAGATGAGGGCATGTTACCCTGTTGTAACAACCCGTCAACAACTTACAGGGAATTGCAGAACATTTTAGTTGGCAAGGTAAAGAGATCAACCTAAGCTGTCAAGTTGCCCAGATTTAAGAGAGTCTTAATTACATATGTAAAACTGTAAAGATCACGGGTTGGGTTCTCTCCTCATCTTCCCTTTCGCACTTTCTGCAACCTCCTCCAACTTTAGAAATCTATTTCTTCCTGCAGTACCTCATCAGTTTTATACTATTAATACAACAATAGTTAAATATGATACTAGCAGCTTGGATATATGCACAAGGCCCTAATGAGAGTGTGGCTGCAGAAAAAAAATGTTTGGCTCCTTCCATGATGCACAGCCTGACAGTATAGGAACACACTATCTGAACTGACTAGTACCACAACGACAGCATTTCCTGAGGGGATGGAGAGGGACATGGGTGACCAGAATGTTTCTAGATTTCTTATTAAAATAGCAATCCTGGTAAGATGCTTTGGAAGCTTGCCGAATAAATGGGCTGAGGTTAATTTCCCACATTGATCCAGTATTACTGTTCCAGTCCAAACATGTCTTCGGAAAACCATCGTCAAAAAGAGGAACTTCCAGGCATGCTTCAGTACTGAGTAAAGGGCAGTGTTTTGATTCCAGGAGCCAAATTATCCTAACCACACAGAGGTAGCTAAGGATGGGAAACTAGTGCTTGACTTAAAAGCGTAATCTTTTCCTTGCTGTGTTAAAGTTACTGAGCAGTGGTGGTAGATATAGATACTGGGGTGGGGGGAAGGGCTCACTTATAAAGAAACTAACAGGATGGGTCCCAGAAGTGATCACAGAAAATATTACCAGGATTACCTCTGTTTGCATTTTAGATTTCCAGGGAGATAACGAGCATTCAGGAATTGGTAATCATTTAAGAAATATTAGAGAATAGTGACATGAATATTTAAGCAGGAAAATTATATGGCCAGTAATTTATTCCAGTAATATGAATCAGGCAGTTCTATGACAGATTCAGGAGGAAGGAGAGTAGGAAACTGTTGAGATCAAAAACTTCATGGGAAGGCTTTGCAACCATTTAAATAAGAGCAAATTAGAACTAAGCAATAGGGAGGAAAAATAGACAATCAATGGAAGAAGTTTAATTCAGGTAGACTCAGTACTTTTTGATATTCAATAAAGAAAGGAGAAAAGAGAGATGTTTTAAGCAATAAATGGAAATAAGGAATACAGCAGTTTTGGGAATATAGGTGATATGCTCTGTTGGGGACATCCTGGTTGAAATGCCATCCCAACATTAAATCACATCCATTACATAAAGATGTAAAGAGGGATTGTCACAGAGGAGAATTAGAGTGATGTGGTGACCTCCAGGAAGAGAGACTCAGGGTGACCTGTGGAGGAGGGCCAACTCTGAAGAAACAAGCAAACAAACATACAAAAAACAGAAATGAACCACATCCTGGAGAAAAATCTCAGGCATTTTTAAAAGTAGTATGTGTTCTGAAAAAAATATATTTAAAATAAATTCAGAAATCTAGAGGGCAGGGGATCTATTCCCTAGGAAAGCATTAAAATGAGGACAAGGCAACCAGGAGGGAGATCTACAGATATGCAGAACTGGCTCCAGCCTGTCCGGCTTTACTTCAAAGCGAGAATGTGGGAAGCTGAGGCTGCATGTATGGAGGAGGGCAGGTTGCTCCAAGGTCTCCTTTGGGTTAAAAAGTGTGGGTCCTGAGCCTCGTGCTGTCTTACTCCAACTGTGTACACCCCCTCTCCCCCAGGCTTTGGGTCAAAAAGGATATACTCCTATTCTCTGAAAGTGAGTCATGGATCTGTTTCTCATATCCTACAGAACCGTGCTGACTAACACATGATAGAATTTAGGTAAGGTGAAGCAAATCAGCTGAAACAGAGTTGCTGGCCCAAGGTGGCTGGACAAAGGAAATACTGACTGTAGGAAGCAGGTTCTGGGAGATGTTTGCCTTCTAGCTTCAGGTCTGTTCTCTGTATCCCTGTCCATGACTCTGTTAGAAAAGTCCATGGAACTGAGAAATATTAAGTTAATTGATCCAGTCCTCTCTTGGCCACTGATCACAAGTAGCCCTTTTCTCTAAGCATGTTCTTTAGTGCTACTTTGCTAAACTGATCCTTTGTCCAGGTGCCTGCTTCCCTAGCTCTCTGGGAGAAGTAGAACCCAGCTGGAACCCAGCCCTTGCTTCTGATGTCCCAACTGTCACATGAAACCAGCACTTCTCTGCATAACTGCCCCATACTTCACTCAAAGTTTCTCAGTTCCATGGACTTTTCTAACAGAGCCACTGACAGGGATACAGAAACCAGACCTGAAGCTAGATGGCAAGCTTCTCCCAGAATCTGCTTCCTACAGTCACTATTTCCCTTGTCTAGCCCCCTTGGGCCAGCAACTTTGTTTCTGCTGATTCTCTTCTCCTTACCTAAATTCCATCATGTGTCAGTCAGCACGGCTCTGATCACCAAAGATCTGACATCTGAGCAAAAAAACCTTGATCTGGGAGCAAACATATGCATAGGTGGCTCAGAGAGGAAGTTGCCACCATTTCATAAAAGACCTAAGAACTTTGAAGGAAGTGCTGAACCGAAGTCTAAACAGGAGAGTACAGTAAAAAGATGTGCTCCAAAATGTTGGCGAAACGGGGTCCTACGCTGCAAGGGGAGTCAAAAGTAGCACCTGGAAAAGGCTGTTGAATTCCTTAAGCTTAACGGAATTAATGTAACATCCTTCATGTCACATGGCATGATGTTGCATATGGATAGTCTGTGCCCTGGGATTCCGTCAGTTGTGTAATTCACGGGGTGGTGTATCTCCAGACAGGGATATGCTAGGCAACAGAAAGAGTTTTCTCCCAGCAGCAAAGCCTATTGTGGAAAAAAAAAAAAACCCAGCCACCCATGAATGGCTCAGCAGATGCCAAGTCAATAGCTCAAGGGGGAAGCAATGATGAGAATTTGGTGGGGGGAGCTAAGGATAGACATTTCAACACATGGGCCCAAAGACCCAGTACGAGTTGGTAGATGCAAGGGGCCACACCTCTAAGAACATTGCAGAGTAATTTCAGAGGCAATGTTCTGTCTCATCTGAGTATCCAGTGAAAAGTTTTGGTTTTTGTTTTCTTCCGAATATGCTGTGTAGCATTCTGTGATCTTTGAGCACATGCTTGTTAGCCAAATTCCCCTTTACCATGGTGCTAAAACCTAGCACTTGACTTTTTTCTTATGGACAGCAGATGTTCAGAGATTAGTCTGCCAGGTAGAATGCCCAACATTGCCATCAAGATTAGCCATCATATCTTGCTTAAATTACTTAATTTCTACACAAGGAATTGTTCCTCATCTGTAGAAGGAGAATTATCATATCTTCTCCTAAGATTAGAGTAAAGATTAAATAGGATAATACATGCAAAACACTTGGAGGAGTGCCTGGTACATGGTTTATGTTCCACCAATGCAGCTGTTTTTATTACTCTAAGTTGTGGGCAAACAAGAAACTTGTCATATCTGATCCAGATGGGCTTTCTTAGGAGTCACCTCAATTCAGCTTCATAATTATCTGTTGATTTTTGCTTATTTACATCAGCCTGCTAGAGACACACTCAATGCCATCTTGTATGGTGTTTTTTCACTCAAAACATCTCTAGTATGATGTTTTTTCATGCTATTTCTCAGAAGTTTCAACAAATTTCAATCAATGTACTACTATGCCTACCTTAGCTTGGCAAGATAGAATCATAGGGTACATTTTTGTGTGAGATAAAATTTCATTTGAATGCTTTCAAACAATATTTTCTTTTACTTTTTACTTTATACTCTTTTCAATTTAACTCAGAGTATAGATTCAAATTTCAGTGATTTCTAAGCATTTTGGGACCTCATTTTCCTCATCTCTGTTGTAACAATAATAGCATTTATTTCATAGATTCAATGTAAGGATTAAATAAGCTGTACAAGGGGGGAGTTACCCCCAAAAACCCAAAGTTATCTTTTGGAAAGCAGGCCACTTGTAGTACACTCAGAATTTGTTCCTGCAGAAGTTTTTATCTGGAAATTTTGAGAAGACTGCATCACAATTTGCAGAAGAAACATTCCAAGTTGTGGCAAATAGGTGACTTCCACCATGACAATGACCTGCCCACACTATGCTGAATGTTCAGCAGTTTTTGACCAAAACCAGCATGACCTCCATATCTCACCCTCACTATTCACCCGATCTCTCCCCTAGAGACTTTTTTTGTTTCCCTGGATGAAAAAGTCCTCCAAGGGAAATGTTTTCACAGTGCGGAAGTTGAAACAAAAAATAGCAGAAGCACTAAAAGGCAACAAAATTGATGAGTTCAAAAACTGTTTTGAGCAGTGGAAAAAGCATCTTGATGGATGTATTGGATGTATTGCATCAAACGGAGAGTACTTTGAAGGTGACTGAAGTTTAAACATGTAAGAGTAAATACACAATTTTTATAAATAAATTCCATTGGGGGAGGTGGCCGCTCCTCATAAAAGCTTTGAACACTGCCTGGCTTATAGAAGGAGCTCAGAAAATATTCACTATTACCATTCTATTAAATTGTGCTTTATGCCTTCTAGCCCAAAGCTCAGGTGTCGCTGCTAAAATAAGAATCACTGTTGTCTCTTTGCCCACACCTTGCTTAACTCATTCTTACAATATCCTGTATCGTACATGGAGGAGTGGGAAGCCATCTTTGTCTCATTCTATGTCACGAGGTTAACACTACTAAGGGTTAGAAGATACGATTTGCATCAAGGTATTTATCTTTCTCTATAGATCACACAGAGTGGGCTGGATTTGGGGGTGAGGGTGGGACTGGCGGTGGACTCAATACCAGTGAGCTCTTTCACAAGTCGTAGCCCAGGTTTTACATGATCCCTACATCTTTGAAGGTCTTCTCATGTTAAATCATGTAATCAATCAATTCCTCCAAACAGAAAGAAGGAAAATTTTGTTCCTTCCTCTTTTCAAATGCATATAACCATTTAAATCACTTGTCTCTGTGTACTGGGTCAGTGGACAGCTAAGTAATCCTGGACATTAGGAGAATCTCTTGGTATTTTGTGTGTGTGTATGTGAAATTCTCAATGATGCAAATAGTCATGAAAATCAATAAATTAACTAATAAAAATGAGCAACAAATATGTTATTAAAGATTACAATTGAGCAAACATATGCCAGTAAGTGCAAGTATACACATGTTCAAGATATGCAAATAATTTTCACCAACAGGCTGTAATCAATTAATGTCAATTAATATGCCTGCTGAATCTGAACTTCTGAGTCTACCTACATCTCACCAAGTGAAATACTTACCTCTATGAAGAGCCAGGGTGATATACAGAACAACGCCTTACCTTGAATTCCATCTTATGAACCAAGGATACAGCTGTCAGCCACTGTCTTATTTAAGAAAGTAAGTTTTTTGTTTGTTTGTTTTGTGTTTTTAGCTTCCACAGCATCTTGCTCAGACCTCTGTCCTGGCAGTGTCTCTCAAACAAAATGTAAACATGCATCCCCTGGGTGGGGCCTGAAATTATGATTTCCTGATAAGCTCTCAAGTGTCCCAGTCACACACGGAGTAAGAAGATTATTGTTCGTTTATAATTAGTTTGTGTTTGGTTCAAGTTGTTCAGATTTTTCTCTTAACCCATCCCTCCCTCCTAGCCTCCCACTTCCTCTTCCACTCATCTCTTTCTTCTCGCTGCAATTCTACCTCATCCCAGTTCCATTAGCCTCAGTCCTTTTATTTTTGTTACCTTTGGGAGCCTGGAAACTATATGTCTGAAGACTGGGGTTCACCCCAATTCCACAGGCAATCTCTGCATTTAAATAGGAAACTGTACCCAGGTCCCGCAGTTCTACCCCAAAGAGCTTTTGGAGTATATAGAAGATAATCTAACTTATCAGTTGGTTTTTCCAGAACAAGTTCAAATAGTACATTTCGTGAAAAGTCTTGCTAGATCTCTAAGCTTTTCAATTAGGGAAGCCCCTACCCTCATCTCTCTCCTACAGGTAATCCTCCCAGGGGACGAGTTGGTTGTCAATGATTCCACAAAGAGATCACAGATCTATGAACTCCCAAAAGGGAGTCACACTCCCTGGGACATCATTCTTTGGAAAATAATATTTTTTCCAACTGAAAGATGATAAGCTTCCAACAAGGGGGTTTTGATTTGTTTTTTCTGTTGCCTGATACAGGTATTTCCTACTTTTACTTTTTAAAAAATTATTTTTTTTGAGTTGGAGTCTCACTGTCACCCAGGCTGGAGTACAGTGGCTTGCTCACAGCCATTGCAGCCTCGACCTGCAGGGCTCAGGTAATCTGTCTGCCTTAGCCTTCCAAGTAGCTGGAACCACAGGCGCACACCACCACATCTGGCTAATTTTTTGGTTTATTGTAGAGACAAGGTCTTACTAACTTGCCCAGGCTGGTCTCAAACCTCTGGGCTCAGGCAATCCTCTCTCGCCTCTGCCTCCCAAAAAGCTGAAATGACAAGCATGAGCCACCATACCCAGTTACTTTTGCTTTAAAGGAGGCTGAAGATACCAAAGGCAAATAGCAGCTAATATGCTTCATTGGAAGGATTATGTGCCCAGGAAGTGAAAACATATCTCAGAATGCATAATTATCTCCCTTCTTTTAAATAATTTTGATGGTATTTATTAATTGTGTTCTTTTTCTTCCCAAATGAAGGAAATATACTGGTTAATCACAGTAAGTGTCTGAAAAGATCAAATGTTTGTCACATTTGCCATCTAACAATGTGTATTTTTTACTTAATTAAATGAAGTTACTGGTTTTCCTATTTCCCTATTTTCCATTCATTCTATGAGAATGATAAAAATAGAAAATGCTACAGTGATTTGTACTTATTTTTAAGTTGTGTAAGAATTTATTCAAATGAAAACTTTCTTAGAAGTCTATTTCCAAAGTGAGGACCAATGGGAGGCCCAAACTTTACCTATATCATTATACCCAAATCTGAATTGTACCCCACATCTTTAAAATATAAATAAATAAAAAGAAGACTATTTCAACACAAAAGGGGAAGCAGAGATTCCTAATTCAAATGAGAGTGGAAGACATAGAGCTGAAGTTGTTCTCATAGGGTTAACAAGAATTCTGGGCAGAAGTATAATTATAACTAAGCATTAATCAGGCTGCACTTTGACCAATTGCCTTGTAACTGAGAGTCACTAGATTAGGTACTGACCATTTGCATCCCTGTTGTTCCCCTACATAGAATTTCTGACATTAGCATTATAAGGCTTTTGTTTAAGATTCATAGGATTTCTGACATTAGAATCAGAAGGCTTTTGTTTAAGAATGGTTTAGGATGTTTTTCCAATCCCAAATTTCTGTCAAAGGGCTGATGCAAACCAGTTTGGAGACCCCTACAGAGAACAGTATCAACATGAGAATACAATTTCTTCATGTCCCTGTCCCATGACTTCACCCTGCACTCTTCAACACGTCCATGACCTCCATACGTCAACCCACTCCAAAACCCTTAAAAACCCTAGCTCCAAACTCCTCAGAGAGATGGATTTGAGGCTGCCTCCCATCTCCTCAACTGGAGGCCCTATGATTAAAACACATTCTCTGCTATAGCATGGTATCTCAGCATAATGGCTTGGTGCATTGAGCAACAAACCTATTACAGTTACAGAACCCGATAGAATTGTCCCCACTTCAACACAGAAAAGAATTCAAATGTACCTCTCACTTTAATATTTGAAAAACACTACAATAAAATGTTTAACTGATGGCACAAATAAAAACTTCCGTATTGACATAAGGAGACCTTAACCCCAAACTGAATTCTTGGCTAGCAGGAAGCTCTGGCACATAATTACTTGAAATGTGTGTACACGGTTGCATAAGTGTTCAAGTTAGATTTATTAAAATTAGTTTGACAATGTCACTTTACAACACATGACAGTAGAGGTTGAAAATTAAATGCCTAGAAATTCAAAACTGCTTTTATGAAATAGAAAATTAAACTCTTTGTTTCCTTTGTATAATTTAATGTCTGTCAGAGCCTCTGGTGTATAGTCGGTACTCAGTATGTGTTACATCAAGTTGCATAAGGTATTATTTATATGGCTTTTCCCTGTTTTACAAGGCCGATGTATGATTTATTCTTCAAGAATTGTGCAAATGAAGTATGGAATGTATTTATTGTCATTTTATTTTTGGCAAGACTAGAAAACAAATGAAAGCTACTTTTCTCCAGTCTTGTGTAGTGCACAGGAAGAATGACATCTAGCTTTATGTTTCACCTTGTAGTCCTACTATGATATGAACGATTTTTAGTTATTCTTAAGTTGTGCAAGTGTTTATTCAAATGGAAAATTTTGTGGGTAGGAGTCCAACAAATTGTTGAGGCATATAAACAAAACTCCTTGGAAGATAGTTTCATCTAGAAGAGGAATTTTGGATAATCACATAGTGTGTCTAGGTGACAGGCCATGTAAACTTTCCTCTTGCCTGGGGGCTTGTTCTTTGGAGGTTGCTGGCCCATATTTGCCACAGTCAAGTCAGATCCTCCCAGTGGCCTGTTTATAGGGCTATCACTTGAGGGAAAGGAGCCATGCCCTACCTTCTCTTCTCTCCCTCTGAATTTGTTACTATTTTGTACTTTTTTTTTTTTTTTTTGAGTTGGAGTCTCACTCTGTCGCCCAGACTGGAGTGCAGTGGCCACTCCCGGCCACCGCAGCCTCGACCTGCTGGGCTCCGGAGATCCTTCCACCTCAGCCTTCCAAGTAGCCAGAATTATAGGCATGCACTACCATGCCCGGCTGATTTTTTGATTTATTGTAGAGATGAGGTCTCGTCTGCCCAGGTGGGTCTCGAACCCGCGGGCTCAGGCAATCCACTCACCTCAGCCTCCCAAAGGCGCGGGATTGCAGGCTGAGCCACTGAGCCCGGCTACTATTTTGTACTCTTAACACCTGCCCATAGAGATTGTCTGCACTGAAAACTTTTTTTAAAATCTTGCTACTTAGTATATATCCAAAGAAAGTAAAATCAATATGTGAAAAAGGTATCTGAGTCCAGGAACAGTGGCTTATGCCTGTAATTCACTTTGGGGGTTATTGTCTCCTTGTGTCAGTATGGCAGTTTTTATTTGTGCCATTATTTAAGTATTTTATTGTAGTGGTTTTCAAAGATGAAGACGAGAGGTGCATTTGAAGTATCTTTTGTGTTGAGGTCACGGCAATTCCATCAAGTCCTGTAATAGGTTGCTTGCTCAATGCAGCTGGTCATTATGCTGAGACACCAGGTTACAGCAGGGAATGCATTTTAATTATATGGCCACCCAGTGAGGACTTGGGAGGCAGCCTCAAATCCGTCTCTCTGAAAAGCCTTGAAGTAACTGCAGAAGGGAATAGAAGGGCATGACGCATCACATTCCAGTTGAAATGTGTATTCTTAGAACAGAGGCTTCTTCTTAGCTTTGGGTGGCAGCCCCACAGATCTTTGAGATATGCAAATAAAACTTCATGGAAGAAAGTACCCCCCAGAATAGGAGTTCTGGAGAACTACATAGCATATTTAGGTGGCAGGCCATGTAAACCTGTCCATGAGCAGATGCACCATATTGTCCAGGCACACGATCATCCCAACAATTGCTGAAGTTGTCACAGACATCATCCATTCAAATGGCTTGTGAAATGTGACAACACAGCTAAAGAGTTCATTTTAGTGTAAGATAGAGGTTTAACTTGAAGGAATGTTTGATTAGAAAAATATCTAACAGAAATCAAAACACAGGAGTATGCAGTGTACATGACCAGAGACAGGCAGCTTGTGGCAGGGCTGGGCCTCTGATTTTACAGACCGGACTTCCCCCCAGGGAGGCCCCTGTGGATATGGGGGCAGGGTTGGGGGTTCTTGGTAGGAGGACTCTTGTTTATTGCATCATTGTTTTGGATCAGCCTGATTGTGGGGTTTAGGGGCTATTTGTCTTGAATGTTGATTGCTTTCAGGGACAGAAACAAGTATGGCAGTTTTTATTTGCACCATTGTTTAAATATTTTATTGTGGTGTTTTTCAAAGATGAAAGTGAGAGGTGTGTTTGAATTCTCTTCTGTGCTGAGGTGGGGGCAGTTCCATAGTGTGTCAAGTTCTGGTTGAAACGTGTATTCTTTAGAACAGAGCCTTCAGTAGCTTGAGTGCCTAATACCGATTTCCATGACCTAGAAAGGGGCTTTTTGGCTAGGATCAACTTATAGTGATAACACTGGCCTCCAAAGGCCTGCAGCCCACATACTGTCTAAAATATGGCATATTATAAGGACAATTCACTTTAGGTTGGGCTGAACCATTAACAGGGCCTGGTGGTCTAACCTGGCCTGTCATTGGGAAGAGGAAAACCAAGGCATGAGGTAGATATTTAAGTATGAAGAGAAATAGGTTTGGTTCAGTCCCTGAAAGCCCCTACCTAGAGTTACGAAGACTTCCTTTTGAGGGGGTTGAGGTATATAGTGGACAGGAGCCCAGAAGTCAGGGTTGGGCTTCAGACCATGCACCTTATGGCATGTTGCTCCCTTTTCCTCGATTTGTGAGGAGTCCTCTTGCTGGGAGCTTGCTCTTTGGAGGGTGCTGGCCCAAATTTGCCACAGTCAAGTCAGATCCTCCCACTGGCCTGCTTACAGGGCTATCACTTGAGAGAAAGGAGTCATGCCCTTCCTTCTCTTCGCTCCCTCCTGATTTGTTGCTTTTTTGTACTCTTAACACCTGCCAATAAAGATTGTCTACACTAAAAAAAAACTTTTTAAAAATTCTGCTACTTAGTATACATCCAAAGAAAATAAAACCAAAGTGTGAAAAAGGTATCCAAGGTCAGCGGTTCATGCCTGTTATCCCAGCACTTTGGGAGGCGGAGGCAAGAGGATTGCCTGAGTCCACGGGTTTGAGAACAACAGGGACAACTTGGTGAAACCTCATCTCTAAATCAAAAAAATTAGCCAGGTGTAGTGGCGTGCACCTGTAGTTCCAGCAACTTGGAAGGCTGAGGTGGAAGAATCACCTGAGTCCAGCAGCTTGAGGTTATGGTGGCCATAGTCATGGCACTGCACTCCAGCCTGGGCAACAGAGTGAGACTCTGACTCAGAAGAAAGAAAGAGAGAGAGAGAGAGAGAGGAAAAGAGGGCGGGAGGGAGATCTGCTCTCAATTTTATTGCAGCATTATTCACAATATCCAAAATACAAAATCAACCTAAGCATTCATCAACAGATGACTAAATAAATAAAATGTGTATATATATATATATATATATAATGGAATATTGTTCAGCCTTAGAAAAAGGAAATTTTGTCACTTTCAACAACACAGATGAATCTGGAGGATATTGTGTCAACTGAAATAAGCCAGGCACAGAAAGACAAGTACCAAACAATCTCACTTATACGTGGAATCTAAAAAAGTTGGAACTCATAGAAGCAGAGTATAACGGTGGTTACCAGGCACTGAAGTATGAGGGTATGGAAGATGGGAAGATGTTGGTCAATGGATACAAAATTTCAATTAGATAGTAGAAATAAGCTCTAGAGATCTATTATATAACATAATTACTATAGTTAAAATCAACATATTGTCTATTTTTAAAAAAATGTTGAATCAGATTCTCACTTTGTTGCCCAGGCTGGGGTGCAGTGGCATGATCATGGCTCACCACAGTCTCAACCTCCCAGGGTCAGGTGATCCTTTTGCCTCACCCTCCCCCGTAGCTGAGATTACAGGTGTGCACCACCATGCTCAGTTAACTTTTTTATTTTTGTAGAGATGAGGACTCTATGGAGCCCAGACTGGTCCTGAACTCCTAGACTCAAACAGTTCTGCCTCGGCCTTCCAAAGTGCTGGGATTACAGGAATGAGTCACTGCTCCCAGCCAATGTATTGTATTCTTGAAAATCATTGAAAAAGCAGATTTTTAAGTTCTCTCTCCACAAAAATAAAAAGTAAGCATGTGAGGTAATGCACATGTTAATTAGTTCAATTTATCCTTTCTACGTACTTCAAAACATCATGTTGTACATGATAAATATATGCAATTTTTGTCAATTAAAAATTAATCAAGAAAAAATAAATTTTAAAAACCATGACATTTGTTCTATTACTTCACTGGAACCTGAGCAAATAATTCTGTTCTAGTAGTTGAGTGAATAAGTTTTGACTGAACGTTGTCATATTAAGTTGTTGAGTGTTTGGATTTTGTTGTCTTCTTTTTAATGTTTTTTTTTCTTTTTAGCAAACAGCCAATTTACTACAGATCAGTTTGATGCTCTTGTTACTTGTTTTTAAGCTTCATTTGTATGAGTTTAGAGTAACACTTACTAATAAGACATGGCTCTTCTGAAGTCTCTATTGAATGCCCCAGGTGTTCAATAAGGTCCCTCCGCAGTGGATGATATAAATTTGAACTTCTCCCAATCCTGAGAATGGTTCCACTCACAGTTGACCAGCAGTGGCTCTTTGCCTGGCCTCTTGAAATTTCATCCTTAATATTCAATCAAAGGCTTAGGGAGATCCCGCATCAGATTTTTGGACCTATTTCTTTACGTATCTGACCCTCCTGTGTCCTCTGCCCCATGCATTTCAGCTATCTCGGTCACCTTATACTCAAATCTCTGTCTCCTCAAGTTAGTGAGAACTTTATTCTCTGCTGAGGTTTCCCCTTTCTGGACTGGGATACAGATGGCTCTTCTATGTAGAAATCCAGAGATAGTAGAGACTACCTCATTTGTTTTCCTTTTCTCAAGAATCCCAGTCTTGTTGTTCACAGTCTGAAAAAGTTGTTTTGCTTTTTTTTTCCCTTCCTAGCTTTCTAGTGGTTAATAGCAATAGGACAAGCTCAATATTTGTTGCTAAATCTTGTCTGAAAGCAAAATGTCCACTATAAGTCAGGAAAAATATAAGTAAATTCTACTACAGAAGATCCTGTCACTCTAGAGCACAAAAGTTGTCATATCCGAGTGACAATATTTTACTTTTATTTTTCCATGACGCTATTGTTTATGTAGAACTTATTCCAGAAGATCTAATACTCGCTTAGCTTTATGAAATAAAGTATAAACTGAGAGATTCTGTGATTTGTGAAAAGATTTTGTTTTGGTTTATTTATTTATTTTTGGCTTCCCACATCATCAATGTTTCTATCCACAGATAACTGCTAACACAGATAATATCCACTGCTAACAACAACGACAACCTGTTGCTCCTCTTGAGTGCCCACCTCATTCATCAGATGTGCTTCCTGAGGGTTTGGGTTGCTTCCAAGAATGCACTTCATACAGAAGCACGAAGATTTGCCGTTGCTGAGGATCTTTAAGAGAATGTGACGCAGTCTTTAAAAACAATTTGAAATAAGACATTTGAGCATCACAAAGCTAAAAATAGAGCTTCCCAGCAGGTCAATACTTCAGTGGCTGAGTCGTCACACAGACGGGGGAACTCCAAAAATCCTGGAATTAACTTTTTGAGGGCAAGCCCCTTGTAGCACAGGCTTCCCTCACTAGGTAAGTATTCTAGGAGCCCATCGGCATCGGTGGACCAGCTAGCATTGTTGTGAGAGGCTGCATTCACTTCAGTAAATTTGTTTTGGAGATTCTTTCAGAGTGTTTGCCCATTTCATGATGGGTGATTTTTGAGTGCACCTGCCCACACTGCACTTAATGTTCAGCAGTTTTTGACTAAAACCAACATGATCCCCATTCCCCACCCTCTCTATTTCACCCATCTCACCCGAGTAACTATTTTTGGTCTCTCCGGATGAAAAAAGTCCTCAAAGGGAAGCATTTTGCTGATGTGGAAGAGGTAAAATAAAAAGCAGCAGAATCACTAAAAGGCATCAGAACTGATGAGTTCAAAAACTGTTTTGAGCAGTGGAAAAAGTGCCTCACTAGGTATATTGCATCAAATGGAGAGTACTTTGAATTTGACTAAAGTTTAGGCATGTAAGAATAAGAACACAATTTTTATTAAATAAATTCAGGGGTTTTTTGGTTTGTTTTTGGTTTTTTTGCCCCTACCTCTTGTATTTTCAAGGAAAAAATACTTTTCAATATGCCTAAGTTGCTATTTGTTGCTATGCTTTCATCTTTTCATGTGTAATGATACAGGTCCATTGTCTTTTATCAAGAACTTCTGGGACTAACTATGCTATGAAATTTATAACATTTATGATCTTAGAAAGGTAAAGTCCTTATATATTCCATTTATTTCTTAATATCTTCTGCTGGGACTGGGCAACATGAGAAACCACACTCATTACTATTTCTACAATAACATGACTAAAGGTGTTCATTAACTGGAATAAGTAAAAACAAAAAAATGTGTTTTTTGAGGAGATTTTTAGATTTTGCAATTGCACATAGGGATTAAGAATACATATTTTAGAGTCCCCTAAGTAGCTTCTCAGCAACTAAATATGTTCAGATATTGAGGTCATCATAATATGTTAATATACATAATTCATTCAATTAAAATGTATCTCAGAGAAAGTCATCATCTATATTGTGTTAAAAACAATAGGCACAGTTTTAAAGGAAATATTTTTGTATTAATGTATGAGTTAAAGTGGCTTTCTAATAAAATATTAAATCGATAATATCAAAGGAAATATCTGGAGAAAAATTCATTTCCACTAAGAATTGTACATAAGCCGGGCTCAGTGGCTCAGGCTATTATCCCGCGCCTTTGGGAGGCTGAGGTAAGTGGATTGCCTGAGCCTGCGGGTTCAAGACCTGACTGGGCAGCGAGATCTCATCTCTACAATAAAATCAAAAAATCAGCCGGGAGTGGTAGCGCATGCCTGTAATTCTGGCTACTTGGAAGGCTGAGGCAGAAGGATGGCCGGAGCCCAGCAGGTTGAGGCTGCGGTGGCTGGGAGCGGCCACTGCTCTCCAGTCTGGGTGACAGAGTGAGACTCCAACTCAAAAAAAAAAGCAAAAAACAAACAAACAAAAAAAGAATTGTAAGGCTGTTATGGCATTCTGAGTTACAGGAACAAAATCAACACTCAACAAAACACTTCTGGCACCAAATATATGGAGAGATTATTTTCCCCACACCAAGTAATTCCTCAGCAGTCACCAGCTGGGTCTCCTATAATGCAGTTCTGACACTATCTACCTGGAGATAGTATCAGATCCCACAGGTTGAGGGCTCAGTTCCACAAGACTTCCCTCACTTGAGATGCCAACAGCAAGCACAGGTTGTTTTACCTGTGCTTCTGACCAGCCAAGTATAAATCAGGGTTCCCACAACCCTCTTTTCAGGTTCAATTATTTTTCTAGAACAGTTCATAGAACTAAGAGAATCACTTTTCTTATATTTACTGATTTATAAGAAAGGATGTTACAAAGGATACAGATGAACACCAGATGGAAGAGATGTAAAGGGCATGTGGGAAGGGGCACACAACTTCCATGACTTCTCCAGACATGCTTCCCTCCAGAAGCCTTCATGTGTTCGGCTATCTGGAAGCTCCCCAATCCAGGTTTTTGGAGGTTATAGAGGCTTTAATACATAGGCATGACTAATTAGATCTTTGGCCATTGGTGACCAACTCAACTTTCAGCCGTCCTTCCTTCCCTAGAGGATGGAAGATAGGGCTGAAAGTACCACTTATCTAATCCTGCCTTGGTCTTTCTTGTGACTAGTCCCCATACTGAAGCTACTTACTACCCAGAGGGTGGTTATTTTTATTTTTATTTTTTTGGAGTCTCATTCTGTCACCCAGGCTGAAGTGCAGTGGCACACTGAAGGCCACCGCAGCCTCGATCTGCTGGGCTCAGGCGATCCTTCTGTCTCAGCCTTCCAAGTAGCTGGAACTACAGGAATGCGCCACCACGCCCAGCTAATTTTTTTATTTATTGTAGAGACGAGGTCTCGCCATGTTGCCTAGGCTGGTCTTGAACCCGTGGGCTCAGGTGATCCTCTCACTTCTGCTTCCCAAAGTGTTGGGATTATAGGCATGAGCCACCTCACCTGGCCAGTGGTTATCTTATTAGCATGCAAAAGACACTCCTATTGCTATAGGAATTCTAAGGGTTTTAGGAGCTGTATACCCAGAACTAGCAACAGAGACCATATATGTATTTCTTATAACATCACACTATCACAGAAACCAATGTTTTTATAGCATTATTGTTAGCATTTTTAGATATTCAATTCTTATCAGAATCTTGTGAGGCTAATAGTGCGGATCTTATTATTAGTCTCAATCGTCAAGTGGGAAAATTGAGGTTTATAAAAGCCCCTCACCTTGTCAAAGGTTGTTCAGGTCTCACACACAGGGCTCCAGATAGCACATCCAGGGCTCCTTTCATTATAGTTCACTGTCAGTCCAACTACAACAAGCTTTTATTGTAACATACTTTACATTATTGTTAGGTATTTCCCATTATTGTAACATGTTTCACATTTTCAAGTCATCCATGCCTTCTACATGGGTTAAGAAGCCCTCATTCATTCACAAATTAAAATATAAAATGTAGGCCGCGCTCAGTGGCTCAACCTGTAATCCCGTGCTTTGGGAGGCCGAGGTGAGTGAATTGCCCGAGCCAGCGGGTTCGAGACCCGCCTGGGCAACTTGGCGAGACCTCATATCTACAATAAAAATCAAAAAATTAGCCGGGCGTGGTAGCACATGCCTGTAGTTCCAGCTACTCGGAAGGCTGGGGCAGAAGGATCGCCGGAGCCCAGCAGGTCGAGGCTGTGGTGGCCGGGAGCAGCCACTGCACTCCAGTCTGGGCGACAGAGTGAGACTCCAGCTCAAATAAATAAATAAATAAATAAATATAAAATGTACTGGGCATGCACTACGGCTTTTAGGCATTCTTCTAAATACTATAGTGGAGAGTCACAGGTGCAGCTCTGCTAAAATAAAGAACTCTAACTTAGGTAGTTCTCAGAAATTGACTTTTGGAAAGGAGAACTCCATCTCCCACTTCCTGAAGAGACCAGCTACATTTTCTAAAGTAGTTATAGGGCACCTTTCTGAGCCTGTGCCCAAAGAACAGTTTTAGTATTTGAAGAGAGCTCTATTCCAAGCCCCTCATGTTCAGATGAGGCTCAGGTTGAGTGTTAAGTGCCTCAGGTTGAGGCAGGTCAAGGGAAACAGAGACTATTTACAAGGCCCAAGTCCCCTGACTCAGAGTTCTGTGTTCTTTCCAGCATTCCTTTCTGTAAAGTCAATAGTATTTTAAAGATAGCCCTATCTTCTCTCACTGGAGCGACCTAATCCTTTATTAATAATTTTGTTAATGGCATGCAGAAGAGAGACTATAAAATCACATTGCAAGACTGGGCCTGATGGGGAGAGGACATAGCTCCCCAAAGCACCGCCCCTTGATACTGGCCCTTCAAGTAGACATACATGGCAGGAAGAACTGAGAGTGAACTAGACATCCAGGTCTGTGTGGTGGTTTGTGTCCTAGTGAAAGCTGGTCTCTGTGAAATCCTCCAGGTCCTCTGTGAGTGACAGAGCCAGCTGATCGAAATTGAATCAGGTACTTTGCATTCCTGGTCCAGGATGTATCTCTAATTAAGGTATCCTGGCCAATTAAGAGTTTCTCTGCTCACTTTTAATTGAAGGCTGTTTTAATTGAGCTACATTGTAGACTTTGTCCCTGTCACTGAGGTTGTTGACTCTAAAAACCTTCATGGAATGAATTGCCTGGGAAATCATCCTTGGGGGAAATACAGTAGGCATGCTACCAAGTTACCTAAGTAACCTAAGTGGCAGGTGACCTTTGAATTAAAAAATCACCTGAAAATAAATGGGTCACAGGTTTCAGGCCATGCTTTGAATCCCAGAATGCTTTTAATTTATTAATTAATAATTCATTAACCATTTCATAATCAAGAACCGGGGGCATCAGGGAACCTATGCTTATATGGTTGGCATGGTAGAGTCATTAGAAGCCAGTGTCCTGGAATAAAGCCCTTGTGAACACGTCCTCCTCCTTTATGGGTAAGGATCATAGAAGTATATAGTGCCTTATTCTATAGCAAACTCATTAATATAACCAATGAAATGAGTCTATATTTCCACTAACTGGGCTGTATGAATGTACAGGCCACATTTGTGTTTATGCATAAATGCTAAACTCATATAATGTAAAGTACCTTTCAAAAATACCATATCTATACCCACAATATGATGATTCTTAATTTCGCTCAGGATATACTTTATGCCCACTTATTTCTTGACAATGAAGCATGATTTCCATCTCATTTGCCAGCTGCAAAATGAGAATCCTGCACAGCAAAAGAAAAGCTTAGGAATTCTCCTCACTTGGAGAGAATATGTGCCAAATGCATGAGGAAGGGGAAGAGGAATGAGGAAAGGACTCACCGGTATATGCAGAACCTCACAGGGCCTTTGTTTAAGGCCTTACCAAAGATTTAAGTCGGCCTTCCTGATCCTCATATTATTGGCCCGTCCCTGTTACTTTACACAAGTTACTCTGCACATTTTCACCAGCAAAAGAAAAAACACGTTGGTGCCTCCAGAATCCCTGCTGTTCTTATCCTGCCAATCTTTATGCACCTGTTTTCTCCTCCACTTCCTGACTTTCTTGGCACTTTGCACCTCTGAATGCATTTACTTTTTCCAGCTGCCATTCCTGGTCATAAAAATTTCCTAACTCTCTTCCTATTATAGGAAGAGCCTGTTTTTTGTGAGTTTCACCAAGCGTCCTGATGTCCAGCAGGAGAGTCAGAGCTGAGGTTAAAGATGTTTTTATGTATTTACAAGTTTTTATTTATTTACAAAGTTCCTCGAATTGGAGTTTTGTCTTTGAAATACTAAGCAGTTGCTCAGTACGATAGGGTGTGTGTGTGTGTGTGTGTGTGTGTGTGTGTTTTAATTAGGACATGAAGGCCTTGTTAGGGCATTTTTAATCTAGGGATTCTGAATCCTGGTTCATGAACTCAGATGGTTGATTAAAGGGTTTCAGGGAGTCTATGAACTCCCTATAATTGTAAATTTTTTAAGTATGTATGGATGGGGGAAGTTTTCATTTATTTTCAAAGGGATGTGTGAGCATAAAGAGTCCCACAATTAGCCCCAAAGTAAAAAACAAAACAAAAACAAACAAATAAAACAACAACAACAAAACAACAAACTAGGATGGCTGGAGGTTTGGGGTTTCAATTAACCTTTTCTCTTCTTTTCAGGTCCTAACAAGATAGGGGTAGGAAAAAGTCACCAATAATTTACCCCCAAATAATCACTGGTAAGAATTGGTAAATAAGGACTAAACAACAGAGGTGGAATCTGGGCTTTCTCCAAACTTTCTAATTCCTCTCTTCTGAATTGAAGGAAAGCAAGACCAAGATGGACCCACTTGACTTACACTTCTAGTTTCAGCCAGAGACATGGAAGATTAGCATGCTGACTTATAGTCCAGGGATGCTTGCCTTTCCTGGCCAGAGACCCCAATTTCTGTTAATGGAGGCCCATTGGATTTTTGTTTAACAATGTGCCAAGTAGGTAAGTCATTCATTTACTTTAGGGAAAATCAAGAGGTATGTCTTAGCTTGGGCTGCTATAACAAAATATCATGGACTGGGTGGCAAGCATTAGTCGTTTATTTCTCACAGCTCTGGAAGCAAAGATCAAGTCCAAGATCAAGCTGCAGATGTGATTCTTATGAAGACCCTCTTCCTGGCTAGCAGACTGCTGAGATGGAGAAGGGACTCCCTTTTGAGGGACCTGGCCCCCTCAATAAGGATGGAAATAAAGGAACATTCTAAGTTCCTTCAAGGGGATTCCAGGCACCTAGTCTTGACTAGTAAATAAATAACTTGTTAAGCAACAAGGTAATAATAGCCTAAAACAATAGTAAAAAAGTTAGAGTCTAGAGATTCTTGGTTTCTTTATAGAAATTAAAGGTAACATCCTAACATATGTCCCCGAGTTGTCTTTCTGAAATCCGAACCCCTCACTGAGGCTCTACTGGCACATAGACCTCAGATAAGTGGGTACTGAAGACTGAACTCTGACCGCCATTCTTTGTTCTAAATTTCTTCCTAAGGGGTTTGAGGTAGTCATACCCTGCAGCCAAGTTAACATTTTTTTTCCTGCTTATCCCAAATTTTTAAACAAAAGTTTCTCTTTCTTAATTTCAAATCAGAAAATCTTTTAACCTATCTACAAATTTTAAGTTCCACTTTCAAGATATTCCTCCTTTTAGGTCAAAACCAAAGTGCAGCCTCCATGTATTAGATTTATGATTTTGCCTGTGATTTCTGCTTTCCTGAAATTTGATTTATGATTTTGCCCGTGGCTTCTGCTTTCCTGAAATATAAAATATCCTTGCCTCCAAGCCATCAAGGAGGTCAGGATTTGAGTGGTAGCTACCTGGTTCTTCTTGCTTGGCACCTTGCAAATAAATGTTTTCCTTTCTCTTGCTGCAAAAGCCTCTGGTTTAACTGTAATAGGGTCCTATAATATCGCCACCTTCTTGCTATATCCTCACTTGTCTGAAAGAGTTAGCTCTGGGGTTTCTTTCAGATTAATAGGCATTAATCCCATCATGAGGACCCTACCTCATGACCTTACCTAACCCTAATTACTTCTCAAAGGCTCACTTTCTAATACTAGCACATTGATGAGTAGAGCTTCAACATATGAATTTGGGGAGGGGGGACATAAACATTCAGTCTATAATAAGGAAGAAAGGAGAAAATGAATATATTCCTGTACAAAAGAGGAGTCACTTTGCTCTGATGCAAATGGTACAGGAGTAAAGGTCCCTGGCTAGTAGAAAACATGATGTCATGATGTACGTCATTTACAACCACTTTTTATGGAGCCCTGTGAAAGTAAATTCAGTAAGCTCAAAAAGGTAGCCTTTGCACTAACCCTAGATAAAGGCTATTCCTGTCTGTCCTTTAACCCTCCTTTAACCATGCCTCAAAAGGTACAGTGTGGTAGTTAGGAGGGTAGGGTTGGAGCCTGACTAGATCCACCACTTGTGTGGCCTTTGATAAGTTCCTAAAACGCTGTGCCTTAGTACCTTCATCTCTGATGGAGCAGTTGATACTTAATAGGTTTGATGTAAGGGATAAATTACATGTGGGATTTACATATGTAGGTTGCTTAAAGCTCATTTAGCCCTTGGTAAGTAAGCATTCAATAAAGTTAGTTGTTATTTACTAAGACTTTGGAATCCATCCAGTATTTATATAATTTTGCTTTATTTATATAATTTTGTAGTGTAATACATTTTATTTAGAAAGTCTTATCCGTACTATCCACAATTATCCAAATTATTCACACAATGTCCAAGGATTGGCTACCCTACGGCATACCCTACAGTGTCAAAAGTTATATCATAAATAATATTCAATGACATGGGAAAGATACCTATCATATATTGTTAAATGAAATAGGATGATTTATTGTAGTATAAAATAATCATAAAAGTTTTCTTAGATCACTCCTATTGACTAGTACTGGAAGTCCTAGTCAGCACAAACAGGCAAGAGACAGAAATAAAAGGTAAACAAATAGAAAAAGAGGAAAGGAAGCTAAATTATCTTTGCAGATGATATGATTCTACATCTAGAAAGCACTGAAGATTCCATCAAAAGACTCTTAGACTCATAAAAGACTTTAGTGAAGTCTGGGGATACAATGCTCAAAAATCAGTTGCATTTCTTTCTTTTTTTTTTTTTTTTTTGAGTTGGAGTCTCACTCTGTCGTCCAGACTGGAGTGCAGTGGCCACTCTCGGCCACCACAGCCTCAAACTGCTGGGCTCCGGTGATCCTTCCACCTCATCCTTCCAAGTAGCTGGAACTACAAGCATGCACTACCACGCCCGGCTAATTTTTTGATTTATTGTAGAGATGAGGTCTCGCCAAGTTGCCCAGGCAGGTCTCGAACCCGCAGGCTCAGGCAATCCACTCACCTCAGCCTTCCAAAGGCACAGGATTACATGCTGAGCCACCAAGCCCGGCCAATTGCATTTCTATACACCAACAACATTCAAGCTGAAAACCAAATCAAGAACACAATTCCATTTATGATAGCCACAAAAAATAAAATAAAGCACTTCAGAATACATTTGACCAAAGAGGTGAAAAGTCTCTACAATGAGAAATAAAAAACTCTGCTGAGAGAAATCAAAGATGACACAAACAAATGGAAAATCATTTCATGCTTATGGATTGGAAAGATCAACATTGTTAAAATGTTTGTAATGCCTAAAGCCATCCATATTTAACACAATTTCTATCAAACCACCAACATCATGTTTCACAAATCTAGAAAAAAAATACTCAAATTCATATGGAAGCAAAAAAGAGCCTGAATAGTTATAGCAATTCTAAGCCAAAAGAACAGAGCAAGAGGCATCACACTGACAGATTTTGAAGTTTACAACAAGGCTACAGTAACCAAAACAGCATGGTATTGGTACAAGAATAGAAACATAGACAAATGGAAGAAAATAGAGAACTCAGAAATAAAACTGCTGATCTACTACCAACTCATTTTTGGCAAAGTCCACAAAAATAAACATTATGGAAAAGACACCCTATTTAATGAATAGTGCTGAGAAAATTGGCTAACCATATGCAGAAGAATGAAACTGACCCCCTTCCTCTCACCATGCACTAAAATTAACTCAAGATGGATTCATGACTTAAATATAATATCTCAAACTATAAAAATCCAAGAAGAAATCCTAGGAAGCACTCTTTTGGACATCAACTGAGGCAGTAAATTCATGATCAAGACCTCAAAGGGAAATGCAGCAAAAACAAACTTGACAAATGGAATCTAATTAATCTGAAAAGCTCCTGCATAGCGAAAGAAACCATCAGCAGAGTAAATAGACAACCCACTGAAGGGAGAAAATATTTGCAAACTGTGTATTCAACGAAGTCCTACTATCCAGAATCTATAAGGAACTTAAATCAACAGAAAAAAAAAACTTAAAAAATGGGCAAAGAACACAAGCAGACATTACCCTCCCCCCCAAAGACATACAAGTGGGAAAAAAAAACCACATAAAAATGCTTAACATTGTTAATCAGATAAATGCAAATCTACAAAGAGATAACATCTCACACCAGTTAGAATGGCTATTATTAAAAAGTCAATAAATAAATAAATTAAACAGATGTTGGCAAGGTTGCAGAGAAAAGGGAATACTCCTACACTGTTGATGGGAATGTCAGCTAGTTCAACTCCTGTGGAAAGCAATTTGGAGATTTCTAAATGGACAAAAAACAGATTTATCATTTCACCCAGGAGTTCCACTGCATAAATTGTTCTACCAAAAAGACATTTGCACTTGCATGTTTATTATAGCAAAAACATGCAACTAACATGTGTGCATAAATTGTGGACTAGATAAAGAAAATGTGGTACCTATACACCATGGAAGAATACATAGCTATAAAAAAAGAACAAAATCATGTCCTTTGCAGCAACATATATGTAACCAGAAGCCATCATTCTAAGTGAATTAACACAAAATCAGAAAACTGAATATCACATGCTTTTACTTATAAGTGAGAGCTAAACACTGGGTAGACACAGACATAAAAATGGGAACAAAAGACATTGAGGACCCCTAAGGGGGGAGGAGAGGGAGCAGAATAAGTACTAAAAACCACCCATTGGGTACCATGCTCATCACCTGGGTGATGGGCTCAGTGGAAACCCAAACTTGCACAGGTGCCCCTTGAATCTAAAAGCAATTAAATTTTTTTTCTTAGATTACAGATGTATACTGATAAAGCATTTGAATATAATATAATTCTGGTATATACTTACATATGCCAGAATACTACAAATGCTATTTCTGATTGGTGACATTTGAAATGATTTTTGTTTTCTTCCTTCTTAAATTTTAACAATGAACATGCATTTCTACCAAAACAACTGAGGTTATTTTTAAGAAAATAATTCAAGCTCAACTTCTTTAAGTAGATATTTGAGACCTGATTCCATTCACTAAAACTATTAGCACACTACGACAGTGACCTTAATTTTTATGATCCTAGGACTTAGCAATAATATGAGAACCTCCCAATTTATTTGGTTATATATATGCAGCCATCTGCTCTTTCCATAGAATAAATGCTGCTTAATTTTGGATGATACCATGAAGGCCATTTGGCCGAACCTCTCCCTACACAGTCGCAGATATCTCTACTGCTATTCATTGCCTCCCACTACAGATTCAGACAAATTCTTGGCTTAAATAATTTCACTGCCTGAGAATCCAGAAATTCAGGGCAATGAAGGTTAATGTTAGACAGTTCTCAGAAATTTCTTACTTGCCTTTTAATTCAACAAATATCAACCCATAAGGGGTTGGAACAATAAAGGCATTGTGTTTTCTCTAGAGTAACAGCGTATTATACTTTTTTATAGATAAGGCTTTAAACACTTAACTAGAGCTATTATTTTCCCGAATTCTCTGTCCTCGGGGCCAAGCCTTTCCCCTTCTCCCAGTAGCTCTATATTTTTCTCCACTGCTATTGCCACTACCCTGGTTTAGACTCCCTTCATTTCCTTCACCTTACCCACTGAAAGTGTTGCACCCTCAGCTGGTCTCTCTGCTTCCTTCTCCATTCTTCTCCTGTCCCCAGATATCAACACAATATGTTAATCAGACTTTGAGACTTTCCACTCTCCATACTAGCTCTTAACCAATAATTGGTGGAAATTTGTGGATAAACACTCTAGCTTCCTTACCCCTTAGGTGGGTTAGCTCTAAGATGTATACTCTATACTATCTCCAATAGTTCTCCCAGAATTAAGCTGTAGTTGTCTAGAGTAATACTTGGCTTGATAATATATCCTGTATTGCCCTTTTACATTTTAGTCTCACTTTCCTAAATAAACTATATAATCTCAAATCCTAGTCTCAAGAGTCTGCTACTGGGAGATGAAAATTTAGTTAGCAAATATATTCTGAGTATCAACTATGTGCAAGGCATCATGTGTGTCATTAGGAATATAGGAAAGATTAACAAGGAAAATAGGGAGAAAAATTAATAATTTTCCCAAAGCAAAATATTGTCAGCTTTCTCTTCAGCACTGTTAACCTAATAGCCATATTTCTACAAAGTCTATTTTTTATTGAGACTGATTAATTTCCTCATGATGAATTGCCTTTGATGTTATAGCTCTTACAAGGCAGACTATCTTCACATTCTAACTTACCTGATGCAATGTTCGTCATGAAGTAAATACTCAAAAGATACCGATTGACACAGAAATACAAAAGATAATTAGAGACTATTATTAACAACTAGGCACCACTAAATTTGAAATCCTCAAGAAATGAATAAACTCCTGGACATATACAACCACCAAGATTGAACTGAGAAGAAATAGAAAACCTAAACAGACCAATCATGAGTAAGTCTCTCAACAAAGAAAAGCCCAGGACCAGATGATTTCACCACTGCATTGTACTAAATGTCTAAAGAAGAATGAATATTAATTCTTCTCAAATTTTTCCAAAAAATTGAAGGACAGAGAATTCTTCCATACCCATTCTATGAGACCAGCATAACTCTGATACTAAAACTAGATAAAGACACAACAATAACAAAAACTGCAGACCAATATTCCTAATGAACATGGATATAAAAATTTTCAACTAAATACTAGCAAACTAATCCAACAGCACATTAAAACCAATTCATTATGATGAAGTGGGATTTATTTCAGGGATGCAAGAATGGTTTAATATATGCAAATCAATAAATGTGATACATCACATCAACAGAATGAGGAACAAAAAACACATAATCATCTCAATAGATGCTGAAAAGCATTTGATAAAATTCAATATCCCTTCATGATAAAAGCTCTCGACACATTAGGTATTAGGAAAATACCACATATGACAAACTCATAGGCAACATCATACTGAATAAGATTATGAACATGACAAGGATTTTCACTCTCGTCATTCTCATTCAACACAGTACTGGAAGTCCTAGTCAGAGAAATCAGGCAAGAGAAGGAAATAAAGGGCATCTAAATTGTAAAAGAGAAAGTTAATCTGTCCCTGTTTGCAGGTTACATGATCTTACACAGAGAAAAACTTAAAGACTCTAACAACAAATTCTTAGAACTGATAAACGAATTCAGTAATGTTTCAAGCTTCATAATCAACATGTAGAAATCAGTTATATTTCTATACACAATGATTTATCTGAAAAATAGACCAAGAAAGCAATCCAATGTACAATAACTACAAAAGAGTAAAACACTTAGGAATACATTTAACTAAGGAGGTAAAAGATCTCTACAAGGAAAACTATAAAACACTGATAAACAAAATTGAAAAAGACATCAGAAAATGGAAAGACATTTCAAGTTCATGAACTGGAGTAATTCATATTGTTAAAATGACCATACTACTCAAAGCAACCTACAGACTGAATACAATCCTTATCAAAATAGCAATGACATTCTTCATAGAAATAATAAAAAAAAAAACCCCTAACATTTTCATGGAACAACAAAAAACCCTGGAAGCCAAAGTATTCCTGAGCAGAAAGAACAAAACGGTAGACATTACACTACCAGACTTCAAAATACACCACAAAACTTTAGTAACGAAAGCACCGTGTTACTGGCACAAAAACAGACACATAGACCAATGAGACAGAATAGAAACCCCCAAATTATTCTGTATCTACAGTCAACTGATTTTTGACAAAGATGCCAAGAACATTCATTGGGGAAAAGGACAGTTTCTTCAATAAATAATGTTGGAAAAACTGGATATCCATATGCAGAAAAATAAAACTAGACCCCTATCTCTCACCCTATTCAGAAATCAACTCAAAATGGATTAAATACCTAAATGTAAGACCTGAAACTTTAAAACTATTAGAAGAAAACATAGGGAAAATGTTTCAAGACATTGGTTTGAGAAACTTTTATAAAGACCTCAAAAGCACAGGAAACAAAGGAAAAAATAAACAAATGGATTATATCAAACTATAAGCTTCTGCACACAAAGGAAACAATCAACAGAGTGAAGAGACAACCTGCAGAAGGAAGAAGATATTTGCAAACTGTTCATCTAAAAGGAAATTAGTATCCAGAATATGCCTCTATAGAAAAAAATCTGATTTTAAAATGGGCAAGTTATCTGAACAGACATTTCTCAAAAGAAAACATGCTAATGGTTGGCAAATATAAAAAAGTACTCCACATCACTAGTCAGGAAAACACAAATTAAAACCACAATGAGATATCATCTCACTCCAGTTAGAATGGTAATTATCAAAATGAATGCCCGTGACAATGCAAAGAGAACTCTTCTACACCGTTGGTGGAAATGTAAACTCATACAGCCATTATGGGAACAGTATAAAGATTTCTCAAAAACTGCAGAGAGAACTACCATGTGATTCTGCAGTACCACTACTGGGCAAGTATACAAAGGAAAAGACATCAAGATATCAAGGAGAAAGCTTCACCCCCATGTTTATTGCAGCACAATGACCAAGATATGAAATCAACTCAAGTGTTCAACAGATGACTGGATTACAAAAAAAGTGATATTGTACACAATAGAATATTGTTCAGACATAAAAAAAGAAGGAAATTCTGTCATTCGCAGCAATGTGGATGGAAAACACTGTGTTAAATGAAATAAACCAGGAACAGAAAGTGAAACACCACATGTTCTCACACAAATGTGAAAGCTAAAAAATAATTGATCTCATAGAAATAAAAAGAACAGAAAATACTAGAGTCTGGGTGTGATGGGAGGATGTGGGGGATAGGGATAAATGTGTCAAAGAATACAACATTACAGTTCGATAAAAGAAATAAGCCCTAGAGTTTTGGGAGGAAAAAAAGATAAGATCTAATAGCAGAGGCAATTTTAGACATAAGAAACTTGTGAATGAAACAGCCAGGTGAGGCCCATGAAAACTGACTGAAAATGTGTATATACTTTTTATACCTCTTAAGTAAAATAATTAAGTTCATTGAGACTTTATTATTGTTACTCCATTATCCATAAAAGGATTTCTACTAGTGAGTAAAGACATTATCTAGCTTTTCAAACCCATACAATTCTTTCAAGTTACAAAATACTTTCTGCAATGATGACAGTTATAATAAAAGATATTGAATGACTTTTAATTGTTAATTCTTGAATCAACATATCTTTATTGAGCAATGAAAAAGACTCAGTCACTGTCCTTGAGAACTTATAGACCAGGGGAAAAAAAAATTAAATTAAAAATTACACAAATGTGTAATTGGAATGTTAGTAAATGCTATGAGAGAGTATATGATAGGGGAATCTCACCCACCTAGAGGCAAACAGAAGCGTGGAGAAAGTTATCCACAAGGAAGAGGTAGTTCAGCTTAAATAGCCTAAAACAGAATGTAATGATTCTTGAGTTATGAAGTAGATTGTCTATATACAAAATAAGTACCTAAGCTTGGGGTGCAACACAGGCAAATAGAAAAAATAATGAGTTGTTCTCTGAGCTAAATGCCGAAAGTAAGGCGTTCCTGGGGACCTGGCTATAATAGCATGCTCCCCTCCTAGGTGCCACAAAGTGCTGGAGATATCCAGGGAAGAGACACTAAGCATTGCTTGTACATGTTCCTTATTTAATTTGCGAGACAGTCATCTCAAATTAATTTTTACTCTAGACTTTTAGCTTCTGAAATCACTAATGGAAGAAAATGGAAAACTAAATATTATTTATCAAATCCTAGAATTAGTGGTATTTGCCTCAAAGAAAGAATGTTGATATTTCAACCTAATCTAATCAGTACTTCATAAATTGCTGTCCTCTTAAGGAAAACACACATATGTAGATGCTATCTAATTAATTGAACAACAGCTTTTTCAGAAAGTGGAGTCACTATTTTGACTAACGAGAAGTATTTAGCTTTAATTGTGTATTTTCAAGATTTATGTGTCTGATATGTCCTTGTCTGTGTTTATCATTCAGTGTGTGCACATATAAATAAGAGGTCTGTCATATTTTAAGAGACAATGATGGAGAGTAGAGATTGGGAAATGTGGAGGCAGCACAGATAGATAAGACAGTGTCATCTTACTTAGGTCTTAGAAGTATAAACCAGCTATTAAAGTATCACAAATGAGTGGCAGTCAAAACCATGCTAAATTGGTATGCAGACAGAATTCTCTAAACCCAAACACTTTGACTATAGGAGAAGCAGCAGAGAGAAAAATATAAGTGAATTCGTTTTGTAGCCAGAGAACCTGACGTGACACTGTAATTTACTATTTACGTGACCATAGAAAAATTTCTTTTTTTAATTTTTAATTTTAAAGATGTGGGGTACATTTCAGGGTTAGGTATACAAATGTTCAGACAAGTTTCTTAATCTCTCTGAGCTTCAATTCTGTTATTTATAAAGTGTATTTATCTTCTAAGAAGATGTGAAAAATAGGTGAGTTACTGTGTGCAAAGCATTTAGAAGAGTCCATAGGTTATAAAAGTACTCAAAAAACTTTTATGATGATGATGATGATGATTCTAGTAGTTTTTTTCCCCTTCTATTCCACTGTAATGACTTCATAAACTTTTAAGGACTAGCAAAGTGCATGAAACAGCAGGCAACTAAGTGCCCTGAATCTTCACAGTGGATATAGCAGTCTCCAAGTATGTGGTGACCAGTGGTAAGATGTGTCAATGCAAATACATTTTCTTCTGACTCTTTATAACCACCTTGGGTAATATTGGACACTTTTGGAGTTTCTGTTATCAAATATATTTTGATAATTCTCAACTCATGATTCTTCCACTCCCTGAACTCCAGGCTTGATATCTAACTGCTTACTGGATCCCTCCAAACCTCTCAAACTCAAGAGACTCAAAGCTCACTCGTCATTACACTTGCAGACCTAGTCTTTCCGCTTTCTGTTCAATCTCAAATGTGAAGTGAGGGTCAGGGCTGATTCAGTTGATTAACTGGCCAGGCTGATATTATTTCCTCATAAATATACTACAAATTACAAAGGATAATTTTACAAAATAGAGAAGGGCCATGCTTCATTCAAGAATAAACAAAAAGCCAAGCTTCCCCTCTAAAATATCAAAGAAGCCAGTTGAAGGGATTCCTCACTTTAAATCATGATGTCACCAGCCACTTAGTCACTGAAGCCAGAAACCTGAGGGTCTCTCTTCCCTCACTATCTTATTATAATCACCCTTGCTTTTATAATAAATCATCTTATTGTTCATTTGTTTTGTTTTGCACTATACTTGAATCATCTGCAATAAATATTTAATGAACAAGACTGAGGAAACTGTGTGCTGAATATGTTCGAGTAGAGGTTGAAATGGTCTCAACACTGGCTGCATATAGGAAATATCTACAGATCTTTAAAAGATACAAATACCAACAATTCACTCCAATCCCTTGAAATTAACAGCTCTGGGAAGGGCATCTAGGAGCATAGGCATTTAAAGCTCCTCAAGTGATAAGACACAGCTGAGACTAGGAGCCCACTGGTTAAATGATAACTGAGTAAAGACGTGATGGGTGGTATGCCAGAGACAGATGGAGGTGTTACTGCTTAAGGCATTTTTCATTCATGAATTTCCACCAGATGATCACTGGTATTATTCTTATTACTGGTTAATTTTCTCAATGTACTTTCAAGGACATTAAGACATAACCGTAATGTCCTTGAAAGTAGCATCCACCACAAAACACACACACACACACACACACACACACACACACACACACACACACACACACACGTTTGTTTGAAATACTGTACTGTAAGAAAAGAGTAGCAAGGGAGGGAAGGTAGGACTGGGTTTTGGATGCTTCATACATTCATGTCATGATATTAGGGCAAGAAGTCTCACATGTAAATAATTTCTGGTTCTCTTAAAATATCACTTTTATAACATTCAAACCTATTCCTGTCTCTGTGTATATAGTGACAGACAGTGAGTTTGCTTTCTCTTATAACATCTAGGTCCACAGTTACAGAGAGGTAGTGCCACATCTTGATTCTAGAAGCTTTTATAATTAACAGGACCTGGTATAATTTCTCCATGGGATAAGCAGGGCCAGTTTGGGATTGTTATTATGAACATTATGTTTGTGGGAGGACTAAGTGACTCTAGTTTGTAATTTTTCTCTTAACAGAGTTTTCTAAGGAAAAAAGTTTTAAAAATTAACATAAAAACGTTAAAAGGGGGAGGAAATCCTTCTTAAATGATCAACCAAATGTTCGGAGAAAAATGTCCTAGAGTCTTGCAATTTCAAAAGTGACATTCAAACTCTCAATCTGTTTGATTAAAAAAGTTTAATGGGCTGTAAAATAAATACACTTCCATTAAATATTAAATAAATTATTTACAACTTGAAAAAATACTTTTCATCTTCATGCATCTTTATGTACAGACATAAGACTTAGCATAAAAAGTGACAATTGAAAGTTTAAAACCATGAGAACAAAAAGGTTCCATTTTCTTATTATCCACCGGAAAGAGGACCAATGCTTCATTTCTAGTTGTAACTTGGTAGTGACTCCAATGTGATATCCTATGAGAAAATAAGTGTCAGAGATAAGCTTAATTCCAACACAGCTTTAAGAAAACTTCAAAGGATAAAATCAGAATTTCTGTTCATTTTTTTGCTAGCATATCCTATGAGAAATGCTAAGAGATTTTCAGAGGCAAACCATCACTTTGGCTTGATTCCCTCATTCACACCTTCTTTGCTCATATACCTACTGCATATGCCCAAATCTGCTACATCAAATTCTGATGAATAAAAAAGCATCAACAGTCATGAGAAATAGTTTTCCTAACCAAATCTATGAAGGGTACATAATTAAAAACAAAGATTAAGTGGCTCAGCACATTTGTGATATACAGTTAATTTAGGATAATTAGTACCAAGGGTATAATAATAATAACTACCAGCTAATAGACAGTCACTGCACGCCAGCACAGCATAGTCCTTTTCCTGAAATCATTCTGGGACCTATGCTGAGAGATCTCAATGACTCTAAACAACCAAAATTCCACGTTTAATTATGTTGGTGATCTTAGCGTCAGTATGTTAAGTCAATAAATTAATACATTTTGAGGCAATAAATACCAAGTATAGCATTGGTATAGGTAATTATCCATTTTATGAGTTATTGAACTAATTCTGTAATAGGCTCAGAACATAAAATCTGTACATAACCGGTGTTAAATGTAGTGGTTCTTCAGGCAACAAAATCATCTGAAGTATTCATTAAAATAGAAATTACGATTCAGTAAATTTAGAGTTGTTCTTAGGCATATGCATATTTAACAAACATCTCAAGTAATTCTTAGACCCACTTATGTTAGAAAATTAAGAACTTAAGTGAAATCATCTTTCCTGAATGTCTGAGGAAATAAAATTCCTTCTTAAGTGAAGCCTTGATCTCCCTGCCTCTTTCTTCTTCTGGAACTGTTCTTGGAGATGCTCACTTTCATTAACAATGAAATATCCCTCTTCACATCTTCTTAACTTCTACAATATTCTCAGCTTTCTCTCTTTACAAAAAGTAAAATACATATCCTCACCAATCTATCCCTCAAATTTGTACCCCCCTTCTACTACCTTTCTTTAAAAGAATATTCAACCTACTGTCTGTCTCCGTGCCTTCACAGTTTTAGTGCAAACACCTTAACTTCAGCTCTCCACCACATGAGCTCAACATATCATCACAATGTTATATACCCTAACATTCCTTTGAACCAGGCCATTTTTCACAAGTTTCTGAAAATATCTGGTCCATCTCGCAGTATTACCCTTCCTTTCCCTTCATAATTTCTTGTCCCAATCTCATCAGTTTTTCAAGGTTCACTTCCAGTGCAACCCTGAACACACATCTTTTCCTGATCTCTAAATGTATCCTGCTGGATTCTTCCTATCTTTCATTGGAAACTACTCATACGCCACTGGTTTCTTTCTTGTGACACTTATTTTACTCCCCCTAGTACTCTGGTTCCTTATATTTCCCTCCCCGATCTGCTAAACATTACGTTCTTTGAGAACAGGATTGGTGTCTTTCATATTTATATTCCTTATAATACTATCAAACACATAATCCATTCTCAATACTAAACTTCATCTCATACTCAAAGAATAATACTTTAATGTAGCATTGTTCATAGTAGGCATAATTAAGAATACATTTTTATTTTTCTTGAGGTAAAACAGTGCTATATTTTCTAAAATTATAGGCTATGATCCAAAGATATCTTTTAAAAGTCAAGTCTGTAATGTACCTAATCCTGACTTGTATCCTACATCTGTATAATAAAATAAAGTTATAAAAAAAATCAAACCTGTAATATTATTCTCAGTTATGCTATGGCATGCACATTTCCGTTTTCTTGTCGAAGCTTCTTTCGTTCCTCAGCTTCTCCTTCATATTCCCTGAAGTATTGCTTTCGAAGCCTTCAGAGAACAAGACACTCTACTGTTATCAAAGTTCTATTCACCTATATGTTGATTGGGATTTTCATGAAAACAGTTTCTTTCTGTGAGTCCCTTTAGACTATTAAACACTATACTTGACACTAAAGCAAAACCTAAACCTAGCTATACACTATAACCAATTTTAAGAGGTTGTTTATGTTGACTTTCTATAAACACATTTCCAGAGGACTGAGATTTAAATATATGTGTCTTGTTAATGCAGACTTTGAGAAGGTATGTAACACATTCATATGTCTTTTTTTTCTGCAGAACTTAGCATGGCTGCCATGTATAATCAGAGATGATGATGGTGAAATTTTACTATAGAAGAACATTATGTTGGTACCAACTAATTTAAATCATTTAAATTTTTAAATAGCTTTACAAAACAAGTTGGGCTTTATTTACTTCTAAGTATAAATATTTACTTCTAGTTTTATGCATTGTTACTTTCTACTTTTAAAAAAACTCAATGGTTTAAGAATGTATTGGTATTGTACAAACAATTTCTATTTTAATCTACTAAACATTATTATTAAAATCATAAAAACTTTGTTGCAATGTTTGGGGAAAAACCTCACCTTGATTATTAAAAAAAACACACACACACACACAGCAACTGTGACTTATGCTTAATGTTTGTCTTATGTTTCAAATACAAGGAGAATATGGGAGAAAAGGAGAAAAGGCATCGCTTAATTTTAAGAATGCCAACATGACAGTCTTTCTGTACTTTTCAAAAAACTATTAAATATTTCACATTGAATAATTGCAAGTTTAAATATTATGAAACTTTTTTTGAATAGCAATAGCTTTGTCCTACCCTTCTATGTGAAATAATAATGGTTTGTCTGAGAGGACCTTTACTAAACACATTTGCATATCTGGCTTGGGTTACTAAAAGACCAGGATAAACTCTAAGGTGTGCAAACAAATTTAAACTACACATCAAACTTTATGTGCATGATAAAACAGTTTTTATGCATCATTTTATCACAGTCTGATCTAAATTTAAAATAGTGGTAAACAATGGCAGAAGATAACCCCTTGTTTCCTGCATGGCAGTAGTGGCAGATCATCTACACAATCCAGTTGTTAAAGTAATTTACCAAGACTTAAAATTAGAAGAATGAGTCCTTGCTTTCCCAAGCTCTAGTAACACATGAGTCATCACAGAGCCATTCACCTCCCTCAACTTCCCTTATTCAGTGACTTCTGTTTGACAGACAATGCCATTTTGATGCACCCATGAATGCCTACTAGCTGGGACAGTCTAGTTTTAATATTCATTGGTCATGAAGTGAAATATGTGATCTGTTATTATGAGCACAGGGAAGATACTGCTGGAATGGAACAGTAATATAATTGTCCTTGCTTCCTGCACTGTGTCATATGGTGGAAATGTTTTTTTTAAATACTTGAGTTCCCATACTATGGTATTTGACAATAACAAAATAAGCACAAGCTCTAAGTGAATTAGTACCATGTGATAATATTCCTAACTCAGACTTTTGCCCTCTAATAAAAAAAGAAGACGTATCTTTCCTTGGCTGCTGATGATTTGAGGTGCTTTGTGATTTTCAGTACCAAAGCAGCATATATCTGATACTATAAAACCTACTATGAACCAGGCCTTAATTTGCTTCTGGGAGGCTTGCTTAAATTTAAGATTTCACAAAGGATACCAATACTTTCTGAGATTCAAAAGTAATCATGAGTACAAATATGCAATTATATAAGACCACCAGCTTTTAAGTTCAAAAAATTTCTAGTTCTGAAAAGAGGCTTTACATATTAAGTTTCAATGGTGGCTGAAGTCATATAAATTTTGACCATTTTCCATAATTTTTGTCCATGAAGTAGAAAGACATACAGCAAAGACAACATGCCACGAGTAGAATAATTCATCCAAAATATGACAGTCAAGTGTTACAGAAATATTGAAAAATATAATCTGCCATTATTTTATTAAGAATTTTTAAGTTGAGTCATACTTACCGTACTGTAATAACAACAGCGATAGCTATGAGGCTCACAGCAGAGACAAAGGCAGCAATGGCAGCTAATGTAATTTTTGATAAATCACTGTCAATCAGGCTGTGAGTTTTCATGGACTTTTCCCCACACCGTTCACCAAAGTAATCTTGATGACATCTGCAAACAACCCACATTTAAAAATTATAGTCACTAAAAACATTCTGTGCATGTTAAGCTTACTTTCCAGATCATAAACAGCAATTTAGTTCCAACATTAAAAAGAGAGTTATGCTATATACTTGTATTTCAAAATCATGAGACATGGAATACATTCTAAGGATCTATCTGTATAAGAACAAGTTGAGATTAGTTTGGGTGTGATATTCCAAGAAGACACACCTAGTGATTCTTTGTGCTATTTTTATGACCAATTGATGAGTTCAGTGACTTGTTATGCAGTGATTACATTTCACTACCATTTAACATGCTAGCAGCTTGTGGGAGCAGAGAAAGGAGGTTAGAGCAACATGAAAGGTTATGTAAAAACTACCTTTAGGTTAATTATGAAAAAGGTTTACGATATATATATTTACTATATATGTTTATATGGGTTTGCTATATATGTTTATAAAGGTTATATATATATGTATATATACACACACATACAGAGAGAAAAGGTCAAATCTGGCCATTTGCCAATTTTTTACAGACTGCAAACTAAGAATGGTTTTAGCATATTTAAATGGTTACATTTTAATTGGTTATATAAGTACATAAAATCTTGACCAATGAAGACTAAATTATATACCATCTGGTCCTTTAAGAAAAAGTTTACTGACTCTTGGTTTATATACTGGAAAAATAAATGGTCTCAGATCTTGTGCTAGAAATACAGAATTTTACATAATTTAGGAAGACTTACTTGCACGTTACTGCTTCCAGGTGCTCTATATATTTGCATTCCCCATGAATACAGAAATTCTGAAATTCTGCATCACATGGATTTTTCTTCTTTTTGTTTTTTCTACTTTTTCCATTTTTGCCCCCCTTTTTCTTTCTTTTGGGTTTATCTGAAGTCTTTTCACTTTCTGTCTTGTTTTTCTTGGGTTTAACTACCTGTTCAACTAAAAATAAACAAAATTAGATTTTTTGGTAGTAGTCTTTCCTAGTTTTGAATATCATTTTGCAGACATGAGAGAAAGAAGTCATAACATTGAGAGCTCATAGGAATAAATAGCCATATTTGCCATAATAGTTAACACAATATATACACAATACATGGACAACAAGAATCTCTGTGTCATATGGTACTTATTCTAAACACATTGGTTATTTCATTAGCTTAGATATATATTTTGAATTGACTTGTATCATTATTATTGATAGTAGAAGTTATGTGTTTAAGAAAATCCATTAACTATTTTAAACACTTCTTGAATTTCTAATACATAGCAAGTTTTTGATAATGAGCATTATTTTAATTAAATTCAAATCACAGTTGTATGTATTGTTATCCATAGAATATTGATGAAGAAATTGAAGTTCAGTGAAGACAAGTAACTCTCCCTAAGACAAGCAGCTAGAACATGACAGTGCTGGAATGTCAAAGCCTGTTATTTTTCTACCATACTATGTTTTCCCTTTGAAAAGGTCAATGCCATGATTAAAATGGGACTTGGAACATATTTGTTGATTTTATTTATGGCCCTCATGCTCATGATCATAGTTGGGAATTAGTGGGTACTACTTGTGGGTGGAAAAAACTGAGAATTCTAAATTAGAGTTGCTCAATTTTCTCCAACTTCCAAATTCTTATAGATTATGATTAAATTATACCTTCCAGGGAGCTCATATCTGTGGTCAATCTATTGGAAAATAAGAGTCCAGAAATATTTATATTTGATACTTCAGAGATCCATAGAAACTTTTGCTCAATTTTATAGTTATGCAAGGTATAGTTTACCCACATGCTAAAGATAGGAAGAGGGCTTTCCTTTTTAGCACTGTGCATATTGTCACACTAATCTCTGCAAAGAGTTATCTGAGTATGTAGCAAACAGAGCCCAATGGAAAGAGAAAATACCATTATTCATAACAATCATGCAGTGTTGATTAAATAGAAAACATTAGAAACATAGTGAATGTCAACAAGAATATCAAAGATAGAATCCCTGTGATGACAAAAAGATAAACAGATATTATGATTATTTTGCAGGTTATTATAATAACATTAGCAAAAGTCAAATTAGGCACAATGATTAGTAGGTGGTTATGCAATGTTTATATTGAAACTTTCCTCTGATGATAAAAAAGCACAAGATAGAGTAAACCCTCTAAGGGAAACATTTTCAATGAACATTAATGCACTTTATCAGATAGATTACAAATAATAGTCATGACGCTGAGTGTTGCAATAAACAGTAACCCCAAGGACATTTAACTTGACAGCCTTTCAAAGAAGTTCAACCAATATTTTCACTCTATTTCACAATGCATAGCAATTTTGAACACTAGCCATTTGCACCAGTCACAATTTATTGTCTTCTGAAGTGTTAATACCTTGACACATTTTTAAAGGACAGTTTCTAGACACCTTGATGCTCTAATCTCATGACTCCAAAAATAAGCGTTATAAATGGACCCCTTCCCCACCTCACAGAAAAGCACTAGTTTGAAGCAAGAGAATGGAGTGTTCACTAACTCTTTTTCCACCTACCTGCCATCTACCACAGTCACTGTCCTTGTGGTACCAGTTGCTGTTCCTTTACCAGTTTTGGGAGCCAAACAGGGGGAGGAGTCAGAGAAGATCAAGTCAGGAAAGAAGCCCTAAAGAGTTCTTAAACCATCTTGTCCTGCCTCTGTGGTGGATGCTCCTAGTATAGTTAGATCTTATTTATCAATGACCTCGTCATCCCTCAGACTGCAAAGTAATATGAAAGTAATTAACTACAGTTATCTCCAACTTTGGTACCCTCATTTTAAGCAAAGAATCTTTTTAAAAGATGAGACGACTGCAAAAGTGAAGGAAATCATGGGCTGCCAATATTTAATGGACAAAAGAGATTTGGAGTTAAACAGTAATTTTAGCAATATAAAATCTATGCATATTTGAACTCCTTTAATATTTCCAGATGAATTTATTATTATTGCTATCATTATTACCAGTTTCTCAACACTGTGTTCTTAAAGTCCAATTCCTCCTGCCCCATTACTTCCTTCTCTTCCCTTATTAATATTAAAACGCAGTTGTTTGGAGTGGGCTGGGGTGGGGGAAGGCGATACAAAAGCTAAGACACAAAGTAGCTAAGAAGGATGAATGTTTAAGTCTGTTTCTCACAATGGGGTCAGGTAGCACAGTGGGAAAGAGTAAAGTAACTTATGCATAGAATCAAACCCACTGGAGTTCTAATTCTGGTTCCAATGTGGCTGCCTGAGTAATCTTGGGCAAAACAATTAGTCTTTTTGAGCTTCAGTTATCACATCTGTAAAATGAGAATAACAATTCCTACTTAATACTGTTGTGAAAACTCGATTTAAGAGACGTAAAACAAATGTTAGCACTCTGAACATACAGGATGTGCCCACATGCTCTTTCTGTCTCAGTTTACCTAGGAGGCATACAACGGACACAGGTAAACACCACCAGAAAATCTGGGGAGTGGCTTTTCTTCTTTCTCCTGAAGCAGTTTTGTTTATATAAACCCAACATCTCATAAGTTGCATTTTTTTTCTCCTCTACTCACCTCGAACTGAATCATCTACAATAAAACCAGTTATTTGTGGTTCATTGTCATACTCTTCTGAATAGTCATAGTCGGTTCCTGAGGACAGTTCGCTACCAGAAGGCACTTCACTCACAGGGGAAATCTCACTTCCTGAGGACATCTCACTTCTTGAAATAACCTCAAATCCATCAGCACCGTGGTCCCCAGAAAATGGTTCCCCGTTCTCAGAGTAGGTGTCGTTTAAGTCCAATCCAGCAGCATAATGGCCTGCAGGGGAAGGAACAAAAGAAGAAAACGTAATGTAGAATGCCTTTCTCTTCAGTCAGCTGTGTTAGACAGAAATGTTTATCTTTTGATATCAAGGCAGTTATTGCACATGTGCAATTGTTGGTGACTGAGTCATCTAGGAAAGAAACTTCACATTTTGCCAACAAGCAAATTCAGCTGCCCCAATCACAGAGTTTCTTTCATTAAGGTTTTCTTTTCCACTGATAGTTCACATTAGCTTTCACATTAAAAACATACTGCCACATTGGCAAATTAATCTAATATAACTACTTAATAGGTAATGTCTAAATATCCCCATCACTTCACATTCGAGATGCATTTGAGTGTGTTGGAATTTCCATCCTGTTCCATTTTAATAGGCAAACTTAAACAGGTGCTCACTCACATTTTTAAAAGATTAAGCATATGATATGTAAAAAATAATATAAATAGCAGTTGATAGGAACGATTATTGTCATTTTAAATTATCATGATCATCATTATTATTACTAGAGAAGAAACTGAGTACTAGGTAAGCATTTGGGCTCAGAGTTTCAAGCCACTGCATTATCTTGCTTTTTCTTTTAGGTCTCAATAAAACAGCATAAAATAAAACAGTGGTGCTTTGAACCTCTCCCTGGGGCACTGTGAGTCCCTCTAGGAAAGTAAAAATAAAATCACTAGACAGAGGAGATGGAGGATGCAGACAGGAAGCAGCCAACACTCCTGGGTCCAGGAATTCGCTCCTCTTAAGGTCACTTCGCGTCCCTGAGCCACAGTCTTCCAATCTGTATAATGAAGAGTGGGGTAAAATGTTCCCCACGACCTCCTTCAGCTGAACTCCAGTAAAAGTGCAGGGACTCTCTCCTGCACCCTGGCCTGGTTATCTGAGACATCGCGCGCTCCTCTCTTTCCCCACGGAGGGACCTTGGGGAGGGAGCTGCTTAACAAAGCTGCTGTGTTCAAGCGCCCAGGGTCACTTTTTGGAGAAGCCGCAGAAACCCTCGACGGGAGACAACGCTGCCCGCCCTGAGAGAAGCGCCCGACGGATCGGAGCCGGCGGGTCCTCACCTGAGCCGAGGAGCAGCAGCGACAGCACCACCGGCGCTGGCGGCAGCCGCGGGGCTCTCATGGGTTCCCGGGGCAGCGGCGTCGTGGTCTCCGGGGCAACTCGGCGGGCGGGGGGAGGGGGGAGAGGGAGGGCAGCGAGGGGACTCGGAGCGAGCGGCGGCTCCGATGGGTTCGGGCTGGGGGGATGCGGGGTCGGGGCTCGCCTGGGACCTCTCGGCGGCGACCGGGGCGCGGCACCCAGGTGAGCGAGCATCCCGCGGGCGCACCTGCGGCTTTATAGGCGCGGGCGGGGCGGGAGCGCAGCCCTGACGTCACGGCCGTGGGTGGGGCGGGCGGCCGCCCCGGAGGGTACGGCCCGAAAACCACGCGCGGGTGGCAGGCACCCCGCCTCCCTCGTGCGTAGAGAGAGACGCCAGGAGGAAGTGGGGATTAAACCCTAACCGCAAAGAGAGGGAGGGGAAAAAATTCCCAGGGCCTGGGAGCTGGTGCCGGACAGCGAAAAGTTCCAACTTTCAGACTCTAACAAACCTCTTCCTAAGCTTTGGTTGATCTTCACGCCGCAATAGGCAGGGATTAAATAGACAAGTTCCGTTAAGGCCAAGGGTGGCTTAGCAATGATAGTCTGATGTGTTTTTTTTATTTTTAGAAAAAGGGTCTTGCTCTGTCGTCCTGGCTTACTGCAGCCTCCACCTCCCAAGCTCAGGAGATCCTTCCACTTCGACCTTCTGAGTAGTTGAGATGCCTGTCATGAGCCATCACGACAGTCTAATTTTTTTTTTTTTTGAGAGGTTTCTAGGTCTTTTCTCTACTGACCTCAAGCTATCCTCCCGCTTTGGCTTCCCAAAGTGCTGGGATAACTGCCAGGAGCCACTGTGCCCCCACCGACTGATGTCTTTAGCAAAAATAAACGAAGTTCATTAAAAGACAAGAGAGGCCTCCTGGTAAGGAATTGCGCCATGAATAATGGGCCTCCGTCTCAATCTCAAGGACCCTTTCTCACCCACTGTGAGGTGGCCAGAATTTCAAACCACCTCCCTCAGTTTCATTATGTGGTCCAGGGCCCTCATCAAAATTGCTGCTTATTGACCACTAACTATTGCCAATCTATGTACTTACATTTTTACCCATGCTATCCTGCTCAGTAACCTTGCTGGATAGGTATCATTTCTCTCATTTCACAGGAATAAAGGGCAACTTTAAAAAGCAAAGAGAAGAAATGTACACAGCTGGTAATAGCAGAAGTCAAATGAATTTGAATTATTCATCTGATCCTGTAATCTACTTCCTTCCACTCTGATTTTCTAAAATCGAATTAAAGTGACCTTTAAAAAGAGGATTTCTGGGAAGAACAATATGTAGCCTAAGGGAATAACCTCTACTGCCGCATACTGACATTTGGGTAAAGGGTAGTGACTAACCCCGTGCCTCTCAAATCCCAAGATAAAGGGTCTGCTTTGAAGGCTCTTATAGAACCTAGGAGGACGTTTAATCATGACAAGTGGATAAAATGAAGATGAGGGAGGGAGTTGCTTAATTTGATGAACTTGGTGGTAATGACAATTCTACCATTGGATTTTTCTCGACTTAAGGAAAAGAAAAAAGCATTGCTCTGTTTTTTCGACCTGGAGATGTGTATCTCTTCCCTGATTTTTCCAGTAAAACAGCCTTTTTGGAATGTGGGTCACAATGCATCTGTCCTAACTCTGGGAATGTTTGAGTTTACTTAGTTTTTGATGGTGTATCACAGCAAGTAGTCTAAATAATATCATGCATTTGATAGCATAAAATTGTCATGAACGGTGCCTGCTATTGCACATGTGTTGGGAACATATTTTGTGTAAGCCCCATTTTACGTTTTATAAAGGGGGGCAGTAAAGAGGGAGATGAAATGACCAGCTCCTGGTGTGCCAGGAATGCGGCAGTGTAGGCCAGATACACAGAAAAGTAATTGTAATAGAGCAGACCGTAAGATGGGTTCAGAGTGCCATGGGAAACAAGGGCACAGTATAATGTTGCCTGTTTATGTCTTGGAAAGCTCGGTGGGAGGACGGCGAAGCCCCTCCAAGGCCTTTCCAGTAGGAAGCTTGATGAAAAAAAAGACCTGAGGATGAAGTGACTGACTGTGGGAAATAGGGCTAGAAAGGTATCACTGCCCTTTCCAAAGTGAAGTAAGGGCCTCCAATATCATCTTTTTTGGTGGATGAGACAGTTGTGATTCAGAGAAATGGAGAGACTTGCCCACAGATTTCAAAAGATTCTGGTGGAGATTTTGCTTGGAGCTTAGGCAATTGGCCTACACTACTGCACCTTTCTGCTCTCATAGATTTTATTTTTGGTCCACTCCTGTCTTCCTGTTTTCTTCCTTTTCCTTTCATTTTTTCATTAACAAAACTTTTATATGTGCTTATGGTGTGCAGCATGATGTTTTGATATATGTAAGCACTGTGGTGAAATCAAGCAACTTAACCTAGTTTTACCTTTCATTTTCTTACTCTTTCTTCTTATGGAGGTGAAAGCAAGTTGTGCATGTCTGTCATCAGAAAGGAAAGTGGGCTCTTTACACTGAAAATTGCTTAGTTTTTTTTTCAATTGGAAATTTAGAAGGTGATTATTTACATCGATGTGGCACAGAAGCTTAATCATGAGGGCAACATAACTTAGTGTTTAGTATAAGCTTTAGATTCAGACCAATCTGGGTTTTCCTATACAAATTCCACCATAGGCCACATTACTTAATATTTGAAAGATTCAGATTCCTCATTTGAAAACATGAATAAAGATACCTACCTGATCTTAAGCAGATCAAATGAAATAATGTACATAAACAAGTAACACAAATCCTAGCATACAGCAAGTGCTCAATAACTTATAACTAACATGATTAGCCTTGACATTAGGATAGTTACACTGTATTAATCATACTGAAGAACTAAGTGACTTATAAACGGAGCTACTCACAAAGCAAATGAAACAATCTCCTTCAGTATTTTCAAGCCATGAACTCTGTACTAATTTACATTAAGACTAACCATTCTGGGCATTTTATGATGCATCATAGAGTTGCATGATGTGTCAACACAAATGCGTCAAAATACAGCACCCATTGGTGTGTCATGGAATTCCGGAATATCTACATGAGTCGAAAACGAACCCCATGTAAATGTGGGATCCTTTACATTCAACATTCTGCATGCTCGAGTGAGACAAGGAGAAACAATTTCAAGAAATTAAAGTAGCAACCTTTCTTTATCCTAACAAATTGATGGTTCCCCCCCCACATATAAGGTTAAGGGCAGCTCCAAGGGCAAATGCTTCTAACCAACCGCTCATTTTGGTCCCTACTATATGAATCCTGGTAATATTTCATATGTATAGTGAAATAATTTCACTTTGACTCTGCTGAAGGTGTTCTGTAGAACCAAAAGCATAATTATGTGTTTGTTCATGTGATTGATATTGCATTTTTATAGATAGTTGTAGGCTCATTTTTATGAGTCAACACACAAGCCACAGACTACAAGTAGGAAACTCTTCAATGTACAAGGAGAGAACCCTCCCAAAATGATATTTATTTATTAAAAATTGTGTATCACATGTTTAAACTTCAGTCACATTCAAAGTATTCTCCATTTGATGCAATACACCTGTCAAGATGCCTTTTCCACTGCTCAAAACAATTTTGAACTTGTTAATTTTGATGTCTTTTAGTGCTTCTGCCATTTTTTATTTCTCCTCCTCCACACTGGCAAAATGTTTCCCTTTGAGGACTTTTTTTTTTCATCTAGGAAAACAAAAAGAAAAAAATTGCTTGGGGTGAGACCGGGTGAATAGGGAGGGCGGGCCACAGGGGTCATGCCATTTTTGGTCAAAACTACCGAACGCTCATCGCAGTGTGGGCAGGTGCATTGTGATGGTAGAAGAACCAGTCACCTGTTTGCCACAATTTGGGACATTTCTTCGGCAAATTGTGGCACAAACATCTCAAAACGTCCAAATAAAAACTTTGGTAGACTGTTTGATCCGGAGGAACAAATTCTGAGTGTACTATGTGGTCCACCCTGCAAAAAGATAATTCTGGCTTTTTGGGGGTCCCCATTCATATAAGTAACATCTTCTATATCGTTAATAAATACATTAACTCCATTTGCATTTCTATAATTTTCTACTTTTTACCTTAGAATTTATTCATGCTAACAAATATATCAATTCTAGTATCTTCAAAAAGAGGCTTTGACTAAACTTGGCTTTAGGTACCTCGACATACTAGTAAAATCAAATAACAGTTGACCCTTGAACACACAGTGTTTAGGAGCACATACTTCCCATGTAAAAGTCCACATGTAACTTTTGACTTCCTTAAAACTTAGCTACTAATAGCCTATTGATGACCAGAAGCCTTGCCAATAACATAAACAGTTGATTAACACTTATTTTGTATGTTAGATGTATTATATACTATATTCTTACAATAAGCTAGAAAAGAGAAAAGTGTTGTTAAGAAAATCATAAGGAAGACAAAACAAATTCGCTCTTCCTTAAGTGAAAATTGATCATCATGAAAGTTTTCATCCTCATTGTCTCCAAGTTGAGTAGGATGAGGAGGAGGAGGAAGAGAAGGAGTTAATATTGCTATCTCAGAAGTGGCAAGGAGGAAGAGTGGCAGGGAAGGCAGGACATCTTTTTTTTTTTTTTTTTGAGTTGGAGTCTCACTTGGTCGCCCAGTCTGGAGTGCAGTGGCCGCTCCCGGCCACCGCAGCCTCGACCTGCTGGGCTCCGGCGATCCTTCCACCTCAGCCTTCCAAGTAGCCGGAATTACAGGCGCGCGCTACCACGCCCGGCTGATTTTTTTGATTTATTGTAGAGATGAGGTCTCGCTGCCCAGGCGGGTCTCGAACCCGTGGGCTCAGGCAATCCACTCACTTCAGCCTCCCAAAGGCGCGAGATTACAGGCTGAGCCACTGAGCCCAGCTGCAGGAGATCTTTTTAGGCTATAAAATTTGCAAGATTTTCCAATTTTGCAAATCTCCAAAAGATTTTCCAATGCATTTATTGAAAAAAATCCATGCATCAGTGGACCCACACAATTCAAACCCGTGTTTTTCAGGGGTCCACTGTGCTTGCCTTTTATGGCCTTAACATCTGGCTTTTGCAGAGCAAAGACTGGCAGATGGAGCTGTGGGCACTGGATGATTATACTCAATAGGAACTAAGTAAATGGATTATACAACAGACTACATTTGCACAAAAAAGCGAATCTTCTAGGTAGTTAATTTACTCTTCAATCATATTTTGAGAACTAGGCGTTATTTGTTATTCGGGGCACTGGGGATAAAGTCTTGAATAAGCCATAATGTCCTTGTGCTAAGGACCTTACATTCCATTAAGGGGAAAAAGATAAGAAACAGGAAAACAATACACAAAATAATTTTAGATAGAAAGGAAATAAAATATGAAATGGTGGAGGAAGATGATGCAAAGAAGTGTAAGACGGACTCTATACTTAAATAATGCAGTTTCTTTCTAAAGAAAATGATGACAAGATAAAGAGGAGAGAATATCCTATTGAACCCTAATAAGTGTGAAAGATCAGAGGTATAGAGATAGGCATGACCAGGAAGCCTAAGGGATGCTGAGCAGGTATAGGCCCTGAATTGGACCTCAAAAATGTGAAAGATTTTAGGACATTGTAGAATAATTCATTGCACTCATCGTTTCTTATACACCCCTCTAAGCACTGCTAGACAAAAGCATTCTTAGCTTGTAAAGGAATGAGCTGATCAGAATCACCTGAGAACTGTTTGAAAATATACATTTCATTCTCTTCTCTTGACATTATAGGTTTGAGGGTGGGTCTAGGCTCTGTGGAAAACAGTGTAGTGATTCCTAAAATATCTAAAAATCGACCTCCTCACGATCCCCCTACTGGAAATATACCCGGGAGAACTCAAATCGCTCTCTGAAAAAAATACCTGCTCACACATGTTTATTGCAGCATTATTTACAATAGCAAAAACAGAACCAACTGTTTTGCCCATCAAAAGAGGACTGGATTAAAAAAAATGTGGCACATATACAAAATGGAATATTACGCAGCCATAAAGAAAGACAAAATTATGAACTTCGTAACAACTTGGATGGACTTAGACTCTATAATACTGAGTGATCTATCACCGAGATAAAGAACCGAGTATCACATATTCTCACTCATATACGGACCTTGAACAACTATTGTAATACTATAAGAAAGGGATTGGCAGTAGTTGGTAACTGCCGGGGGAGGGGAAGGACACCTCATCAGCAAGGGTACCCGCATGATGAACATTTGTACACCTCACCCTGAATTGTACCCCACATACTTAAAATTTAAAAATTTTTAAAAAAACAAAAGAAAATGAAAATTCTGATGTACACTGCTGATTAAAAATTGCTCCATTTAGGGGAAACATGGTAGAAAAAAAATAAAATTCCTACATTCAGTGAGATTATACACTGGTGGGGCTTCACATATATGGAAGTTTTGTTGGAAATTTAAGGATAGAGAAATTAATTTCAACAGAATGCCTACATTGGCTGAGGTACATAGGCTCAAAGTGTGATGAAGACATGTATTTTAACTCTAAGAAATTCATGTTACAAGGATAGTAAATTACTATCCTTTAAATAGAGAACTACTCTAGTGTACTAAAACGTATTTGAATGTATGAAAACCGCACATAATTCTTCAGAAACTCATCTGTCATACAAATGCTATTATATCTATAGTAAGTTATTATGAATCTTCACTAATTTCTTTCTGAACAGATAAAGTAGGTATCTGCAACTATTACACACTGAATTTGGAGGCATTCAAATTTTCATATGTTATTAATTCTTCATGATTTATAATTTCAGGATGAAATTTTGCATTTTATCATTTCAGAAAAATAATTCATTACAGCCAAGTGATCAAAGTAATCAGAGTCCAATGACAGGTTTTTATGAACTGTCAATTACATTCATTAAATATTTATATCCTTGATTTGTTTATTTCCATAAAATTCAATATGTACTTAAAATGCATTTTTCCACTCTTTTTATTTTCTTACACTTTATTTTGCATTTGATCCCTTATTGCACACTTGAATATTATGTGATAACCAGTTTTTTATAGTTGCCAAACTCTTCTATTGATTCTCTTGTTATGTAAAAATTATTTTAAAATTGTCAACAGTTGCATCCCTTATAGGTTTGCATCATAAGTGATCAATATTTAATGCATTTCTGTTATGAGTTTAAGTTATCTCTCCAAACTTTCATGCATTTTTAGTAAAGCTAAGTGATTATATATAGATTTTGCGGTATCTTCCCATGAATATAATAGGCTTGTGTTTCAGAGTTAATGAGAATAGCAGTTCTGTAATATCACAAAGGAAAAAAAATGACTAATTTGTTGCATAGACCACTCCTATACAGTCTGTCCTAGGCAGAAACAGGTTAAGCAGCAAAAGAATTGGTCTTTGCGTGTCCATACTTCCCAAAGTTCCGGAAGCATGTGCACTGAAATTACACGGCCAGAATAAGAAAACGTATTTGTTAGTACACAAAATACAGACATTTGTAGAAAAGAGAAGATGTAAATCTAGTTATAAATTTTTGAGGGCAACCCCCTCGGGTCCCCTCCACTGTGGGAGCTTTTCTGCCCTCTCAATAAATCCTGCTTTCTAAAAACAAATAAAAACTTTGGAAACATTCAGTGTGTCCTTTAGTATTTTTCCTGAAATCAATAGTTTTGTCCACTTATGTAGTCCCAAATGATTTTGCCATTTGCAGTAGATGTAATTTCACTCTTAGATTTCTTTCCTTTCACTGGAATTTCTTTCTGAGTTGGAGTCTCACTCCGTTGCCCAGGCTGGAGTGCAGTGACACACTCACGGCCACCCCAACCTTGACCTTCTGGGCTCAGGCGATTCTTCCATCTCAGCCTTCCAAGTTGCTGGAACTACAGGCGTGCACCACCACACCTGCCAAATTTTTTTTATTTATTGTAGAGATGAGGTTTCGCCAAGTTGCTCAGGCTGGTCTCAAACCCCTGGACTCAGGCAATCCTCTCACATCGGTCTCCCAAAGTGCTAGAATTACAGGCTTGAGCCACAGGCCCGACTGGAATTTCAAAAATCATGTTTGGGTCACTTTTCAAGTTATCAAAAATTTCAACAAGATACTTTTAATAAAAAGTTGCTAGAAATGTTGAGATTCTAAGACACTACCTTGTGTGAATTGAAGGAAATATCTGACTTTTCAACAGCACAGATGGCCTGAGTTAATCCTTACACCTGGCAAGGATTTAAATGATGAGAACAAAATTTAAGGATTTTTATAAAAAGAAATTTAACTGTAATTAAATGTTTCCATCTCAAAATGGTATTTAATGGAATTCATACATTTACTGAAATTTAAAAATAGAAACCTTGAGGATATATTTTGCCCAAAATACATCTTTGGAAAAGTTTATGCAGTCTGCACTTGTAAATGATTTTAATTTCTACATAGCTAAGACTACAAAACTTGTAAACATCTGTGTCAAACTTTATGTTGCTAAATCTGCTCGATTCAGAGATATTTAAAGATATGCCTGTGCTAGATTATAAGATATACATTGTTTTTATTTTTCTCACAACAATATTGTAATCCGTACCAAATTATTAGTTTCAATAAGCTTTTCCTATGAAGAATAAATATATCTTTATTTCTGCATTCATATGTTTTTTGGGGAAAGTACACACATATACTCAGGAAGAAAGAAAAAGGCAGCATAAGAGCGAGTCTACATTTTAAAAAATCTGTTCTTTTTAAGAGTAAAACAAGGAAAGAAAGCAAAGTTTATATATATATGTATATTTATTGACACTAAAAAATGTGTGGTACTTGTTAAGTAAAAATAAAAACAAAACTCTTACTAACATATTTACAAGGATTTATGGACATGTATATGAATACATATCTATATATGCATAGAGAAATTCTGAAGGCATATATAAAAATGGTAAATTTTTTGGTTGAGGAATGAACTGCTTCTGTGTCTGTCCTAAAATATGTGCAAACACCAAGTATTACTTCTAGGTTTTAGGTTAAAAATCTCAAACTATGCAAGAAAACTTTCTCTCAAGTAAACTGACTTGGTATAATTTCTGCAACTGACTACATCAGTTTTTTCAGTAAGAACGTCAGTTTTAAAAGAATGTGTCTTCTTAGATCACCTGCTATCACTGCCATTTCTTCCACTTGTACATTTGTCCCATATCTGTGTCAACCTTTGCTGTATGTTGCTGTGAGGAAGAAGAGGGAAGTGGTCGAGGTTGTACGGTCTGAGTCTGAGGCCACTGGATTTTAGCACAGTTCTTTCCCAGGCAGCCAGAGCAAAGTACTTAAAAACTTTGTGACTGCAGCTTCTCATCTCTGAAAAAGAAGATGATGATAATTACTGTACTGAAATCATAGGGTTTTTGTGAGGTTCAAATGCAATTTTACATGCAAAACACTTGGAATAGTATCTGACCTTTCATAATCTCTCAACTTAGCTTAGGTATTTTTATTATTATTAATGATGGGATCAATAAATAAAGTACTAGGGATTCCAATGACACATTTTCTAATGCATACTTGTAGAATGAGGTTTTTAAAAAGCAAATACTATTATAACTGGTTTCATAACTTGAGAACCTCAGCTTACTGTGACAGATAAGCCTGGTTAAGAATTCAAAGTGTTTTTAGAATGATGAGGGCAATAAGAGTGAGCCCTGTTATTAAGGCCCTGTTTCAAATGCTTGCACTGCGAACCCTAGACATGAGACATTTCCAGAGAATGGCCTGGTTTCAAACATCTAAAATCTATGCAAAAGGATCCTTTTCTCACCTTGCTTTTTTTAGTTATGTAATATTTTCCTACTGGGTGATGTTATACCAGCATTTTCTACAGAATCAAGCCAATTCTGCTGTAAATACATTGTTAGAGAAATTTCTTTTTCACCATAAATTAACTCAATTGACATGAAAGTAAAAAGAAAAATGAGTTTTTAGATACTAATTACCATATTAAGTATGTCATGAGATCTAGTAAGTATCCGTTTTCATTTTTCCTTAGTAATAGAACCTTGATTTTATGAAGACTGGCAATGTATCTAGCTAAAGTATAACATTCTCCAGGGTTCTTTGAAGATAATAGTGGTCATGTCACTAAATTCTGTTAGTTAGGTTTGGTGAGCTGAAAGCAAAAGTGATTTGTGGAATTTCCTGGAAGGTTTCTTGAGGGGAGCTGGCAAAACTGGGAGGCACACTCCTCTATCCTTCTCCCTTCACTCCCTCCCAGCTTCCTGGAAAATGGACACTAGGCTGGATCTCCAAGAGTCATACTTGACCATGAACCAACCTTGAATCTGGAAGGCATGTGCTAAGATAGTGAAAAAGAAACACAGGTATAGCCTGAATTCCTAATTTGGAGCTCCCATACTAACCCTGTAACTAAGAGAGAAAAATCTTTTATTTTGTTTAAGCCACTCTTACTTTAGGTTTTCTAATATATACAGCTGAACCCAATATCAATGATTTGGTAATCAATAAATTCTGTGTTGTATTCACTGTGGCATTCTCTTCCATGTCAATATCCTCCAGTCAAAGATCATCAGGAGCAAAGCTGAACTAGTTGTAGCAAGAGAGAACATACACCATGGGGAACAGTGGATGTTTTTTAACAGTGTGCTAGAAAGGACACATACAATTTGAGTTTTTTTAGGCGACTTTGGGGAGAGTTCAAGGAAGTGGGGCTTTGCTACAAATTGGATGTTGTCAGAAAGCGTAATCCTATGACTGGGTATCTTAATAAATTTTCTGTAGAAGGAGAGAGACTAACCTGTAATTATTAAAGAATCAACAGTCACCCATGTAAGACAGGACAGGAAGATGTTTGTTCATGGTTGTGGCTTGAACAAGGTTCATGTTTTGTTTATGTTCAGACATGATTACGAAATGGTCTTGCTTTTGCCTTAATACATCATAGCCGCAGAATGACCTTGTTTGATGTTAACATTCTATGAAATTGTTTATGTTCAACAGAAGAACATCAAGGCCTAGGTGATAGTACCAGATTGACTCATGGCTGTTAGGGGCTGCCTTTTTTTTTTTTTAAACTTGGGGTCTCATTCTGTCACCTAGGCTGGAGTGCAGTGGCATAATCACAGCCCACCACAACCTCGGCTTCCTGGTCTCAAGAGATCCTTCTTCCTCAGCTTCCTGAGTAGTTGGGACTCCAGGCTTGCACTACCATACCCAGCTAATTTTTTAAAATATTTTTGTAGAACCGAGGTCTCATTATGTCACCGAGGCTTGTCTTGAACTCCTGGGCTTAAGCAATCCTCCGATTTAGGCCTCGCAAAGCGCTGGGATTACAGGCTTGAGCCACCACACCCGACCTGCCTTTTTCTTTGTCTCCTTCAACAGTGACTGGTACATGGTAGGGGCTCAGTTAATATTATTTGGATGAATTGAGTAAAATAACTAGTGTTTTAGTAAATAAACCAAGAACATGAGTTAACATCTCTATTTCATAATTGCCAGAGTAACATCTCAATGAATTTGTATCATTTTTAAAAACAAATGATGTTTTTAATTTTTAAAAAAATCATGTAGTGTTAGGGTAATGTGATTACCAAAGCTAAGTGAAAGGGATATTTGAAAATCTACTGAGAGTGAGTATTGACTACATCCAACATGGGCAACTTATAAGAATGGAAGCAGTGATATACTTTATCTGTTCATCATCCTTAATTCCTAGCACAATTTTATTATACTTTGAATGTTACCAGTAAATAATATTATTTAATCATTATACGTGTGTTCTAAGATGGAAACATAAATCCATTAAGTATTTTCTATACTTAAAAAAAATCATAATGTACTATTAATTCTGAAAATCTTCACTTGGGATTATATTTCCATTGCAATAAGAGGTGTTTCTTACTGGAAAGAGTTCTATACATTGTAAATATTATTATATAATTTAGATAAGATTCATTGAGAGTTTATACTCTAAGCACTTTATAGATTTCACTGCATATGATCCTCATAAAACCCTGTAAGATAAGTATTATCATTCTCCATGTAACAAATGAAAAAATTAAGAGTTCAAATAAATTGCTGGAGTTCACACATTTACTCAAGAGACGTAGGATCCAAACCCAGGTGTCTTTTCCTCAAAGCCAATGCATTTAATCACTGTTATATAATGGCTAGCATGGCCCTATGCATACATGAGGTGCTCAAAATTTTTTAAATGAAAATTAATTGCTTGATCAACTGAAATACTAACACCATAGGCAAAAGAACCTAGAAATAAACAGAACAGCTCCTACAGCTGAACAGATATGTGAAATAACTCTAACAAACAAAATTGCTCCTAATCCTGTGAGACATATACTGTTTTAATAAAACATAAGGACAAATATGCCCATCAGAAGGGAGACTTAGGAAGACTAAGGTTGGCTCTGTCCATCTGAACACATTTTTAAGAAGGGCCGTCTCTGCCATCTTTGTAGTTGGTAGTTCATTAAGGAAGAGATGGAAAAATTAGCTGGGCGTGGTAGCACGCGCCTGTAGTTCCAGCTACTTGGAAGACTGAGGCAGTAGCTCAGAATGACAATTATCAATAACTCAAAAAATAACAGTTGTTGGAGAGGGTGTGGCGAAAAGGGAACACTTCTACACTGTTGGTGGGAGTGTAAACTAGTGCAACCTCTGTGGAAAGCAGTGTGGCAATTCCTAAAAGCTCTAAACATCAACCTCCCATATGACCCTGCAATCCCCCTACTGGGAATATACCCTGAAGATCTCAAATCACTCTATAAAAAAGACACCTGCACACGAATGTTTATCGCAGCATTGTTCACAATAGCAAGAACCTGAAACCAACCATGCTGTCCATCAAAAGAGGACTGGATTTAAAAAATGTGGTACAAATATACGATGGAATACTATGCAGCCATAAAAAAGATCAAAATCATGAATTTCACAGCAACCTGGATGGAACTAGAGTCTATAATACTGAGTGACTTCTCACAGAAACAAAGATCTGAGTATCACATGTTCTCACTCATATAGTGGACCTTGATCATCCAACGCATTACCATAAGAAAATGACTGACAGTGGTGGGAAACTATGGGGGGGTGGAATGGGACTAATGGTAGTAAACATCTGTCTGGGGATGGGGAGACACCTGTTATTAACAAGGGGGCCTGAAAGAAGCATATTTGTATACCTAACCCTTAACTGCACCCCACAATATCATAAAAAAATTGATTTAAAAAAAAAAGGAAGAGATGGTTTTATCCATGTCACTCAGTCTAATGCCATCACAACTTTCTGGTTAGATTTGTCTTCTCTGGGTATCCACAGATAGTGCAGACAAGATGAATTCCTGTGGCCAGTCACTTTATCAGTCATAATTCTCACTACAAATTTCCAAATTGGCCTTCTGAATTTCTACCTTACTCTGGGCAAGTTTGGTTAGACCACCTCTGAAAGTCAACTTTACTCTTCAAGAAAGACCATGGCAGAGTTTTGAGCCTACGGGTCATTCATCAAATATTGATTCAGTATCTGTTACACCCCAGGCACTTTGATTGGCCCTAGGGATACAAGAATAAAGCAATTATTTCAAACAGTTTGTAGTGAGGGGATAGATATAGATGTGAAGTAGGAAATTACAATGCATTAAGTGGCATGATACTAAGGAAATGGCATGGCACACTGTGGGTATTTAGCCTAGACTTGAGAGATTCAGCAAGGCTTCCTGGGGGGGGGAGCCATTTGGAAAGGGTGAGTTGGACTAGTTAGATGAGGACTAGGTGATCTTGTATATAAGTTTATTAAGGGGCATAGGGGTGACAGAGGACTAGTGTTCCAGGCCAAGGAACAGCATTTGCAAAGGTCTGCATCTAATTAGGAACCCAGGGAAGCTGCTGTTAGAGCTCTGTCTATATGCTGACTGGGCCACTATCCGCAGCCTTATACAGTTACGATGACATGGAGCTAACTCTTAAGACATATCTGATGTCTCATCTTTAAAACAACAAATACTCTTCTTCTGTGACTTCTTTTCTTTGTTACAAGCTACATAAACAGACAGTAGACCAAAGCCCAGGCAGTCAGTGGTGCTCCACTGGACTGGGGCTCTGACATCATCTTGCTTTGTTTCCTCATGTTTTGGGAAAGACTGTTACCTACCGAGAATGGTTGCTGTGGAAGTTCTATTAAACATGAGTCACTGTGAAGACCTTCCCATGTAGCACCCTTCATACGTTCAAGAGTTCTCAAAATATGTACTCTTAGCAAATTACGCACAATTCAGGGATTTGAAGACTGCTGCCAGAAACTTGTCTTGTTAGTCTTTGGAAATCCAGACAAAGAATCAAGAAATGATTTTCCCAGTTAAGCTGAAGAGAATATTCTTAAGGATTTCAACATGAAAAGGATACATTTTAGTATAGAATAAAAAGGCTATCTCAGACTGTCCAGCATATTGACAGGAGATCTTGCATCTGAAACTTCGGTGTATCACCTAATGTGTGTCTGCTTTGCACTCAACCCAGGAATGCTAGTGGTGGGGAGGATAATGAGGGTGTGATTGAAAGGAAAGACTCTGACATCTCCTAAACCATTGAGTGCTGCCTGTAGCAACTATGTATTATTTTTCTTAGAACATTTTTCTTTCAATATCTTATAGTCTCAAGATACCTAAAGTATATTTTGGGAAAAAAAAATTCCAATCGATTTATTTTTTAAAATAGCTGTCATAAATTTAAAACAAAAAAAAATAAAAGCTCTTGTAGAAGTGAACCTCCGTAAATTCTTTCTGGGATGCTAATAAATAAAAATAAATGACCAAACCGTAAAAGTAAAACCAGGTTGTTTTATTCATTGTATTGTTAAATTTTCAAAGTAATTTTTGGACATGATTAAATCAAAAGAAATGAGTAAAAAATGTGCATTAAATGATTCCTAAAGGTCCCCTGCCTCTGTTACCATTTCCATAGTGCCATTTTCTAGATGTAACCATTGTTACCTATTTGTTTTTTGTTCTTCTGGTAATTAGTATTATAGCTATGTAAGGCTGTGGTACACTATTCTTACTTATCAATTTTAGACATTATTCAGTTCCCCCATGGAAAAAAGTAATGTAGTACCTGACACTATCTCCCAATTTTATTCAGTTTTGTGTAAGTTATAATTTTATTTTTCTTTATTCGGTTGGCTTTATGACTTAAAACAATGTATTTACAATACTTTTTTGATTATTGGTTTTGCATAAGAATATTGATGCCTCCTAATAAAAATAGAACTGAGTGCTTTTTATTCTTTATTTTTTCACTTCCTCACTTTTCATTCCCTATTCTTGTTCCAATGGTTATTTCATTACATTAATATTACCCTATTTTATAACTTTGATACTCTATTCTGTTTCTATAATTATAATTTTTTTACATAGATTTAAAAAAAATTTTAAAACTCACAACATTAGAGAACCAAGAAAATATTGTACCTCTAGAGAAAGAGATGTCATTTTAATTTTGCTCTTCAAAGAAGAATCTTCCAAGCATGTCTATCAGTGTATATCAGAATAGCCTTCTATCTAGTTTCCTTCTCTTCTTTTAGGTCATATTTGACTGGAACTATTTCTTTTTTGGGGGGAAGGGGAGTGGAGGTTAGGATGCCACTCTGTTGCCCAGGCAAGAGTGCAGTGGCAGATCACAGCTCACTGCAGCCTGAACCTCATGGGCTCAGGTGAGACTTCTGCCTCAGCCTTCCAAGTAGCTGGGACTACAGGTACATGCCAGCACACCTTACTAATTTTTATTTTTCTGTAGAGACAAGGCCTTCTTATGTTTCCTAGGCTGGTCTCAAACTCCTGGGTTCAAGCAATCCTCCCACCTCGGCCTCCCAAAATGTTAGGATTACAGGCATGAGTCACCACTCCCACTGTGCTGAGACTGTTTCTTGTATCAGATGTCATTCTCTTTCGTGTTTTCTTTTTAAATTTAGTTTAGCTTTATTTTTTCCATAAAGTATCGCCCTTAAAAACTTTTAAACAAAAGGTGTGTGAACTGTTGAGTTCTTATATATGTCAAAATGGTTTTGTTTTATATCACAAATAAGTGATATTGGCTATGTATCAAATTCCAGTTTCAGATAGACTGTTTTCTTGCCTGTGAATGTTCAGTCTTGCTGCTAAGAAGTCCAGTACCATCAGTATGTCCTCGTAGGACAAGTCCCTTTTACCTTTTTGAAAGCTTTTAAGATTTTCTTGTAAAGCATATCATATTATGCCTTACACATTAATATCATATTAGATATTATTTTTAAAATCTAGGTAGCCGTATTCCGTTCAATACGAATTATTAATACTTTCAAAGGTAATTAAATTTAAGTTTTTGGCTTGCAATTTGAAGTGAAATTATGGTGCAATGACTAAAAAAGCTTAATGATGCATACAGGGAAACGTAGACATGAAAAATTAAAATTTCCTGATGTATATTTAAACAGGAAATGTGTTATGATGCAGTTGTAGATTTTTGTTGACAAATATTCTATACAAACAAAAGCATGTTTATATAAAGTAATTCTTAAAAGGAAGTGTTAAAAAAAAAGAAAGAACACCTGGGTATCTATTTTTCACTTTCAGTATGATTGATCCTTACCTGCATGTTGTCAGGATATTATTTGAGATAAACTCCTAATCAGATGTGAAAAATCTTTGCTCATATGATTATTATTTAAAACACCGGCTATTGCATTTATTGTGTTCTCCTATGTGGTTCTTAATGAATTTCCATCACAAAGTTTTAATTGACTTCAAAAGGAATTCAACATAAGGAGAGACAATGTGGAATACAAAAAGAGTCAGACTTGGCTTTCTATAAACGTGCCATGTCCTAAGTCTGAGTCATAACCATTTTGTTGACTGTTTGCTTTCCCAGTTGTCAGCACTATAGAACTCACACCAACGACTTGGAAGTGAATTACATACTATTTTTAGTTTATTACAACCAGCTCTTGGTAACTTGGGGTATCATTGTGTACTCTGTGAACTAGTTTCTTTTCCCTACTGTGGCCTAAGATGTGCCCTTGTGTTGTCGCATTAGACCCTTTAAAACTAGAACTTTTATCATAGTGTCAAAGTGTGGATAAGGGGAATAAGAAAAGACAATTTTAAGGTTTCAAGTGAGATATTAGGTTAAAAGATTTGACCAGTCTTTGGGTAGACATAGAATTCTGTGACCTACACGGTACCTCTTAACGCTTAAAATTTTTGGTACTGTATTATTAGAGTGGAAACTTCAACTTTTGGCAAAAGTGATGAGAAAGGTGATTACTAATAAAGAGAAAAGATATCTTTATATTTTATAGAGAGGGTCTACATTAGAAGGGTTTGTGCTCTTCATTTTTCCAAAATGTATTTACTTACCAGAAAAAATATAGAACAATGAAATAGATATTAAATACTGTGAGCATTGAGCATTATTGAGTAGGAAATAGAGTCTGTCTTCTGGACTGATACAGTATGAATTTAAATATTATTTTTCCTACTTATTGTGTAGATAACTTTAAGAATTTACTTAACCTTTGGTTATCTCAGTTTATTTGTCTGCAAAATGGTGTCATTAGTGTGATTCAGCAGGTTATTGTGAAGATTATTAAAAAAACTGATGGAAAACACTGTGCTTGGCTAATTGTGAGCACTCTTATGTTATTATTTTTTTTAGATGGTTTTCTTTCTCTTGTTTCCTCCCTCCTCCATGACATTTTATTTCACTACTTTAGAGAACTGTTTGCAGCTTTAATAAAATTAATATACATCTAACTTATGACCCAGTGATCCCACTTCTATGTATTTACCAAAGAGCATGTACAAGTCTACTCATAACAGTCTCATTCATAATTGCCCCAAACTGGAAACAACTCAATCATTCATCAACAGAGGAATAGATAAACAAATTGTGGTATATTTGTTAAGTATAATACTACTCAGTAAAAAAAAAAAAGCAAATGATATATGCAATCATATGACTGAATCTCAAAAGCATTATACTAAGTAAAAGCTTCCAGACACAAAAGTATAAATACTGTATTTTTTAAATTATATGAAGCCCAAGAATGTGTAAAATGAATCCATAATGGCAGAAATCAGAACAGGGCTGCTCTGGGAACATGAGAAAGAAGAAACTGGATGGAAAGGGGACTGGAAAACTTTCTGAGGTGATGAAAATATTTTATATCTGGTTGTGGGTAACAGTTACATGAATGTGTATTATGTATGTTAAAACTTTTCAAACTGAGCATAGAGGTCCAAAGGTAAGACTCAAGGTTACAGGAAAGATACCAGAAGGTCAGAAATGTTGTAAAATGAGCAAGATAAATACGTAGATATTGAAATTCTATAATCATTATATATTAATACATTACATATAATACAATATATGATATTATATACTATAATCAGGAAGGAGTGGAAACAGTACTAGTCAGAGAGGACTGGCTGCAAACATGGCTTGATGTTGAACTAGCATACAGCTGATCAGTAATATTTTAAATTCCCTCCCCCCTACTAGAAACACAACAGGTCCTAGGACCTGGAACATGGATAGAACTGTTATGGAAAATGGATATGGAAACCAAGAGCCAGTCAGCTACATTAGGAGTTGGAGTTTAGATCTCTCTCTTTCTCTCTCTTTCTTTCTCTTCTCTCTCTCTCTCTCTCTCTCTCTCTCTCTCTCTCTCTGTCACACACACACATACACACGCACACACACATGCACACAAACACCCATAGCTTTATGATGGCTTTGCTCAGTTTAAATAATAGACAATCCTGTTCTTCTCTTTATTCTTTGAGAGCTGAGTTAAGGTGAGTAGGGTTGCTCGATCTCTAGTTTTCTACTTAAAACTATGTTTCAACACCCTATTTTCTCTTCCTATCTTATTTTCTCCACACCTCTTGCTGTAACTTCTCCCTTGCCTTACTGAATGAGGCATTCCCTATAAAAATTATAGGTGTAGCAAAAATTGCCACTTTAAAAGTTATTCAGTAAGGGTTGGCAGGAACAAATCAGAGGACATTAATTGTGTGGGAGGAGAATGATTTCTGTGGTAAGAGAGAAAACTAAAATCTAAATTGATGTTGAGCCAAATATTTTGGTACAAGATGTAAATGGAGGGAAGATGGCTCTCTGTTTAATCTCATTTTCTGCAATAGGAGAGGTAGATGTCTATATAAATTGGGTCAAAAAAGAAACACACACACACACACACACACACACACACCACACACACACACACACAGTCACAGGCAGAATCCTGGTGCCCAGAGCCTCAATGTATTTGTTTTCTTTCTTCCGTTCTTACTTCTTTCCCTCCTTCTTCCTTTCCTTGTCTTCCTTCACCTTCTCCTCCCCTCATCATTCACCTCCTCTTCCTTCTTTTTCTTATCTTTCTTTTGCATTGTGTTCACTCATTCATTCATTATTTTAATAAATATATAAATATTTATTGAACATTCACTATGTTCCAGGTAATTTTATAGATGAAGATGGGCTTTAAAGTAGACAGATGAGGTCCCTGTCCTCATTACAATGGGGGACACACATAATAAACAATTAAGTACATAAACAAAGATAAAAATTTCAAATGGTGGTAAGACAGTGAAGAAACTCAACAGAGTTAAAAAGAGAACTGAGGTGATGATGGCTACTGTATGTTGAGAGTTTCAGAGAAGTTCTCTCTGAGCCTGAATGAATGATGAGACAACCACACAAAGATTTAGGAGGTTATATTCAAGGAAAAGGGAATGGCAAGTGAAAAGTCCCTGGGCTGACATTATTTGAGGAATTATTATACTGCCTTGGGAGTCCTCAGGAGCATGTAGTAGGACTAATAATCTTATGAAATAATGTGATCTGTGAAAAAGGTAGTTACAAACATGTCTAGCCACTCTGTCCCAAATGAATAGAATGGACTAAAATCCTTTCAAAATCACGTTGACAATCTGTGGACACCTCACATCCACAAGGAAAGGTAGGCTCCTGTGTCCCCAGAAGAGACTCAGTGTGTTTCTTAATATAGTGAGTTATTTTAAATTTTCTTCTTTGATTCTTTCTAACATTTGAAGAATTATCTAGAGGAATGTAGGGATGGAGAAATTGTGTTCACATGCCTTCCCTTGCATTCACTCCCTCTCCTCCCTCTTCCTTTCTTGCTCTTTCTTGGAGGCAGCTGTGACATCCTACATGGGCAAGGAAATGATGTTCATCTTCTACACCTACTTGGGAATCCTTTGATGCCATTGGCCCTGATTGTTTTTCTCTCATCCCAATCCCATTGCTAGCACTGTCCACCCACTATGAAAACATGAAAATTCATTTTGGAAAATGTGAACTGAGTGGTTCCCAAAGGTTGCCTTGCTCACCCCTGGGTAATTATATTAAGGGTGATTTTTTTTCTTCATCAAATTTATCTGTGTTCAATTTTTTTTCTTGCAGCAAATATAAAAAGTTATAATATTCTTACTTCAAAAAGACATGCTGTCTGACAGAAGTAGATAACATCAGAAAGTGCCCTTTATTGTATCCAGTGGTTCAATCAGTTCCTAGTTGTTTCATGCTAAAAGAAGGGCATTTGTTTTTTGAAATGGCCAAATAGCCTTGTCTTATATATGTGCCCCATTCTGGCAAACAGTATAGGTAAAAATCCTATACATGTTTGTAGGTGGCAGGCAGGAACAACTATTCTATTCTATTCTATTCTATTCTATTCTATTCTATTCTATTCTATTCTATTCTATTCTATTCTATTCTATTCTATTCTATTCTATTCTATTCTTTGAGTTGGAGTCTCACTCTGTTGCCCAGACTGGAGTGCAGTGGCATGCTCCTGGCACCACAGTCTTGACCTGCTGGGCTCTGGGGATCCTTCTGCCTCAGCCTTCCAAGTAGCTGGAACTACAGGCGTGTGCTGCCACACCCGGCTAATTTTTGATTTATTGTAGAGATGAGGTCTCACCAAGTTGCCCAGCAGGTCATGTGTGCTCAGGAAATCCACTCTCCTCAGCCTCCCAAAGTGCTGGGATTACAGGCTGAGCCACCGAGCCAGCATTTTCTATATTTTAAAGTATTTTTTAGTGGACTATCTCCTGTAGCAAGATGTCATTGTGCGTTTAAAATGCATTTGATACAGTGGCAAATGTTAAGGAGATCTCTTGTACCAAGGGAATTAAACTTGCTGGATGTAGCATGGGCTGGGGATAAAACAAACAATTTAGAAAAGGATGTGATATCACTCATCTCTTTAGGAAAGCATTTGTCTGTCTTAGAGTTAGAGCTCCAGGCAGAGGAAGTGGGAAGGCGGGGATAACATGAACCGGTTCCACAGGAGCTGATGGGTCATAGAGAATGAATGAGTCAACTGTCATCAGAGGGTGTGTGGTAAGGTGTTGGGGAAGAGGAAGAAAGGAAGCTGTGGAGGATTTGAACCCCCTCACTCCCACATCCATGTATACATACCAGGAAAGAAAGGAAGTCGTGGAGGATTTGAGTCCCCTTACTCCCACACCCATGCGCACACATCAGACTCTTGGGGGACGTAAACAGTCCTAGTGTCCTGAAAGAGTGGCTGTGTTCCCGAAGCAACCAACTCACTCCAGAAACTGACTTGGCTCTAGGGGAGATTCTGACATGCCAAAGTTAGGGAGGTGATGAAAATAGCAGAATCGCTGTAATAGGAGAGCATTGTAAATTATCAGCATTTATGTCTTTTGTTTAGAAGAATTGGAACACAGTGATAAGTTGCTTCTTGAAAAGAAAAAAGGCAAAGAAAACTGATGGCATTTAGTTGTGGCAAAATAAATGGTTTGAAATAATTTTAAACCTCAATCTTATTTAGTTGTTTTAAGGTACCTCAGAGGTCTCTATATCATCTATGGTAGGTATTTTTTATTTTTCAGTGGACACAGCTGGGAGAAGGAAAATTGTTTCTGTGAATATCTGCTTCTGCAACTCAGACTTCTAGTGTACTTATCTGGCATTTGCCCAAGTCTTTTGTCATATCTTGTTTGTTACATTTATATTTCCAGCATTAACAATTCTTCAAATTTATGTAACATGAATATTAAAGTTTCTTACGCTGATTTCTTTTTTTTTTTTTTGGAGAGAGAGAGTTTTTTTAAATTAATTAATCTATTTTCATTTCCCCCCCTTATTTTCATTTTAAATATTTTTTTATTTTAAAATTGTGGGGTACAGTTAAGGGTTAGGTATACAAATATGCATTGTGCAGGTACCCTTGTTGATGACTTACACTGATTTCTTACTTAATGCTTATGCCCTTTCAACTGAACAAATAGAAACAATATATAAATTCATATGCCACATATAGTAATTAAATCTTATGTACCTGCATGAAACAAGTGAATGAACAAGACAAAAGTATAAGTTGGGTCTTCCTCAAATTAATGTTCTGTCCTTTTGACACTGCCTCTTCTGAAGCAAACCAAAAGTGCTTGGAAATAAGATGAAAAGACTTTTATTTTATCATCATATACCTACAACCTCCGGAGGGATTTATTAAATTATAAATGGGATTATATTACTCCTATAATTAGGAATTCTGTCTTTAAGAGGAAACAACAACATTATTGTAGCCAAAAGCTCTTGCATAATTTGACCTCTGCCTGCTTGCCTTAACTAGAATGGTTCAAAATTAGGTGACCACTCAATTCCAACATCATTTCTTTGCCCCTCCTGTCCGTTCACTATATTTCAGCTACAGTGACCATCTCTTAGTTTCAGAAGGGAGCTAAGTTCTTCTCTCTTTGTGTCTCTGAGTCCCTGCTTAAGTGTTCCTTCCTGCCTGAAGCATGTTTCTCCCCATCTATATCTGTAAAATATTTGGGAACTTTTCAATCTACTAAAACTCACTTCTGCATACCCTAGCGAAAATCTGTGAGCCTCTTGTATTGCATTCTTCATTGCTCATATAACAATTTGAAGTCCTATATTTATGTATGTTTCTATTTCTTTAATATTTGTCTTCTCCATAAGACTCAGAGGCAAGGACAGGACTGGTATTCAGCTGGTTATCACTATTATGGCCTGTGCAGGTGACAATGTATCGGCTTTGTTCACAACGGACATCCAGCACCTACCACAGTACTTGTGGCACTCAACATATTTGTTCAATAAATGAGAGAATGACTAAGTCATAAAATGTCCTCATGGATTCAGCTCTCCTGAATCCAACTAATCCAGCCTCTATCGAACTCTTAGTTTGTGTAAGGCATGAGCAGAATGGCTCAAAAAACAGCAGCAGCAGCAGCATCGGCTGGATCATGATAGCCAGTCAGAATCTTCGGTCCAAACTGGCTGAATCACAATCTGTTGTGCAATGAGATATACTGGAGGTCCCAGTTAAAGTCTAACTGCCCTAACTTAGAGCACATTTATCAAATAAGCCTGGAAAAACAAGAAGCAAAGTGACTGCTCACACTTTTTCCACTTTTAAGCAAACTTCATAGCCTACCAAATAGGCTGATTACTATTTTTAATGGAAGTGAAAAATGTCAGAAATTTGCCAATTTATTCCAAACTCCTCAAATGCTATCCCTAGTCTTTCTTGCAGCTCATATTGCAAACCAGATTATTCTGCTAGTCATAAAGTTTTTGATTTCCTGTCTTAGCATACTATCCTAAAATAAGCAAGAATAATCATAATGTGAGTCTAATCTAGAATAAACATAAAGGCATACAGAGTATTAAAATTCAATAATGATTTTAAAGTAGAATTGTCTAATGTTTAAAAATTTGTGATTAAAGGTAAAATCATAGTGATACATAATAAACTCATTCTCATTGGTGACTCACACAATTTATGCATGTCTTCAAAGGCCCTGTGGACTTTCACACAAAAAGAATTTTTGCCTTTCACTTACTTCAACAGAGTCAATTGATTTCCTGTTAATCAAGATTTTAAAAGTCAACTGAGGTTTACTTTAAAATAGATGAGGACAATTTAGGAGGACCAAGGTCAAAATCTGGAATGTCAGTTGTCATCAAATTAACTTTGATTCAAAACAAATAGTGTTACAAATTCCATAACTGATCAGCATTTTCATTGACCTGGGAGCCTTCTTTATCAGCCTGAATGCTGTAGGGAGGTCAGATAGAGCAAACTCAGTGATGCATGCCAAGACATGTTTAAGTTTAGCATTTAGCATACTACATTTCTGCCAAATAAAAATCCTGTACATGACGCAAACCTTAATGTATATAGTTACCACTGTACTCAGCATTTTGAGTCATAATATTGAGAAAATAAGGAGAGGCACTCATTTATCTTAGGAAGCCCCAAACTCAGAACCTACAAACAAAAGACCATATGTGGATTACTAAATTTAGTATTTGATTGCAGTAACTATTGATGAAGTAGGATGATTTATCTTATCTCTTTTTATTTATTTTATTATTATTTTTTATTGAGTTGGAGTCTCACTCTGTCACCCAGGCTGGAGGGCAGTGGCATGCCTCTCGGCCACTGCAGCCTCAAGCTGCTGGGCTCCAGTGATCCTTCATCTCAGCCTTCCCAGTAGCCAGGACTACAGGCACGTACTACCATGCCCAGTAAGTTTGATTTATTGTAGAGACGAGGTCTCGCCAAGTTGCCCAGGCTGGTCTCGAGTCTGCAGGCTCAGGCAATCCACTCACGTCGGCCTCCCATAGTGCTGGGATTACAGGCTGAACCACCAAGCCTGGCCAGATTTATCTTATTTCTATTAGATTTTGTAAAGACCCACTGATAGAGAAGAACTATGATCTAATGAATGTGAATTCGGGACATCCCCAGGTATAAATAAAAGTGTTCAAGATGTCAGGAAGGAAACAGAGACTTGTGGGCATTCTAACATTGCAGAGACAGTATAGTGTAGATGTGAAGGTATAGGCTTTGGAGTCAACAGAACCAGACACAAATCCTGGTTCCCATCATCATCAGGAAGCCTCATCTATAAAGAAACCACAATAATAAACCTTAGAAAGTTTTTAAAGAATTAAATTCAATAACCAGATAATTCATGAGAGTTACTGATAACAATAAAAAGAAAACAACAGAATAGTTAGACTATTCTAAAAAGCATTAAACTTCCTGAGAATTTCAAAAGTACTCACAGCGGTATAAAATAGCTGTCATAACACCACTCTTACCAGAGGTTAGCTTTGTATAATTCATTCATTCAGTCAGCATATCGTTTTTTCCGCCTTTATTTTATTTTTAAACTGTGGGGTACAAGTCAGGTTTAGGTACGTAAGTGGTCTATGTACAGGTGAAGTTTGGGCCTCCCACTGTTCCTCACTTACCCTGGTTTAGGATCAGGTACCCTTAGTGATGTTATGTGTCCCCCCTCCTTCCCCTCTCAGTTTCCCACTACTGTTGATCCCTCTTTTGTGTTATTGTGTTACATGTTCAGGACCCACTTAAGAGTGAGAACATGTGGTACTCAGTTTTTTGTTTCTGTGATAAGTCACTAAGTATAATAAACTCTAAATCCATCCAAGTTGCTGCAAAGACCATCATTTTGTCCTTCTTTATGACTGTATAATATTCCATCATGTATATGTACCACATTTTTTAAAAAGCCAGTCCACTTTTGATGGGTAGTATGGTTGGTTCCATATTTTTGCTACAGTGAATAGGGCTATAATAAACATGCATGTGCAGGTGTCTTTTTTGTAGAATGATTTGAGTACCTCCAAGTATATTCCCAGGGGAGGATTACTGAGTTATATGGAAGATCAATTTCTAGATCTTTTAAAAATTGCCACACTGTTTTTCATAGAGATTTTACTAGTTTACACTCCCACCAACAGTGTAGAAGTGTTCCCAGTCAACATGACTTGATTGATAATCCACACTGCATTGTGCTGATTCCTATGGAACAAAAAGAACACCACAATACTGTGAAATGGAACTTAGAGTTTAATGGAAATAAGACTTTTAAAATAATAATCATACCATCAAAACTGTATGAATTGTAATAAATATTACAGAAAAAAATAATATAATTATGTCAGTGAATATTTCAAAGAAAACTAAATTAAATATCATGGTCAGAAAAACATTCAGAGAAAAAGTGACATTTCAAAAAAGACATGAGACAGGGTGGGAGTTTCCCAAGGTAGGAGAGCAGTTCAGGTAGACATAAACATAGATGTAGTTTTGAGTCTGGCAATGAGTTGTCATTATTGGAAAAGCTGACCAAGCAAAGATCAGAGTAGTAAGAGTACAGGTGAAGCAAAATCATGCAAGGCTCTGGGCATCTCCCTATTTTCTTAACACTTTGGTATTAAAGGTTAGAGAAAAAAGTTATTTTAAGGCTGATATTTTTAGGCTTTAGCAGGAGTAAGAATCAACTGAGGCACTTAGTAAAAATGCCCATTCCTGTGTTTAAATTTTGATTTATTATATTTAAAGGGAGGCCTAGGAATTCACATATGCCACAAACATCCTAGGTGATTTATGTTGCAAATGGCCCAAAGACAGTGTTTTTTAAATAAATGCCATGTTAAGGCCTTTAGTGACTGTGGTCTTACAACTCATACAACGTGTAAGCACATTCACTATTTCACATCTGTGCTTCATCTCAATGATGGAGGCCTAAACTATTAGTCTCCAAATGCAAAAGTCACAGAGAAGTCAAGAAGAACTAATTTTTTTTTTTTTTTTTTGAGTTGGAATCTCACTCTGTCGCCCAGACTGAAGTGCACTGGTCGCTCTCGGCCACCGCAGCCTCGGCCTGCTGGGCTCCTGCGATCCTTTCGCCTCAGCCATCCAAGTAGTAGGAATTACAGGCATGCGCTACCACGCCCGGCTGATTTTTTTGATTTATTGTAGAGATGAGGTCTCGCTGCCCAGACGGGTCTCGAACCCGCGGGCTCAGGCAATCCACTCACCTCAGCCTCCCAAAGGTGCGGGATTACAGGCTGAGCCACCGAGCCCAGCTTAGAAGAACTAATCTTAATGAGAAATAAATACCTGGAAACTGATGAACACATGAAACCAATGAGCTCAAATTAATTGTCTTGGAGTATGAGGCTTATGATACTTATTAATAATTTTTCTTCGATGTAATTCACTTTTCTAATTGACCTCAATGACAAAATATTTTTCTCCTAATATGACTTAAGGGGATACAAATATGAGGGGGAACACAAAAATCCGTAATTATCTTTTGGAAGGCAGGCCCTTTGTAGTATACAGGCTTCCCCTGCTAGATAACTGTTCTAGGAACCCATAAGCATCAGCTTATCTGCTAGTGTTATTGTAAGACACTGCATTCAGCTTCAGTGAATTTTTTTTTAGGAGATTCTTTCAACATGTTTGCCCATTTCATGGTCGGTGATTTGTGAGCACACTTGCCCACATTGCGCTGAGTGTTAAACAGTTTTTCACCCAAAATGGCATGTCCCTCATGCCCCACCCTCCCTATTCCCCCAATCTAGCCCAGAGCAACTCCCCACTCCCCACTCCCCTCACCTCCCCACCCCCACTCCACCCCATCCCCCAATCTCTCACCCTCCCACCTCCCTATCCTCCCTCCCACCCCCACCGCTGAAAAAAAGTCCTCAAAAGGAAACGTTTTGCCAATGTGGAAGAAGTGAAACAAAAAATGGCAGAAACCCTAAAAGGCATCAAAATGGACAATGGACAAGTTCAAAAATTGTTTTGAGTAAAGGGAAAAAAAAGACTCAGTAGGGGTATTGCATCAAATGGAGAGTTTCTTGAAGGTGACCAAAGTTTAAACATGTAAGAACAAATACCACATTTTTAAATTAACTTTAATTAATCTGATTATTTGGGAGTCCCCCTTTGCTCAGTTTTAAAATAATTTTTCACAATATTTCAATATCCCAGTGTTAATAATAACCATCCTTGTGCTGGAAATGTTCAGTAGTGGTAATTATTAGGGAATTCTGGTTAATAAAATATTTGGTAATATAAAACTGATATGACTGTATTTCGTCCTTCAAATATTAATATTTTCAACATAGAAAAATTGTGCTTTTGATAAAATTTCCCTTGCATTTATATCAAGCATCAGCTGATATTTTTACCTTAATTACTTAGTTAAGATGAAATCAATTCTTCTCTACTTGCTCTTCATGCCAAGATGATTATATCCTGTTAGTCAGTTTGCAATTTTTAAAAGTGGTTACTGGGTCATCATCCTGTTTTGCCTTAGAAAAAGAAAGTGATACCTAATATGGGTCAGCTGTTGGAATATGTAGGGGTATATTTTCTTCCCTAGTAATTAGTCCTTTTATTGCTTAATTTCAAAAAAGTAACAAGGGACTGAATTATGTCCATTGTTTTTGAAAAACACAAACCTAAGTTTATCATTTGTAGAAACAAAGCAAGAAATGTTAACAAACTAAACACTAATTTTAGATTAGACTCAGATTCTTACCTTATTAATTTGGTTAGATGATTTGTCACACTGAATTTTTTTCAAGGTGCTTTTAAAAATAATTATATTTATTATGATAAATAACATTAGGTAGAAGTTGTATTTGAAAGTAGACTACTATTTTTTCATCCATTTAAATCATTTTTATATTTGAACTCAAAATAACCCTCCTTCCCACTCCCACACTGAGTCGCACCACAATGTTAATTCTTTAATCAGGTGTATACACTGAATATGATCTTGGCTCCATGTTAAGCTCAAAGAGGTTTTTTTTTTGGTTTTTTTTTGTTTGTTTTTTTTTAACAAAATCACTATCATTGCCCCATTAGGACTGCCAGTAAAACTAAACAACATTCTGATCAAAAAATAAACACAATTAAATTAAATTCTAAAATCCAATGTAGAATTTTAGCTCCTACAAGCAAATTTATTTTTGGCCAAACCTTACCTAGTCTACCCCACAGATGAGATGTCAGTGAACCAAGATGCGACTCTGAGTAAAACATGGAGATCTATGATTTTTATTCATTTCTCCCCATCCTTCCCAAGGGAAGTCTTGAAATCATAAGGGCCAATGAGACTGGTTCTCAAATCTGGTTATCGTCTTTGTCAACCTCTTTGATGTTGCCGGTTTTTCTTACAAAGAGAGCTCAGAACTCAACAAATCTTTGTTTAAAAGGATGATAAATAAGCTCAGATATTGGAGCAAGCTGGAGGAATGCAAAAGCCTAAATTACTAATGGGCCTTAACGATTTCTACAATTTTACATTACCCAAGGGAAAGCCACCCTTATTCTTTATAGAGCTGTTCATGGGAGGTCATTACACGCACACATCCTTTTATTTTAATTGATTGTTAAACTCACATTGAAACATCTCTGTGGCACGTACATTCATTTTAAACATTAGGTGTAAATCACCTAAATGTAAGTATAAATAAAGCATAAATAGAAGACTCAGGTATAGTCCTTCCAATGGGGAAATTAAACAGATTATATGGCATCCTAAGGCATCTGCATTATCTGCTAAGATTTCAGGTTTCCGTTCTAAGCTTTGCTAATGCATTTCTTTGATAGGGGCTGTTAAGTCCTTTGTGTGAGGCAGCTCAAAGTATAGGAAGTTGTTTTTTTAAAATGATGGAAGGATTGCAGCAATCCGGGACAGGCTGATTCTTGATTGTCTGTTAGTCAAGGAAAAGACATATGTCTCCCAGGTCATTGGCTCATGCCAGTCCTAGAGCTCTACGATGACATGTCAGTGCAGATGCGAGACACGGAGCTGTCCTGGAAATTGAAATCTTTGTATTTAATTCATTTCCTGGAATGTTAGCGCCTTAAAAACAGGAACTGAGAACTTAACATTCACTGTGTCTAGAGGGCAGAGAGAAGGCAGAGCAGCATAGAGGAGCTGTTCCACAGTGTTCATTGAAACAAACTGAATTATTCAATGTTTTATTTAAGAGAAATTGACTGAAAATGTATCAGGTGAAAACACTTGTGTGAAATACAAAGATAAATATAATACAGAAATTAACCTTAAAGAATGTGGAGTTTATTAGAGTAGTTAGCTATGAGATAAAATCACCTCAGATGCAAAGAAGATGATAGGCAACACTAGAGAGCTATTTGTCTTGTATAGTTTTAGGGTTTTTTTTTTTTTTTTTTGAGTTGGAGTCTCACTCTGTCACCCAGGCTGGAGGGCAGTGGCCCACTCACGGCCGCTGCAGCCTCGACCTGCTGGGTTCCAGCGATCCTTCCGCCTCAGCCTTCCAAGTAGCTGGAACTACAGACACGCGCTACCACGCCCGGTTAATTTTTTATTTATTGTAGAGATGAGGTCTCGCCAAGTTGCCCTGGCGGGTCTCGAACCCGCGGGCTCAGGCAATCCATTCACCTCAGCCTCCCAAAGCGTGGGATTACAGGCTGAGCCACTGAGTCCGGCTAGTTTTAGTTTTTTAAAAATATTTTCATACTGATTTTTCAGTATGATGTTTTAAAAGCACTCTGAAATATACTAAATGATCTGATGTTTTAAAAGTACTCTGAAATATACTAAATGAACAAATAGCTCTGTTGTTTCTCAAGAAGCCCACTGTTGGAGCTATTGCTTGAGGACACTTCCTCCAAGATTTTTACAAATCTCTAAACAGAAGGTGCAGGAAAGCTTGGCTTGGTGGAGCTTTGAAAACTCATGTTCTCGACCATTAAGTCAGAATCTCTGAATGTGAGACCCAAGTATACTTTATAAGGTTAATTAAGTGACTTCACTGTTTAAACCACTGGTTTTCAACCCTGTCTACATATAACATCAGAGTTCTGATTAATTTGTCTGGAGTAGAGTCTGGGTGTAGATGTTTAAAAAAATCTAAGTTCATTGGTAATGTGCCAGCCAAGACTGATACAGGGTTAGGGATAACAAAATATTGTATCTAATTATGGAGAATATATGGTGAAATCATTTGTTTTGGGCACTGGCTATTGTTTGCTGGTAATCTTGTGATAATTAAGAAATATCCAGTTTAAGAGATTACTATGTTTAACTAATTTTTTTTCCAGTTGTAAGTGCCTATGAGGGTGACTGGCCTAAACCTATGACAGGTTGGGTCAGGGCAGGCAAGAAGATTTTCCTGGAATTCTTGGCCTCATGAGTTGCTGCGGTCACTCTTAGTCATTCCTCTTCGATGGAAAAAGTCCAGGCATGAATAGCGTGCCAATGTGTATGATCATTCCAAAACAATGTCACTACCTATACAAACCACCATCTGGGAAGAAAATTTATTTATCACATGCACATCTCACATGCATAAAAAAAAACACTGTGCTGTTTGTTTGTAAATGCTTCTATTATCTAAACAATCATAGAGTTTGGAAATTTCTTAGAGTATGCATTTCTCAGAATAATGATATAAATAGATATTTCTAATGCATTATATTAGCTATTTATAAAGTATTGCAAAATTGAAAATTTGTTTAAAAATTCAGATATTTCTCCTTAAAGGCAAAATTACCAAAATAAGAGTATGCTGGTTTTACAACTTTGAGAGAGTTTGTGTGATTTTTTGTTCAGTTAGGACAAAAATGTCAATAAACAGAGGAGTGAACACAAGGTTAAAGGAAAGGTGTAGTCATTACAGGAAGACTGATGATTCTGAACAATGTCAGCAGGAATTCTGATGCTTTTGAAAAAAAGAGTTGACTCAACTCCTGTCAACACATTTAATTCATTTTATTTAGATCACTTAATGTCAAATTTTCTTCATGGCTTCAAATAATTTTACATCTTTGTTCAAGTAAATGTCAGGAATGGTAGCCTAGAGCAGTTTATTTTGCTAGATTTTTTTTTTTTAAGCTCAGCTCCACCTAGACAAAGTCCAACAAGTTATTGTGGACTCATGACTGCAAAGATTTTCACAGAGGAATGCATTTTTAATGAGAAATGGAACAGCCTCACATGCACTGCTTTTATTCAACTTTCTTGCATGTCCTGTCAGTGACCATAGCCTCAAATACTAACTCTACTGATAGAGTATTCCAAATCAAACTGAGGAGAATGAAAAAATACAGATTAAATGTGTCAGTTCCACCCAATTAGCCTTGGGTTCTCCTAACATCAGTTTTGCTTTTGGCAGAAGGAAAAGGTAGTATACATGTACCAAATATCCATTGGATATGTTATCCCACAAAATTCCTCACAACTGTCCTAGAAGTTAGAAAGGATAAATATACCAATTTTTTAAAAAAGGAAACACTAAACATTATTAGAAATATTTAGCATTTATGCTTTTAAAAATTTATATCACATTCATTTTTATAGGCGTAAATTTATAATTTGAAAATAACTACATCTATATTTTAGACTATTCATCTACACGGTAATTTTATACTAATTAAATGACTTGGAAACTAAGTAAATTAAAGGCATTGGGAAAAATACAGGCATAGAAAAAAAAAAGAAAATATGTGAAATACTAGACACTGAAGTCCCAATCTAAAATGTAATATCAAACATACCTGGGCACAGGGATAAAAGAAGCATGTATCATATATTTCACTGTCTGAAACTTTGAAAAGCTTTTTTTAAAAAAAGAAAAGAAAAGCTACCTTGTCCATAGACAACCCTCTCTTTCTTACTTCTTTTTAAATACACATTTTTTCCCTTACTGGTGCTGGGCACGAATTAGGGGCTTGCAAGTTGACAGAACTAACCATCTAGACCCTTTTATCTCCATCAGGAGCATGTCTGGGAACCAGAGAGTTTGAAATCAAGATCCTCAGTGTGGCTATCAGTAGCAGTTCCTGACAAGGGTATGGGGAGAGGGAAGGCACTGTTGTCACTGATGTGTTGTTTCTCTTTTTTGGACACTGTCCAACAATCTCCAATGTGGCCTTGAGGCCCTCTCTGAGTTAGACCTGGCCACTTCACCAGTTTAATCTTCCACTGTCTATTCTTTCCAGTCTAGACTGACCACACAAGATTTCTTGCAGGGTTTCAAATGGGACCTGTTTTCTTCCATCCCAGAATCTTTACTCCAATTACCTCTTCTACGGGGATAGGAAACTCTTCACTCTTTCCACTTAACTTTTAAAATATATCCGGGGTTCATTTTAAACATTCTTTTTTGGAAATACTTCCATGACTCCCACAGAGTTATTTAGGTCCCTTTGCCATATGCCCCACCATAACACTCTGTGGCTCCTCTTTTGTGGCATTTAATGGCTTTGTGATTTCTTACTTAAAAGCTGTTTTTCCTGATGGTGATAACTAACATATTTAATATCAGTCAACATTTCCTGAAAGAGCCACTATTATTATTCCCATTGATAGACAGGGTAACTGAAAATGAGTGATATCTAATTACTTACCCAGGAAGACAGTAAATGAGACAGCCTAGAGTTAAGCCTGGGCACTCTGACTACCAAGCCACAACCTTGATCATTTTGTTGCCACCTGAGCTTCACCTGCTTGTCTTGCTTTCCAACCTATCCCTTGGACCTTGCACGGTACCAGGTATATCCTGAAACTCATGTATATGCAGAACTAGGAATACATTATCTAAGAAAGAGAGGATACAATAAAATAAACCAGCTCTGGCAACTGAGAGCTAGGCCATGGTATTCCCCCACTGAATATAAACTATAGCCCCAGAATACCAAGAAGAGCCAGACAGGGCCGCCTCAAGACCATGGTAGAATTTGACCAAAAAAGACCACTTCCCAAGCTTGTGTGAACACAGAGAAGAGGATTCAGCACCTTCACAAAAATAACCACATTCCATCCTCTTACTAATATGAGTGGCTATTGCTTCTTTAATGATGACAGCCAAGCCTCTCGTCTTTCCTCCTGCCTCTTATACAAAAATTTAAGATATCCAATTATGAAACTGCCCGTGCTTTCTGACAGCACTCCATTCAGAGCAAAGCTGACTTTTTAAAACTCTCCCAAACTCACCCAGCACTGGCCACACTCTAAAAGACTCCTCTAATGTCCTCTCAGCAAATGTGCCCTGTGGTGTGCTATATCCCTTGCCGCAGCAGCAACAGAGCTAATACACAGGTCTTTGTTTGACTGCATGTGTGTTCCTGATGGACTTTCACTGGGAGACAACGACAGAACAACAACAACAACAAAATGATTATTTCACAGAGCTAAGGTTGAGTAAATTTAACCTCAAAAAATTTAAACTCTTACCCATTTAGCTGCTAATGTTCTTATTAGTAGCTTTTGCTGATCAATTTTGCAATACGCTTTCCAGTAAGTTCACAACATGGTGAATGGGTTCTTGGAAACTGCAACTTCAAGTGAAATGACTGATAATGAAATCATTTTTACCATGGGCTAATTGAAAGAAATAAGAGTTCAGCTTGTATGGCATATTTCTGGGCATGAAAATGTCACCATACTTCTAAAAAAAGACACAAAGCACTTCTAATATTAAATATTGAAGCAAAAGTCAGTTATACACACAAAAAAAGATAATAAAACAAGTAAGATCATTACTTACCCAAGTTTTGGTGAATCAGTGGGTGAGGGCAGTCACAGTAGTAGTTGGTTAGATCAAGGAATACAAGTTTGCAAAGTGAAAATAGTAAGGAACACCTCCTAATACCACGCAGGTCAAAAACAATCACCAATATAGCAGGGTCCCAGAGCGCTTTTGCACTGCATTATTTATTGTTGTGTATGCCTATGAAAATCATATGCTTTAGGAATATGTATTTGATAAGACATTATATTAATTCATTAATTCATTTTCCAACACACTTATTCCGGTTCAGGGTCACAGATGATGGAATCTCTTTCAGTGACTCAAGGCGCAAGATGGGAACCTAGCCTGAGCAGGACACCATTGCATCACGGGACACATTTACACTATCACACACACTCACTAGACTGGAACCATGTAGACACATCTATGCACCTAACGTGCACATCCCTGGGAAACGTTTCCCTGCGTGGGAAAGACATGGGCAGAATGTGCAAACTCCACACAGACAGTGACCCTGGTCGGGAAGCAATTATTTTTCTCATTAATGTTAAAACAGTGTTAAAGGAAACAATGTTATTAGAGAACCTACTGTACTGAATTTTTTTATTCCCGACCAGTTCATTTAGATTTGAATGGATAGTTTACCATGCACCCTTATGCCATTTAACCAATAGAAGACTTAAAAAACTAGCAAACTAATAAAAAAAATTAGTTGCTGCTCATATTGTTATTCTTTTGGAGAAGCACCATTAGTTTTCAGAAGGAGAAAGGACAAAATAGAACAAGGAGATAATGGTATGACTAACTCACTTTATAAACTCCTTTGCATGAGTTATAGAATTTTCTTATACTTGGGAAAACTGGTAACAAGGCAAAGGTTGTATATTGATGTCTCCCATAGTTCTGTGTTGCCACTCTTCTGGTCTTTAAAGCCTTCCTTCTGTCCCTCAGTTCTTTACAATCTAGCTTCTTAACTAGTATTATTGTCTTCAACAACTTTCCAAGAACAGCGTTTTCACCTTCTCCTCATTAAAATCCCTTTCCTGGTGGTGCATCTTTTTTCATTAATACGAAATGTGAATGTGTGCTACTGCAGTTAAAGGTGCTAATGAATTAATGTTATCCCTCCTCTACTACATTAGCCTTTTAAAAGCAATACTTTATCTTAATCCAAAGAATTGATGTTACTATAGGGGAGAACACTTACGGCTTAGTAGCAGAAACGTGCAATAAGGAAGACTTTTCAACCCATGCCAGTTACATCATGGAAACGGAACCTGCTAAATCTATAAGTAAAGATGCCTATTTACTTATTTTCTATTATAGAAGTATCACTACTTAAAAGTGTTCAATTGGTGAACTTATGTATGCTTTATCAATGCAAAAGAGAAGTGCAATGCAAAAGTATGTCAACTCAGTCTGCCACCAACAAGTGGCATTGGGGATTGTGAGTGGCCATTTTTGTTTTGGGGCAGAGTGTTTTATTGGCTGTTTTGCTTAGTTTTGATGTGTTTAAGGAACATGGATCATCATACAGTAAGAATATACAGTGTCTGTCTTGTGTCTCCAACATCACTTAAAAGGTAAGGAATGCTGTTTATATGCTATCTACAGTAGTTAAAGAAAGGGAAAGTGATAGATAAAAGTGGAAGAACTTCAGCCTATGGCTAGAGAATAAGCATCAGTGTTGAATGGCTATAGTTAATATTAATTTAAAAAGAGATAAGAATAGAAAAAATAAGTAAAAAAAGCTTACATATGAAAAAGTTTGAAAGAATGGCTGATGAAGCACAATTCATAGGTCTGAGGACCATTGGGCTCTAAGTAATATCAAAGGGAGTGGAAATGTGGAACATAAGTGATGCTGTCCTGGGAACTTCATATTTTGCAGACACAGATGATGGAAGAGGATGTTACGCCCCCCACCAACTCTCAGTGGAGGAGACACTGGTTTGTTTTCCTTAAAAAGATTCTTGGTAGACTATATATTAGCAAGGAAGAGACATATGCCACATTTTTTAATGACTTGAGGAGTCAACTCACATTTCAATTTAGTAAAAATACCTGTAAGCTGACTTTGACTGAAAAGGAAAGAACTTTGGAACATGCTTTCAGAACATAACCTGCTCATAAATAAAGCAACTTCTGAATTAATCTTCCTTAGTTAACATTGTAATGGTTTTTAATCACCTTTTAAAATTGGCAACAACTGGGTTGAATTCACATTCAGGCACTGTCTGATTTTTGCCAATTTTAAAAGAGCTTCTGTTTTTATTGTGTGATAGTCATTGTGGTAGCCTCTAATTTTTCACAAAAATTCAAAAACGCAATACCCTTCTGAACTGCATCTTATTTTTATTTTATTTTATTTTTTGAGTTAGAGTCTCACTCTGTCGCCCAGGCTAGAGTGCAGTGGCATGTTCACGGCCACTGCAGCCTCGATTTGCTGGGATCAAGTGATCCTTCTGCTTCAGCCTTCCAAGTAGCTGGAACTACAGGTGCAAGCTACTGTGCCCAACTATGCATCTTGTCTTTAGATTATTTTTTATGTTTAGCTACTTTAATAATATCTGCCCAAGGATAAACAAATATATTTATTGTAGTAACTAAAATTAGAAAATAAATTAAATGTCAAGAAACAAAGAAATGAGAAACTAAACCATGATCAATGTAAAATGAAATATTATGCAGCTATTAAAATTATATGAAAATTTTTTATGAAACACAAAAAGAAAATATGCAATTGCATATGCAAATTGATACATATTGAATATAATAACAGAAACACTGATAATACTGTCTTTAGGCATTAAAACCATAAAGGAATTTTTTCCTTTTATTTATATTTTTCAATTGTATATTTACTTTAAAAATAGAAACAAATAAACTTTTTCAACATAATTTTGCAGGCAAATATGAGGACACTGCAATACATTGTTATCTGACTTTTTGGATGAGGTGAAAAGGAAAGTTAGGATTTGCTATCTGACTGTAATCAATAATGATTTCATATTTTTAATTTTGGTTTTTAAATATCAACTTTAGGGCTCATTTGGAAAATAGTGCTGAGAAGTTATCATGAATTCACATGGAAGCGTTCGCTGAAAACTCAGATTTCTCTGCTAATCACTGAAGAATTATGCCTTGTTCTTCTTAGCAAAGCAAAGATAACTGGAAGTCTGCAGCACAGTACTCCAAATAAGTTTTTTTTAAAGGATTGTTTTATTCCTTTTTACACTAATTTTTATGAGTTATTTTTCATCAATTTTCTTACTGTAAAAATAATACATGCTTATTGCAGAAACTTGTAAAATATATGAATGATTTTCTTTTTTTTTTAATTTTAGATTCAGGGGTACACAGGCATGTTCGTTACACGGGTATTATGTAGGGGTGGTGATTGAGTCTCAGATGACCCACTCCTCAGAGGCAATTTCTGAGCGCCAACCCCCTTCTTACTCCTTCTTATTGGTGTCCCTGTTATCTGTCATTTCCATCTTCGTGACCACATAAATGATTTGCTACACAATCTACAAAGTTCATATTCCCACAGATCATACAGAGATAACCAGCATAAACTTTCTCTCTCTCTCTCTCTCTCTCTCTCTCTCTCTCTCTCTCTCTCTCTCTCCTTCTCTCTCTGTCCCTATCTCTTTCTCAGTCTCTTTTGCTCATCTTTTCTCTTGTTCTCAAAAATAGGATCCCACTGGATCATTTTTGCAGCAGCATGGAGGATCACCCATAGAATCTTCCTTGGAGAAAGACTGTGTTATCAGCTGTGAGGAGCAAGGGTATGGTCTTCAGCTGCAGCCTCTGAAATCAGCCACAGTGTTTCATGAGCCACACTCTCCGGGCCTTCCAGGCTCTTGGTTAAGTTCTCCAGTGCTGCTCTAGCTGGTGACTGAGTGCAGCTCGAGGCATCCAGTCCCCATTCTTCCTGCCCAACAGGGATCCTAGTCTGTGTCCTCAGTGCCATGACTCCTACTGGCTTAGACTTTTTCAGGGTTGAACCACAGCCTTCTCCTCTTGCCCATTCTCCTCCTTCCCCGTCTCCTTCTATGGGTGTCAGACCTAGACTGCCTTCTGAAGTCTCTCCCCACCGATTTTATTCCCTCATTTATCTGTCACAGGCATTATCCTGCACATAGTTATTTGCTTCCCAGATGAACCCACTAGAACAGTTTTACATTTTGATTTTCTCATTTGACACTAAATGGTGAGCATTTCCCAATAACATGAAAATATTTTCATAAACATTATTTTCATTTTATGGATTCACTTTATAGATCTATAAGATGTTCCCTAAATTTTACTACTATAAATAATATGGTGATGGGTATGATTGTTTAGATTTTTTACAATAATTTCAGGATACTTCTTCAGAATGGATTCCTCAAGGTGTAATTACCAGCTTAGGGGTCTTGTTACATTTTGGGAAATAGATTTTCAAAAAGGCTTATCTTCCCCATTCACTGAGCTTTTATGTGGATCCAAAGTGTGTGCTCTTAAACACATTTCGCTTAGTATCTTCATAGGTAAATCTTTGTTCACATTCTGGTTTTCAATCCTCCTAGCTCTGGTTTCAGTAGGGTTTCTTCTGACATGTGTAGGCCACTGTGCTGCCTCCTTTCTGCTTCTGAGCTACCTCCACTAAAACAGAAACAGCAGCCCTCTGAGGTGGCTTCTTTACTCGCACTTGATAAAGTGAGCCTCAGAAAGAGGTGAACATGCTTCATTTTCTTCTGCAACTATTCTGATGCCAAGGAGACCCAACGTTCCACCAAAAGGAGGTGCTTCAGTGGCCAACTTTTAGTGATGCCATCTTCCACCTTCCATGGAAGATTCAGGAAGCTGTGCATTTCCCAGCTTTCTGTTGCCCAGGAATACTTCTGACAAAAGGTTAAGAATGCATTGCCAAACATTTATCAGAAACCAAATGTCCAAATGCACAGCTGGTTTAATTATATGAAGGAGAGGATGCAATCACCCCAGATGTAATTCATGAGTCACTGAAAGTGATTGAACAAATTATTTAAATTTTTTATTTCTCTCTAATAACCATAAACTGTGAGTCAATAGGCTCTTTTGAAGTAGTAATATCAGATGGCATTTATTGGACATTCCGTATCTGCCAGGTGCTGATCTTAGCATTTTACATGTACTAATTTAATGGATTCTTATAGCAACCCTGTAAGGCAGATTTGTTACAGAGATTAAATGGAAAAATGGAGGCACAGAGAGGTGAAACCACATGCCCAAGGTGCCAGAGCCTTGAACCTTGATTGCATCTTAGTCTGGACTGTGGACATGTTTCCTCAGTCCCACTACTGAATTGGCACAGCGCCTTCTGTTTAACTTACAAATAGTAGTAGCCCAAGTTCATAGTGATTAAAAAAAACTTAAAAGCTTTAGGAAAAGCTCTTCTTTACAAAAGAATCCCAAATAACAAATGTAGAAGAAACAATGATATAAAAAAAAAATCATTGGTATATACAAAAACTCATAGATGAAGTTCTGATGAGAAATAATATATTTACATAGTCCAAAAATATCTCCCACAAATTAGTTATTAATTTTAAAGGGAAAATAATAATTTACATTGGAGAAATTTAGTAGATGTCATCTTAACTAATTGACAAAAGTCAATATTATAAACATTGGGATAAATTTATATCCTGTAGTTCCCAATACAATATACTGTGAGGGATACTATTACTTCCAGCATATTCCTTCCAAAGACACATAATCTAAATTTAATTATGAAACAACATCGTAGAAACCTAAAATATGGGACATTTTAGAAAAAAGTTGTACTGTAATCTTTACAAATGTTAAAATCTGTAAATACAAAGAAATGCTAAGGAACTTTCCAGGTTTTTATTTTTTTATTTTTATTTTTAATAAAGCAGAATTTATTGAGAGGGCAGAAAAGCTCTCAGTGGAAGGGGACCCCAGGGGGTTACCCAAGGTTTTTAAAAATTAAAAAGACAGCTGGGCTCGGTGGCTCAGCCTGTAATCCCGCGCCTTTGGGAGGCTGAGGTGAGTGGATTGCCTGAGCCCGCGGGTTCGAGACCCGCCTGGGCAGCAAGACCTCATCTCTACAATAAATCAAAAAATCAGCCGGGCATGGTAGCGCGCGCCTGTAGTTCCAGTTACTTGGAAGACTGAGGCGGAAGGATCGCCGGAGCCTAGCAGGTCGAGGCTGCGGTGGCCAGGAGCGGCCACTGCACTACAGTCTCGGCGACAGAGTGAGACTCCAACTCAAAAAAAAAAAAAATTAAAAAGACTTGGCAACTAAATGCAACTTGTGATCCTGGATTAAATTCTAAATGAGAAAAAAAATTATAGAGGACGTTATTAAGCCAACTGATGAAATGCGAATATGAAATGAATATTAGATAAAAGTATTCGTCCAATATTAATCAATTCCTGATTTTGATATTCTATTATGTGAGAGAGTGTCCTTATTCCTAGGAAACACTGGAATATTCAGAGGCAGAGCTATGCAGTATCTGGAACTTACCTCAACTTTTTCAGAGAGGAAGGATAGATGGAGCAAGTGTAATGAAGGCTCATAGGGTAACTGATGATTGAACCCTTTGACAAAGTCTCTGATAGGCATTAATATACATTTTTATTTTATCATCTGGAATTTGTCTTAATGTGAAGTACAGTTTTCAGGGTTAGGTATATAAATAGTCATTATGCAGGTACACTTGTTGATGAGGTGTGCACCCCTTCCTCCCCTGACAGTTTCCCACTACTGCCAATCCTTTCTTATAGTATTATAATAATTGTTCAAGGTTCGCTTACAGTGAGAACAGTGGTATTCAGTTCTTTGTTTTTGTGATAGATCACTCGGTATTATAGACTCTTATTTTATCTTCTGGAATTTAAAAAAATAATTGGTAAGAGTTGTTTCAAAAGCAAAATTTTACATATTCTTAGCTTTGGTCTTGTAGTTTCCCTTTGGGGCATTTATTCTAAGGAAATAATCAAGGAGAGACACAATGATTCTGTACAAGGGTATTTATCAAAACTTATATACAACTGTGGAAAACTGGAAATTTACACATCCAATACTATAGTGTTGTTTTACGATTATACAGTCATTAAAATGCTATAAAATAGTATTCAATGGCATGTAAAAGTGTTGGTGTTAAGTAATTAAACACAAGATGCGCAAAGGTACACACAGAATAACTCCGTTTCTGAATATGTGTGTCCATGTAACATACCCATAGTCACACACATAAAAGATTGCAAAACTGTCCATAAAAATGTTCATAGTGGTGATTTTAAGGTATGGGGGAGAAAGGATAACTTTTAAACTTATTATTACTTGCCAATACTTTGAAAATTTACTAAACAAAACATATTATTTTGTAATTAAAACAAATAATTATAAAAACAAATACTTTCTGGTGTTTAGAGCTGTCTATAAGAAAAAAGGCACAAGTAGCCATAAAGGTTAATGAGATTCTCAGCTTCTTGTTACATGTACACACACACACACACACACACACACACACACACACACACACACACGCAATGCATACCCATATTATATACTATAATTATTTTCCAACAACACAAGATTCTACCACTTAAGTTGGTGAGTGACATTAAAACTTGACCTATAAACTATATTTTTGGTGGAATGTGTACCCAAGAGATCCTTTTTCCGTGGTTGTGATTGGATGTATGGCTATTAGGAAGGAGCATGGCCTGTGGGATCTGTTTCCTGAGAAAGTATCCCACAGGCCATGTCCCTTTGTAATAGCCACAAATCCATTTACAGCAAGGCTGAAAACAGATACTGTACACTCTGACAAGAAAAATGCCATCATGTTCGTTAGTATTTGTGGAAAACACACACTTCTTTTTATTATATGCTAAATTTGCATTTACTAAATATCAAGGACTTTCAACATAATTAAATTATTTCTCTCGTGATTTAATATCTAAGTTTAGTCTCATATGTATTTTAGATCTAAATTTCACATAGTCTAGATTTAGAAACTATTTCTGTTCTAGTCGTGTTTTTGAACTTTTATACAACCTAGATTTGTCCTGAAGAGGAATAATGAGTTATCATTATCATATTAGTAATAAACATTGAACTCTTTTACATACCACAGAATTACAAAAGGCCCGAAAACAAACACATATTAAGCATGTAGATTACTGGAGACTGGATCCTAACCTAAAGAATATTACAATGGGGGCTATAGACTGTTGTAGGTTCTTTGAAGACACAAATTTAAAAGGCAGAAAGTGTGATAAGGTAGCACTTTATTGTTAGGTTTTCCAGTCTCATAGAAGAGCTAATTTTTACCTCTGAAAAATCAACCAAGATTTATATCCACTAACCTGATACCTCCTACTCATGATTTCTAAACTATATGATGTTCCCAATAGGTCCAGAAGCCATCATGTGCATTGGAAGGAAATGAATTTTCAATACAGCTCACGTGTATATTCTTCAGTTCAGCTTTCTGTTCCATAGCCCAACCCATGTATAAAGAAGCCCTACCCACTGATAAGGGACATATTTATATTCCCACAGCCAGATTCTCCCATTGTAATCAAGACTGCATCTAATGTAAGCATATGACTCACTAGCATCGGTCCCTTTCCTGAAACTCAGGGTAAGAGCCAACTCCCAGCTGTCTATGGCCTGAGTGCCAGAGGTGATTGGAAGGAGGGAGATTCAGTGGATATTCCCAACTTCCATTTTAGCTAATAATCTTAACCTCCTCCCTGGTGTCAACTTTCCTTGACTATAACTTTTAATGAACACAGAAAAGGCCGAAAAGAAAAGCACAAGTTTTGGTAAATCTAAAAACGATATAACCAACAACTGAACAGCTAAGAGCTTGTCATTTCCAGTCTCTTTCACAGCCAAGATTCTAAACAAATATTTTGTATCCACAGTCACCGCCATCTCCTTTCCTGGTCTCCACCTCCTTCATTCACTAAAAACACCATTTCCAGCTATATGACATTCAGAAGTAAAGGTCAATCGCATTTTCCATTTCCCCATTTTTTTCTAAGTTTCTTTTGTGCTAGACAGTGTTGACTACTGCTATAAATCTTGGAATTTTTCTCTTTCTCCTGAGTTTCATTATGTTCTTCTAGTATATTCTAGGTATATCTCCAATTCAACCCTTTCTTGTGATTTCCATTACTACCATCTTTATCCTGCCCTGTTATAATTTAAGTAGGTTATTAAAATACCCACTACTTGATCTTCCAGGTATCAGTCTTGCCACTTTTAGTCTCTTGTCTGCATAGCAGATAGAATGGTCTTTTCAAATTATTTCACCACCCTATCAATTTTTAAGTAGAGGCAAACAACTTACCAAAGTCTATATTCCCTAAGATTTCTCCCCTTAAGTACCTCTCTGACTTCTCTTGCCACCGTCCATTAGGCATGCTCTGGGACACACTGATCTTACTGTCTTTTGAACATCAGAGCCCTTGTGCTTACTGTTCCCGACCAAGAAACTCTGGCTTCACATGTCTGTGTGACTAAGTTCACCTCGTCTCTGCGTCTCAGCTTATATATTGCCTCCATAGGGATGTCTCCCTGATCACTCTAGCTAAGGCAGCCCTGAAATCATGTTTTATTTATTACTATCATATTTTATCACTAACCATAAAACCTTGAGCATGTTACACTGTGACTCAGTTTCTTTATCTGAAAAAGTACTTCTTACATAAATAGTTGCATGTCTCATCAGTTTATTATGAGAATTTAATGTTATTGTATTTGAAAAGCTTAACAACAAATAGTAAGCATTATATGTGTTTTCTACCATTATTGTTATTGTATGTATTTATTTTCTTTCATTTCCCTCTAGAATATAAATTCCAGGCTTTATCTGTCTTATTTGCCACTTATTCTCAACACGGAGAACAGTAAGGTGCATCATAAGCCCTCAATAAGTATTTGAAGGGTTGAAGGAAGAAATAAATTTATTTATTTATTTTATCTCCAAAACTTATTGTCATTTACCAGTGCCTTAAATGAAGTCTTTTTTTTTTAACCCGTTTCTTCAAACTCGGTTATTGATTTCCTTGGCACGTTCCCTCTACCTTCATTCCTTTAGAGTACTTAACTTGAAGCATTTCTCTAGCTTCAGTTGTAGTGTCTGTGGTGGTGGGGTTCCTACAGTCGTAATTTTAACCCAGTCCGTACACCCAGCCTTCTCACTGGGGACCCCGCTAAGGATTAAAAATTTGGCTTAAGGTTTGGGAGACCTGGTATAGTGTATGACTTCTGTGACTTTGCTTGCTTTGTGACCCAGTGCAAATCACAACTTTTTTGAAGACTGCTCTCTCTTGTAGGTAGTAATTATTAATCTCTACCTTCCATCTCAGAGTGTGCATTGATAAAAAGTGTTAATAGATATGCAAGTATTTTGTGAATGTTAAAACAGTAAATGATTTTGAGGTATTGCCAAGTACCTCAAGCATGTTATTTTTACGTATATTCCCTGTAGTTATCTTAGCCCAACATATTTAAACTAGATTTTCTTCTTTCCTAAACTCGATTGTTTTCTACTTTGCTTTGTTTCTTATCCAATTACTAAACACTTTATTTTTCCTCTGTGATATGTCTAAAATTTTCCTCCTACTCTCTATTTTCTCAGACATAATCTTAGTCTAAGCTTTCATTAATTTACATCTAGGTCATTACAACACTCCATCAGTAGGTCTCTTTGTCTCCAGCCTCCTTCTCTCAATTTTTTTACTCTTCTCAAATAATCTCATTTCAATCCTTCCCAAAAAACCAATTGTATTATATGGGGGGCCAGAAAAAAGTATACACGTTTTAAGTATGACATTTGCTAGTATGTATACATATTTTTAGCACCCCATATTTATGTTACTGCTGTAACACATTATGATGATTTCAGTGACTTAAAAACAACAGAATTTCTTATCTTACAGTTCTGTAGGTCAGAAGTCCAATGGAATCCTCACGGGGCTAAAAAGAAGGTGCTGGCATGGAGTAAAAATCAAGGTATTGGCTGGGCTCATTTTTTTTCTGAATGCCATAGGAAAGAATCTATTTTTTTGCCTTTTTAGACTTCCATAGACCACTAGTATTTCTTGGCTTGTGGCCTCCTTTCTTTATTAATAACTGTGGGTCACGTCTTTCCATCTCACATTATATCTAACTGGCCACAGCCAGGAATGACTCCACTTTTAAGAACTCATGTGGTTACATTGGGCCTACCCAGCTAATCTAGGATCACATCTGTAATGTCCCTTTTGCCATGTAAGGTAACATATTCACATGTTCCTGAGGTTAGTATATGGCTGTCTTTTGGGGGTGGAGGACGTTGTTCTGCCTAGCACACCCTTCACAGCATCACTTCCCTGATCAAAAATCTTAATTCTCTATTGCCCATAATTGTAATTTATCTTCTCAGTGTGGCTTTGAAGAGCTTTCAAACTTAATTCTTAATCATTCCCAAATAGAGACCATCTGCGACTGTCAAGATAGTTTCCCTGACATACTTTAAGCGTGCTATGATTTTGTTAGTGATTTCGCTGATTATTCTTCCACTTAAAATGTCATACAATCTGCCTTTTGCATATCAAAGTCCTGTTAATTTTCCAGAGTCCTGTAAAATCTCACCTCGTCAATAAAACCTTTCCCATTGAAGTCATCTTTCTCTCCATTATTTGGTATGATACTACCTAGTCTACAGGTAAACTTCTATTATTTGTCTGCTCAGATAAATATTAATTTATTCATTCTTCTGCTGGTAATAACCCTCTACTTTCCTTTGAGGGATACACTTTTCTTATTAGATACAAACTTGGTGTTTTCTCAACAATAATGTCTTCCCCTTAGCAGTAAGTTCATATCTTCAGCTAAACAATGAAATGCTGTCTTCTTAGACCACAGTCGTCAGTAAGTACAAATGGTTGGAGTTCGTACCTTCTGGAAGTACTACATTGCTACTCAAATCACTAGAACTGCTCTGTGCTTTAGCAATTCATTTATTTATTTAATTGCTTGATAGGGTCTTACTATGTTGCCTAGGCTGGTCTTGAACTCCTGGTCTCAAGAAATTCTCCTGTCTCGTTCTCCCAAAATGCTGAGATTATGGGTGTGAACCACTGCATCTGGTCACTTTTCCTTTCATTCTATTAAATCCCTCATATTCTTTCTGGAATTTTTTTCTTGCTTAGCCAGAATTATTTTTTCCCCTTAAAAATCAAGAAATGCTAACTACTGAAAACTTCCACCATTTAAAAAATATTTTCATAACTTTGAATCCCTCTTCTAAGTTTTTTGTATATTTTACACTCTTTTAAATATTCCACCACCCCCTTGCAAATTACCAAACAGTAAAAAGCTTTTCAATAAATATTGGCTGACTGATTCACAAAGTATTGTTTTTATCATTTTGTAGAGAATGTGAATTGTTTCTGATAGTAACTTGAAGGTAAAAAATATGACATATATTTCCTTGGCACTAATCCTGCCATCCCCAGAAGAAGGGACAGTACTAAGAAAATAACAGAAGATAAATGATTCTGATAGATTGATTAGAAAGGTCATTACTGTCAAAAATATATGATTATCATTTTATGTATATTTTCTATATCCTCCACGAGTATAACCAAGTTCCTGAGCTCTGTGTCAATTAGTCATGTGGTCTCCATGTACTTAGCATGTAACAGATCCACTCACACTTCCTGCATTAAATGAGTCAAAGCTGTGTTTATTTTTTTAAACCGGTATATTGTACTACAAGCTCATAAGAGATTTGTGGAAACCTTTTCCCAAATATTGCTCTGAAACACAGATAAACTGAATGAGAAACCCGTGTTTGGTTTTGTAAGATGGGCAGTTACTATTAGCTGTTTACAAGACAGGATATTTAATAGAGATTCATGTTTTATATCTCTTAGTGAATCTATGGTGGAACTTAATGAACAACACTTATGTCTTATAACATTTTGTGACCATTTGGGAAAAATTATATTCTAGAATTGCTCAAAATAAAGTCCAGTGTCCATAATTTTGTCCTTTTGAAAAACTGTAATATTCTAACTCCAGCTTATTGAAATTTTTTCTTCTCTGTATAATTTCTGTAGAATGTCCAATTCTGCCATTGGTGTAAAAAGTTTAGGGTATTCCTTTCTGAAGTCACTTAAGATGTGCCATTCATCACCTCCCAAAAGGTGATGTCAGGTTTTTGATCAAAGATACAAGTAAGATGAAATTGCATTTAGCTGAGATAGGAGCATTACAGAAGGAACATATTTTAGGGTAATATTAGTTCTTGAACATGTAACTTGTGAAGTCTAGTAACTACTCAAGTGGAGGTGTTAGGTGGGTAGTTGGATACAGATGTCTGGAACTCATGAACAATGTCTAGGTTGGGAGTAATCATTATAAAGATGGTAATTGAAGACATTAGACTGTGTGGAATGAAACAGGGAGTGACTACACGGTGGGAAAACTTCTAAGACTGAGCTCTGGGGCATTCTAAAGTTTACAGGCCTAAGGTAGTGTATGGGGAGATATTGAGGAAAATCCACCAAGAAAAGCAGATAAGTAGGTAGAAAAGCAGGTGACTGTGGTATCCTAGAAGCCAAGGAAAAAAACAATAAAAGTATTTCTAAAGTTCTTTTCCTTTGCCCGCTGGGTTATCAGGCTTTGGACTGAGTCAGTCTGGCAGTTCTGTAAGGTTCTGAGGATTTTGTTTTCCAAGAATTTCTATTTCTCTAAGAAAACTCTAAACTAGATCTGAGACTAACTTCTCACTATGCTCCACGGCCTCTGATGTGACCAGAACTTCAAGGGAGTTGAGGGTCAGAAGACCTCATTTCTTGTAACAACTCCACCCACTGACACCAGTGTGACGCAGAGCAAGTTACCTAACCTCCATGACAAATGGTCATAGCCATAGCTCTCTGTCCTTGCCACAGGCTAATGAAGGATCCAAGGAGCTAAAGAATGGATCAAGCACTCTGTGGGCTGTGAGGCAGTGGACCGAGGAAGTCATCCATTGCTGTGATGGAGGTTCAGAGAAACCAAGGCTTTCTGCTCTGAAAGCCCAGGGAAGCCAAGCCTCTTGGCACATGCTGAGAGCATCATGGAGTACCTTTCTGGCTGATACATCCTTTCAAAGGCTATTTCTCAATAAGATATCTATTCTTTTTAGAAATACCTTTCTTAAAAAGCTCTTTAAGATATTTTAATTTTATTTATTTTAAAGATGTGGAATGTGATTCAGGATTATGTATACAATTGGTCATTGTACAGGTAAAGTTTGGGCCTCACGTTGGGATCACGTTGAGATCCACTTCACCTGGTTTGAGATCAGGTACCCTTGTTGATGTCGTGACCCCCCTCCCAAAGTGACCCACTACTATCAATCCCTTTCTTATAGTAATATGATAATTGTTCAAGGTCCACTTATGAGTGAGAACATGTGGTACTCAGTTCTTTGTTTCTGTGATAGATCACTGAGTATTATAGACTCTGAATCCATCTATGTTGCTGTAAAATTCATAATCTTTCCTTCTTTATTGCTGCATAATATTCCATCATGTATATGTAACACATTTTTTAAATCCAGTCTACTTTCGATGGACAGCATGGCTGGTTCCATGTTTTTGCTATTGTGAATAGTTCTGCAATAAAACAAGGTGCACAGGTATCTTTTTTGTAGAATAATTTGAGCTCTTCCGGGTATATTCCCAGAATAAGATATTGTTAAAAAACATAAAAACTAACACCTAGAATTGTAAAATTGAAGTGACTCTTTCTGTTTCTAGGAATTCTTCACTAGGGAGGCCATAAAATGTGATCCATTTATAGAGTGGTTTTCCAAGTTAACACCATTGTGTCTATATATGCACACACTGTAGCCCTGTGACTGCTTTTACATCCTTTAATGCATTGGGGGAAAAATGACAAAAGGAAAAAGAAGAAAGAGACTATTGTCATTTTAGTATGTTTATGCATGGTGTTCAATGCATTTTTATTTTTTCAATTGTGTTGTTTTCCAGGTCCCAACAAAAATAAATAAAAATTACCAATATCTTGTAAATTATCTATATTCTCCTTCAACATCTTAAGGTACACAATTATCAAAGCTGATATTGAACACAAACAAATTGATACAATTCAGTACTCTGATAAAATTCATAGTCAAATAAGTTACTTTAAACTACATGCAATACAGCATTATGTTCCCTAGCATCTTTAATAGAAACTTTATACCAAAATGGCTCTTCAAACTTAAAAAGTGCAATTACAGAGTGCAAAAAAAGCAAAAAGGAAAATACACTATATTACATTGAACATCAAGTTTGAATAAGAAATATGTCTTAGATAAAATTATTCTTTAGTCAAAACATTAAAATTATTCCAGAAACACTGGTTATACAAGTTGTTACTCCTCCTACCACATGAATAAGAATAGAAAAAAAAAAAGCCATAAAATATTGGACAGCAAATTAAACACATTTTTCCCAAGTATACAGAATGGATATTAGATCAATGAAATGACAAAAGTGGGTAAAATATAGGTTTTTAAAAACTACATTATTGAATTAAACAGAAATCTGACACTAGAATCCTGCATTTGCTGCATAAAAGCTGATTTGATACCTGGTGGCAATTTGTCTTAGCTCTTGGTTACAGCATGTGTTAACTGAGGTTTCTTGTAGCCTTGGTGGGAGACAGTAAGTTATGCATTTGGGGTTTCTCTGGTTTTCAATATGCTGCATTTGCGTATCCCCTTCTAGAAATATCTTTCCATTGTCTATAGGAAACATGAGCTAATGGCAATCAATTTTTATGTTTACTTAGCATTATTCTCATGAAAACAATTATTGTCTTATTTGTACCCATAAAAAGCAAATGGGGTCATACTTTTTAATTATGTAATATGAATTTATAAATAAAAATTTAACTCTTTCAGAAGATAGTTTTTTAAACATTCTTAAATAAAGGTTAAGAATACCCAAAACTACTTTCATTTGGTTATGACATATGAATTGAGATGCTTAAGATAAACCAACTAGACCGATATTGAGATGTTTACAATAAACCTTTTATAAATAAAATTAAAGGATTGCAGTTGAGTTCTTGGTGAGTGAATAAATTTTCTTTGAAACAACCAAGATCATTGGAAATAGGCAAACTTCCTTTATATTCAGTAGATGTCAATAAATACAGCTGTACCTTGGTATTCTCAAGGGACTGATTCCAAGAACACCCCCTTTGAGCATACTAAAATCTGGTGTAGATGTTCAAGTTTCTTATGTAAAATGGTGAGTATTTGCATACAACCTATACACATCCTCCCGTTTACTTCAGATAATCACTACATTGTTTATAATACCTAATGCAAATGCTATGTAAATAGCTGTTATGCTGTATTGGTTTTTATTTATATCATTTTATTGTTTCTTTCAGATACTTTTCATCCATGGCTAGTTTAATCCATGAATGTGGAACTCGCAGATACAGAGAGCTGACTGTATATATAGGACTTAAAATGTGTTCTTACACAGCATATTTGACTTCAGCTGTGCTAAAAGGGAGACAAAAATATTCTTTGATATCCCATTGATTTTTAATGTATTTTGTTTCATATCTTGTTCTTCAGTTTTATGTATTGGCTAATAGAGCAACACATGGCTATAATTCTATGTTTGTTTTGTCTGTTCATTCTCCTAATAGGAAGGGCCAGGACTTTAGAAGAGAGTCATGTGATCTCACCAGGGCATATAATACTTGGATACATGTGGAGGCAAGTCCTGGCACCTGGTACTCCAGAGGTCAGCCATGGCTTATTATTTCTTTGTTGCCCTAGCACATGCCAGGAAAAAAAGTGGAGGAAGAACAGATCCTCCCTGACCTGGTATGTGATCCAGGGAGACTCTACCCAAAGGTTCAGCATTCAACGAAGCAGCCTCCCATGAAATCCAGAGGTGATGACAGCAATTGTCCTTGTGCAATTGCCCAAAATGCTCTGATTATTTCACTGGGAGATGTGGATTCAGAGTGTAGAAGAAAGCTTTGTCACTTCCAAAAAATAAACAAATATCAGAAAAAAACGGTCTTAGTTTCATCTCAGATTCTGTAGAAAGATGCGATGAGGCCTTTACATTTTGAAAACTTTCAAAAGAGTTTTTCATTTGGAAAAATATACTATGATTTATATTTCCTATGTTGTTTACTTCCTGTGTCATAATACTATTTTAAGTATGTAACTTCAAATTCCAGAAGAAGCTACTTACTTACTAAGCTGTTTTTAAGTTAAAACTTGCTTGAATAGAAGATGAAATAATTGTATTTCTATCTTTAGATAATACAGAGAACTATTATCTTAATATATTCTAAAATAGTAATAAGTCCATGAAATTTTGGACTATGATTTAAACTTGGAATTCTTCAGCAAAGCCCCTACAAAAACATTCTAACAAGAAGCACACATTTTGACTTCAAGGTCATTTTCTAATGTCTGATGAGTAACAATTATGCCACATAAATATTGTACTATACAAAAAAGGAACATTGTGAAGCTATGAAATTCCCACTACTTACATGAAAGATAATATCAAATTAAGTTTTTCCATTCAATTTATGTAAGGAGAATCTGAGACGAGTATCTGTAGGAGTTGTTGATTGGCATAGGGAATGTTCACTGGCCCTCCACATGATAAACACAGAGTTACAGCTGAGATGGGGTTGAAGGGACCACATCCTTCCCAGACTTGACTTGTTTCAAATATGAGCACTGGACCTGTATTTGTTTTCCCCAAATTCCAACTGCATTACTGTTTTGATATATGGCACAGTGGGCCAAATAATATACCAAACCATGATATAGTCAAACCAGTTACCATTGATTGAGAAGCAGAAGCAGATTTATCTATTAAATTGATTTGACTGTATGTTTAGGTTTCCAGAAATCTGTCATTTGACAACATTTCCTGAGCAACCACCCGGACATTGCTCACGTCTAAGTATGGTGCAGCAGATATATAAACTTTGAAGCTTTCAATAAAGCATTTAGCTCAGAAAATTATTACTTACAAAAATATCAATTTTCTTTTGCTATTAAATATTTTCTGAACATTATATATTAGCAAATAGTCTGTCAATAATAAAATAAAAATAAAAACATGCTTCAAGTATGTTAAAATACACTTGTAGATGCAACAAAAGACCCAACATAAATATTATTAACAAAATAGAAATATTAACATTAGGCATGCTGTGTTTCCCTGTCCATAAGTTTGATGGCACCGTTCAGACTTGTAGTAACGCTGGATGCTCTGAGGTTACTTTCTCATAGTCCTTCTTTGGTTCTTTACTTTTTCGATTTCTGTACCTAAAAATATTCAAAAATGAAACTGTTAGCACTACAGTTAATGATGATAGGAACAAAGCATATTAACAAAAGAAACAAATATGTGGACTCCAAAGGCACATTAGCATAGCATTTCCAAACTGGTTTAGGTAGGACAAGGTCATAAAAAGAGGAACGAAGAGGTTGTGTCCCATAGTCAAACAATTTTGGAACAAAATTAAAGAACAAACTTAAAGAACTTCTCAAAGTCTTCTAGCATAGTCATGAATATTGTGAAAATTCAAGAAGACATGTGGCCACATTTAAGCCTGGATTTTTTTTTTTCTCACTGTTCTCTTTCCTTTTCCTTTTCTTTCTTTCCTTCTTTTCTTTCTTTGTTTTTTTTTTCTTTCTTTCTCTCTTTTTACTACTAAGGACTAGTGTTTCAAATATACTACAGTACACATTCTGCCCATCACATGGATATTATGCTATCACTAATCAAAATAAAAATAATTAATATTTATTAGGCACTAATTTGGTGATCTACAATGTTCTAAGTGCCTACATGCATTATTTATTTTACCTTCACATTTACCATTATTATCCTCATCCTACAGATGAAGAAAGTAAAGTGCAAACAAGTTACATAAACTGGCTGAGATCTCACAGTCAGGATTCATAGATTTATCACAATTCAGAATTTTTATTTATTCATGAAGCTACTCTAAAAATCTTTTTAGTTTATTTCCTACTAGTTTTGGAGATTGCAGCCTTGAGGAAACTGCATCATGTCTAAGCTTACCAAAATAGTATGAATTAGAAAGCCTTTGTTCTTAACTCAGTTGTGCAACTTGTCAACTATATGAACTAGGACATGTGAATTTACCTCTCAAGGCCTCAGTTTCCCAATCTATAAAAAAGAAATGTGGCCAAAGATCTTTCAGGTATATTTCAGTTTTAATAATATTCAGTTCTGTGATTACAACTAACTAGGAAGGCATTATTATTTGGTAGATACTTAGAATTAAACGTGGACAAAGAAGTCTAATCTTACAAACATAGCACAGTTACAGACATTCAAAACTAGAAATACACTACTTACAGGGAAAAAATAAAAACATTCACTTAAATCTACATTGTTTCAAAATAAGGATTTCGTGGAAACTTTTAAAGGCAACTATTATAAACTAATTCATACAGTTCCCAACCCTAAAAACTGCCTAACTATCATTTCAATACTAATTTTCGATGTTTTCCGTTTTCTGCCTATGAAAATATTGTGCATGAGAGTGACTGTTTGGGAAGACTGACACAAGCCATTTATTTTAACAGTTATCTTTTATAATTTTCTGGAAACTACTTTCTACAAGTTTGCCTTCTATGCTAAGATTCCCTAGCCTCTGAGGTTATTAATTTACCTCCGAGGCTTTGTGTTTTAGAAATACAAAATTTGGCCTAATAAATAAAATACAGATGGCTCACTATAAAGGCAGCATCATCTCTTATGTTTACTTTCACATGTATTATCATATTCGATACTAAAAACAGCCTTATAACTAATGTAGGATAGTCATTTCTGTCTATATTTTATAGAGGAAGGAATGGATACTCCCAGTTTGACCTGTATAAGGTCACATAGGTAATATATAACAGAGCCAATAATAAAGTTAAGTCCAGATGTTCTGCAACTAAAACATATTTGTAAATGTCATCAGTGCAAATTCTATCTTATCTAGTGCTTTCTTTATATATTTTTTGAAGATTTCAAGCAAAGTTTATTAGAGAAAGAAGGGAGAAAAGAAAGGGAGACATGCCAGAGCTGGCATGGGCAAAAGAAACCACTATTCATATTTTTACTCAGTTATAGATCTGTATTGTATAAATGTAATTTACAAAAGCAACACATTTAAAAAAAACCCACTGGCTTACCATCTGCAGAAATAGTATGTGGAGCCAGCAACTATGATAAGAAACAAGATAATAAGAATCACAGTCAAGGCCACATATTCTTTACTCAAGGGTTGGTGAACAGTTAAAAAGAAGTGTTCACATCGGACACCAGTATAACCCACTTCACACCTGAAGGAAAATACAGAAGAAAGATAAACTGTTTTAAAAGGGAATCAGAGTTATAGTTTAGTTATATAAGAACTAACTTCACACTGTAATTCAAGAAATCAACAAAATTCTCTAAATGCTGTAAAAGATAAATTCTAAGGTTCACCTTAGAATTGGCCAATATTGATAAAAGGGCTCCACATAGCTCTTTGGCTAAATTGTGGTATTAAAATAAGTTCTGTTCAACTGTTATTTTGGATGACTGATAATCTAAAGTGATGTTTTGTAAGTGTTGTGGATTTGGGATGCCTGTTTTCTAAGTCAGCGGAATCAATTTTTAAAACAATGACTGACATGGAAGTTCAAGAAAAAGATCAAAACTGGAGATGCCACTATGGTAAGTGTGAGAGAGAGGCATTGAGAGCCCTCTTCACTCTGTACCCTTGATATATATATACAATTTGAAAACCAGTTTTTGTCTCCCCACAAAAACTCGAGTAATAATATTTGTAATAAAATATATGCTGCATTCAAACAGCCCATGGAAATACAAGGTAACTTTAAAATATAAATCAGGGAACGAGAAATACAGGTTTTAAAACTGTCTTTGTTTCCCACATCTTCTCACTTACAAGTGGGAGCTAAATAATGTGTACACACATAGAGAATGGAATAATAAACATTGGAGATTGGAGAGCTGGGAGGGAGGGAGGGGAGTGAGGGATGAGAAATCACCCAATATGTACAATGTACAGTCTTCAGGTATTGGTTACACTAAAAGCCCAGGCTTCACCTCTAGGAAACTTATCCATGTAACAAACCTGCACTTGGACTCCTAATCTATAAAAAATTTTTAGTATCTGCATTTGTTATTTTTGGCATATTACCGGCAGTAATTTTCACTCATGTCCACCAGGTAAATGCACTGTCCGTGCAAACAGTAGCCATTCATGTCAGAACCACACTTTGTTATTGACACTTGTGCCACACGTGGATTGTCTTCTGTCTGAACTGTGAAGGAAATGGAAAGTTGAATATATTCTGTGGCCTTCGTGGAACCATTAATCACCCTTCCCTAACAGTAACCACTAGGCTACTTCAACAAAACAGATCAGTTGCCAATTAGTCAAGGAGAATTTTCAGAAGGAAGTCACTCCAGTTACCACACTCCTTCGACCAATAAACTAACACCTGAACCAAGAGAAAATGTCCAACAGGCTAAACAAAACAAAATAACACGATGATTAAATTTTCAAAAATAAACTTTAAGAATAGAAAAGGCGAGTTACACACACACACACACACACACACACACACACACACACACACACACACATCATTCTCTTCCGGAAAAGGTATTGTTCACTCCTTCAAACAAAATTTGGCTACTTGTTTACCAGTCTCAAAACAATTCTTAAATTTATTACTCCCAAATGCAATTGTAAGCTGAAAGCATTTATTAATTCAAAAGAACTTAATTCTAGATTGTCTTTGTAAGCAAGTAAAGCTTTTGGTGTGTTCTTAAATTGCAGCTACCATGAAACAAATCAATCATGATCTCCCAATATCTCTAACAATGAGATCTGAAGGCTTACTAGACAGATCCTAAGCAAAAAAGGCCTCTGTTAGATAAACACAATAATGAAACTGGAGCCTCGCTTGAAATAGTGTTGCAGTCTACATAGAAAATTCACTTTAGAGTGCTTTAGTTACTAAAATGTGAAGAATGATTATAAAATTATTTTTAAAATAGCCCCTCAATTGAAATGCTCTTGCCTAAATAACCAAAGAAGGAAAAAAGGGTGGAGGAGGGAGAACTGACCAAATCTCAAGAGAGCTAGATGGTGATGGACAGAAGAGAAGGTGAGTTTGTTGTGGAAAATATTCTATTTCCTCAAGATAACCCTCAATTCAATTGCTCAGACTGCAGATAAAGCAAATCCACCTTGAACCACAGTCAGAGTCTACAGTTTTCGAGGGAAGAAAACTGTGCTCTACTTATCTTTATATCTCTATGCCTTATCATGGTATTCGAGATGTACTAAGTATACTGTGACTGAGAAGGAAGGACGTGGTTTGTTCTTCTTACAGAGAGAGAGAGAGAATCTACTGTGTATGAAATTTTCCTATTTTGCCTGGAATTCAGTCTATCAATGTGGCCTCTGACGATAGTTTTGGAGTAAAACTCCAGAGAATGGCCAAAGGGAATCTGATTTTCTTTTTTCCCTTCTCTTGAAGATCAAATTTTCAAATGTCTGGTCCCTCTCCCGTCAGTTATTCCTTTATATACTTTTTTCAGAACTCTATAAGGTGGTTAAAAAACTAATAGAGCAACTATTCTTTCCTTTTTTTCATTCTCACATATTTACAGTCTCCATTTCTGTTTGCATAATCCCTTGATGCCACACAGGCAAAGTTGTGCTTACCTAAAGCTGTGCAGTTACTGTCAGATTCTCCTGGGATACATGACGGAATTACAGTTGTACTGAGAACTACTTGTTGAAGATGGAAACCTATTTATGAAGGAAAATCAAATATATAATTAATGCACCAATGAAAGAATCTTTGATCAGATTTCCAAATAACCAGTATTTAGAGTTTTGTGATTGTTTCAAGAATTTGATCCATGAAAACCATAAAAGAAATTCATGGACACAGTATATGACTAAAAATGAAAGCACTCCTAGCTCTTCTGTTGAAGGGTAAAAGTCTTGGCAGGATTTTCATAGTAACAGATTTGACCTGGTCTAAACGTTTCACAATGACATTTTTAAAGATTTGATTTTGAAGTTAAATTTCCTAAGAAGCTTTCAGTTGGAGAATTTCCACCGTTTGACTCCATGATGTGCTTAAAACAATGCTCCAAGGTAGACAAAAGAAGACTTCAAAAAAAAAAAAAAAAATCAGATCACTTGTGGCAGCAACTAATTGAGAAACTCAATCTCAGAAACATCCATGGTTACCTGCATAATGAACATCTGTATACCTAACCCTGAATTGTACCCCACATCTTTGAAATTAAAAATTAAAAAAAAGAAACATTCGTGGTTGATTGACATGCCTAAGTTACTCTTTTCATTGCATTTCATGTGAACATAGATTTTAATTAAGAAAATGCAATCTAGGTAAGTAAAATTGGAATGTATCTTGTCTAATATGAGATGGAACAGGCACACCAGATGAATCACACCAAGCCCTAGAATCCAGTTTCTGTCAATATAGGAAGAGTTTGAACCAGCTGTTTCACTGTGTGTCTCCAGTGTAAAGATAAGTGTCAGAAAACAGGCATCAGAATGACTCAAGTAGTTCCTGAATTGTAAAGAAAGTATGATAAGAAGAACCTTTAATCGCACACATATTTGCTTAAGAGGCATTTAGCCTCTTTCATTGATACTTCAGGCATTGAACTCCAGCTAGTCTCTCTAGTTTATATGAAAAACTGTTATATAAGAAATATTAATGGCAGTAATGGTAGTAGTTGGTAGCAATTAATATTTCTTGAACACGTACCATGTTCCAGGTTAATTCACCTTACCTATATTATCTCATTTAATCCACTCAGTGACACTTTGAAGAAGATAACATTATTATCTCCAGTAAACATTTGAAAAAACTGAGGTATAAAGAGTATAAATAACTTTTCCCAAAGACACATGTTGGTAAATAAGTCACATTATACAATTTGAAAGTGGGCAGGGTAACCCCTTCGAATCTCCTCCCACTGTGGAAGCTTTTCTGTCCTCTCAATAAATCTCATTCTCACTTTCCGACAAAAAAAAAAAAATAAAAGAAAAGAAAATGGGCAATAATACTGTAGTATAATGGACATCACACAGAACTAACCAGAGCAAATTGCTTCATTTCTCTGGGTCTTAATTTTTCCTATCTTACAGAGTTTGGGGAAGAATAAAATGGAATGCTGTGTTTTTTTTTTTCCCTGAAATATCTGACCAGAGACTCCCATAAATGTTCCTTGACTCTCAACTTCCAGCTTCTAGTCTTAGCATTATGTGTGGGTAGTGCCCTCTACTGGTTTATAACAAGATTATAAATCTCTATAATTTGGTACTTTACAGGACTCATTCAATTCGTGTAATACAGGAATTTTATTTTATTTTATTTTATTTTTCAATCAGAGGAGGTTTGTCTCTCTTAAGAAAATTTCATATTCTTTGGGTTCTAAAAACTAAACTGCACACCAGAATCATCATCGTTTATATACTCATGTTTCAAACTTGACAATGAGTATATAAACAGTCCTATGAAGTAGTTTTCAATCTTGTGAAGTCGTTTTAGCCTCAGATAACCTAAGTGCATTTTAATTAAATGTCTTGTCCAAGATAACTTATCTGACAACCACAAAAGAGGAATTTATCTTTTGACATCAAGTCTCACACTCCTTCAATTATTTGAAAATACTTTTTTCTTTAAAGGTTTAGAACGATCTCTTCCCCACTCCATGTTTTTCCTACAATATAAATTCTGCTTCACTTGCTCTTAAAAATTAACTACTTTTCTTAAAAGACAAAAAATGGCTAATGCCTGGACTTCATTGCCAATTGAATGGAGATGAAAACCATCTTCCACATAGCTTTTCATGGAGGATGAGCTAGATTCGTATCCAAGTCAATTTTGTTCTACATCTTAATAATAATTTTGCCAGACACTTTCACTACTGGGAATTAATCTCTTTACCTAATATGGTCTCCTCAACATAAATTGAAGTTCTAGTTTCTTGTGTTTATATCCTTGACACTCCTTTTCATCCGTGTTTCTTCAACCGAAGAAAGCTTTGGAAAACACATCAACAATTCTCCCTCTAGGAAAGCACTAGCCAGAAAAATTAAAAAGGATGTTTGAATCTAATTTCTCTATTTTTTGCAGAAACCAAAGCCTACCCATTCTTGTATGGGAATGTTTGCAACCATAACGTGCAACTATTATAATCCAACTAATGGTTTTGGAGTATTGCTTTTGGTATTTTTTTTTTAAGTTTTTAGTAGTTAGTTTTTCCGCTGTTGGAAACTTTGTTCCAGTTGTTCAGGCCACAGGTGAAATATTTGTCTTTGTTGATTAAAGAATGTTCAGCCCAGGGTGTGCCTCCATGAAAACCGGGCTTTCCTTACCTGTGACCCTCCCTTGGACACAGTCCATCACTCCGGATAGTTTCTGTGAGACTTGCTGCATTAATCTTACAGCAGGCTATTTTACAGATGGAACTGTAATTACTTTTAAATGCTCCTTTCAGATTAAAGTGTATAACTTCAGTTCCACCCTGGATGCATGTAGCCAACAAAACAGTAAAATTGGTTCCAAATCCTGTGTCCATCTGCACAGCTCTGTTGCTTTAAAACAATGGTTCTTAAGTGTCTCTGCAACATGACTCTACCCCATTGCAAACTAATTGATCAGAAGACTGAAAAGTCTGAGCACAGAGGATTATTATATCCATCATCCTGTCACTCATGAGAACCACTACTCATTATTTTTAAATATCGCAGGGAAGGAATAAATGCTAAAGTCATATCCTTTTGTTTTCATAATGTCAGTTTTTCATAATCTTATTGCTATTTGAATATAACAATCTTTGTAATTCAGTTGCAAAATTATATTGGGCTTTTCGATCCTTGTCAATGAGTCCCTGCTTAAAAAGAAATTCATTATGACACTAAAGATTTGGATTGTGTCTGTGTCAAAAAACCAGATCTGTTAGTAAGCTCTGCATTAGAACTAAGATACAGAGGAATTCTGTGCAAGGTGACATGGGATAGATGATCTGTTAACTTGAAATTGGCTGCTGGAACTCTTATTATAATACAGCTACAAAAATCAAAATGTATTCCGAGGCCATTATTTCTGTCAAATTTTCTAATGGGTTTTAGGAATGTGAAGCTCACCTATTCATTTGTGTGCTTTCATTTTGCAGAGGCTGTGTTTCAGTGAAATCTCAAATGTGCCAGCAGGAAGTAGTGCCAGTGACTCAGAGGATACAAATCGCCTCTTCCCTGTGAGTCAGGGCCGAGCCTACACCCTTGCACAATATTGGGGACCATGCGTGGGAGAGGTTGAGTACCATCACCGGAATGTGGATGGCACTAAATGTCGTGGGCCCTGCAGCACTAAAGAGTGGTTGCTCAACCGTCCCATGGAATGCCAGATGTGGAAAACGTCCATCTTATTGTATATAGTTTCTTTCGACCTTGCTTTCTAATGGTCCCACCGAGGGGCTTGTTTAGATGGAGGCCAGTAGAGAGGAGGCTAGGATTCTCTGACAGGCTGATCAAGCCAAGTCTGCAAAATCAACTGCAAACGTCAGGGTAAAATGACTCCTCTGGAAAACAATCACACAAATAAAAATGGTCCAGAATAAAATGAGGTAGGTAACAGAATGAAAGGAATGTACCGTATTTTCCCAATTTAACCTTTTAGACAATTAGACCAGAACAGCAAATTCACGATGAATCACAGTATCTGGCCAGCCCAAACAAATGGCAAAATCTACTTTGTTCACACTTTTGCTGTGGTCACATTCTGACTTACTCACGGACTGTTCGTTTTTCTACCTTTTTCCATGGCAGTCTGTAATTTTAGGATTTGTCTGTACCATAGTAGACTTGTCGTGTCTTGTGTACTTTTATGGAGTGAATATGCCTTCACCATTTTCAAGTGTCTTTTTGTTTTATATTAAGATCCACTGTTAGATAAAGTCTTGCTTCACCTTGGTTAAAATAACTGTAAACTCTTTATCACATCAGATACTGAAAAGACTACTGTCAATACTTTTGACTTTTCAGAGAATGGAATATATTTGTATATACATATACTTATAAATGTTTAGAAAACTAACTTTGCTTTCTACCAACAATAATTCTATGCCTACAGTTTTTTAATGTTAGCTTTACAACTAAACTTCATTAAGAGCTAAATGTAAAGCTAACTGTAATTATGTGAGACAAAACATCATGAAACCAGAGGTTGATAGAGTTTTAAAAGACAGATATAGGATCTCTCTTGTCAAGTAACAAGATTTAATATGCCATGTTTTTCAACTCATAGGAATTTAATTATGCTGTCCAATTTTTGTAGTAATTTCTAAGTCATACGTCAAAGTGCTTGTATATTGTAGCACTCATATATTTTACTCATCTATTATCACACAAGGCAGTTCTTACAGCTATTCAAATCCAGAATCAGTTAGTGAAAATACAAGGCAATTGTCTATTCTACACTAGAAATTGATTTAAAGATGTATATCTTGTTCACAATGGAAGTATTTTCAGAATGCAAGCGAATGCATACCAACTCTTGTGTAAAGGGTACAATTTAAATCAATCTGGATGTTTCAGCATTTTGTGACTAAGAGCTCCAAAGATGGGGTTTGCTTTCCCTAGAAGCCAAAGATTCATTTCTAGAGTATTATTTCAATTTTTCGGTTGGAAATATATTTCTTCTAGTTAATTTTACACGGGAAGAGTTTGTTTGTTTTTAACTATTTCTGACTTTGCTCCCTTCCACCCAGCCTCTCACTTATACCTCTATAGATCTAATTCAGAAATTTAAAGTATTACTACATTATTTTTCCCAAAGAAACATCTTATAAATGAGCAAGAGTATACATTCTGCATGTTTGCGATTTGCCTTATTTTCATTATGTTAATATCATGGCCTGAAGCTTGGAATATTTAGCAGCATTTTGAGAAGCATACTGGCTATTTTGTTTTCTCTGTAGATGCCTATTCCAAACAGGAATTTGCAAAAGGATAAAGGTTTGATTAGTGAGCACACACAAAAAAAGAAGAGAAAGTAAGTATATAAAAGATAACTTTAAAAACCTTGAAGTTAATTGAAAGTTGCTAAGGAATTTTACTTTATGAAAATATGGTTCATGAACACATAGTTTGGATTAACATTGGTGACCTTGACTTCAGTGAGAGGTACATATATGAGAGGCATATAGGATAACAATAGGGTGGGAAGGGCTTAGCTACAACCCAAAAACAGAAAAGGAAGAGAAGAACAGCTTATTCTATCCTTGCTTTTGGTAACGATATGTGTAAAATGGTTCTTATTCAGTAAATATCTGTTAAGAGTTGTCTCTATGCAAGATATTGAACAAGAGGCTGAAAGGAAAACTGGTGTCAAAGACATTGCTCCTGCTGTAAGTAAAAACAATGGGTTAGACACTTGGAGGTGGTGAGGAAAGGAGAGAATTTATTGATGATGCCAAGTTTCTGATCAAAAAACACCAAGGAGGATGGTGCTACTAAGAAAGGAGAAAACATAGGCAGGATAACAGGTTCGTGGTGTCTCTTGGACATGAAGGCATTGAAGGGACTCCATAATGAGTGCACAAATCTGAATTGGAAGTTCATGCATAGGTATTACCAAGTTATATTTCTGAGGCAGTTGGGAATACTGAGCAAAGGAAGAAAAACAGAGTTAAAAAAGTCTATTTGAAAGTCATATGAGAAGACATTACCTTTAATGGTATGTAAGGCATTTAAATGTCCCAAGGGAAGTAGTATGGAATAGAAAGTAACAGAACTTTTGGAAATAGGTGGTAGGGAGTAGAAAGAAATAGCTAAGGAAAGAAAAAAAGCTATTGGAGGAAAAAAAAAAGATCAGTGTTGTGAGAGATAAGACAGTAGAGTTGTAAAAGGAAGGGTGGGGTGGCCAGCAAAGCAATGATTTGAGGAAAGTATTAATGACTCCATCATAAATAAGATTCATCATTATTAGATGCAAATGGTGCTAAAATCAGCAATGAAAGTTGCCAAGCTGATGTTCTGAACACTGCGATTGGTTTTATATTTGTATCTAACTGATCTTTAATATTAATTTTATTTGCCTTAATAGACTCGAGGACTAATTATTTAAACTGTGAATTCTGGGTGTCGATGTGTAATAGCAATAAAAGATACGTTAGTTTAGTGGTTTTCAACCAGGAGCAATTTTACCAAGCAGGGATGCTTGGCAATGTCTGGAGATGGAGTGGTTGTCAAAACTAGGCATTGCTACTGACATCTAGTGGGTAGAGACCAGGATTACTGCTAAACAACCTGCATAAGGCAGCCCACCACAACAAAGAATTATCTAGAGCACAGTGTCAACAGAGTCAAGGTTGAAAAACCCTGCATTAGACTCATGAGATGTGAAATCCAGTTTGGGTTCAGATACTTACTTTACCCCCCGAAACCAAATTTTCTTATCTCTGAAAACAGTGACCAGTAAGTAAAGGTGAGGAGGAGAGGGAGAGAGTTTGGATTAGATTTCTCTAAGGTTTTCTTCATTTCTAACACAATATTGCTCTTCCTTCTACTAGCTATCCATTATTCAGCCATATCACTGCTCAGTTATCTCTCTCTCTCTCTCTCTCTCTCTTTCGCGCATGCACGCGTGCTCTTCCTCTCTCTCTCTCTCTCTGACACACACACACACACACACACACACACACACACACACACACACACTGCAGATATATTTTGATTTTGGTAAGCACACCATTTGTGAATCCAGGCTATAAGAGATAGAAATAGGAAAAATAAGCAAAAACATGATTAGACTTCATCAGAAGCAACAGAATTGAATTTTGCAAAACTGTTGCTTAACCTCAAAATATTTGGTTCCCAAGCACATTTTTAAAGAACATCTGGTTGAGTCAAAACATAACGGTGAGTACTCCGAATAAAGTATCATCAATCTAAGCATTCAGTCCACAAACATTTATTAAGTGTTTAATATAAGCCTACCACAATGCAAATAAGAAAAGATGAGTACCATGCCAGTAGGGAGAGACAGGGCTAGATACACACTTTCAGAGTGGCGTGACAAGGCCCACACAACAGCAGGAATGGGAGAGGTGCCATGAGGAAGCAGGGCTTAACAGAGAAGGCATGCCTAAGGAAGAGACTCTTTTCTTCAGTCTTAAAGGATGAGAACTTGCACCAAAGTGAAGAGTGACTCGGGAGCATCTATAGCAAGAGGTACAGCATTCTCAAACAGGGAGACTTACATGCTACTTAACTCCGCTCTGTTTCCTCAGTTGTAAAATGGGGACAATAAAACCTTTTCCTGCTAAAACGGCATCATAGTATGAATCAAATGTCACCTTTCGTAAGAAACCATTTTGATGATGATGATGACAGCTCTATTTTTTATAGAACATGTATCTTTATTTGTAGTAAACATTTTAAAATTCAAAATATTATAAAATTACATATCAGCCAGGCTTGGTGGCTCAGCCTATAATCCTGCGCTTTGGGAGGTGAGTGGATTGCCTGAGTCCCTGGGTTCGAGACCCGCCTGGGCAACTTAGTGAGACCTCATCTCTACCATAAATCAAAAAATTAGCCGGGCGTGGTAGCGTGCGCCTGTAGTTCCATCTACTTGGACGGCTGAGGCGGAAGGATCGCCGGAGCCCAGCAGATCGAGGCTGCAGTGACTGGGAGCATGCCACTGCACTACAGTCTGGGCGACAGAGTGAGACTCCAACTCAACTCAAAAAAAACCCAAAAAACAAATTACATATCAATGAGTGTGAAATCCAAGATTTATTCATTGCTAGTTAATAAAAGGCTAATGCAATAAATCACAAACTAGCATGAAGTCCACTAATCAAAAATATGATAATGGAGTTATTATTCTTAACTGTAAAAGTATAAAGAATCATGATTATACCAGATCATCATTTAAACAAACAATTCATAATCTCTTGGTAGGATTCAGTAAGGAAGTATACTCATTTAATACTTGCATTTAGAAAAGTATATATAGAATATTGGACCCTATAATTAACTGCAAAAACAAACATCTCATTTAAAAATTTTTTTTTTAATTTTAAAGATGTGGGGTACAATTCATATTTAGGTATAAAAGTGGTCATCATACAGGTAAAATTTGGGCCTCCCTTTGGTCCCCATTTCGCCTGGTTTGAGACCAGGTACCCTTATTGATGCTATGTGCTCCACCCTGCTTCCCTGGCAGTAGTGTTCCCCTACTGCCAATCCCTTTCTTACAGTATTATGTGGTACTCAGTTCTTTGTTTCTGTGATAGATCACTGGACAATTCTAATTTTAAAAGTGTTTCCTATTATTTTTTAATATCATTATGCCCATTTAAATACACATACAATAACCTGACAAGATATATATTATCATCCATTTTAACAGATAAGAAAACTGAGACTCAGAGAGAAACAAATCTTTCTGAAAGTATGAACTAAAACAACTGGGGTGTGGAATTTGTGTTCTATACACTATGCCTCTTAATTCAAAATGACAAAGATTGACATATATAAATGTGTGTGTGTATCAATCGCTCTCGTATCTCAAATTTAAAGTGGAAAATTTTTTATTTAAGAAATTAAGGCTTAACATTTTTTCCTGTACAATTATCAAGTCATCTTGAATATTATAAATAGCATCTTAGTAAATTAAATCATTCCTTTAACCTAGAATGCCACCGAGATGAGACTTTATCTGCCCTGTAACTAGACACCCAGTCTTACATAATCTGCATCGCTAGAGGACACTGAGTCTGTTGCATGAGTTCATTTTTTCAAAGGTCCCATAATTGCCATATCAAGATGATGGCTGTACAGCGGCTCCTCCCTGAAGATCTCTCTATGACAGCACTGGGAGCCTTCCCATGGTCTCCCGGTGGAATGTTCCCAGCAGCAGTTACAGCCATATTAATTAGACAATTTGCATAGGGCTGTATTCAAAGTGAAGACTGCAGATGAGGAAACCACACCTCAATTTACAATCTCTTTTAAGAGGGTTTCTTTCTTGACATTTGCATCTTTGGGGTGACCATTAACTCAGAAATAGTAGATTCTTGTGCAAAAATGGACAGAAAATAGTCAAATTCAATTTTTCCGAAGTGGCTATTTGAGTACTCTATCTCTTTTTTTTTTTTTAAACTAAGGAAATACGTTCGCTTTCTCACTGTTAATAGGAAAAGACTATCGATTCTAATTTAGTGCCTTATTGATGCTATATTTAATTCACAACAGTATAAAAAGGAATAAAACAGACATGAGTTATCCTTCCCCTTTATTGTTTTACCCAATAGACATCCTAGGAAATATAAAAATTAAGACTTCAACAGTTCCTAGGATATGACTTTTATTATAAAGCAGTCATTAAAGTCGACTTCAATACACAGTCCAAGAGAAGTCACATATTTTGTGTGCCTGGTTTTGCATAAAGAATCAGAAAGCCCATGTGTATATATGCTGCACTTATAACAGGTTCTGAGTCCTAGACTACTCTGGAACTTTTCTGTTAGAACCTGCTATTTTTGTTATGTCCCTGCTAGCCCTGCGTCCCTGGCTCCTAACTCTCTGTTACAGAATGAGCTTCCCATTTACTCTCTAAGTTCGTGTAAGGTATTTGACTTCACTGAGCCTTAGTTTCTTCGTCTGTTAAAACTGGGCTCATTGTAACTACCTCACAGGGTTATTTTAAAGAGTAAATATGATGATGTGTGTAAATTCCCTAATGCACAACATAGATGGTACACAGTAGGCATTTGGTAGCAGTTCCCTCACCAACTCCTGAATTTGGGTCCCAGTACTAAATTAGATACCCCAATTACTCAAGTTGTTCATATGACAAGACAATGTTGAAGGCAACTAAGTCACCTGGGTCAAAATCCATACAGGAGAAGCCTGTTAGGTTTTCTGCCAAGATTTATCATCTTAGGTTGTGCCAACACTAGGTAGCTCATAAACTCTCAGGGTCAACAGAGATTACTGAAGGGAAGTCAATTGTCTCATTGAGAATCATGTTGCTTATATTTTTAAGAAAGACTGTCTTGCTTATTTCTCCTTCATTGTGTAATAAAGTAGGATTAAAATGTCTTGGAGATGTTATTCAGGAACACGTTCAAAAACCCATCTGAGCAAAAATCAAAATGTTTGATGTTAGATAGAGAGCCCCTTAACATAACTGCAGAACACAAGAAAAAGTATCTCCTTCTTTCTCTGGAAAAATCACAAGATTAAAAGAGATAATTATAAATTAATTAGAAATTTTTTATTTAGTTTCTGAACTCTTTTTTACCAATGCTCAGTAGGCTAAACATGCTAGCAAACCGAGGTATGAACTTTTCCATTTCACTCTCCTTTTCTATGGGAGCTTGGATCATAGTTTTCCAATTTATAAAATAAGGACATCAATATTAAGCACTTGTAAAATGTAAAAGTAACCAAATGATTGTGTGTAGTCATTTAAATCTGTATATGTTAAGAGTGGAGGGGAGAAGTTTTCTCCCAGTCATAAATACATCGAAATTCCAAAAAATAAAATGTATACTGAAATTTAAAATAAATGTCTCTTTCTTTTGAAGGGAAGAGTTCATGAGAAGTATTTCTGGTAATCTTTTATTTAAGGGGAAAAAAGGCAATTTCAAAAATAACAAGTGGTCTTACCATTTTTTATATGCTTCAGAATAAGACCATTGGACCTGCCTACCTGAATAAAGATAGAGATATGATGTAGAACTTCAAACAGGAACTTTCCTGGTGACAGAGAAATATCCAAACAAACTGGGAAAACAGAAACTGACCTAACTCATTTGGAAATGGGCTTGGCGGCTGATGAAATAGGCGAACTATAATTAAGTAATGCAATAAAGGAGGTAAGCACTTTCATGACAACAAAAACACACACAATACATACACTAGTGGGTAGTAACCAGGTTATTCATAGGTTCTTGCTGTCTCAAATTAGAATAATGAGATGCCCAGAACAGACACTTGCATTGTTCAGATGCTATCTTACTTGTAGGGGAAAAAAATAAGTGCTAAGCCATTCTGACCTCTAGGTTAATTTCTAACTCTAGGAAGACTATCACCTTTCTAAATTTTTATTTAATTTTATTTTTTTCAAAACAAAGCCTACAAAGCCACATTATTTACTGAAAATCTATCAAGTCAGTCTTAGCTCAGTTTGGGCAGCAATCACGGATCCAGTTTCCACTTATGTTCCTGGACTTGGACTTGTAAGTTTCAACTATGCATACTATGAGTTTCACTAGGTCTCTCAACCCAAGATAAGGTATGTCGAAATAATCATTTAACTGTCACATCCTGCACAAGTAGAGTTAGTGTGCTAGAGGAATTTGGTTCACTGCATGCAACTCCAGGACGAATGGGATTTTGGTGGTTAACTTTGTATTTTCCTTATTAAAATATTCACATACAACTTCAAATTCCTCTTGAAGTTTAAGGAATCAGAAGTGATTTTTTTTTCTCCTCCAAACTAGAAAGTCCATGTAAGGATTTTCTTTTTTCTACCCACAGGGAACTGAATCATCTCAGATAAGGAAACCGGCGTTAAAATACCCTCAGCGATCACAAGCTACAGGGGTGCCATTAGCTGCACAATGGCATAGCTCTTGCTCCTGAAACTGGTCCGGGGCCGGCTGTTGGGGGGAAAGGAAGCGGCAAGTCAGGTGTAGGGGCCCCAGGAACCAGGATCTGCCCCCGCCCCGGCCCTTCGGCTCCAGGTACCCTCGCGTCGGGACCGCCAGCCAAGCCGGCACCGGCGAGCACCAGCTCCCCCGGAAAGTTTAACCAGGCTGGATTTTCGAAAACTAGGTACAACACAGAGAAGGACACTCCTTTCTTTTCAACAGATCGTTTCCACTCAGGGTCTAGCTACCCTCCGGCCTCCAACAAGAAAGAACAAAACCTGAAATTTCAATAGTGCGTTTCAGGCGCTTCGATTTCTAGGACCCGCGCATTTTCCAAAGGGGGGGGGGCGGGGCGAGGTTTTTCGACAACTTTTTAATTTGCCTAATAAGGAGATACATTCATTCATGCAGAACACAGAGACCAATAACTAACGTATCGATGAAAGGCATTTGAACCCGAGCCCCCAGTCCACCATTGAGAAAGACAGGCATAAGAGACATCATTCTAAATGGACCTTGTGGGCTGCCCTGTATTTGTTTAACGACACATGCCCAGGGGCCGCATTTGTCTCCTCTCGGAGGGGGACGGACGAGGGCTCACCCAGGCACAGCAGCAGCGCGGGGACCCGGCCTACAGAGAGACTCTCCATCGTTCTTGCCGCGGCGGGCAGGGGCGCAGGGCGCGGCGCGGGGCGGGCGGCGGCGGGGAGCGCACGGCCGGGCGGGAGATCCGAGAGGCGGCGGCGGCTTGAGCGCGGCGGAGGGCCTGCAGGGGCCGCGTCCGTCTGACACCGGGACCGTCAGGCAAGTGAACTGGACCGTACCGCGCTGCGACATTTATAAGCCTGGGGAGGGGCCCCGAGGACTTAGTAGTGAGGTGAGGTGCAAAGTGTCCGGAGTTTCCTAATCCGCCCGGGAGAGGAGTGGCTGGAGACTGTCCGGATGTCATACTCCCTCTCCGGAGCACTTGAGAGCAGTCGTTGAGGAATGAAAAAATGTCATTCTGATTAGGCAGAGACGACTCCCCAAACTTTTCCATCTCTCTCTCGGACTCACGCAGGAGGAGGTGGGAAGCGTGGACCAGATGGGTCGGTTTGCTTTGTGGGGTCACCTGCAGGGTAGTGGGTGGTTCCGGTTGCTCCGGGTGACAGACATAACTTGAATCAACCAGTCTTGTAGCCAGGGCTGGTGTTCCCCTCACATGCCTTTAAAGAGCTGTGTGCTGTGTGTGACGTCCTAACCTCAGCCATGAACACTCCCTGTGTTGTGAACATACTTGAAGTCTGTCTGGGGCTCAAGCACTCTCTGGGTATCCAAATGCTTCTCTGGGTATCCAACTGCCCAGAAATGCCTTTCACGTGGAAGCCTTCCTTCCCAGGTCCTCTGCTTCCGACCTAGCTCAGGCACTTATCTCCTGAAAGTCTAGCAATTATGAGGAAAAGCCCTGAGTTATTTTTTTCTTCTGTCATGTATGCTGTCTGTCGCTCTGCTGCTTTTGATATAACCCCCCCATAGGACCTTAATCCTGTCCCTTTCTGTACAAAATATTTCAACGACTCCCCATTGCTTTGTAGACAAGACCTGCCACAGATGTGAACCCAGTCAGTCTTTTCAACCTCAGCTTTCACCATTTTCCCAAAAATTGCCTCGCCCCAGCAAGAGTGGAAAACTCTCTATGCCTTTTCTTATTCCCACTTTCCTGCCTTTGTAGATGGTGTCACGCTTTGGAAGAATGACACTGCTTTTACTGGAACTAGGCAAATTCTACTCATTTTCATGGTTCTCCTCAAGGGCCTGGATTTCTTAAGCCTTCAGGGATCTCTTTTCATGCTGATATCTTACAGCTTTTATTGTTTCTCTTCTCTCTAGACTCCTAGAATTCTAGACCTGGTACTTCACACCTGCTATAACCTCTTTGTATTATTTAACTTTTCCTGTTTGTCACATATTCAGCTCTGTACGTACATAGACAGAAATTGTCTTCCTTTTTCTTGCATTCCTGTCAGGCCTAAGAACAGTGAGTCAATATAGCAGTACACATTTGAATATGGAATCTAATGGATGTTAGTTTTTACCTTTCCATTTCTACTTTTTATTTTTTTTATCATTATTCCCATTCCTTTTTTCTTCTTTCTCCCTGACCCCAAAACCCTTTCAATGTCTAAAACTCTCCTGTTAGAAACAAGCACTTCCTCCTTTTTTCCAGTGGTAAAAATTTAGACTGTCTGCATGTGAATCCTTGAACAAATTATTTAATTTCTCTCAGTTTCCTCATATGTAAAACAGGGATAATAATAGTATCTAACTCAAAGGAAGATAATGAAAGTGCTTAGCACAATGCTTAGCACAGAATTAGTGCTCATTAAAATTATCTATTATTGTAGGCAAACTGGTGCTTAGGATGGTGATACTTGGTCAGTGGTCAATATTTTTTAATTAAATGAATCAATGAACAGTAGGATAGAGGTGGTCTGGGTTCCTAAGTCTGTATCTATCAAGAAGGCAGGTAGTGACTTCTCACTAATTGCTTTATTTTTTTCTTTTTGGTAAAACAAAACAAATGGAACCAAAGAAGATGATACTAGTAATGGGTTTTAGTTTTATGGATCACTGATAGGGATCACAAGCTTAATAAATTAGAATTAGGAAAAGGGACTTTTATGGTTACAGAGTGTACAGAGTGGCTCTTGTCCTACAAATTAGACCTAGAAAAAAATAGCTCCAGAGAATGAGGAATTAAAGCAGGATTCAAATGAATGGGGTATCAACTGGGAGCATTTCTTTATTTTGCAGAGTGACACTATCAGATACTTACAAGAAGTGACAGGAAGACGAATTATTGGTCCTGATTCATGTCTTGTTTCATTGAATATAGTGTTTGGCTTTATGCTGAAAAGAAAGATGGGGTGGGAATGTGATGAGGAGAATGGGGTCATGCTGACAGCAATGGACAAACAGTCAACTTGATGGCATTTATACGTGGAGAGGAATTTTTTCACTTTGTAGCTGAGGCCTCCTAGAATGAGATATCATCATCATGAAAAAATTCTTGTGCTTGTCTAAAAATTTTCCACAGCAATGGCGCTCTTCTATGCGCTGATTTCATATGATATGAAGAAATCTTTTTTTTTTTTTTTTTTTTGGTTCTATGTTTACTCAATTTTCTAGCCATTAGTTTTCGAGAATGACTCCATCATGACACATCAGGGAAGATTTACCACTGCCTCCGCAAAATAGTATTCTTTTTTTTTTTTTAATAATTGGGAACAATTTTCATTAATTGTTCATTTAAATATATATACATAGTATCAAGCATAATCATAATTCCTCTTAAAGGCACGAAACTTATTTGAAGATAGAATGGTTCAGGAAGAAAATAATCAAGTTATATAAAATTTTCCAGCTAAGAAGTGACTTTAAAACATAAGCATGATCAGCAATTCTCAATCTGAGATGTATTGCGATTTCTTTCCAAGAGGTCAGTAAATCTAAATATCTAGAGACTAAATAAATACATATATATATGTATATATACAAATGCTATTAAAAAAATATTGAGTCCCTATGGTTATTAATTAAATGTATTTATTTTAAATTGATACCGAATTTATTGGTGGCTTTGTGGCATGTGTTTTTTTTAACTGATACATAACAAACATATATATACTATTGGGTGGAAGGAGAGACGGTCTTATAAAAATAATTATTTTCGCCGGGCTCTGTGGCTCAGCCTGTAATCCCAGCACTTTGGGAGGCCGAGGTGAGTGGATTGCCTGAGCCCGCGGGTTCGAGACCTGCCTGGGCAACTTGGCGAGACCTTATCTCTACAATAAATCAAAATGAGCCAGGTGTGGTAGCGCGTGCCTGTAGTTCCAGCTACCTGGAAGGCTGAGGCGGAAGGATCACCAGAGCCCAGCAGGTCGAGGCTGTGGTGGCCGCTCCCGGCCAATCTGAGTGACAGAGTGAGACTCCAACTCAAAAAAAATATATATTTTCCATTAAAAGGGGGTCCTTGTAAGATAAACATTAGGACATCCCGGGCTGGGAACATACACATTCAGGTTCTAAACTGGTGCCAGGACCAACCCCATTTTAGACTGTAGTTAGATCAAGTCCTCGGCCCTACCCAAAATGCCAGCATTTAGCTGGCTTTATAAGTTAGACAAGGACTTATAAAACTCTTCAATTCTTCATACAACTCTTGCTTTTCCCTGAATTTAGAGTTCCTTCTAATTGCAACTGGCACTTGTTTATTTTGAAATTGCTTCTTTTCGAACTAAAAAACTGAGCATAGCTACTTTAATATATTAGTTTTTACATAGCACAAAATATTTTAAGTTGTTTATTCATTAGTCCTTAGCAAGGTCCACTGAGATGAAATGGCATTGAATTGCTTTTTTTGCAAGTAAGGCATTGAAAAATATGGGAAAGTGTCTGAGATCAGATTTTTAAATTTGCCATGCAAAATATAAGACCTTACATCAAGAAAGACAAAATTATGGACTTCATGGCAACTTGAATGGGTTTAGAATCTATAATACTCAGTGATCTATCACAGAAACAATGAACTGAGTACCACATGTTCTCACTCATAAGTGGATCTTGAACAACTATCATAATACTACAAGAAAGGGATTAGCAGTATTGGGACACTGCCAGGGTACCTGATCTTAAACCAGGCGAGGTAGGAACCAAAGGGAGGCCCAAACTTTACTTGTTTGACGAGCACTTGTATACTTAATCCTGAATTGTACCCCACATCTTTAAAGCAAAAAAAAATAGACTTTGAACGTAAATTATGTTCTATTAAATACTTTTGAATAAAAAAGACGTTATTCTTAAATTAATCACATGTTAATCATATGAAGCCTTTATATCAAGTTCCATTTGAATGAAGAATTTATGGATTCTATGAAAATTTTAAAACATATATCATATTAAACAATGTTTTATAAAATTAAAATAAAGCACATATTTCCCAGGAAAATCCCGGGGCTCATATTCCTTCATAATCTTTATGGGACAATGACAGTTTTATATTTCTCCCTTGACCAAAAGTCAACAGACTACAATGTTATTTAGGTGACTCTCTCATTTATTTATTAATTCAACCACTATTTATTAAAAGTGTCTGTAATGACATTGTTATATAGATACATAGAGATGGAGATATACAGGTGTAATCTTGAACCCCAGGAACATTTAATTCAGTTAGAGACAAAATAGAGAAGAGGAAAGAACATATATTGAATGTAGTCATACTCTTCTTTATTTAAATAGCCTTTATCATAGATTTTTTTAAAAAATATTTTTCCTGTAGACTAATCCATTCTTGAATTGGTTTAAGAAATCCAAAAGAAAAATTTTCAGGTTTTTAAAATATTTAATTAAAGAGATTGAAGAAAATAAGAACTGAAAAAGTTTTAAAGTCTGCTGAATACTAAATCATATTTTCTCACTTAATAATTTGAGGGTTCTTCTTAAGTTAAAAATGACTCCAACACGCTTAAAAATTTACATATCATTTGAAATGTTGAATAAATGATGACTGATTATCTGGTAGCTGGTTAGATGAATAGGTTCATTTTAAAAGAATTTTTTTTCAATTTGTAGTTTCATTTAGACTTAAAACTACAGGTGGAACAGGAACATGCAAGTCATTGATATTTATTCTTAAATCTAAATGAGATATGTCTAATAATAATAATAAGTAATAGCAACTAATAGTTATACCTAACACATAGTTTTCTAGGTGGTTTAAGATATAACACACTGGGTGGAAATAAAATGTACATTTTATTTTCATTTTATCAATAGTATTAAAACAAAAAATATTAAAACATTTGTCCAAGATCCTTCAGCTCATAAATGGCAGAGATGAGATTCAGACAAGGCAGCATGAGTAAGACATCTACACTCTTAACCCTCATACTATATAGCCCTGTAACGTTTCAAGCACTAGAAATTCAGGGTGTAATATACTTTATATTTTTTATTAAAATCAATGTTTCTGGGGTTTTCTAATTTCAGATTATTTTCAAAGAGTGTTCATATTCCTTTGTAGATAGTTTTATTTTCTTTCCATAAGCATAACTTTTCTTTTTAACTTTTAAATTTTTTTATTTTAAAATTATGGGAAAAAGTTCATTTGAGGAACTTTACAATTCAGGGTTAGGTATACTAATATTCACTGTGCAGGTACCCTTGTTGATGAGGTGTGCCACCCCCCTTCCCCAGGCAGATTTCCACTACTGTCAATCTCACCTCCGCCCCCCAGCCCCCTACCTCCCGCAGCTTCCTGCTATTGTCAATCCTTTTCTTACAGCATTACAATAATTGTTCAACATCCACTTATGAGTGAGAACATGTGATACTCAGTTCTTTGTTTCTGTGAAAGATCACTCAGCATTATAGACTCGAATTCCATCCAGGTTGCTACTAAGTTCATGATTTTGATCATCTTTATGGCTGCGTAATATTCCATTGTGTATATGTACATTTTAAAAATCCAGTCCTCTTTTGATGAGTAGCACGGTTGGTTCCATGTTCTTGCTATTGTGAACAATGCTGCAATAAACATATGTGTGCAGGTATCTTTTTTATAGAGCGATCTGAGTTCTTCCAGGTATATTCCCAGTAAGGGAATTGCAGGAAGCAGAACTTTCTATATTGTTGTTTTCCTAGTAAGAAGAGAATCATTCATGCCAATCTTTCAGAGTTCATCTCCAAAGCATTAGCTAATCTTACTTGTTTATGCTAATTGAGTTTATGTGCAACAGTTTATTCTAAAAAGGTCATATAAAAATGCTATCTGTGAATTTTATCAACAGAATTCTTCAGAAAAGCATTCTGTAATCACAAAATGTAAAAAAAGCCCGAGAGTATTTGATATCAGGAATCTGACTGATTCTGAAGCTCCTTCTTCTTATACTTGCCTTGAGTTGTGCCCTAATAATAGAAGAACCTCCCCTTCAGTCACTTATGCAACCTCACACAGCATTAATTTACACAAATAGTGATGATGAATTAGGAATGCAGCTATGCCTATTTAAAGGACTGCTTTTTCATGTTTAGCTAACACCTACTTGCATATAATCATTTGTTTCCTACATTGATGTTGCTACTCCTTAAGCAACACTTAACAGTTTAAAATGCTAGCTTTCATACAACCATTCAATAAATATTTCAATAAATATTTTATGTTTGTTCTATCAACAAGCATTTATGTGTCATGCAACCACAAAACAGGCATTTAAATGAACACATTTCATTTGAGGAACTTTGCATTTTACTGGTAAATTATTGGCATGATTATTCCATGACTGCATATGAATTTATGTAATGTTGCAAGTATTTAATGTTAATGCTCTTCTCAGATGGAGAAAAGGACAAAACATACATGATAAATATTTAAGCTTGAAAATTATCTTGTCTTTCAATCTCCCCAGAGATATCTGAATTACTTTCTTTATCTGAGTATCAATAAACAGTACCTAGGAGTAACTAATTTATACAGACCCTGAAAGTAATACATCTAGAAGACTGAGTAAAATGTCACAAAAAATTCCAGGATTTTTAAAATGATTGATAAGTTTGTCTCTGTTTAGCACTACCACTAACAAACAGACAAGCAAAACACTGCTAGTAAAGGCGGTAAAACAATAGCTATTAAAATCTTTATTACTGATAAAATGTTTCTGACTTCACTATCCCTCAACAAAACTACACATAAATGAGATTATATTCCATCTTGTAAGGCATCTTCCTTTGTAAGGTATTATTTGGGCAAGTTGTAGTATTTTATTGTATGCCTGACTGGAAACTGGTTCTCACTCGTGGCCACATTTTGACATCATTGGACAGCATCAGAAAAAGTACTGATACTTGGGCTTTACTTTCCCAGAGATTCTGATTCATTGGGTCTGGGAAAGTTCCCATATTAATGTAATTAATATATAAGAATATTAGAAGAAAACTTAGGAAACACTATGCTGGACTTGGCCATGAATTCATGGCCAAGAGCAAATGCAACAAAAGTTAAGATTGACAAGTGGGACCTTATCAAACTGAAAAATTTTTGCATAGCAAAAGAAACCATCAAAAGAGTAAAGAGACAACCCATGAAATAGGAAAAAAATATTTGCAAGCTATGCATCTGACAAAGGCCTAATATCCAGGATCTACAAGGAACTCAAATGAATTGACAAGAAAAAAAACAAACAACCCCATTAAAAGGTGTGCCTAGGACATGAGCAGACACTTCTCAAAGGAAGACATTCAAGCAGCCAACAAACAGAAAAAAATGATCAGTCTCACTAATCACCAGAGAAATACAAATTAAAATTATAATGAGATATCACCTAATACAGTAAGGATGGCTAACATTAAAAAGGAAAAAAACAACAGGTGTTGATGCAGCTGTGGAGAAAAAGAAATGCTTCTATGCAGTTGGTGGAAATGTAAGATAGTTCAGCAGTGTGGCATCTTCTGAAAGAACTACAAATTGAGCTTCCATACGATTTAGGAATCCCAATTTTGGGAACATACCCAAAGGAGCATAAATCTCTCTAGCAAAAAGACACCCATACATGTGTTCATTACAGCACTTTTCACAATACCAAAACCATGGAGCCACCCCAGATGCCAATCAAAAGTAAACTGGATGTGGTGCTTATACACAATGAATATTATTTAGCCATGAAGAAGAACAAAATCATGTCTTTTGCAGCAGCACGGTTGCAACTGGAGACTATCATACTAACTGAACTATCACAGAAACAAAGACCTGAATACTACATGTTCTCACTCATAAACAGGCCCTGATTACTGGTCACATGAGCACAAGGGTGGGATCAGCAGATGCTGGACACTGCTCGGGGACAGAGAGAAGATAGAAGAAGGGGGCCATGTGGCAACATCCTGGGTACCAGGTCCATGGTCAAGGGGAGAGAGGGCCCAAACTTTACCTGCATGCAACTTACTTAAATAATAAATCCTCGCTTGTACTCTACAACTCTAAAACAAAATAAAAGTTAATAGAAAAGTCTGGACGACCCCATACTACCTCATGAGGTTGAGACAACCTCATGAAAGTGATAACATTTTGGTAAAACAATTTTAAAATGGCAAACTTTCAACTCAAATATAATATATAACAATAGAACTCTATTTAGAAAAAAAAGTTAAGATTGAACACAATTATATAGGCCAATCAATGAAGACGTTGGAAGCAAGAATACTGTTGACAACAGGAAAAAGTGACTGTATATTTTAGTCGTTTATTTATTTGCAACTTAGTATCATCTTCATGCTATTTTTTGTCTGTATCATGAATACAAAGGTGGGAAAGTATTTGTTTTAAACCCAAGATTGTTGAATAACTTGGCCTACCTCTTGACCTTTAAGTGTTGAGCAATGATAGGCAAGTGGGCAAAGGCTAAAATATCCTAGAGTGGTAGCACAGATAATGCCCTCAAGATATAGAAAAGTTATTGATCAGCCGGGCTCAGTGGCTCAGCCTGTAATCCCGCGCCTTTGGGAGGCTGAGGTGAGTGGATTGCCTGAGCCCGCGGGTTCGAGACCCGCCTGGGCAGCGAGACCCCATCTCTACAATAAATCAAAAAATCAGCCGGGCGTGGTAGCTCATGCCTGTAATTCCAGCTACTTGGAAGGCTGAGGTGAAAGGATCGCCAGAGACCAGCAGGCGAGGCTGCAGTGGCCGGGAGCGGCCATTGCACTCCAGTCTGGGTGACAGAGTGAGACTCCAACTCAAAAAAAAAAAAAAAAAGAAAAGTTATTGATCTCATAAACAGGATTCTCCAGTTTTCTAAAATCTTGTCTTCATCTCCTCTAGGATCTTTGCTCAGGCTTCCCCTGTCCCCGCCTCCCTTTTTCATTTCCCTCTCTTTGCTTACAACTCATGAATCATGAACTCCACAAAACACAACATGAGGATTTAGGAGCTAGAAAATCCAGATCTTGTTGTGGATTAAGAGGACAATCTTGTTGTGTGGCCCAAACCACATTCATGAAAAATGTGTTACGTTTTATTATGAGAAAAAAGTATATAAACTGAATATAATTAAAAAACCAGAGAAGAAAATTATCCATTAAGGGAAAAATGACACTAAATTAGTAGTCATAAATCCTAGGTTTCGGCCGGGCTCGGTGGTTCAGCCTGTAACTCCATGCTTTGGGAGGCAGAGGTGAGTGAATTGCCTGAGCCCGCGGGTTCAAGACCCGCCTGGGCAACTTGGTGAGACCTCATCTCTACAATAAATCAAAAAAATTAGTCGGGCATGGTAGCACACGCCTGTAGTTCCAGCTACTTGGAAGACTGAGGAGGAAGGATCACCAAAGCCCAGCAGGTCCAGGCTGCAGTGGCCGGGTGACTAGTCTGGGTGACTGAGTGAGACTCCAACTCAAAAAAATAAATATAAAAATAAAAAAAATCCGCCGGGCTCGGTGGCTCAGCCTGTAATCCGGCACCACTGAGCCCGTGGTTTCGAGACCCGCCTGGGCAGCGAGACCTCATCTCTACAATAAATCAAAAAATCAGCTGAGCGTGGTAGTGCATGCCTGTAATTCTGGCTACTTGGAAGGCTGAGGCGGAAGGATCGCCGGAGTCCAGCAGGTTGAGGCTGTGGTGGCCGGGAGCGGCCACTGCACTCCAGTCTGGGCGACAGAGTGAGACTCCAACTCAAAAAAAAAAAAATCCTAGGTTTCAGTCTTGGCTGTCATCATTCCTGAGTCTCTTGACCATGTGGTGTTTAAACTGTGTTAGCCTCATCTGTAAAACTGGAAGATATTTGTTTTCATGGGACTCAAATGAGATAATATTTAACAAAATAATGAGACAGACTGTAAGATATGAGTATTGACATTCACAAACATCAGATTTATTTAGCGCCAGGAGATACAAGAGAGTTACAAAAAAATTAAGAGTAATCACAATAGTCCTGCATTCTCAAAGCAAAAGGAGGTGGGTGTTTCCAAGAGGAAGCATAGGCCCCAATAACAGGTAGAACAATGACGTCATGAAAATAGGAATGGAGGAAGAGATGTGGCAATGATGAGATCACTGGTAACCTTTCAGGAGAAAGTTCAGTAGTATGAAGAGGACAGAAGTCAAATTACAGACATGTAAAATCCTGAATTTCTTCTAATTCCAAATAATCCAAGTGAAGTTGGGTCAACTGTGAGCCTTGGAATAAGAGCATTCACAGTATGGGCCTCACATATGTTGAGAAAGCATTAAGTATAAAACTGAGGTATCAGAAACAAACATTCTTCTGTGTGTGCTTTTGTTTAACCCATAGCATATTCAAATGAATGGGATAGAAAAGTTGCTTATGGTCAGCTTTACTATAACATATATATCTTATTTTTTTCCTATTTAATTTGAAAGGAAACATCAAAAATAATTTTGTTTTTATTTTATTTTAAAGATGTGGAGTAAAATTCAGGGTTAGGTATACAAGTGGTCACTTTTAAGGTAAAGTTTGGGTCTCACTTTGTTCTCCACTTCACCTGGTATGAAATTAGATATCCTTACTGATGAAGTGTGCCCTCCCCCTCAGCAGTTTCCCACTACTGCCAATCCCTTTTTTATAGTATTATGATATTTGTTCAGGATCCACTTATGACTGAGAACATGTGGTACTCAGTTCTTTGTTTCTATGATAACTCCCTGAGTATCACAGACTCTAAATCCATTCAAGTTGCTGAGAAGTTCATAATTTTGTCCTTCTTCGTGGCTGCATAATATCCATTGTGTAATAATTTTCTTAAGTCGTAGCTCTTATGAACACTATTTCTCCTTTCCTAAGAAAGTATCCTTACACGTTACAATAGTGGGATGAGGGACAAAGTGACTCTGAGATTCTGTGCTTAATATCTCACTCAATCCTTATTTAAATGTATTGATTTCACTCAATCCTTATTTAAATGTATTGGTCTCTCTTATTCCTATCTCACATACCTGTAATTCAGTCTTTGTGTCAGGTAGGATAACAGTTGTATCTTCAGTGAGGGCAAATAGCTGATTCTGGAGAAACAAACATGAGCAACATGCTCAGTCTTCATGTGGTGCTATGGAAAAACTGATTTGGACTTCAGGAAGGCTTAAGATCAGAAAAAGGATGGCATGTGAGAAGTATCATTCTTGTGGCTTCTATACTCTTTTTTCCAGCTGCTGTGGCTCTCTTAGACTGTGAATCCAGCCTTGGGATCCTTCAAAACTCCTGTCATCTCACTAGTAGGCTACACAAACTTCCTGGAACACCATTAAGTTTCCTTCCTCTAAAAAGACCTCCCAAGACATACCCACACATGAAATCCAGTTATCTTTTCACCTTGTACCAAAGGAAAAAATACTTCAGATCTGTTCTCTCTGTCCAATGCAACTGTATGCCTAAGAATATATGAAAAAAACGAAGTTAAATAAAACCCCAAATCTCATCCAGTGAAAACCTGAGCTATGAAGCTTGAGTCAAATTCCTAGGCCTCTGTGCCCTACCTAAATGACAGTGTGTGTCTTTGGACTTGGAAAACACATTTCTCATATAGCTGTGTGACTCCAAAGCAAATAGCTGTAAACTCCCCTTCTGTTTATAGTGACCCGAAATGCCTGTCTCCTTGTGACTATTAGGGCATTCAAAAATGAAACTTTCTGCTCTTTATTAAGATATCTCTGAGAGCTCTGAGAAATCCCTCTCCAAAACGGCAGGTCAATAAAAGATATTCAGAAGGGAAAGCTAAACCAAGCCCAACAGTGGGCTGGGGATAACTTTTGACGTCAGAGGAAAAATCTGAGTGTTGCAGCCTTGATGTCATACAGCATTTCTACTTTTCACACTTTTGAGTTCAAAATATTTTTATGAAAGTTGAGCTCCAGTAGATTTTTACTTTTGCTAGTTTCTGGTCCTGGTCAACTCTCAAATGAGTCTCTACTTAACTATGCCTTCCTCCGGAAGCCTCCCCTGACCTTCCTAGACCATGTTAGCCATCCTGAGAGATGTTTTTGCATTACATCCCAGATTTTCTCCATCATAAGATGTATCATTTCTTCATGCATTTGAATCTTTATTTCTTTCACTGAAAGTAAACTCTAGAAGGAGCGGAGCATTTCTCTCTTTAACCTTGACCTTGGTTCTTAACATAGTATCTGACACATAATAGATGCTCTGTGGATATGAGGGGCTCTCTCAAAACCTGGAATGTATTTATTAAAAAAAAGTGTATTTATTCTTACAAGTTTAAACTTCAGTCACCTTCAAAGTACTCTCCATTTGATGTAATACACCTGTCAAGATTATTCCCACTGTGCAAAACAGTTTTTGAAACTTGTCAATTTTGATGCCTTGTAGGACTTTTGTTGTTTTTTGTTTCACCTCTTCCACATGGGCAAAAGGTTTCCCGTGGAGGACCTTTTCATCTGAGATGACAAAAATAAGTCACCTGGGGGGTTCACGCCATTGGTGGTTTTGCTGTTTTCTGCTGAACCACTCAGCGTAGTGGGGGCAGACTGTTCCTGTGATTCACCCAACATGAAATGGGTATTGAAAGAATTTTCAAAAAAATGAATGCAGCCTCTCACAACAACACTGGCTGGTACACTGATGCTATAGGGTTCCTAGAACACTAAACCTGGCAGGGAAGCCTGTACTACAGAGGGTCCACCCTCCCCAAATCATTACGGTATTTTTTAGTCTCCCCTCATATTTGTTGAATAAATTGCTTGGTAAATTGCTTGACCTGAGAGACCACCAAACTCACTAATAATTAAGTCACATAATAAATATATAAATAAAAACAATGATTTTGGAGGCACCATTTAAGTACCATGTTAAAGAAAGTTAGTTGAAAAACATCTTCTATGAGTGCTTTTTGTTTTTGAATCAGAACATCTTAAAAAGAGGTTTTTAAATGCAGTAGTTTTTGCTGTATCCCTGAATTTTTGGTATATTAATTCATCTACCACATTGTTCTTCATTGCCATTTCTTAGAAAAAAGACTTCTTTCTCCTTGCTTCATTTCTTCATTGAATTGCTTCTTCCCTCCTTCTGAGTCTTGCCCAATTAGTTATTATTCTCCCTTGAATCTTTACTGAGTCTCTTCCACTGTTTCTTCTCTTCTGTCTCCCACTATACTTACGCCTCCTCTACCCTCAATCCTGGCAGAGTCCTTCGCTTTGTTACAAGCTTTAACAGTTTCACCTTTCTTTCATTGTTGAATATCTTGAAACACAGGTTATCACTGACTTCCTAATTATAATAGCAAAAACACACTTTCTCTGCTTTGTAGACTTCCAGATTTTGTTCTTGGTTTTTTCATTACCATCATCCCTGTGTTTAGATGTGGAAATCTCAATTATGTTTCAAGTTTTATTTTCAAAACTATCTCCTTCGAGAAGTCCTGATTTTGCAATTGAGTGTGTGGTTTTCCAGTTTTGAAATCTCTGTAATGTTTTACATATTTAATTTGTTTTGGAGAGACTTCATGGCACACTGGCAATAAATAAAGGTTTTTAGTTGCCTGCATTTGAATACAGGCTTTACTACTAAGTAATTATGTGATCTTGGGCAAACTTTCTCATTTATAAAATGAGATGATAAGACAGTTGTTGTGAGGATTAAATAAAGTAATAAAGTTAAAAATTGTAGGGCACTTCCTGGCACATATAAGTTACTCAATAACTATTAGCTATTTTTCTTGTTGATGGTCATTTAAGAGTTTTGTTCTCCTCAATGACACATTTCAGTATTCTTAAATCCAGAATGATACTTGTATTTGGATATGCTACCATCTTAGTTTAGTGTCTTGCACACAGCAGGCACTAAATACATGGTTGTTGAATAAATGTGTTGATTACCAAAGCTGAACTCCATATGGTAAATTATAGAAAAGAAGGACATTACATTGGGTCTAGTTGTCCTACATCTGGTAGTGATCAAACATCACCATATTAATAATTATTGCAACTGTGACACCTATTACATTAATTCTGTGCATATTATCACAACTAGCTCCTGAACCAGTTTTATTAGACACCTACGATTCTAATGTAGAGCCAGTGGTAATGGAGAGTTGCCATTAACCAATCCACCTAACATTACTTTTCAATATTGATTAATAATGTTCACAACTCACAATGTCATACAATGGGCTTGGTGGAGCCACCAAAAACCTGTTGAGCAGAAGAAATACTCTAAACAATCTTCAGAATATGCTGCTTATTGAGTCTCTATGACATATTGACTCATGTTAAGAAAACCTTGTCAGAGAGTACATGAATCATTTTAAGAAAACACTGGGCAACTTAAGAAGCCAAGGGACTCCTATTGGTAACACAGCAGTTAGGAGGAGTTCAGCCAACACAGTACCCTTGTGCTTCACATAGAAAAGAGCTCATCCCATTTGGATGTCCATAACTAGGAAAACTAATGTGGGAAGGATCCTGAAACATGAAAGACAGACACATCTGCAATGCTATCAAAAGAGACTTCACAATTCCATGGATTAACTAAGTTATTTGCTATTCCCTCTGAAGTACCTGAAATAATTTTGCATGTGCATCTATAATTTATAAAGGACTTAGTTATGATTGAAGGCATAAGACAAGCCGAGTTATTCAACAATCTTGAGTTTGAAACTAAAACACTTTTTAGATACAGACAAAAAAATAGCATGAAGCTTATAATATATAATAAATAAACAAAAATACCCAGCTGATTTTTCCTATTGCTAACAAAATTCTTGCTTCCAATTTCTTCATTGATTGACCTATATGTATGTTCAGGCATAACTTTGCTTCTAAATAGAGTTGTATTATATTCTATTTGAGCAGTGATTTTCCCATGCTCAGACAGAATATATTTTCTGGAATCCTAGGAGTGAAGTGAGAAGCTCAGGTCTCTGTAGAAATCAGAGATGGGAAAGAGATGTGAGATTTTGAAGCAGATAGATTCCAGGTACTCAACTTTCAATATTGCTATTTTTTGTTGTGTATATAAGCCTTTCACACAAAATTTCATTTGAAGACACATATCACACAGGTTTAAAATTTTGATCATTAACTCTGTACATTAAAATTCCTTATCTTATTAGGCTAAATCTTGTATGATAAAAATACAATTTCTGAAATTACATAAAGATTTCTTATATGATCTTTTCATTTCAAGCAATTAAAAAAAGTACAAAGTTGCAGTAAAACTAAAGTATTTTTCAGGACCCTTAGCATTTCTCTTACCATTTTTTAATGTAACATGATAATACTGAAATTAATATTATGATTTTTGTGAATTTGGTTAGAAGGTTTAAATGTATTTTAACTATAAATTCAATGCTGAGTTTTTTCTCAGAATTTAATGCTAAGCTTTAAGTGTTTTTGTTTTTGATAAGTGAAAAAATTTTATTTTTTTTAACTTTTAATTTGTTATTTTAAAAATGTAGGGTACGATTCAGAGAAAATTTTATCTTTAAAGGTCAAGACAGTTTATTTATTGCTTTATATTTCATGCCTTTCAGATAAGGAACACTTAACGTTACCCAAAAGGAAAATTAGAGTATTTCTTTAGACTTTATCAATTTGTTAGAATGGGAACAGATTGTTCCCGAAGAGATGTGTGCTATTTCAATAACAAAGGTAGCATTTCACAGTTTTAAACTAGTTAGAAATAATTAAAAGTGGTTATTAGAACTTCCTAAAATCGCATCAGTTTAAAGCATGATACCTCCAGCTTTGTTCCTTTTGCTGAGGATTGCTTTAGCTATTTGGGCTTTTTCTGCTTTCATGTGAACTAAAAAAGACAATATAGACTTTTCTTGACTGAGATATAAAATAATTTTACATGACGATGGAGCCTATCCAAAATATATATCCATATAGTGTGTGTGTGTGTATATATATGTATATATATATATATACATATTTTTAAAGAAATTGTTGAAAAGCACAATATTTTTATTTCATGTGAAAGATAAAATATAGCTGAGGCAGGGATGCAAAACCACTTTATAAAGATGAACCAAATTGGGGTGTATTGGGGGAGCAGGAAAAAATAACAGGAAACGAAAAAAGAGAGGGAGATATATATTGAATGTTCACTATGTGTGAAACATTAAGCCAGGTGAATTACATGTGTTCCTTCTTCTAATGCTCACAACAATCAATGGACTAGATGTAATCATCACCAGTTTCGTAATGAGAACTTGAGGATTAAATAACACATCCAATACCAGGCAGTAATGAAGCTGGGATTTGAAACTAGGTTTATCCCTGGTCTTTTCCTCTCTTTGCTTGCCAAGATTTATCTACTTCTGCATAGTTCCTTAAAGTTGCCCCTGCTACAGCCCAAGCACCAGATTCTCTCACTGATCATGATGTGAATATAACACCCTGCTTTCCATCAACTCAGTCCTCTCATGGCCAATCCCCTGTGGTTCCTCAACACATTTGGGGCCCATCTCACCCTTCAGACTCTCTGCTCTCTTCACTTCACCTTTACCTTAGCTAGCATTCACTTGATCCCAGCTTGGCTTTAACTTTTGACTACACAGCATCAGGTTACCTTAGGTTAATAAGACTGTTGGTTTAAAGCAGTACCAGAGCCAACTTTGATAATTCCTGCTAGAATTATCCCCAGGTCCCCAGAATAGAAAATCAACATATGCAGACTCAGTCTCATCATAACCCATACTGTGGTGAAAAAAAAGAAAACAGAATGGTAAGCCAAGCACAAAACTGTAGTGTTTGGTTCTGTAGAAAACTGAGATGTAGGAGCACAGTTTTTCTGTGATGTAACAACAAAACTTAATCTCTTGACGAAAAAGAGATTTCCCCTTGCTTTTAACTTCAGAGAAAGAAAACAGATTTTTTTTAAAGAGAACTTAAGTGGGCGGTGCTAAATTTCCCTAGGCCATACTAGAATGGTCCAGGGAACACTTTTTAAATTTTTCTCCTTTTCTAGACAGTGAACCAGACTCATGTCTTGTACTTTTTTACATATCCTCCAGGGTGGGACTCAGTATCTGAAAGGCTTTTGCATTTCACTAATGCTCTTTAGGTGAATGAATGGGCTGATATTAAATGGGATAGTATGTGGGAAAGCACTGATGAAGATAGGGAACTAAAAACCAGCTGAGTTTAAATCTTGACTACCTCACTTGCAAATTGTGTGACTTTGGGTAAGTCACCTAACCATTCTGAGCCTCAGTTTTTCTTCTCTTATGAAGCAGAAAAAATAGTATTTCTATCTCTTAAGAATTAAAAATGTTGTGAGTCTTAAATACGCACAAAGTATCTTAAACTATGACTGTTCCATGGTAATAGTCCAGTAAAGTTTAGGTACTTTAAGCTTAGCAACTTGGAAACTATAAGCCATACAAGATTTTTACAGTTTTCAAAATGACCAAGATTGGATAAAAGGCTAATGCACTAGAGTAAATCGATGGCATTTAAGAGTTTAATACTCAAATTTGACTGTTTATTATCAGTCCTAAAAGTTATACTTTGGAGTGTTTATAATTTTACTTAAGCATTAATTTGAATTACTAGTACTTTTAGGACTGTATGCATGATCAGTCTTTATTTTGGAGAGTATTCCCAAACATTTCCTATAATACCTGGCATTTCTTATAATTATATATGCGGTACCTATTTTCCTAATAAGCACTATAAGGACAAGAACTATACCTGTTTTATTTCCAGAGCCTAAAACAATGATAGAAATAGCTAAAAATGATGGTACATTTGCTATGTGTCAAATATTATGCTGAGTTTATGTAACTGACAAATTAATATCCTTATTTAATAAAACATCCCTTTGAAGTTGACACCATTATTGTAATAGATTATTGTTCAGAAATATCGACTCTCTTATCACACTTCTATATGTGGAAGGTATTTCTCTACCTCTTGATTCTGGTTTTGGCCAAGTGATTTGCTTGGGCCGATGGAATGTAGCAGATATGATGCCAGCAGGAGTCTGGGGAACTCTAGCATGGATAGACTTGCTTTCTCATGCCTCTGAAGTCACTGTGAAAACAGTTACCAAGGCTAGCTGCAGGTCCCAAGGGAGGTATGAAAGACTCGTGGAACTGACCTAACCCCCTTAGCCGGGCATGGTGGCACATGGTGGCACATGCCTGTGATTCCAGCTACTTGGAAGGCTGAGGTGGAAGGATAGCCAGAGTCCAGCAGGTCCAGCCTGGGTGACAGTGAGATTCCAACTCAAAAAAAAAAAAAAAAAAAAAAAAAAGCCTAGATCAACCTACTAGAGCCAAATTCCAGACTTGTGGGTAAACCCAAATAAAATTAGCAGAGCTTTCCAGCTCTCTCTCAGCACTGCTTAGACTGTATCCTGCAATTCTACATTGGACTTTTATTTTTATTTAGTTCAAAATATTTTAAAATTTCACTTGAGGCTTCCTTTACTGATGTATTATTTAGAAATCTTTTGTTTAATTACAAAATATTTGGGGATTTTCCAGCTATCTTTCTGTTATTGATTTCAAGTGTAATTCCAATACTGATTTCAAGTGCTCTAAAAACATACTTTGTTGATTTCTATTCTTTTGAATTTCTTGAGGTGTGCTATATTGCCCAGAACGCGCAGCATCTTGATGAATGTTTCATGTGAGCTTCTAAAGAATGTGTTTTCTGCTGTTATTGGACATATTCTATAGTTGTCAATTAGATCATGTTGATTGATAGTGCTCTTCAGGTCATTATATTTTTTGACTTTCTGTCTGCTTGATTTATTAACTACTAAAAGAGGGGTGTTGAAGTCTCCAGCTGTAAGGATAATTTGTCTATTTCTCCTTTCCTTTCATCAGCTTTGCCTCACACATTTTTTCTGTGTTACTGGGTGCATACACACTTAAAATGATTATGTCATCTTGGAGAATTGACCCCTTTATCATTATGCAACACCCCTCCCTGTCCCCAGCAATTTTCCTTATATGAAGGTTATTTTGTCTGAAAACAGCCATTTCTCCAGTTTTCTTTTCATCGGTGTTAGCATGCTTTACTTCTAATTTTTCTGAGTCTTTATTTAATAAAAAGTGAGTTTCCTGTAGACAACAGATAGATGGGTCTTATTTTCTATCTACTTTGACATTCTCTACCTTTTAATTGTCATATTAGACAATTCTCTTTTAAAGTGTTTTTTTTATATATTGTGAGATTAACATCTACCATGTTTGTAACTGTTTTCTATTCATTGTATTTGCTCATGTATCTTTTTTAGGTCATCTATTCTTGTTCTGCCCTCTCTGGATTTAATTGAACATTGTATATGATATAGTTCTACTTCATCTCCTTTATTAGTGTATCAATTATAGTACTTTTAAAACATTTTGTAGTTGCTCTAGTGTATCTTTGCAATATACATTTAAAACTAATATCAGTCCATCTTCAAACAGCACAATACTGCTTCACATGTAGGGCAAGTACTTAGAATATTTTCAATTTCAACCTTCCAACTTTATGATACAAGGGGGGACAAAAAAATAGAACTTATTTATTAAAAAGTTGTGCATTTATTCTAACATGTTTAAACTCAGTCACCTTCGAAGTACTCTCTGTTTGATGCAATACACCTATCGAGATGTGTTTTCCATTGCTCAAAACAGTTTTTGAACTCATCCATTTTGATGCCTTGCTCCTGTTGTTTTTTGTTTTGCCTCTTCCACATCAGTCAAATATTTCACTTTGAGGACTTTTTTTCATTGGGGAAATAAAGAAAAAAAGTCATTGGGGTCAGATTGGGTGAATAGGGAGAGTGAGGCATGGGAATCATTCTATGTTGGATCAAAAACCACTGGATACTCAGCGTGGAGTGGGTAGGTGGGCTTATAAATTACTCATCATGAAGTGGGCAAATGCATTGAAAATCTAAAAAATAAATGACTGAAGCTGAATGCAAACTCTCACAATAATGCTAGCTGGTACACTCTTGCTAATGGATTCCTAGAATGCACACTAGTGGGTGAAGCCTGTGCTACAAGGGGCCCACCCTTCAAAAGATAATTCCAGTTTTTTGGGAGTCTCTCCTCATATTGCTGTCATTTTAAAAATGTAACTGCATGCTCTAATCTCCCAATATATGGTAGGTGCCCCAAAATGTATATGCATTTTAAGAGATATTATCTATGTATTACTTGTCGTTCTCCATAATCAGACATGTCTAGACGATGCTGGTAACCACATGAGTACCTCTTGAAATTGCAGAAGTCAAGAGTGACTTGTATTCATCTTTTGTGATCAGTATATACTAAGTATTACAATTTTAATAGTCTTTTTTTCCTTTCTTAAAATGTGTATACATTTTGGGGGCACATCTCTATTACCATCGTCTTTAAAAACAGTTACCTTTTAGATCAATTAGCAAGAAAAATAAAAGATTTTCTTTACCTTCACTTATTTTTTCAATCCTCTTTCTTTGTTCATACAGATCCAAGTTTCATTTTCCTTTTCCCTGAAGAACTATCTCTAACATTTCTCACAACACGAATCTGCTGCTAATGACTTCCCTCAGTTTTTCATTGAGAAAGTCTATATTTCCTCCACATTTGTAGGGTAACATCACTGAATATTGGATTACAAGTAGATTTTTTGTCTTTCCTTATTTTAATTATGTCATTCCACTCTGTTGCTATTTGCATGGCTTCTTATTTGAAGTGTGCCTTGCTTTTTATCCTTCATCCTCCACAAGAATGTACTTCTCTAGTTTCTTTCAAGATTCTTCCTTTGTCTTTGGTTTTCTGCACTTCAAATACGTCATGCTTAGTTGAAGTTTGTTTTGATATTTATCTTGCTAGGTACACCCTGAGCTTCCTGACATTAATTGTCTGTCTTTAATTTTGGAAAATTCTCAAAAACTATGACTTCAAATATTCCTTCTGCCCTGTTCTCTCTTTTCCTTCTGGTATTCCAATTATGGGTATGTTACAACTTTTGAAATTTTTCCATATTCTTGGATGCTCTGTTTCGTCTTTGTGTATTTTTTCTCATTTCATTTCAGTTTTAAGAACTTTCTATTGACTTCTCTTTAAATATATTCATTCTTCACCTGTGTCCTCTGGTGCTAAGCCCATTGAATGTATTTTTCAGCTCTATTACAGCATTATGATTTTAGTGTTTCCTTTTCATTCTTTTAAAAAATTTCTATCTTTATGCTTACATTAACTATTTGTTCTTACAAGTTATCTACTATTTCCATCAGCATCTTTTAATTTCCTATCACGGCTTTCGACTTCCCTAAGTACTCCTCCTCAGGGAGTCTGTATATCTTATACTTCTTTTAGTTGTAATCTACTGCTGTTTTACTGAAGTCCCATTGATGTGGTGGTAAGGTTCCTGGGCTGTGAGTGTCATTAGTGTTTCTTAGTTTGTTTTTCCTCTCCCAAATGAGTCAAGAAGACTAGATGGAGCTGGAGTGGGGTAACGCTCCTTCCTCAGGTAGGATAAGGCTCCGGTAAAGTCTTTCCAATGAAAAGGAGGCCTTTACGATAGAGAGTGCTCTATGCATGTTTCAAGGAGTCATGCTTCCTTTCCCCCTGCTAGGAGAAAAGAGGCTCGTTCTCAGTTCTTCATCATGAGATTCTGATGATTTCTAGGGATAAAACCCATTAAAGTCTGGGGGCACCATAAGGCCTCAGTCCCCAGGAGTTTCTTATTCTCAAACCACTTCCTATCTGGCCTCCAGCAATTCATCCAAGTTACCTTTTTAGGGTCCTAGCAGCTACAGCTGCAGATAAATATATTTCAGCAGTGACTCTCTGGATTCGCCTCTCTCTCTAGATTTTTGGCTGGTGGTTTGCCCTTTGGCTTCAGTTTTCTAACAGGTTCAAAGACTTTTACCTTTAGCTTATTCAACTTTTTATTTTTGTAAGGATGATAATGATAACTTTTGATCCCTTTATGTTTTGGAGCTGAAACAAAATGTTCATCAAATCATTTTTTAAGGAGGGAAGATATTAGGCATAAATTACATTCTCTCTTGTATTAGATCAAGCTCATTCTTAACAGCATTCCCCAAATGAGCTCAACTTATATATTTTCCACTTTGTAAAAAAATCTATTGAAAATTGTTATGAGATGTAATAATTTTTCCATTGATAATAAGAAGATTGTATTTCTTAAACCTCTGTCTTTTGGGAGCCTCTCCCATTCTTAAAACAGAAACCTACGAATTTAACTGGCTGGTAGAATTATACAGTAAAATCAGAGACTTGAGAAGAAAAAAAAAAAAACAGCCAAACAAGAAGTGCCTATGAATCTAAAGCTTGTAACTGGAAACAAAGACAAAATTGGCTACGCAAAGAACCTATGTAATAACTATTATTATAAGCACTTAAAAGTGAATACTAACAATGTCATAGATAGGACCCTAGAGGTATACTGGTAAAAATAAACTCATTGAATGTTTTAAAAATTATAAATGTACTGGGGGAAAAAACCTTCACAAGTTACTTTAAATTAGCAAGTTTAGGGCATTTGGGGATATTTAAACTTATTTCACTGTTCCTCTCCATCTGCTTGTTGAAATTTCAGTGCTGTAGGTATGTAAGATAGTTTCAATAATTACAAGAGATCTATTCCATGCCTGACTTATTTCCACTTTAAATAAAAATATGGAAGTATTAGATTAATGTTGGCAGTTAGTCTGTTCCATACAAATACCAAAGGGACTACAGGGGACTTGAACTTCTGATTTAGGAACAGGATTATCCTAGGAACCTATGGCAAAATATGAGAACAAATTCAGACCAGTATCTGTACCAGGATCTCTGAACTGAGGAGACATCCAAGAATAGCCATAAGAATGGGTATGTCCAGTAGAAAGAAAATCTTTTAATTGTGAGTGGTGGTGAACAAACTTTTGGTCTTTCAGCTGAGATAGGAAAAAACAGTATGTTCTTAAGGGGTAGGAAGCTTCCAGGTTGTATTCTGGCAGTTAAAAATGGAGACTGGAATGTATCACAAAGAATGTATCACAAAAAAATGGAGAACTGGAATGTATCACAAAGAGTCTCATTCTTAAAGATTTGAGGGGAGAGAAAAAGAACAGACTGCTATCTATGTTTTAAGTGCAGTTTTGTCAAAGGAATAGGTAACTTCTTGAGGTCTTGACTCTGCTTATGATGTCTCTCACTGTTTTTAAACTTTATTCCTGAATCCCAGATTCAACCTTTAACAACTTGGAGTTGTTTAGCAAGCTTGAAATAATTTCATCTGTAAAATGGATCTAACAGAACATGCACAATGGAATACTTCTGAGATTTAAAAAGTTTTACATATTCAAAGTGCTGAATTGAATGCCTGGTGCACATAATGTACTCAAGAAATATGTCAATTCTCCCTAAACACACATACACACACTTGCCAATTAAGAAACAATCCTTGTTTATGATGGAGATTCCAGATAAACAGTGTATGACTAAATGTCAGAAAGAATCATTTTATTTTATTATAAAATAAATAAAAGTTTACCAGATATAAATGTTCTCATTTGTGAGGAGTGTTGCAATGTCTTGATGGTTTAAGCATGTTTTCACACACGCACAGTTGTTGGGTTATCAGTAGGATTACTGAATTATAAACATTAACTTTCAAAATTTAGAGTGGGCAAGACCTTTGTCTTTTAAAAAAGAGAGTTGAGTAATGAGATACAATATTTTTAAATTATGGTAACATTCTAGACAATCTGAAAGATTCAGTATCACTTACACCTTAGTTCCAGACCGCATGATTTTATTACTGCTATAGAATATAACACATTTTACAAGCAATTAATTACTTTCAAAGAGCCCATATTTTCTTATTCTTTTACTGTTCGTACTAGTTAAACAAATTGTGTTGGTTCTACTGGTTTGAGTAAGGATAATTTTGCATTATCAAGATAAAAACAATATCATTTGAAACAGAATGGACAATTATTTGTGTTCTAGGCTAAATTATGTCTTTTCAAAATTCATGTATTGAAGTCCTGAACCCTCTTACCTCAGAATGTGATTGTATTTGGAGATAAAATCTTTAAAGAAGTGATTAAGTTAAAATGAGGCTATTAGTGTAGGCCCAAATCCAGTCTGACTGGTGTCATAAGAAAAGGAAATTAGGGCATGTGAAGAGATACCAGAAACATTAGTGCACACAGGGTAAAGAACACAGAAAAGGTGGCCATTTGTAAATCAAGAAGACAGCCTCTGGAGAAACCATACCCGCTGACACCTTAATCTTAGACTTCTAGACTGAAAAACTGGGTGGAAGTATTTTCATTGTTGTTGTTGTTGTTGTGTAGCCAACCAATCTGTAGTATTTTGTTATGGCAGCTTTAGAAAACTAACATAAATTTGATCCTTACGAACCCTGGCAAGTATGATGTGACTACTATTATTAAAATTTATTATAAAATGTACTAAATATTTCTTATTTATTTCTTATTTATTTACTATTATTTTATAGAAAAGAAAAAAATAACTCAAAACACAAGGAACCAGGTTTTGAGCCAGCAGTCATAAATCACAGCCTTGCCTTTGACCCAGCTTTTTGTTGTCGTACTGCATATGATATATAATGTTTTTGCACTATGTGTATTTCTTTAAAGAAGGAGGCAATGTAAATGTCCATCAACTAAAGGCTGGTTCATTTCTTTTAAGAAATACACGTGGACCGGGCTCGGTGGCTCAGCCTGTAATCCCAGCACTTTGGGAGCCAAAGCGAGTGGATTGCCCAAGCCCATGGGTTCGAGACCAGCCTGGGCAACTTGGTGAGACCTCATCTCTACAATAAACCAAAAAAAAAAAAAAAAAAATTAGCCAGGTATGGTAGCTTGCCTGTAGTTCCAGCTCCTTGGAAGGTTGAGGTGGAAGGATCGCTGGAGTCCAGCAGGTTGATGCTGGGGTGGCCGTGAGTGTGCCACTGCACTCCAGCCTGGGTGACTGAGTGAGACTCCAAGTCAAAAAAAGAAAGAAAGAAATACATGTAAATATGGTTTCTATTTAAGTATATTGTTAGTTAAAACAATCTTATAAGATATGACAAAAGGAGGAAAGAAAAAGAAAAATGGCAAATGTAGAATACTCATAAAGTAAAAGTTTCTACTGAGGAGATAAAAATCATGACTTAAACATCACCATAAACTTGCATGGTCTAGAGTAATACTCAAAACTCTCAAAGACAACACAGAAGACCTCCAGGCTAGGTGGCGACCAACAGAAAACTGGAGGCACAAGTCGTCAGAACTCAAGCACAGAAGAAAAATAAAATGCCTTAAACTTGAATACCCTTTAGAAACAGCAGAACAGACAACAACAGTGCTTAAAACACAATAAGGACATGAAGGGCAAATGAGAAAAGCAAACAAAATAGAAATAGGCAAAATTAAAATCATTACTGTAACTGAATATCTTAAAGTTTATTTCAGTTTCACACTAATGATAAAAAGGAGGGAAATTGTGGTATTTTGGAATAACCTTCCCCCTGAGAATAACTAGAAAAATGGAAGCAAAGCAAAACAAAATAAAGCACTTATCTGAAAGCATCAGACAGCTTGCAAGGCAGTGAGAAACTGAAGGTTTGCATCTAGGACGACAGGGAATGAGCCCCACACTTCAAGTTGATTTTGCCCTCTGGGTGATTCTAACAGAGAAAGTTAGAAAAAAAAAGTTAGAAATTGGGGTCTAAAAAACTGAGCACAGCTATTACAAACTCACAAGGACAGGGGACAAAAATTAGTGTTTAAACTCTATCAAAAAAGATGATCTATGTTACCTCACTTAGGCCTTTGACTTGGAATTTGAAGCGTTACATGCTAGTAGTAAGGATGAATCCGAACTATACCAGGTCTCACATTTTATAGTATAGAAAACCAATGCACAGTGTATTAAATAATTTGTCCAGAGTTAGACAGTTACCAATAGTAGAGCTGGATTTGAACCTGGTCAGTCTGGCTCCAGCCTCCATGCTTCTTATCATTTATACTATGATGTTAAGCCTGTATTACATTGACACTCAAATCTAACAAAGACAGCACAAGTAAAAGCTTTAGACAAATGAATATTAACACAATAATTTTAAGAAAAAGATTAAAGAATATTCAGCAACACATTAAAAGAATAACAAAGCCAGGTGTGATTTATATCAAGAGTACAAAGCCGATTTATCATTAGGAAAATTATTAATTTAATTCAATATATTAATAGAACAAGGGGAAAATCATGTAATGATTTCCACTGATGCTGTAAATTCTTTTTATGATATTCAATTTCCATTCCTGATTTTAAAAATACTTTTTACTGAAATAGAAAAAAAAGATCAATTCAAGTGTCCTCACCTTACTAATGAAAAATACTAGATGTCGTCACACTAAAGCCAAGAATGAGACAAATTATTACTGACTAGTATAATTGTTGACAGTAGATGAAAGAGAGAAATAAAAAGTAAAAATATATGAACAATAGGAGGTAAGTTATTAATAGAATAAGTAATTTTATATTTTTAAAAAACATGAAAATCACCTTATAAACTATTACAAAGAGATCTTTCAGTAAGATGACTGAAAACAAATGTTATATATAAAAACTGATAACCTTCCTATATATAAAATGGAAGACAGTAATAACATAATGCTTTTTAATATTTTTGAATAAAAATATGACACGTACAAGGGCTTTATTAGCAAAACTTTAAAAAGATATTATGGGAGATAAAAGAAGACTTGAGTCAATTGAAAAATATGCCCTAATCGCTTGCATAAAAACACTCAATACCTTACTTTAGAGAAAGTAAGGCTGTAGACTTTACACAAAATTCAGCATCAACTGGTCGATTTTTGAAATAGACTAGCTGCATCAATAAAGCAAAACAGAATCCAAAGATAGAAAGCAATACAGAAGCAGAGCATAACACTAAGGTAGTTTTGCAGATCAATGCATAAGAACATGAATTACTCCACAAATGATGCTGAGAAAATTGAGATAGGCATATAAAAACTAAATTACTTACTCTTGGCATTAAGACAAGTTTTAATAGTATTTAAACTTAAAAATAGTCAGTCACTACTAGAGAGGCTGAGACCAGAGGAACATTTGAATCCAGAAGTTTGAGGCTGCAGTGAGTTCTGATCATTCCACTGCATTCCAGCCTAAATGTATATGGAGCAAGGTGAAGCTATACAAGAACTAGAGAGAAAAGGAAGGAAGTTCTTTTTTTGTAATATCCAGGGGAAGGCTTTATTAAGTGTAGAAAAAGAAGCTGAATCCATAAAAGATGGATATATTCAACCACACAAAGAGGAACTCAAATCACTCTAAGAAAAAGATACTTGCACACTCATGTTTATTGTAGCATTATTTACAATATCAAAAACATGGAACCAACCGTGCAGCCCATTGTAAAAGGACTGGATTTAAACCATGTGGTACATATACATAATGGGATATTATGCAGCCATAAAGAAGGACAAAATTATGAATTTCACAGTAACTTGGATGAACTTAAGGTCTATAATTCTGAGTGATCTGTCACAGAAACAAAGAACTGAGTTCCACATGTTTTCACTTATAAGTGGACCTTGAAAAACTATCATAGTACTATCAGAAAGGAATTGGCAGTAGTTGAAAACTGGCAGTGGGGGGGTGCAGGTGGGATTAGCAGTAGTGGGAAACTGCCAGGGGAGGGGGTCACACCTCATCAAAAAGTGGACCTGTGTAGTGAACACTTATATATCTAACCCTGAATTGTACCCCACATCTTCAAAATAAAAAAAAATTTTTTTGAAGCCCGACAAATAATTCAAAGGATAAACAAAATATTTGCAAGAAATCTCTAAAGCAAAAGATAAACTTTACAAAAACAAATGATCCTTTATTTCTGTTTAAGGTTGTGACCCTTGGGTTAATAAAGAAATGCAAATATTACCATATTTTTAATACAGGAAGAGATGTATCTTTGAACCAGCAGCCTCACTTCTAGCAATCAGCAGCCTCACTTCTAGAAACTTATCCTTACACGATATGTTTCCATATCTGCAATGTGATGCACATGTGAGGATATGACCTGCAGCCTTATTTGTTGTAATAAGGGACTAGAGGTAATGTACATGGTCATCAACTAAAGACTGGTTAATTAACATGGTGCATTGAACAAGGGAATACTCTACAATTCTGGAATAAATGACACAGTCTTGGGTACATTTGTAAAAGCAAAAGCTACAAGGCTATAATAGGTTAAAAAAAAAAACCCTAGTGTTTATTGTATGGGAATGTTTGGGAGGAAGCAAGCTTACAAATGATACACTAGTTTATGTATAGAAGGTCTCTAAAGTGAAACAAAGTAATTGTTACCTCTGAAAATTAGAAGTGGTGGTTCTAGTGGAAGAAAGTATTACCATTTTCTGAAAATCCTTTATTGTTTATATAATTTTCATATAAAATATATTAGAATTATTTTTTCAAAAGCTTAACCTGGATAAATGAGCAGAAATAGCCAATAAAATTTTGAAAAATAAGCTTAATATATGGTTCTACCTTTAACTAAACTTAAAGCATGTTATATAGCTACAGTTATTAAATATTTCTGTGATTCTGGTGCAAGAAAAGGAAGAGAGGGCAGCACAAGGAAACTGTAACTTGGGAATATGAATATGAATTAAATATACATATAATGTATAAGTAGCTTTTTTGTTTTATTATATATATTAAATTGATAAATGACAAATGAGTCATGATAAATCAAATAAGGTAAACTAAAATTTTCAGCTTGCTATACACAGATTATAGAATCTTTTAAAAATAAAATAAGGTAATTATTTTTTGTGAATGAGAAACTGTCCAAAATAAAAACAACTTTAGTTGTGGCAAAGATCTTTAGATACCAAAATATCACTTTTAAGTTTTGCATTTTAGATAGAAATATAGATAAAATAAAAATAGAAAACAACTTGGAATAAACATCTGCAGCACAAATGATAAAGGGTTAATATTTGAAGGGTTTTTAATGTCCTATATGTAAATACAAAACTGTCTAACTCCCTAATAGAAAAATGGTCTATGAAGATGAATAGGAATGTCATAAAAATAGAATGACAAATGGTTAATAAACAAAGAAAAATATTCAATCTCACTTCAAATGAAAGAGGAGGAAAATGTTACTACAATCTGAGATGTAATTCTACTTCTATTTGTTCCATATATAACTTTGCTACATATATGAACAAATAATTTTATGAATGTTTCCATTTTACGACAAATATTTTTCATAGTAATAGGTTTAAGAGACAGGCAGCTATACTGGGACATCCCTAGGTGAATGTTTTTCATTTTGCAACATCCACCTTACAATTGTTACAGTACTTGGTTATGTTAATATGTTTCTATTTAGCCCAGGTGTAATCTGCATTCTTCTAGACTCAGAAATTTTTGGATCACAGTAACAGGAATACCTCCTGTCTTTTCCTGTCTTCTGCCCAGCCACCTGGCTTTCAATCACATGTGAAATATGCATAAAGAAGTCTATCAAAAAGAGATCCTTTAATAAGATTATTAAAAAGTGGAAATCATACCAATGTTCTCTGTTCCTTTTTTACTTTCCACTTCCTCTCTCCCTCTCTGTCTTTCTTTCTTTCTACCACTTTTTGGGGGGGTGTAAATTTTTAAAACTTAGAACATTCAAAGATGCATGTGCTACATATTTATATATCCATCTTTGAAACTGGATATTTTAGCATTTGACTCTAGTTCATTATTTTATTTTATTTTATTTTATTTATTATAAAGATGTGGGGTACAATTCAGGGTTAGGTACACAAACATTGTTGACAAGGTATGCCCCTCCCTCCCCTAGTAGTTTCCCTCAACTGCCAATCCCAACCCCCTTCCCCTGACAGTTTCCCATTACTGCCAAACGCATTCTTATAGTATTATAATTATTCAAGATTCGCTTATGAGTGAGAACTTTTTAATATAAGAATTAAGATAATATAGATAAAAATACCTAAACTTACCTAGTATTTCTCTTTTGCTAGGCTCTCTGTTCTATGTGCTTTCTATATATTTGACTCATAATTACATAGGTTAACTAGTATATTAAATAATACTTATAACAATTCTATGAGTTAGTTTCTACTATTATCCCCATTTTACAAATGAAGAAACTGAGGTAAAGAGAAATTAAGTAGCTTGCCCAAGGTAATATATATTGTTAATGCTGTTGCTAAGAAATCTGGCTTTCTAGCACGGGACTCTATGCTCTTACCAGTGAGCCTCTAATTCCTGCCCCATTCTCATTCTCATTCTCCTCCTGTAACGGAAGCAACCCACTATCATAAATTTTGTGCCTATCTATGAACAGTTTTGGTGTGTATGTGTATGTGTGTAAACCATCTCAAATCCTCCCTGTCTTTTAAAAATAGTTTATTGTTCTCTGCCAAGATGTTTGTTTGTAATTAATCTCCTTGAAAAAGCATAGTTATTAAAAAGTCTATGTCTGAAAGCTCCAACATCTGGAGCCAGGATTGATCTGTTCTTATTGTCTGCTGTTTTTGCAGATTTTTATTTATACTGTCTCATTTCCATCTTGATTTTTAATTGTGTGCCAGTCATTGTATTTGCAAAGTTGTTTGCAACTTATTTGCAAAATATTCACAAACTGTTTTAAAGTAATTTAAGGCCTAAGATAATTTTGCTTAATTTTTCTAGATTTAATTTATATTTGGCTCCTATCAGCTGTCTGGGGGTGTTATTAGCATGTTAGGATCTTATTACCGTAGTTTCAAGAACCATAGTCCTTGCACAGGCCTAGCTCTGACTTGTCTTTATTCTTCTAGTACAGTCCTTTGGGTTCCAACTCAGAGCAAGGGTGATGATCAGTCCCCTCCCACACTCCCAGCACACTAGACCTTGAAGTCCAGGCTATCTGTGTCACCAGAGATCTCTGAGGCAGTCAGGGATCTGCTCAGCCCTTCAAGCTCTCCCTCTGGAACTGACAAGTGACCTCGAAAATAAACTCGAAATGTTCACTTTCTTTTTTGTTTCTCCTGAATTATGACCTATCATCTCTACTCTCTGATTAGCTTTCCTTTACCTTCAAGCAGATGGCTAGTTTGTTGTTGTTGTTGTTGTTCTCCTCAACTTTTCAGGTTGACATCAGGAAGCAGAAATTCTCTTTCAGTTTTAAATATTTTAAATATTGATTGTTATTTCCTACTTAACTCATTTTTAAAAATTAACTCATTTTTAGCTTTAGTGCATGTTTGTATGCATTTTGCAATCTTTTTATTGTTAATTTCTCATTCCTTGATATTTAGTCAGAGAACTTGGGTATAATTTTCATTTTTTTACAGGCTTACTAAAGGGGCCTTTTTTTATAGACTTCCTTATACATATTTCACATGTGCTTGAAAAGAACATCTGGACCCACTTTATGTGAGAATATGTGTATCTTTTTTTTTTTTTTTTGAGTTGGAGTCTCACTATGTCACCCAGACTGGAGTGCAGTGGCCGCTCCCGGCCACCGCAGCCACCACCTGCTGGGCTCCCTCTGGCGATCCTTCCACCTCAGCCTTCCAAGTAGCTGGAATTATAGGCATGCGCTACCAAACCCGGCTGATTTTTTTATTTATTGTAGAGATGAGGTCTTGCTGCCCAGGCGGGTCTCGAACCCGTGGGCTCAGGCAATCCACTCACCTCAGCCTCCCAAAGGTGGGGGATTACAGGCTGAGCCACCGAGCCCGGCTAATATGTGTATCTTTTAAACTTATTGATTGTGCTATTAGAATCTTATTTATACTGTTTTTATGTGCTTATACAATTTGTTTTTTGGAGATACTTTAAACTCTTCATCATTGATTATATATTTGTCAATTTCACCAGGTTTCTGTCAACTTTTGTGCTATAACTGAGTTATTAGATGCATAAAAATTCATGATCATTATAAATTTTGGTGCATTATTATTTGTATTTTTACACAGTTTCTTTTAATACCAATTAAAACTTTTTGCTTTAAGCTCTATTCTCACTAATCTTTTTTTATTTCAGCTTTTTTCTAATCATCTTATATCTAGACTTCTGCCATTTGGTTATTATGTGAACTTTTTGTAAATAACTGAATGCCTGCATTTTACCTTTTATTCTAGTTTAAATATTGCAAGCTTTCAACTATTTACAATAATCATAATTCATAACATATTTCAACTTATTTCTATCTTATTTTTTATTTTCTATCTAACGTAGTTTCTCTTTCCATCTTTTATTCTTGTTTTTACTCATTTTTTTCTGCTTTTATTGGTTAAAACAGTTTTCTCTAATATATTTCTATTTGTTCATCTTTTCTAGAAGTGATACATAATATTTCTCCTAAAGGTATACAAATTTAATATTATTATTAATGGTTCACTATATTTTTTACACTTATTCCTAACTGTTATAATTTTGTAAGATGGTCTCTTTTTTAGTCAATATTTCTGTTCTTTATTTGAAAATGACAAGACTCAGTACACTATACCTTCTTTTTTATGCTTCCTCCAATCTTGCGTATTATTGTTTACTGCTTGAGTTTCACATTATTAGTTTCTAAATGTTGCTACAGATTAATTTTAATTTCTACTCAATACGTATTTTTATTTACCAATATGTACCTCTGATTTCCTTGCTCATCATTACTACATGCATGGCATATTTTTTCCTCATGGCTTCTTTTTAAATCTTGTTAAAATATATTTGGTGCAGTCCTTTTAGTGATGCTTTAGAGATATTCAACTCTCAGTCTATTGTAGAAACAAAATTATAAAGCCCAATAATTCTCAATTTAGACTTTACAACTATAGTTTATAAGCCCTAATTATGAGCTTAATAGGAAACCTTGAAAAAAAATTAGAAGACAATTACCATCAGTGTTAGGAAAGGTAAAGTTCTGATTAAATAGTAAATTATATAGATAAGAGAAGGATAGCAAACATTAACTGGTGAATTACTAAAAAATTACATGAAACTGATAGTTTTTTTATCTTGCGTAAAGTTGAGTTTTTCTTTATGTCTGTTTACTAAGAAAGAAATTTACAAGTTTGGTCAACTTGTACCTTTGAGACCCATCATGTTTGTTTCAGAACATGACATTTGTTAAAATATTTGCTTTAGAAAACTATTCACTTAAACTATGTTTGTCGTTGAAGGACTCTGTGACATTAACCCATTATGTAAGCGTTCATTGAATATCTGTAACTTAAATTGGATATAAGTGGCTTGAGTTCACTTGTTAGAAAGTATCAAGATCCTTTGTGGCTGTCGCTGAATATCCTTTTGCTATTGTTGTTTTTACTATTAAAGATGGTAGAATTCTGTGTTAACAGTGATTTTCCTTAAGTATTTTGAATACTTTTTTCCCTTGTATCGTGGCATCTACTTTCACTGACAATAAATCTTCTGCCATTCTAATTGTCTTTTTCTTTTAAATCAATATTTATTTTTTCCTTGTTGGCTTTGAAGATATTTTTAACTCTTTGATCTTCTAAAGTTTCTGTGATTTGTTTAGGTGTAGATTTGTTTTTACTCATCTTTCTTAAGACTAGGTATACATCTTCAACTTAAAGATTTATACCCTGCTTCCATTCTGAAAGTTCTTAGCCATTATCTCTCTCTTTTTATAGTTTAATGTATTTTAATAGCAAACTTACAGGAACAGCATAGAAGACAGACAACATTAAAAACATGTACCTGCATGTAGGACAACTCAGAAAAGTATAGTGAATGAATTGAATCTACTGTATGATAAAAATGCTACAAACACAATTTAGTTGCCATCAATAAGAAATTTACTTGTTTCAGAAAAAATCCAAATGCTGGCATTGTCCAGAAAAATTTAACAGATTTATATATAATTGTTATAAAGTTGAACTGCTGAAACTCTTTCATTGAGACATTTTGACTTGCATTCATGCTTTATGCCCCTGCTTTTATATGAAAAATTCACACACAAATGAAAATGGAAAAAACTGCCAATACCTGATTTCTGTTCCTTATTTTTCCACTCGCAATTGTATACCTTTTGACCTCATGGGGTGGGGGAATCTAACACTCAGAGCTACCAAAACTACCAATAAAAGGAAGAAGATAATTTTTTTTTTGAGAATGAAATGTTTCCCATCATAGTGGATTTAAGCACGTTCTCCTTGTATGTGCATGCTGGCTGGATGTCCTTTGGTATAATTGTTGCACATTTGGCATGGACAGCACAGAGGTTGATGTCCCATGTTCACACTCATAAGCGGAACCTGAACATATACCACAATACTATAAGAAAGGGATTGGCAGTAGCAGGATACTGCTGTGGTGCGAGTGGGGACATAACATCAATAAGGGTAGCTGATCTCAAACCAGGCAAAGTGGAGACCAAAGGGAGGTTCAAACTTTACCTGTACGATGACCACTTGTATACCTAATCCTGAGTTGTACCCCACATCTTAAAAAAAAAAATTCAGAAGCTCAGAGCTTCTGAATAAAAATCATCATTTTAACAAGGAAAAAACATGACCAACCTTGCCTCCTGCAAAGTCCCAATAGCAGTGCTCTGGAAGGGCACATCGGTTGTGAAGTCCTGAGCAATTTCTTGCACCAGATGCTGGAAAGGAAGTGCATATGAAGTCCAATGGACTTGACCACGTCATCGTCTCACAGATTGCCAGGGACCAGGCCTGGTGCAACAAGGGTTCTCACCCCTCCAGGAGAGGATGCACTCTTGTGAGGGTCTGTTGTAGCCAGTAGCTTCCTGGTTGCTTCACCTCTGCTCTATGTGCAGGCCTCTACTTTGTAGGAGGAGCCCTGGTACAGAGACGGCCTTACTCTCCCCGTCGCTCCTGTGGCTGGGCTCTGCAATACCAGTGCCGCCTCTAGCTCCTCGAGCTCCAGCTGAAGGAGAAGGGGGGTCAGTAAGGTGGTCCCTGTATCATTATCTCTTAAACATTTCCTCTAACTTAGCTTTTTCTTCTAGAACTCATATTAGGCTTATCTTGAAAGTTTTCATGTTTTGTATCTATCTGCTCCTCTATGCTGTATTCTAGATGACTTCTGCAAGTCCATCGCATCTTGAATCTTCTCAACTGTGCCTAATCTAGTACTTGTTCTACCTACAGGATTTTTTTAAACCCCAAAGACTATATTGTTCAACTGTAGGATTTGTACCATCTATTTTTCAGTATTATGGTCTTAAGGAACGATTTCTACTTTTGTCTTTTTGAACATTGTAAGTGACATGCTGGAGTCCAGCTCCAGGAGAGAGTCAGGGCTTGAGACGGGGGAATTGGGAAGTGGCGAAAAAGAAAAGACGAAAATGACAGGATCCTTCTTCCTGGGGAGAGTTCAAGACTCTGCCAATTTTTATTCAATTCTTACAAGCTTATATAGTTTTTTGCTGACCCCCCTACCCACAAAATGTTACACATTAAATGTTTACATCATGTTTTTTCTTTTGTTTATGGGGAAGTTGACCTTTACAAGTTTCATTTTGTTCCTTCCTGCTACCGGTGATATAACAAAATACCAGCTGCCAAGAATTTATCAGCCACATCCTGTGACCTCTAGACCAACTGAATCTCTTCCCTTTGCTATTCTATTTATTTTCTCTTACTAATCTATTTTCTTAATTCTACCCTTATATATATATTTAGCAGCAATATATTGACTTGTTATTTCTTTTATATAACCACTCTTATCTTACCCACTACGAATTCTTAATACTCTATTTAAAAAAAAATTTAACTTTCTTAATTCTAATTGCCTTATCTATATTACTTGCTATTTTCTTATCACCTATTTTACATTTTATATTTCTAAACAAAACATGCCTAAATCTACACTTATATATGAAATTAATCTTACTTCTAATCCTAAATGTATTTAATTTTAAACCTACATTAAGTGTATATAATTTTAAGTTTACCTTAAAACTTAATTATTTCCTATTCCTTATATTTAACTAATACCTACATCTATAATAAACATTTATCTTTTAATTATAACTGCTATTTATTTAATATTCTAATCCTTACTTTAATTTTAACCCTCTTTCTAATTAAACTATAATATTTCTTAAATCAAAAGGCATGTCTGTGACTTGTTTTTCCTAAAAACACCTGTTTTTGGAGATACTCTGTCTCAGTTTTTCACTTCCTCATCAATCACAACTGTCAATGTTGTTACTTATAAAGGATATGAGGAAGTACTTGTTTTTCCTTTTTAGCTAAAGGTTTCAAAATTTGCATTCCCTTGTCCCTTCAGGGGGGAAATTTTTGCTGTTGAGCCTTTTTTACATTTCTATACATGGGTTTACTGCTAATTCCACATCCTTGCACATTCTAAGGGGCACCCTTTTTGCTGCAATCTCACCTCCATTATGCCTATGTATAATTTTTGCTGTCAAATGCCATCATCCATTTGCGCATCTATTATCTCAATTAAAGAGGGAACATTCTCAAGCCTATGCACACAATCCTTCAAAGTTAGGGAAGGTCCGTCAACAGGATCCATGGGTCTTTGCCTCTGTCATGGCTGCATTTTACAGGGGCCTTGCTCCCAGCCGGTGTTTTTCCTATTTTCAGGTCCCTTTTACCTTACTTTTACTAGTGATTGCGGCTCCCGGCAGTGACACTCTTTAAAAGACCTTTTAGAACATAATTCTTTTAAATACTTAAATGTGAATTCCACATTTCTTAGGTCTGTGGACTTTCTCTTCTTTAAAGTTCTTTATGTGTTTTATAATTTTTATGTATGAGGTCATCTTAAGATGGAAATTTTTCCTCTGGAAGGTCATCACATATCATTTGTTATAGAAATTTCTCTACAAGACATTCTTTTTTTTTTTTTTTTTTAAGTTGGAGTCTCACTTTGTTGCCCAGACTGGAGTGCAAAGGCAAGCTCCCAGCCACTGCAGCCTCGACCTGCTAGGCTCCTGCGATCCTTCTGCCTCAGCCTTCAAAGTAGCCAGAACTACAGGCGTGCAATACCACACCCGGCTAATTTTTTTTTTTTTTTTTGAGTTGGAGTCTCACTCTGTCACCCAGACTGGAGTGCAGTGGCCACTCCCAGCCACTGCAGCCTCAACCTGCTGGGCTCCAGTGATCCTTCTGCCTCAGCTTTCCAAGTAGCCGGAATTACAGGTGCGCACTACCATGCCCGGCTGATTTTCTGATTTATTGTAGAGATGAGGTCTCACTGCCCAAGTGGGTTTCGAACCTGTGGGCTCAGGCAATCCACTCACCTCAGCCTCCCAAAGGTGCGGGATTACAGGCTGAGCCACTGAGCCCAGTTTTTTTTGTTTTTTTTTTTTGTGGAGACGAGGTCTCACCAAGTTGCCCAGGTGAGTCTTGAACCCACGGGCTCAGGCAGTCCACTCGCCTCGGCCTCCCAAAGTGCTGGGATTACACTGAGCCCAGCCGACTACAAGACATTCTATGTTTAATTCCGTTTAGGTGCAGTGAGGACCATTCATTCTGAATCTTTCTTTAATTTTTACACGTATCTCTCAACTTGGAATTCCTATACCATGTAAGTAATGATTCAGGTCCTTGCTCATTCTTGGAATATCTTCAGACTCTGATGCCTTAAAGTTGACTTTATTTCTACCTACAGCCTGAGGTTGACAATTAAAAAAAAAATGACTGAGACCTCAACTACCTGGTGCAGATTTTTTGGTTCCTATTCATAATAGAATAGAGATTTTCTAGCTCAGGGATTTCTAGCTTTAAACATCCTCCTATGGGATCCTAACATTCTAGGCCCCACTGCAAGTATCTGACCGAGACCCCAACCACTATCCCTTTCTCCACGTATGGCATCAACTTCTGGAATCACTCTCTTTTTTTAACACATAGAGATTTACATTCCTGTCTTTTGAGCTCAGTCATGTAACAGCAGTCTTTGACGCAAATAATTTTCCAGTTTGAAATGTAAGCAGGAAATTGCTATAACTATGATGATATTAGAGACTACAGGAAAAAGTGCTTTACAAAGTTGTATAATTAAACCCCAGTGATGGCATCTGCTACTGTGCTAAGACATCTACAATATATAGTTCTGTCGTGATAGAGTTGTATTAGTGGTAAATGACATTCTCTCTGAAACGATATTACTAAAGTCCAAGCTATCTCACTTTGTACTTCAAAGTTGCCAGTAGAACCAATATTTAAACAGCCATCTGTACTTTTGAAAAGATGCTGCCTGAATCACGTCATAAACAATGAAAGACAGATTACCAAAATGAATGCACTGAAAAGGAAGTCTAGAACTTTACTAGTACCAGCATGGCAACAGGACTTGGCATCAATTGATATTTCCGAATATTTTCAGACATATCCTAACCGGGAACATTTTTTTCTCATATGTTCTGGTAAAAATGACTCTAATCACACTATCATTTTTGTACGTCAGTCTTACATGAATATAAATTCACATATAAAGGACTTCATATAGATGACACACAAGAAAAGCCATGACACATCATTTTAGCTGCAAAAATTTTTGTGCTTCCTGTTTTATTCATGCTATAATTCAACAAGCTAGAACAAATGTACTCACATAAGTTTGAGGCCAAAACATTTTTATGGCTACATTTTACATCAACATTCTGTCCATGTAAGGGTGGATGTTTTAAAAGCAATCTGTTAGAAATTCTCTGGTGCTGAATATTTCTGATTTTTTCCGTCTTTTGAAAATATAAACCTAAAAAAATGACATTAGTAGCAATATTTTCCCTGCAAAGAAAAGGATTATTTTGCTTGCTTTTCATTTCTACCATCAAAGATCTTGAACAGTATTTGCCTATGACTAATTGGGGTTGGAAATCTGTATAGTATTATTGAAAATACAGCCTCTTTGGCACTACATCCTGGAATTCTAATTTTCTTCACTTGTGTTGGAGCCCAGAAATCTACATTTTAATAAACAGTCTCTACACATGATTACTTTGCACACTAAATTTTGAGAACCCTTGATATAGAAGCTGCATTAAAAAGCACAGCAGTCAATACACTAAGAAAGGCATTCCAAATGCCCAGATTTCTGTGGAAATTGGTAATTTCTTTGTAATTATTTCAAAGTCATGATCACATAAAGCAATTGATGAAAACAATTCAGTGAACAGCCTTGTTCTTGCTGCACATAGCAAAGGTGAGTGGAATTTAAAATATATCACCCTTCAGTTTGAAATTCATAAACTGAATCTACAGAATTTTATTAAGAAAAGACCAAGAATATGGACGGGTGCAAGGCAAAATGGCAACACAGAGGTGATTGAAATATTAGTACTTTTAAAGGACTAATAAGGAATTTTGCTACCAATCAACCCTAATATATCTGATGAGTGTTACTTATAATTTTCTCACAAATTGGATAAGAAATACACAAGTTACTAGAGTTTTTAAATAATTTGATTACTAGAACATCATTGGTAGAAATACCCCTAAAATTCAGCCTCCAGATAACTGAACATATGGAAGCTGCTGGAGGGTGGTGGGGATGGAGAACATGGAAGCCCCAAGCCCCTTCCCCACACCTCGGCCTCCGTGTCTCTTCATCTGTATCCTTTGCAATATCCTTTATAATAAACCTGTAAATGCCTAAATATACCTGAATGAACTTCTCCTCCAAGGCCTTGCTTGGCATTACACAACACATGGAAAGAGCATTTTCCTGGGGCAAGATGAGACAAATGGCTTGAGCTGCAGAGAACAAGAGTTGAGTGTCCCTGATCACAACAACGTCAGTTCAGATTTTCCCACTAAAATCATTTCTGGAATAAACAAGGAGTGAGATTTTCCTCAGACTTGAAGAATGATTCAGGGATGAGGAGGTGGCTTCTGGGATTTCAGCAACATTGTGTTTCTTTTTTTTTTTTTTTTTAAATAGAGAAAGTGTCTCACTCTTTCACCCAAGCTATTGTGTAGAGGCGTGATCATAGCTCACTACAACCCGGATCTCCAGGACTCAAGTGATCCTCCCATCATCCCACCTCAGCCTCCAGAGTAGCTGGGACTACAGGTGTGTGCCAACACCCTGAAAAGTTTTGTAGAGACAGAGTCTTGTTATGTCAAACTCCTGGCCTCAAGTGATTCTCCTGCCTTCCAAAGTGCTGGGATTAAGGGCATGAGCTACTGCATCTGGCCCATTTTTCCCATTGAAACAAACACCTCCAGTACTAATCTTAGGTGGGAATGCCTGGAATCCTATCCTGAAACAGCCACTCTTAGGAAAAGGGTTAGAAACATTGCCATTCCAGCCGTGCTCTTCACTCTGTGCTCTGGCTTGGCCAGGGGCCAGAGTTGGAGGAAGGTTTAGGGAAGGGTGCTGGGAACCATGGGGAAAGATCCCCGGAAAAAGAGTACTTGGCCCACCCACTCCATTACAGGAGGTGCCATTTTAGTCTCCATGAAGGGAAACACTAACTTGAACAGTGGGAGAGGAAAAGAAGTACAACTTGAGTCCTCAGTGAGTCCTTGAAACCTCCCTGCAGTAGGCTTTCAGGCAAAGGGGTGATCCATGAGTTGTCGTTGTTTTTATTTATTTTAGAGACAGAGTCTCACTATGTTGTCCAGGATGGTATCTAACGCCTGACCTCAAGAAATCCTCCTGCCTCGGCCTTCCAAAGCACTGGTATTACAGGCATGATCTGCCAAAATTGTTCCCCCCAAATTGTACTTGATATGACCTCAGAGTTTGCCCAGCTCTTAGATTCACATCTATAGGTGGTATGGTGGATGTGGCATAAAGGAAAAAGAGATCTTTACAGGACTGCATAGTTTCTAATCAGTACTATCAGTGTCAACTATGTGGATGTGGCTGAGTCCTAAGCCAAGATGTAAGAAACCTAGTTCTGGCCCCAGCTGCAGCCATGCCTAGCTCTGCAGCTCTGTATGTTCTTGGGCAAGCCACTTCCCCTCTCTGGGCCTCAATTCTATTCCCTCTTCTTGCCCCATCCTTTCCCTACCACATGTAGAGAGTCTTAAGTCTCCACCTTCTCACATCAACATCTAGAATTATAATAAAGTAAGAAAAATAAAGATTAAATTGCAAAAAAAGAAATAACCTAGAAAATGAATGGCCAAAACTACACATAATCAAATTCATTATTTAAAAAAGCATTTACATTAATTGATTGTCTTAAAAATATTATTTGTGAAATAAGTTTTAAACCTTATGTTATTAAGATAAGCCATGGATTTCTTGCCACTTTCTAGATTTATTTGTAGACTTTTTTTGTTGTGGTGCTTTACTCTTTATGATTATTGTTCGTATAGAAAACACTTATTCAATCTTAAATTTGAAGATTAATAAGTAACCATGCTCCTCTGTATCAGCATAAGAGTAGAGCAAGTGCTTGTCTTTTTAAATTTTATTACTTCTTAATTTATTCTTATTTTATTCAAATTTGTCTAAGATAGAAAATTCAAACAACTGTAATTCTTGCTTTGTTTGTTTCACAACTATTTAACATTTATACCAACCCACTGGACACACTGAGAAAACCATGAAGCAAAATCTTTAAAAAACTGAGTCTAGTTACAGTACACAGTGGCTTTGATGTGGGCTACCATATCAAAAATGTTTGTGTCATAAATTTTACCCATTTGTGTAAATACTGCATCATTTTTTCAACCAATGCCAAGGATGCAAAAAACATATTCTTCTTCTTAAAAATGTCTTCAGTCACTTCACCATAAAGCAGGTTACAAATGTACGCCATCACAGATGTTATCCTAATAAATAATAAAACAAACATAACACCTACAACATAAACAATGGTTAAATTCTTGACTTCATTTTAATTTTAAGGTTAAAAAAATTTGGATTAACCTCTATCAATCATTCATTTAATATTAAAACATGAGTTTTATAAAGGTACCTCCTTCAGGGTGGCTTCAACTTGTGGTTGTACTAGTAATGTGGGGCTTCATAGAATATTCTCCAGTTATTTCCAATTTACCATGTAAGGTGATTCTGAAATGGACTTTGAAGAAAGCTTTAAGCATTTCTTAAACGTGGCTCTCTAGTTGGGTTCTCCATTCTACCTGGTTACAACTTCTTTCTTTGAAGTTGCAAAATAGATATGATTGTTTTTTTTCAAATGTGTCTGGTAGTTTTAAAATACACAGTACAGCTGATGATATGCATTTGTCTCTTGGGGTTTTCTCACCAAAGAAAGAAAAAAAAATTGGGTCATTTGCCTCACAGCAATAAAACTGATCTTTAATTAATCATCTAATTATTTCTTAAAATTTGTAGCTCTGCCATTGCTTGCCACTATTGCTTCGCTGTTTGTGGCTGAAAGCCTGCTCTTTACTTTCTCACTTCCAAGTTCAGTGCAGGAGTCCAGTGAACAATTATTTTTCTTCAGCATGCCTCATGATTTCAAGTTCTGTATTTTTCTCATCATGATTATTTTCTCTATACGTTTGTAAATCCAATGTCTTGTATTAAATAAATGAAGAATGATGTTTTAGAAAAATAGAATTTTCAGTTCATGTGTGTTATCCGAGAACTTATTAAAGATTTTTTTTTTTAGTTTCTGAGTTTTCATTTTTAAAAATGAGTTTGATTTCTATGGAATTGTGAGATTGCAAATATGTCATACAAAACCTCTAAGGAGCAAAAAATTCAGAAGTTTCCACTCAATCTTTTAGTCAATTTCTTCATTTGTGTTATCGGAGACCTTATTAAAGATTTTGTTTTAGTCTTTGAGTTTTCATTTTAAAAAATGAATTGGATTTATATGGAACTGTGAGATTGCAAATATATCATACAAAACCTCTAAGGAGCAAAAAATTTCAGAAGTTTCCACTCTAATCTTTGAGTAAATTGATAGTCTAGGAAGGTGGTCAATGTTTAAGTGAACAACGAAATATATTGGGTAATTTATCTAAAGTTCAAGGACTGAGCTGGAACGTAAAACCATGGCTCAAATCTGAAGTTCAAACAATGCCGACATATTCGATTCTCTTCCCCGCTTCTCACTGCTTCTCTCACAGTTGCACTCCCAGGCTGTTGCTTTGTGGTAGCTCAAAGAGTTCCCATGGAAGTTGCTGAGCTGACTTTCACTGGTCTTGCTTAGGTGGAATGCAAGCCACTCAGTTACTATGACAACAGTCATTCTAGGGTTGATGGAATGCGCTGATTGCCGTGGGGATTAGAGCTGAGGGATGCATTCCTAAACCAAGTGCAGTGAAGGGGAAGGAGTATGGGACTCCAAAGCAAAACTGGGGTGGTTTTCAGAAGGGAGATGGATGCTGAAAAGGAACAAACACTCTAATTTTTACAACACGCCATCTATTTTCCTAGTCATGCAATCACATACGACTGAAAGATAAGTCAATTCTAATGAGGTGTGAGGAACATCTGAAGGTATGCTCACCTACAGGAGGTTCTTCAGCCCCTCAAGCAAATGGACTTCAGCCTGTCCAGGGCACCAGTTTGCAGAAGCAGTTGTTTGCTCAGCTAACCTAGTCAGGCCTGAGCCCTGAGGGTCACGTGCTAGCCTCAAGTTGGTGACCCTAATACCCATATAGTTTGGCTTCCTTATTTCTTATATATTTCTTTTTATTTAATGGTTCTTTTTTCTATTAAATGTCTTATTAATTCTTCAGTAAGTTCTTGCTGGAAGACCTGCAGTTTGGGATAATATACTGCTTAATACTGACTGCTAAAAGAACTTTTTTTCCTGCAACATTTAAACACTTTTGAATAAAAGTAACAGTTTGTTCAGAGTGTAGAAAAAGAACAAATAAATCATGATGAAAGGAGAAAGAATTTAAACTCTTCATACTAGTACAGTAAGACTATCACATTACGAAAAAAACCATCTTGAGTGTTAAACTAAGAAGGTAAATACAGCCAGGAGGATTTCTGTTCATTTGTACCTTGACAAAAGAGAGAGCAAACAATGTGATGAGAACTTGAATCAACAGCAATATGGGGCCTTGAAATTATGTCCTTGACACTCCTGTTAAAATGTATGTGAAGAAATGAGGATTATGCTAACCCCCAATTCTCAAGGTCTTGAGTGCCTAATATCAGAATATTTCAAATGTTTAATATAATCAAGGTTTAGGTTGAGATAGAAGGGTCGTGGTAATTTCAAGGTGCAGTCAGTTTTGTTTTAATGCTTGTTTTGAAAATATAAGTTTATTCCAACTTAAAGGAACAATTTGTGTGTGACGGGAATTTTGTGTCTGCTGATGTGTGACTTCACTTGAGAGAAACACTAGATGAATGTGAAAAACAATTGATGGGGCAGTGTAGGAAAGTGCACACACAGGCACAATTCTCAAGCATCCGTCAGCTACCTTGGCTCATGTTGGCATCATGACCAACACTCATTCACATCTGCTGTTACAACTTTCCATCCGATTTCAATATCCCCTTGCCCATCACTTGATAATAACTCACAAGTTACAAGCTGACACCTACTCCCATGAGCAAACTACAGGTCTTTTTAAGATAAAGTACCGTGTTTATTATATTGTTTATGTGTATGTTAACCATTTTAAATGTGTAAAACTGCATTATCATTTTTTATTGGTTCATTAAACATTTATTCCATATTGAGTGAAGTTTGTTTGTTTAGAATTGTGGGGTGCATGTGAGAAGTTGCTACATAGTCAATTGCATGCAGGTGAGGTTTGGGGTTTAGCGAGCCCTTGAGTGGGCATGGTACAATGGGTGGTTGTGTGCCCTTGTTGCCCTTCCTCCCTCCCCCCATTAGCAGTGCCAGTCATTTGTTGCTCCCACCTTCGTGTTCCCATGCCCAATGTTTAGGGCCCACTTAAGAGTGAGAACGTGTGGTCTTCAGGTTTTGGGGTTTTTTTGTTTCTGTGATAGTTCACATGGAATGACGGTCTCCTAAAGAAAATGTGCTACTGTTTTTATATAGGTTTCTTTTTATTTTTTAAAATATGTTACTGATGAGATTTTTAAAGTGTTGTTCCTTTACCCCCCCATCCTTTTTTTTTCAATTAAGCCATGTGGAATTTTGTGCTCAATTTTTCAGTGCGATGATTTTTAGGAACATATATGATACATTATGACAAAATCTACTATATTGAGTGTCAAGAGTTTCAATGGGAGTTACAAATGTCTAATAATTATAAGAAATAATTATTGTTTGAGTGCTGTGTTCTGGATATTTTACATATATTAGCTCTCTGATTTAACTTAATCCTAAAATGACCCTATGGAGTGTAATTATTTTCCCCATTTTATAACTGAGGCATCTGTGATTCAGGGGGTTTAAATACTTTGTTCTCAATCACAGAGATAATAAATGGTTGGAATTCAAAAATACAGTTCCTGAGAATGCAGATTCCACTTCAAACACCATTGGCCAAGCTCAACCATGACTAAACTATGCTGAGTCTAGCAGGACTTACATTCAGAGAGACCAGCACACATGTGGTCACCTGCTCCTCACTAGTCAAACCCAGAAGGCCCTGGCATGGCACAGTCTTGCAGTCAGATCCAGGTCCCATCACTTACTAGGTGTATATCATTGAACAAGTTACTTAAGTTTTCTAAATTTTAGTTTCCTAATCTGAAAAATGGGATTCAATGACAATACAATAGCTAACATTCATCAAGCACTTATTATTAGCCTCAAAACAATCCATGAGATACATGTTATCCCCTTGCTACAAATGACAAAACTTAAGCATAGGAAACTAAAGAAACTTGATTAAGGTAGCAGCACTAATACATGATGGAGTTGAATTTAAGCCTGTCTGTTCAACTCTAGAAACTTGTCTTCTTAACCACCATTGACCACACCCCCCAATAAAACCTTTCTCCTGGCTGTCTCTGAGGATTGAGAGAGATGCTGCCTATCCATGACTTAGCACTGTGCCCTGTCTATGATATGAACTTAACAAATGGAGTCCATTATTATTATTACCACTGAAACTTAGCCAAGAACATAAATAATTATAAGACAAGGCACAATGTAAATAACATCTGAGAGGTACAAAAGAGAGCGCGTGTGAAGGAAATTCAAAGGAAGGAGAGATGACATTTGTAAATAATACAATTCTTTTTTATTTTAAAATGTTATTTCTTTTTTGTTTTAAAGATGTGGGGTACAACTCAGGAATACAAATAACACCATTCTTCAAGGAGGAGGTAGTCTGTGGGGAAAAAAAATTGTGTAGGATTTTGGCAGACAGAGATGAGGGAAAATAATGTATGTGAAAAGAAGAACAGAGACCCTAATCCACATACAAGAATTGTGGGGTTTGTTTTGGGATCAGAGAGCAGCTGTTGGCCACGGATAATGATAAGCATAGGGAGCATGGGGTGGGGGGGGGTCAGGGTAAAAAGACCACCAGAGAGTCCCTGGGGAGGGCTTCACCCCATGGGGGTGGGGAATCCTTGCTAAACATGGTGGTGCACAATGGGGAATCAGTGCTGGTCTTTGAGCTGGGAGGTGACATAAGTAAGGCTTGTGCTGAAAAGCCAGATCTGGCAAGGACTGTAACAGAGAGTGGCTGAGGGCGTGGGCAGTGTAGTGCTTGAGTCACCAGATGCCACCCTTGCTGGCTTCCAGGTGAGTGTGAGTTTCTCCTAATGAGCACATTCCTGGGCGACTCTTTGGTCTGAGAGTCCTTTATGGTTTGTGAGGTTTGCGGTACAACAGGGCCCTCTATGGGTTTCTTGAAGATTACACTCGGGAATTTAGATGACAGACCTTGAAGTTAATTCAAATATCTGAGGTCTGTATACTTAAAGTCCATAGGATCTTTGTATCAGGAGCCCAAGTGACAGAAGCAGGTGGGTGCCCAGAGCACACTCCTTCTGAGAAAAGCCATGTGAGGAGAAAGGACCAGTGCTCTATGCCTTCCGTTTTTCCAAAGAGGTTACGTTTTTATAGTAAAACATCTTGGTTTCTAAATGTGCACATGCTTTAAAACAAACACTGTGAAAGCCAGAGGAAATCTGTCTGTGGGCCGGCTCTGCCTTCCAGGCTTCACACTTTCATCTTCTAACCAGGAAAAGAAGGTGGAGGCCCTCTTAAGAGTCTAACTTTTCCACTTGGAAGACAAGAATATCATATCCAAAAGGCCCTAGCAGAGTTCACTCCTCACTCAACTGGACTAGAACACAGGTCATTTGAATGTCAATCCATTGCACAGATATTTTTAAGTGTTGTTTACAATTTTTGTCCTAAGCTGGACCACCGCCATTTTCTCCAACGTGCATGAGGGGCTAGGGTAAGATTGAAGCTGATGTGGCGGGAAAGGGGTTGATGAGATACTGCTGTAGATGTGGAAACCACTTGAATTCCTCATTTCTCATTCCATCACCAACGTGTGTCAGGTATGTCCCAGTTAAGGCAACATTCGTGTTAGAGAACCATTGGCCCCAGTCTGGAATAGAATATTCCTAATATTCCAAGAGAATATTCCAAGAAAATACTTCTCATCCTTTGAGTCGTGAGGATAAGCCAGGATTTGTTCACAGTCTGTAGTCTCTCCCTCAGACTCTGCACTCAACTGTCAGTGGCTCTTGACTCCAATCTGGTCCCACCCAAACGACGGTAGACATATCATAATTATTTGCAGATGACAGCAGGGAATTTTTGTGGTGGATCCAGGACAAGGATTATTATTTTGTATATTTTAAAGAAAATAATTTTTCATTTGCATACTAATTACTTGGGTATATTCTTAAGTTCACCAAGAAATGACCCCCCCAACGGTAATATTTTTACAAAATATTTGGAAACATTATAATATAGAGCTTAGATAAAGAACTCTGGCATCATATCTACCTGGTTCAAAATCAGGCTCTGTGACCTTGAACTAGTGATTTGTTTTCTCTAAGCCTCAATTACACACAAGCGTGGATTAATTAAAATAGTGCAGATAAATCTTTTAAACATTGTAAGTACTCATAAATGGAAACTTTATTACATATTGCTTCACCTTTATTTGTTAAGAAACTTAATATTAAATCAATAATTTGTGGCAATTTAAAAGATCTAGAGATACTTTATTTTTTTGCAGAAAGATGTGAGACCTAATTGATATCCTCTTAAAGATAATAACACAGCTAGTTTGATAACTACTCGACTGTGGTCTTAACCAAATTTTAATCTACATGACTTATGCTCCAATAATATCTGAGATATAAAAATGACAAAGAAAGTCCACGAGGTATTTAGATAATACTTGACTATAAAATTCAATTCTTCTTGTGACCATATAATTATATTCTCAATTTTATGAGATGTTTTCTGGAATCTATGGGTGTGCCTACAGTCTGGAACTTCCATCATGCTGAGTTTTGGCAGAGGAGCAAAATATAATGAAGGGATACATTTATTTACATGGATATTCTCAAGAGGCCAGGCCTTAGAATTCTTAGAAAATTAACTGCTTAGGCTTTTGTACTCAGAGCTGGGTTTTGATTGATTGGATAATTAACAGGAATTTAAGGCAGAATTTGGGAGATACATTTCTGAATGTGCTACTGAATAGGTCTGAGCCAAAGCTTTGGACAGAAATGTAGGCTCACCCATATTAGCAGTGCCAGACTCTGACAAATTCAATTTCAACATTTACAGTTCATCTTGGCAGATGCTCATATCCTGATGTCATGCAGCCATGATCTAAGCCAGAAAGAGTGGTATTTTGCAATAGAGAGATTCTGGTAACCCTTCCCATGAGTGTGGGTTGTAGGATATCAATATTTATATCTCATCACAGAAAGCATGTCACATTTTGTAATGCGGAGAAGTTAGATGGCTTATTCATGGTCCTCTGCATGGATGAACTGTCTTTGTGTTCAACATCAAAAGCTTAAATTGCTGATGTTTGTCTTGTTATTTTCTTAAGACTTTTTTTTCAATTAAATATAATGAATAGAAATAGAAATCTTATATTTTTTCAATTAAATACAATGAATAGAAATAGAAATCTCCTTGACGTCAACAAAATGAAAATGTCAAAGTTAAAGGATTAAATCTGTATTGTGCCAGGAAACACTAAAAGATGAACTGTGTTATAATTTCATCCTCTTCAAACTTGATGAAAATATAACTATACAAAAGCTAATATGGGGAAACAGGATACAATGATGAGCAGTTGTAATTCTTTTGGTGTCAATTTGCTGGCTCAGGTATGGCTGAGATTGTAGTGTGTGTCCCGTCCTCATTATACTCTGAAATGCGAAATAATGAAGCACTTATTAATATTGTCGATCTAAGAATGTGTTCTCAAGGAACTGAAGTATAGACAAAAGGAGGAGACAAAATAGGAAGTGAAGGAAATTGGTGAACCTCTTCGTCAGTCTTGTTTAGTCAAAACTCCAGAAACGTGTGGTCATGCCTTTCCTAAATGACCCACCCCATTTAATGATCCATTGATAACTGAAAGTGTAGTTGTGATGCAAGGACCTTACAGGTAGGCTCCTTTTAGGGTCTCACCGCATATAGAAACAATAGAAGATGAGGCGATTTTCAGATAATTTTATAGTCATACATTTTTCACTTAAGTCTTGCTTATGTATTGGAATATTGCCAGATCTGGCTCTATTCTGTAGGAATAAGAGACTCCTTCCTGCAAAATTAACTCCAGGAATTATGTAATCACAAGATTATATTGTACGACAGACCATAAACAGATGGCTTTCACAAGCCACACTCTAAGTTTCTGTACAACCTCACTGGGTGGATTTTATACTGTTAATAAATACAGGTGAAAAAAGTTGAATCTCTACTGGCTTTTGTTTGGGTTAACGTTTTGGTTTAGCAACCTGTGAATTTAAATTCTTGTCTGACATTCTGATTTTAATTATATTATGTTTATAGTTGACAAGTATTTTTAGGCAGCAAATATTTATGACCTTTAAGGTTGTCACCTCTCCTCACTCTAGCACTAGCCCCTTTTATTTTTTATCAGGAGGCAGTTCTTCATTAACTCAAGGCAGTTGTTATTGTTTCTTCCTGCACTCTTCCCAGCTTTTACATCTGTTTGGAGATGTGCATCAGGAAGAGCATAGCTTTCTAGGTGTGGTTGGTTACTGACATCACTGGGAGGAACCTTCACCTCCCTACCCCTTGGTATGATGTAACCTTTGCGTACTGTGTGAGAACTTGCAGAAAGTGCTGACTGCAACTTATTTGCATTAAATTTCTTCTGGAGAAAAAACAAAGCAAGTGAAATACTATCTATTCAAAGGTAAGCAGAATGGAAAGTTCTGTTTAGAAATGTATGAAAAGTTATAACAATGTAAATGAAGAGATTATTACTAGCCTGCATTGTACAACGATTCAAGTTTTAACTTCTTTTAACTAAGCTCATGATCAAAATTGTTCTGTTTAAGTACATCACAATAGAAAAGGAAGAATCCATAGTTTTAGCTTAAATCTAAAATGAAAAATGGTCGCTATTATTCTTTAATGTTATTTTGTACTTCTTATAAAAATAAATTATCATTTTACAAACCAAACATTAAAATATACACCTAAGATAATATCCACTGGTGTGTTTTGGGGTTAGGAATAGAGATGTTGAGGATAATCTCATCTGCAGTGTAGATTTGGAAAAGATTTTTTTTCTCTCACTGTCAACTTATAGAGCTGCAAAGGCTTTGTAGAAAATGAAGCCAAAAGCCAAGGTAATTAAGGGACCTGCACCAGACTGTTCAAATTAAGTGGCAGAAACATAATTAAAGAGGAAGGACATTGATTCTTAAATATTTATTTTGTCCACTGCTCCATATTTTAACTCCATGTGCAAATCTGTTATCAAGTGTTCACAAATGATGAAGAAAGTTTCCATATATTGTGGGTTGGTCAAAAAAATTCCTATGTCCAGCTCTTCAGTTTCGATTTTAGGAACATTTGTAGACTTTTATTCATTAGGAGAATTCTAGGACTTCAGTCCAAAGGAATGGTGAACAGGTAATTCCACTGATAACCAGAGGGAGTGATGAACAAAAGCATTAGGTGACCAATGAGTGCAACCCAAGGTTTTATAATCCATGCAGAAACAGAAATGTTGGGCCTATTCCAGACTTGACATCCAGATAGCTTTCAGTTCTCAGAAACTCTAGTTTATTTCATATTTCACAGATGAAGGCTACACGATGTTGTCACAAGCTAGGGATGATTACTTTTGCCTTGGACATTCCATTACCTCTTCAGCGGCTTAATCTTAAGACACGTTTATTTCATTGGAGGTGCCTTAACACTGATTTCATCCTAAGAGCTGACATCACATTCTTTTAGACACCATTAAAGCGGCATGTTTAGGATTAGGTTCATTGAGCAAATAGACTTAGACAGAGATCCATCTAGGTAGTCCAAAATAGCAAGCACGTGAAGAACTCAAGCTTGTCTTTGCTTTGGCTTGCTGCAAGGTTGATAATTATTCCCATGAAAACTCACACTGGACAGTCAGAAGCATGAAACTCAGTCTTTCTGCAGTGAGAATAATAACCACACAACAACAAACCCAGAGTAGAACTATGAACTTAACTTCTGTCATAGTAGCTTGTTTACTTGGCTTCTATCACACCTTCACGATGGCACCATCTAAAGACCAACACTGGATTTTATCCTCTCATGTCATTTCAACTTCCATTATGTTCAAGTCTAGTCAGCTTGGCAAGTTCTGTTGTTTCACTTGAAGATTTTAATTTTGGGTCCACTGACTTCTACAAATGCCTTGATGAAGATTCTTTACAAAGTCCTCACAGTGGTCTCCCTCCAGAACAGATGTTGTAGGGCGATTTCCATTTTAGACACCTAGAACAGAGTATTGGTTTCCTTATGAATCTGGCTGTTGTTTCTATAGATCTTTGAGGACGACATAGGTGCAGGGATACAGCAGTTGCTCTTGGTGTCCCATCCAGTTTCCACATCATTCCATCCCCCTAGTGGCTGTGGGCATGAACAGGCCCACAGCAACATCCTTCTCTGGAGGATTGCCCATGGCCAACAGAACACCTTGCAGGGAGACTCCTGGGGGATTACAAGTCCCTGTCCCCCCACTCCCGTGACTCAGGACACTGAAACCCAGATGCCTTGCCTCCTTGGAACAGGTCTATGCTGCCACTCACATTCTAGAGCTCTCTGAGGAATCTGGCTGAGGTCACACTTCAGCTGAAGCCACTTATTTGCTTAGCTCCTTCTTATGCTCCACTGCTTTCTTCACTTTGTTACAAGGTTTCACCACAGAGCACTCCCACAGTCCAGTCACGTGCCAAACATCCCCATCTCAGACTCGGCTTCTAGGAAATCTGACCTCATATGCCAGCTTGCTAACATCAGAAGGTTCTACTTCTTCCTCTTCCTCATTATTATTATTAATTTATTGGTTTCAGGCATCCCTGCAACTGGTATGATATAGATTTGATTCTCTCTAAAATGAAGTTGTTAAGCAAAACAAACTTTTCTAATTTTGGACAGGCGGTTTTGGTCATATTGAAAATGACAATTTATTAAAATATAACAAAGGAAATGTGTTTGTATTTTTTATTAATGTATCTCACATTTTAAATGGCTTTTCCCTAATCACATGAATTTAAGGAAAAACCACTAGTGTGGAGAAGCCAGAAATAAGAATAAATACATAAGTAGTTTATACTTACTTGTAGATCAAGTTTATTTTCTTAGGTTTTTAGCAAGAGAGAGTGTCTTCTGAATATACTCCCAATTGATGTCCAGGGAGAAAATAGCCCATGCTTGTCATATATTTTTCTTAATTTAATGCTCATTTCTTGATTTTCTTTTCACTCACCAAATATTTACTCAGTGTCTGTTGTGTGCTAGGCACTGTATTTGGCACTGGATATGTAATTGTGAACAAGACAAACTTAGTCCCTACCTTCTTGGGACCTGCTGTCCATCTCATTTATAATTCTGATGTAAGCAGACAGAGATGAGATGGAGGAAAACTGAAAATCTGATCTACCTGTTGCAGCTGAAAGTAAATTTTTACCACTTGTTTTGGTTTGTGAAAAAAGGTATCAATATTTTCTAGCAACTAGCCAGATTTACAGTCTTTTTTCATTAAAAAATTATACATGTCAATGGCATATTAGGTGCTAAATAATTACTTGTCAAATGAAGTCATGCCACATAGCTTTTCCTTTCATACCTCTTTCTTATGTAGCAGTAACAAATAGCAAGAAAACCACTTAATAATAATCCAACGCCAATCCCAACAGCAATGTATTTTTCGTAAGAATTCACAGCATATGAAGTTAAAGTCAAGTGTTCACACCTTTCTCCAGTATAACCAGTAAAACACCTTTAAAAAAAGAAAACATATTTAATTTTGAAACCCATGGTGATAGAAATACAAAGTAATAACCTATTTCAAAAAATGAAAATAATATTCCATGGAAGGTAAGAAATTTAATTTTAAAAGGCAAATACCAAATGAAAGTCAATCTGTTAAAAGTAATGAAGTAGTTATGAATTTTACAATAATCTTTTAAGCCTCATATTTTTCCCTCATTGGTAGTAGAGAAAGACAGTATGCTTGCATGACTTACTCTAGAAAATTGTTAGACTGCTTTCTCATAGGAGGATGTTGAACAAATCAGTTATCATGAAAATAGTATCTTAGTTGCTCTAGAACTTTATATTTCTGAAATGTTTCTGCCTTAATCTGTTTCATTTCATCCTGCAAGCAACCCTGTGAAAACTCAAAATCACCTTTGCATGCTGTTGAAAATGCAGATTCTGATTCAGTCATTTGGGGTAGAGCACAGATTCTGCATTTCTAACAGCTTCTGCTAGTTTTGGAAGCATCTTTCTGAATAATGAGGATTCGTTAGTTTAGAAGACTCCTTCGGTATTCAAACACAAAGAGGACTGGTGAATTGTGATCAGATTGTGCACTCTTTCTAATGAATAAGATAGAGCAGTGTGGAGATATACTACTATATGAAGAAACAGAGGCATACATTCACCTCCTGTCTCCTAGGACTTAGAAAGTTCCTAGAAGCATTTACCTGCAGATGGCTTTCTCTAGCTCATGGTGGAATGCACAAACACCATTGATGCAGTAACTGTTATGGTCTTCCAGGCAAGGATGTGAGAACTTCAAGACTATGGGATCTTCTATGTGATCAGCTAAGAAAAGGACATACAATATTAACAGATAAAGTGTGTCCTACTTTTATGGTAAATTTGTAATACATATGTAAAGAGACCTATTCTCATAATATTCTGGGAATGTTTTGCCCTTTGAACCTTTGGTTCCCTTAGCAGGTTGTATTCAAAAGGGTTAAGTTAATATTATCTATTATGAATTAATTAGGGGGTGGAGGTGGATTGATGATTATCCATTTTTTTAAAAATAGAAGCTACATAATAAGGTATAGAGACAACAAGATGGCCAAAAGGTGGCAGCATTGGTTTTAGTCTTACCAGGTTATTTTGAGCAGTGCTTCTCAAATGTTTACCTGGATGCCAATTAATATAGACGTGCTAACACAGTATTTTAATTTCCCCCCTTTACACCTGAGAAGTCAGCAGTGGGAAGATTTGGATAAGGAACAGGATACTCATTACTGATTCTCTGATATATTCTGGACATACCTATACCATCTGGTGTTTATGTAGTAGGAATGAGAATGCAAAAGTGAGTCTTTTGGGGTATACTTTAACTACTGAATCTTAACTTTTTCTCCAGAACAGTGCTAAGGAGATTAGCAATGGTTTTTTTTTTGGGGGGGACAGATCTAAAGAAAGCATTCTTTTTTATATTGAAAATACTAAATTTTAGGTGCTAAGGGACCAACAAGGTACTATGTTCCATCACTTCAATTTCACTGAGAACTCACATTATTACCTTAAAATTCGCATTCACATTTGTAGAAAGTGGTGTGTTGAATATAATCCATCATTTTAATAACTAATTCTGAGGCAGTGAGAATTTCCCATTATAAACTGTGCTAGGTTCTTCTTATTTCAAGACTAAATTAGTTCAATTAACCAAGCCTGAACCAGGATTTGCTAGAAAATGTGAGAATTTTAAAAAGCCATTTCTGGCCGGGGGCACGGTGGCTCAGCCTGTAATCTCAGCACTTTGGGAGGCTGAGGTGAGAGGATTGCCTGAGCCTCAGGGGTTCGAGGCCAGCCTGGGCAACTTGGTGAGACCTCGTCTCTACAATAAATCACAAAAGTAGCCGGGTGTGGTGGCATACGTCTCTAGTTGCAACTACTTGGAAGTCTGAGGTGGAAGGATTGCCTAAGCTCAGCAGTTTGAGGTTGCGGTGGCCGTGAGCATGCAACTGCACTCCAGCCTGGGCAGCAAGAGTGAGACTCCAATTCAAGAAGCCATTTCCAAAGTAAAGGTATACTAGAAAAATTGAAGTTCTCTATCAAGAAAGTAAAGGAAAAATATAGAGATGATACGCAGTCATGCCTTCGTATTCATGGGTTTCACATCCGTGGATTTAATTAAACTTAGATGGAAAGAAAATACCTGAAAAAAAATATTGCATGTGTACTAAACATGAGCAGACTTCTTTTCTTGTTATTATTCCCCAAACAATGCAGTATAACAACTATTTTTGTAGCATTTGTATTGTATTAGGAATAGGTAATCTAGAGATCATTTAATGTATATAGAGAGAAGTATGTAGGTTATATGCAAATACTACCCCATTTTACATTTGAGCATCCATGAATTTTGGTACCCACTGGGCAAGAAGAAGGGTTCCTGGAACCCATGGCCCTTCAATACCAAGGGGCAACCATATTGGGTCCCTTTTTTCTCATTCCTATTACCTGTAACTTGGAGAATTGTATTTGCAGTTCGCCATTAAGGAAGAAGAAAGATGGTGCTGGACATATTGTTTTGATGTCAGTCACTGAGAGAAAACCATACTCCTTTAATTGTCTACAGCATTATCACATTCTAATAAGATGGTTCCTGTTTGTTCAAAGGCTCAGAAGTTGGCTACAATTTATTCTAAAATCTACAATAAGTATGTTTTGCAAATTGCTAGCTATTCAAAAAATCACATAGGCAACATTTAAGTTAATCTTTAAAAATGTAAACTTATTGGTAAAATGAAAAACACTTAAATATTACAATCTTTCATATTCACTAATGAAATATTTGACTTGCTCTTCATATATTTGCTTGCCTCTGAGCACAAAATTTGTTTCCTCTGTCCTAAATCATATCACCAGTCTTCACATCGGGGGAAGATGTGATTTGCAGGAGAATTCTAACCACTCAGTCACAGTTTTGGCAAGTAGAGATTTCCACATTCACCTTTAAGAGTTCAAATGAGTTTGGGGGAAAAAAAAATGCTGATGCTCGACAGCAGCCAGAAGTCATTGTAATAATAACAATAATAAATAGGAAGAAACATCATCACCATCAACAACAAAAACTGGGTACACATGGTTAGGATGTTACAGCAGATGCTAAATCAACAGCAAAAGCCCCAAAAAACAAACAGGAAAAGCAATCTTCCAAATATGAGAGCAAGTGCTTTTCATCTTGTAGACATAATTTGCTTGGTTGCAAAGCTTACAGTTACAGATTAAACTATGATGATGCTAGTCAAAAATGCCAAAATGGGGACAAACTGCCTCTAAACCCAAGCAGAAATTAAGCAGAACAGGTGGCTTGTTTCACATTCAGGAGAGTAACTGAAGACAGCTTTTGCTTCTCTCCTTTGCCTCACTTCCTCCTTTTAAAAAGACAATCCTTTGCTGACACATGAATCTGTCACTTTAACAGTAATCTGACAAAAAAAGTTGGTTATCTAATCATAAAGATGCATATTTAAAAATTGCCAATGTTGTTTTTATCAATTCAAATTTCTCTCACAGGGTTTTGAAATTGCTTGAAATATAGAAATGGAAGAAAATACCTTCTGTTTTGTTAACTGTCTGGTTACCTTGCTGGGCTGTGATTGGAGGTGTTACAGTCACGGCTGCCTCTTCAGTCAGTGCTGTCATTGCTGTATTAAGGGGGGAGAAGCATCTTTAACAGGAGAGCCTTCTTCTATGAACAAGCAACAGGAAAGTATTCTTAATCTGTTTATTTCTCTTTCTATTGTTTCTAATGTATTCAGAGTGGAAATCCATAACCTGACTAGGGCAATTTCCATACAGTTTCTCATCTATCATTGACTATATTATAATCATAAAAATAAAAACACATTAATTTTTAGGAGAAAATTAATGCATTTACATACCAATTCAATCACAAGGACACTTTAGTCCAGTAGCTAAATATATCAATAACGCTTCAGTTGTATAAAGAAAACATTTTGGAGGTTTCAAAAAAAGAGGTGTCAAATATATCAGGAGAGGAACCTATACGAACTATACCAGAAACTACATTAATCCACAGATGTCTTGTTCAGATCTTTGTCATAAAGAACAACTGTTAGAAGCCAACGTAGAGGAACTAAATTTATTCACATTTCACACTGACAAAAAGTTAATAAAACAAAAAGGAAATTACCTACCATTGAACAAAAGATAGACTGATATTGGAACTCCCAAAGCCATTTCCTGTAGTTGCTTAGCTTTCTTTTTCTTATTCTCCTAGACTGATGGGCGGAAGGTTTTTATTGAGCTCTCTGAGTCTTTGTTGCATTTATATTTCATGAAGCGTCATCTGGCAGTTCTTACCAATCAAAAAAATATGTACTTCTGGCAGCTGCAGAAAGCCTCCAGGCACACACGCACTTGTTTAGGATACCTGTGTTATCTAGCGATGTGATCGAGTTTTCTTTTGAAACACTGGTTTCCTGTTACCTGTGGGCATAATCGTGTATGTAAAAGTACTTAAAATAACAAAAAAAGTGAATTCAAGAAGAGCCCCCATAGTGTGAACAGAACTATTCCAGCTCAAAGCTGCTAGTTGCCTGTATGAATTTCAACAAAAATAATTGCAAAATTGGGAACACTGTACACTGTTAATAAAAGAAATACCTCTGAAACTATAGTCAGTTGCACTACCTTTCATTACAGATTACAAATTCCATTGCAAATCAAGATATTTTGCTAATTTAGGTGCACAGTTAAATTTGTGAAAAAAGAGAGGTTTAATATTACATTTTCATTTTTGTGACTTAGATTTGCTAGTTCTGTAAACGTAATTTTTTTAATCGTATAACATTTAGCTTTATGCCATTCTGCCATTCAATATTTTTCTGAGTAAATGAAAAATGCTAAGTTCTAACAGTGCTTAAATCTGTGCCCCAATGATTAGACTAGAGAGAACCAGTAAAGTACCAAAGTAATAATAATAACAGTATCAATAATAATAAAATTATTCATTAAGATAAAATTAATTTGTGTAAATCTAATGAATCAAAGTTTTAAATTTAATACAATGTTCAAGTGCTTTGCTCATGTTTATTAGTTATAATTATTAAAGTGCCACTTTAAGGACCAAGACATATAATTACTGCCATTAAATTTTCTGACTACAAAAATTTGCACTTGCCCCAAATTACATAAATAATTTATGAAAATGTTTTGCTGAGATGTTGTACCTTTCTACCTAGAATTCCAATTGCACATATTTTCTGCATTTTGAAAACTTGTTCAAGTCAAGATAGGTTTTCATTTGCATCATTTCTACCTAGAAAATTAGATTTACGAGAAAGGATCCCTTTCACTATTCAGATATGAATTTGGCTTTAGAAATCACACAAGAATGAGCTTGTTGAACTCATTATAACTTGGGCAATCACTTGCCACAAGAGTCATCATTTTAAAGTTGAAAGAATATGCAGTACTTGGCTCACTTTAAATGTGCCTACATTTAGTGTTTCTACTTTTGTGGGTTTAAGTAAAAACATTTATTATTATCATCATCATTATTATTGTTATTTTTAAAGCAAGATTTATTGAGAGACAGAAAAGCTCCCCACAGTGGGAGGGGATCTGAAGGGGTCGCCCAACCATTTATTATTAAGTCAATTGCTGAACAACATTTTTCCAGGCAAATAATATTTGGCTTATAAATTGAACAACCTTCTTTGTGTCATTAGTGAGAATTAAAAAATAAACCATGTACAAAAGATTAAGTAAACCATTACAACACCTTTTGTATTTTCTGGAAGAAAAGGTCAGGCCTCATATTAAATATCTTTATTTCTAAGACTGAGACACAGAAGTACAAAGATTATCTTTCTAAAGACCCTTAACGAGAAGTAGTGTAGTGTTTTGCACTTTACAGGTTTCATGCTTGTCTTAATTCTTTCTACATTAATCCTGATCTGAACAAATTGGTACTCAACATAGCAAATACTCAATGAATACATCTCGAGTGAATCAAGAAATAAATAACAGGTCTATGACTATTCTCAGATGACAAATGATGAATTGAGGCTCAAAGGAATTAAGTAACTTGCCAGTGGACGTGCCTCCAAGTCAGGACTTCAATTCCATTTTACAGATTCCAAATCATATGCCCTTTCCACTTTCCATTTCCTAGCTGTGTTTTCTTGTAGGAGTTGCTGTATTGATCCCAGAGGAAGTCCTTTAATTATTTCCTAAATTTTAAATATATGACTTTTGTTATTTAAAAAAAACAAACCCTAAATATTAAATGAACCATGGTGCTCACGCACATCTGTGGAGAAAGAGAGATACACTGCTGCCTCTCTGTCAATTGGGCCATGCCATCTAGAAACTCATTCACTATTTTAGCTTAAGGTTTATGCCAAAAAAAAAAGCCCTAAGCCATTCCACATGGTGCTTTTTGTCTGAGGCCCCTATTGAGGGCTCCCACGTACACTCTTTACAGGAAACTCTACTACCTTCATTTCTTCAATCCTCCCACCAAAAAGTCCTTTCTCTCAATTCTGAATGAAGGAGATGGGCATTACTAGCTGGCTTCCCTGATATCTTTTGTTTTTTCAAATTTATTTTTTACAGAGTTGTGAGGTACAGGTGTGGATTAACTACATAGGTAGACTGCATGCAGGTGAAGTTTGGGCTTCTAGGTGGTCTTCACTCCTCTGGTAGTGAACCAGGTACCCTCTGTGTTGTCACGTGCCCTCCACCCACCTCCCTCCTTCCTTCCCTCCCCTAGCAGTGCCCAGCGCCTGTTGATCTCACCTTTGTGGTAATGTGAATAGTGATCAGGGCCCACTAATGGATGAAAACCTGCAATATTTACTTATTTTTTCCTGTGATAGTTTACTTAGCATGATGGTCTCCAATTGCATTTAAGTTGTTGTGAAGGTCATAATTTTGTTTTTCTTTATGGCTGCATAATACTTCATCACATATATGTACCATGTTTTATTTATCCAGTCTACTTTCAATGGGCAGCAGAGCTGGTTTGATGTTTTTGCTATTGTGAATAGCTAACCAAAGTAGAAGGACACTAGATCCCTACCTACCACCTTATACAAAAATCAACTCAAAATAGATCAAGGATCTAAACACTAGACCTCAAAGTATAAGAATCATAGAGGAAAACGTAGGAAACACCTCTCTGGATATTGGAGTAGGCAATGAATTCATGACCAAGTCCCCAAAAGTGAATGCTACAAAAGCTAAATAGACAGGTGGGACCTCAGCAAGCTGAAAAGCTTTGGCACAGCAAAAGAAACCATCAAGAGAGTAAAGAGACAACCCACAGAATGGGAAACAATGTTTGCAAATGCTGTATCTGAAAAGAATAACATCCAGGATGTAAAAGGAACTCAAACAAAGTGAAAGGAAAAAAAAAAAAACAACTAACAACCCCATTAAAAAAGTGGGCAAAGGACATGAACAGACACTTTTCTAAAGATGACATACAAGCAGCCAACAGACATGAAAAAATGCTCAGCTTCAGTAATCATTAGAGAAATACAAATCAAACTACAATGGGATACCAACTAATTTTGGTAAGTATGGCTATCATTAATAAGTCAAATACAACAACAGGTGCTGGTGTGGCTGTGGAGAAAAGGGAACAAACACTTCTACACTGTTAGTGGGAATGTAAGCTAGTTCAGCCTCTATGGAAAGCAGTGTGGTATTTCCTAAAAGAACTAAAAACTGATCTTCCATATAATCCAGCTATCCCTCTCCCTGATATCTTTACTCATTCTTAATCCATAGTAAAGGCAGGTCAGAGTGAGAAAGGGGAAGGAAGTGAGAGGCTAAGAGCGCCACTATTATTTTTCGCTGGTACCATTTTTTCCCCCAGTCTTTTTTAGCTAACGCAGTTCCTCTTGTCATAAGTATCTCTGGAAGTTTATTCTTCTCTTTCCTTCCATCTTTTGTTCTTGTTCTTTGACTAACTCAACCAAAATTTGTTGCTGGTTATTGGTAAGAGATGGTTATCAGTCCATTGCTTTTCTCTTTCTAAATTTATTCTGTAGTTTCATGGACTCAGCTGCCATTCATTCATTCATAAAATATTGAGTGCCTGCTACAGCCATGCCACTGTGCTGGGTGTGATGATGCTTATAAGAAAAATAGACAAATTATGCATGTATTATGACCTGAAGGGTCTAGAAGGCACTAGTAAAAGTGCATAATAACTATTGTACTGGGTAGGGAGTGATACTTGCCATGAATGTAGCATAAAGGGCTATGAGAGTTGAGAACTGGGCCTTAGTCAAATTCTCAGGGCATTTTTTATCCACATGTTTCAACTGAAGTGAATCTTAAATAACAAGTAGGATTTGGACATGTCATGATAAAAGAAAGGATTCTAAGTGGTGGGGGATAGAAAGTAGGAAGCCGAGGGGAGGCAGAGTGAAGTAAGAGTGGGCTCTGGTTCACATCATTCCAACAGATCTTGTTTCAAATTCAAATTCTGTCTTTACTATTTATTTGAATTGGCTTGGGCTCTTTGATAACCAGCAGGGTCAATTTCCTTCTCTATCAAATGAAGAATGTCCATATGAAGCAAAGACAAAAAAGAAAGAAAAACATTTAGCACATGATAGGTGCTTGGTTAAGGATAGCTGTTACTATTGAATAAGTGTAGAAAAACACCGTGTGTACAATGGTTACCAACAAGTGGTTAATATATGCTGACGAATCCTAAATTCTTATCATTAACCATAAATTCCTATCCTCTTCCCAAACTGACATTACTTCAGGATTTTTAATTTATGTATTGTGTCATCACCTCAAATTCAACATGTCTTAAACTGAACACATTATCTCTTCTCCAAAGTTAGCGCCCCTTTATAACTTCCTCATGTTAATCAATGATAACATCTTTTAACCTCTTACTACAATTCTTATAGCTTACTAACTACAGCTAGATTCTAATTTACTCAGGCTTCTTCTAGTTTATTTTGCATCCTTATCCAGTTGTACCACTCTGCAAAACACACATTTCATTTTAGTGTAACTGCAACCCTTGCTTGTACATATATGGCAAGCTCATTTTCACCTCCCTAACTTAGTATTCTTGTTCTTCTTTACAGATACTTTACAAATCATTCCTAAGCACCCTTACAGGCCATCATAGAATCTTTTAAGAATCCCAAATATATGTAAATAAAATCATGGTACCAATGAATTGACTATCTCTTCTACATGTTAACAAAAACTCCCTATTTCACCTAAGTTTAGCCAGGCTCCTCTGAGCCCTTCTCCTTGACCAGGTCTTGACCCTGAGACTTTGAGCCCAGTTTTAAAAAAGAATCCTGCTAAGCTAGTGTATGGAGAATCTCCGCACCCTTGCAAGTTCCTCATCACCTACCCTAAGTTTTGGCCTGCTGTTATCAAGAACCCTGATGAGTCAAATTAGCAAGAAGTCCCATATCCTTATCTAATCAAGTTCCTCTTAGTAACTTTGTATCCAAGGACCCCTAGCTCTGCTCATTTGCTCATCTGCTGTAAAACTTTAGATACCTTTGTCATATTTAGAGATAAGTTCAATCTCGCTCCTCTGTTGCAGTAGTCTTAAATAACGTATTCCTTCCTGATTTAAACAAATGTCAGAGTAATTTTTATTTGACAGTGTTTGAACTGGCTTATGGAAAGTCTGACTTCTGAGTATTATTCCAGAATAACCCCTCTGCACCTTTGTGGAGGCAGAACTCAAAATTACAATCTTCACATTTTCTATATATATGTGTTTTTGGTCATTTGATTTGTTTTGGGAGTTGGGAACCATTAAAAATAAAAGAAGCTTTTTCTGAAATTTTTTGGAATTTTGAATTTAAATTTCTGTCAGGATTATCAGACAGACAAAGATTGATCTGGACGGACTGTAAAACATGCAATAGAACCTTTTCTTTCACTGGCTGATCATGTGCAGAAGAATGAAAGAGGTCCCTTATTTCTATACACAAAAATCAACTCCAAATAGATCAAAGACCTAAATGTGAAATCCCAAACTTTAAGAATCTAAGAAAAAGAAAGAGGCAATCTTACAGAAATGGAATAGGCAACCAATTCCTTATCAAAACCACAAAAGCCCAAGCCATAAGAGATAAGATAGACAAGCAGGACCTCATTAACCTGAAAACTTCTGCAAAGCAAAAGGAACCATCAAGAGAGCATGGAGACAGCCCACAGAATGGGAAAAAATATTTGCCAACTGCATATTTGACAAAGGCCTAATATCCAGGATCTGTGAGGAACTCAAACGTGCGGAAATGAAAACAAACAAACAGCCCCATTAGAAAGTGGGCAAAATACATGAATAGACACTTCTCAAAACAAGACATATAAGCAGTCTCACTAATCACCAGAGAAAAAATGATCAGCCTCACTAATCATCAGAGAAATACAAATCAACACTACAATGAGATAGCACCTAACTCCAGTAAGAATGGCCATCATTAATAAAACAAAAACCAACAGATGCTGGCGAGGATGCAGAGAAAAGGGAACACTTCTACACTGTTGGTGGGAATGCAAACTAGTCCAACCTCTATGGAGAACATGTGGCGATTCCTAAAAGAACTAGAAATTGACTTTCCATACAACCCTGCAATCCCCCTTTCTGGGAATATACCTGGAGGAATTTAAATCACTCAGCAAAAAAGATACCTCCACACATATGTTTATTGCAACATATTGACAATAACAGAAACATGGAACTAACCGTGCTGTACATGGAAACTGAACTGGATTTTAAAAATATACATATACACAATGGAATATTACACAGCCATAAAGAAGAGAAAAATTATGGACCTGGTAGTAGCTTGGAAGGATTAAGAGTCTATAATACTCAGTGATTTATCACGGAAACAAAGAACTGAGTGTTATATGTTCTCACTCAAAAGTGGACCCTGAACATTCACCATAATACTAAAAGAAAGGGGCAGTAGTCAGAAACTGCCAGGGGGAGGTAGGGGATGGGGCACATAACATTAATAAGGGTACTTGATCTCAAACCAGGCAAAGTGGGGACTAGAGGTAGGTCCAAACTTTACCTGTATGATGACCACTTGCATACCTAATCCTGAATTGTATCTCATATCTTTAAACTAAAATAAATGCAAAAAAACCCCAACAACTTTTCTTTCACATTTTAGAAACTAGTACATTTCCCCAAATGCAGTAAATAAATGGGTAACAAATATATGAACAAAGTAATTTATAGCTGTCTTAGGGAAAAAAATACAGCTATTCTTCAAATTGCTTTTATTGCACAGTTGGAAATATTATTAATTATAAACATCTAGTCTATTTTCACACAAATGATTAAGAGTACATACTGATAAAGACATGCACCAGGTAAAAGTCATTAACGGTACATAAACATACTGGAATTTGGGCATGAAAACACAGCATCAATTATATGCTCCAGCAGTCTCAAAATAGACCTCAACTGACATTCACATGTATTTCCTAATTTTAATTGTGTTAGAAACACTGCATCTATTAGAGAACCAAGTGTCATAATAGAAGAGGAAAGAGCTGTGGGCAACAGAGCAGTAGATTTTTAGTTGTATTCTAAGGTTTCGTTTTGGCAAATTGAAAATACATATTTTAAGCCGGGCTCGGTGGCTCAGCCTATAATCCCGCGCCTTTGGGAGGCTGAGGTGAGTGGATTGCCTGAGCCCGCGGGTTCAAGACCTGCCTGGGCAGTGAGACCTCATCTCTACAATAAATAAAAAAATCAGCCGGATGTGGTAGCGCATGCCTGTAATTCCGGCTACTCGGAAGGCTGTGGCGGAAGGATCGCCGGAGCCCAGCAGGCAAGGCTGCAGTGGCCGGGAGTGGCCACTACACTCCAGTCTGGGGGACCGAATGAGACTCTAACTCAAAAAAAAAAAAAAAAAAAGAAAATACATATTTTTCCTATTCTGAATTTTTTTAACAAACATAACAGTTCTTGTTCTTTGATGATGACCTCACTCATACTACATTTGTCTGATTTTGTGGGAAAATGCAGCCTTGGGTTTTTTTGTATGTTTATTTTTGTGTTTTTCTATTATTGTTCAGTAAGGTATTATCCAAGTACTATTTAGAAGAAGAAAGAAATGACATGTAGAACTAACACATTCATCATATATTTTTACTATGGCAAACAGTCATTCACAATGAGGCATAATCATTACTTTTCCAAGTAGGATTGTATTTTTTGCCCTCCGGAATAATTTCTTTCCTTAAATAGAATACCATTTCTCGCTAGGATGGCCTTGGAGGATGCATTTGGGAGATATCTAAGATCAAGATTTTATTTTTAATATTCTGTCTTTCTTGATGGAAGTAAGCTCTGCTACAGTATATAACATAGATCATAACATATATTGAAATTTTGAGCATGCTAATGGCAAAACCTAAATTACATTTTACATGATGCCCATTTGGATGACAAAACATTTGTTGAAAACATACTATGTGTGATATTTAATTGTGTCAAAAATATATTTACTATGAGCCCTTTATTGTTTTAACTTTATGCATAAATATCTTCAAACTAATCAATGTTACCAACATTTTCATTGGAATTGTTTGATTTTTCTTAAAACTCAAAATTATTTAGCAGGAAATGCATAAAGTCATGTGAATCATCTGATCCACAATGATTCCATCCATGAAAAAATAAATACAATGTAGAAATAAGTAGCTTTGTAGTAAAATATAAAGGTCTTGCCCTTGGTCAGATAAATAAATAGCATGACTTCAGATTGCTTTATTCTTTCATGTGGTCTAGTAAATGATTTTTTTAGCTGCCAGAAGGGTATTCTTCAGAAGCATTGCCACAGTCATGGGTCCGACGCCTCCTGGAACTGGAGTGATAAAGCCAGCTTTCTTCTTAACAGCTAATGGAGAAAATAGAGTATTCTTCATTTTTAAACTTATCTGATAATTCTTTTTTATTTTTCAACATGCTAAATATAGTGGAATTTTCTGCATGATACATATAACTCTAACAACTTCAAATTATTTTTAGACTAAAGCAGGCTCTAATAAACACACACACAACCATGCTTACTTAGACAAGTAGTTCTGTGTATGATATCTAAGGTGGACATAAAGATCACAATGGGACTAAGACTGTAGGTTTAATCTCCATGTAGCTCAGTTAGTTTTAGCTTTGTACTCAAAACTAGGATGTTCAGTAGGTTAGATTAATTAAATTCATTTTTAACTTATGATATTTTTCAACTTAAGATGGGTTTATTGAAACATAACCCAATTATAAGTCAAGGAGCATCAATATACTCAAAGAAAATGTCAAAGAACGTTCAGCAAGTTTTATTGAAGAATGTTTTCACACCCACAATATTAAAGGTGAATGGCTCCACAAATTCATTGACTTGATGGTTTGACGCTTTACTAAGTGAATAAGAGCAGTAAAGTTCTTCCAGATAATGCTTTTAGTACAAAGCTAGCATCAACAATATTTATTTAATGTATAATCTGACAGTATTAACCACATGCTATTTAGATATATTGCCTTTCGTCAGTTTGCCCATAGAGTTTTCTACATGCACCAAAAAAAAAAACACATGTTTTCTAGATCTTTTGTATTATTTTTGTATAACTTATATTGCCCTCTTGAAAAAATGGTTTGTGAAGTTAACTTTTACCTTATTTGAAGTGGAATAGTACATTGGAATATTTTTAAAAATCATACGAAAAGTAAATGAATAATATTTACTTGAAGAAAAGTTCAAATAAGACATCAAAAAATAATCCAGTTAACATGTATCATGAATTTTCTGACATGTTATTAAGAAAATGTACTGTGATTTGAAAGGTAATATTTCAGTTTTTTTTAAAAAACTTCCTACAAATGAAGCACATTCTTTCCATCACTGTGTTTCCATACAGTGTACTCTATGCTGCCGAAATATCATATTACCTTTTAAGAATCCCAAATATATGTAAATAAAGTCATGGTACCAATGAATTGATGTTATCTTTTTTATATATTAACACAAGCTCCCTATTTCAAAAAATAGGTGGTCAGACGAGGTAAACAGCCAATCCACAAATAGCTATAAATTTTTTCCTTTTTGCCTTTGCTTTAACTGATCCTTCAACCTGGAACATTCTTCTACCTTATTCAAACAAGAAACTTTTTATTATTCCCTAAAAGACAATAAAATGCCACCTATCTTTAATTTTTCTCAAAAACTCCCTCTTCCAATATTGAATTATAAGTCTCACCATCTGTGTTTCCAATAATCCTATACCTGCCAACCTTATGGAACTTAACACAGTGTACTGTGTGTTCCCTTAACTATATACCAGTACCTAGAGGGTAGAAGCCACATCGTTGTGGTTGTTGTTAATCTCAGAACTTCTCTATGCACAGGCTAAGCATTGAATACATTTTTATAAAGTAAACTAAATAACCCTTATTTAAAAATCTAAAATCAATTTGCAGATATGTGTCAGTGCTTTTGATTGAATATAAACAATATCAGTTTAGTTCAAGGTAATTTACTGAAAAATCCAAGCTACTTATTTTGCTGCAGGATGACAATCTGCATTTTCCATTTTCAATAAGCTGACTTGATAGCATGAGCAATGCCTTCTAGAACCTCTTCTTAAGCCCTGGAAAAACTATGCCTTTAAAACTTCAGCAGGCCCGCCTGGGCAACTTGGCAAGACCTCATCTCTACAATAAATCAAAAATTAGCCGGGCATGGTAGCGCGCGCCTGTAGTTCCAGCTACTTGGAAGGCTGAGGCGGAAGGATTGCCGGAGCCCAGCAGGTCGAAGCTGCGGTGGCCAGGAGCAGCCATGGCACTCCAGTCTGGGCGACAGAGTGAGACTCCCACTCAAAAAAAAAAAAAAAAAAACTTCAGCAGGTCCTTAGAAGAAACGTACTATGCTACTGCTATTTAATAATATATAAAGTCACATATCTGTAAACTACTAACTTTGAAATATTAGTACATAAAAATTAAGTACGATTAAACAATATAGTAAACCAAAAACCAACTGCAAACTAAATCTTAAATGGAAAACAAAATGGCTTATTTCAAAATCAAAAAGTGAAATAAAATATGTGGTATTAGAAATTTATTGCAGGTATATAGCTATTTTTTTTTTTTTTTTTTTGGACTGGGAGTCTCACTCTGTCGCCCAGACTGGAGTGCAGTGGCATGCTCCTGGCCACCGCAGCCTCGACCTGCTGGACTCCAGTGATCCTTCTGCCTCAGTCTTCCAAGTAGCCGGAACTACAGGCGTGTGCCACCACGCCCAGCTAATTTTTTGATTTATTGTGGAGACAAGGTCTCGCCAAGTTGCCCGGGTGGGTCTCGAACCTGTGGGCTCAGGCAATTCACTCGCCTCGGCCTCCCAAAGTGCTGGGATTACAGGCTGAGCCACCAAGCCCAGCCTGAAAAACACAACTAATAATAGCTACTATTAATTGAGTGCCTATAACTTGCCAAGAACTCTATATACATTGTTTTTTTGTTGTTGTTTTTTTCTGAGTTGGAGTCTCACTCAGTTGTCCAGACTGGAGTGCAGTGGCTGCTCCCGGCCACCGCAGCTTCAACCTGCTGGGCTCCAGCAATCCTTCCACCTCAGCCTTCCAAGTAGCCGGAATTACAAGCATGTGCTACCACGCCCGGCTGATTTTTTTTTTTTTTTTTTTTGATTTATTGTAGAGATGAGGTCTCGCTGCCCAGGTTGGTCTTGAACCACGGGCACAGGCAATCCACTCACCTCAGCCTCCCAAAGGCGCAGGATTACAGGCTGAGCCACCGAGCCCGGCTACATTGTTTTAATAATGAATATTTATCTCATTTAGTAGATGAGGAAAGTGTGGTTCACCGAAGTCACAATATGGTAGATACATTATACATAGTTTTGAAATGCTCTATAATTCTATAATTTCACCCCAACCTAGTTCAACTGTATTGTCATAACCTGGACAAGTAGAAATCCCAAGAATGGCTCAGATACCAGAAGTTAACTTCATTTTCACAAACTGTTAAAAAGATTTTCTAAAAAAAGAAGCTAAGAGGAAAAGCTTCTAATATATTAATTTTACTACATTTTTACTATGAGTTCTCATAGTTCATCGTCTCTGAACTACATCTTACACTTCAAATTACACAGCTGGCTTAGTAGTCTGAGTAAATTCCTGGTGTCAGGTCAGATAAACCACTGGTCTGAACAGGCATCATGACTTCCTCTTCCAAATTATGTTTTTCACATAACATGATTACTATTGCATTCCTTTGCTCAAAAAGTGAAGTTTGTGTGGAGGAGGAGGGAACCTGAATGAGTTGTTGCATAAAATAATATTTGACTAACTTTTTTTAGCTCAGTGTCTGCGTTTTTGCACAATTTACTGGTGTAAAACAACACACCATCACCCTATCTTGTCACTCGCTTTTCAGAGAATTAGACTATGTGATGGTTAATAGGTCTTCACCTGGCCTGGGCTAGGACTTCTCTGAACATTAATATGCATTTAGTAACATGAATGGAGTCTGCAAATCACTTCCACTATGCAGAAGATTACATCACTGTGAACACATCTAGTTAATTAAATATCTGTTTCAATTTTTTTATTTTTGAAATAGTGTATAGACATGAAGATAAGGTTGGTTACATGGTCATGAGAGGCAGACAGAGATGAATCTGACCTTAAAAAAACATAATTAGATCTCTATTTCTTCTGATTTGATTTACAAGAATATCTGAGGAAGAAATAGAAGCTTATCTACTGCTGGGCTGTGCTAATGTATTCTTTGTGTATTTACATAAAGATGAGGCTCATGAGTATCTATGTCTGAGAGAGAAACAGAAGCTTATCTGCTGCTGGCTAGTGTTAATGTATTCTTTGACTATTTACATAAGGATCAGGATATGGAAGCAAGGGATTTTTCAAGGAAAGTGGGAGATTATTGGCAAATGCCAGTGGGTACAGATGCCAATGCAAAAATCTAATTTTCTAGACTAATGAGTTTGCATAACTATTTCAGTGCTATCCTAAGCAATGCATTTATGAAATACCAGGAGTGGTATATGAGCTAAAATTAGTCATGTGAGAAAGACTTAAATTCTATTTATGTTTGATGATCTGAAAAGCAGTTTCCTCAATCATGTCTGAAAGAGAGCAAGTTAACAAGCATTACATCACCAGAATAACCTCTCATTGGCTGGTCTTTCCCTGAGGGCAGACAAGCGTTTGCACCTGCTTGAAGAAGATAATATGTTTAAATATTAATCCTATAAGGTGTAGGGGAAAGGTGTTCTAGCTGCTTCATTGAAGAGAAATACAGGAGCTTTGTAGGGCAGAAATTTCCTCCTGAGACTTAGCTTACTGTGGGTGTAGCTATGAGGGAGTAGATATGTATTTAAGGGAAATATAAAAGTTCTGTATGTATTAGAACCAGGTAATAGAGCTTGACTAATATCAGCACTTTCATGAGTGGTTAATGAACACATATAAGAAAACCAGGGTTATATTCCATTTCACAAAGCCAACGTGACTTTAGAGTTACTAAAACTGTTTAACAATTGAGGCAAATAAAAAAAAATCATTCTATTGCCTACATGGGACTTGCATATCTGCCATGTATACTATATCAGTCATGCACTCTGCTGCCAAACTTATTCTTTAAAACATAGATTTAGGCCAGGCTCAGAGGCTCAGCCTGTAATCCCAGCACTTTGGGAGGATGAGGTGAGTGGATTGCCTGAGCCTGCGGGTTCGACACCTGCCTGGGAAACTTGGTGAGACCTCATCTCTACAATAAATCTAAAATTAGCAAGGTATGGTAGCGCATGCTTGTAGTTCTGGCTACTTGGAAGGTTGAGGCAGAAGGCTTGCCAGAGCCAAGCAGGTCAACGCTTGGGTGGCTGTGAGTGTGCCACTGCACTCCAGCCTGGGCGACAGTGAGACTCCAACTCAAAAAAAACAACCCTCCCCATCAAAATAGATTTGATCATTTTAGCTTATAAACCTTTGATGGATCTTCACTGTCTCCAGGAAAAAAATATAAATTCTTTGTCAATTTTTTTTTTGAGTTGGAGTCTTTGTCATGTTAATCAAAGGTTTTTATCATCTGGCCCAAAATTACTGTCTTGAATAATTTCCTAGTACTATACTTAATCATTCACTGTTCCCACACGTGCTACAAACCGGGAATGGGACTTAAATGGAAACAACTTTGCAATGTTTAAAGCAAGGTCCTGAAAATAAGAATATTTTGAGAAAAGGCAACAATTATCATGACAATGTATTTGAATAATCACTCTGCAAACTTTTTACTCTGTAGATTCCATAGATTCCTTGAGAGTGCTGCAGCTTTTCCCGCATGCTTTAGAATGTTAGAATGTGTGTTTAGTTGAACAGAAAGAGATTACCATTTAAAATCAGTCATTCTGGATGTAAGATTTGTCTTTGTACATACTATTTTATACTACTTTGTCTAACAGTCTCTTTCCTCACTTCTCCGGCTGATGAATATTACTCTTCCTTCTAGAGGCAGCATAAATGTCACTTTCTTTGTGGAGCCTGTTAACTGGGCAGGCCAGGTTTGTTTATTCATTTATCCACGAAACTTGGTAAAGCAATTTTCAATTTGCATTCATAAAGTGTGTTGGAATCTTCTGTGAAATGAAGTCAAACTACACATGCCTCCTTCAACCCCAAGATTCTAGTATGCACCAGTGAGAATCACTGTCTGAAGTGATATTCTCATGATGGGGGAAGAGTGTAATACATATAAACAGGGTGGGGGAAATTAAAAACTGGCTGAGATTCACTGCTTCAGTGGATCCTACCTCGTATGATGACCTCTGGTTCCCACAAGTACCAAGCAAACTCCAGTGTGAAAATACTTTTCACACCTCTGCTTATATCAGAGTTGCTAATGTCTCATTGACCAGAGCACATCACATGGTCAAGCTGAAATGCAAAGGTTTGGGATAAGAAGACTGGCAAAATCACATTGGAAAGGGGATGTGTATATGGGGACAGAAGAAATATGTAGCCATTTTTAATCATCTACTATAGTAGTCTCTTGTCTCACAGTCTACCATATTAGCCATGCACTCTGCTGCCAAAGTTATTCTTTAAAACATAGATTTGATCATTTTAGCTTATAAATCTTTGGTGGATCTTCACTGTCTCCAGGATAAAATCTAAATGATCTGTCATGGTAATCAAAGTCTTTCATCATCTGGCCCAAAATCATTGTCTTGAATCCTTTCCTAGCTCTATATTTACCTGTCACTGTTCCTACACATGCTACAAACTGGGCCAGAGAGAGTCACAACAAATGTTTCTTGAGCAAGAAAGACATTGCTACTACCCCTTGGAGCTTATAGTCTAATTAAGAAGATAAACATTAAAAATACAGTTATCTAAATAATAATTTCATAATGGTTACAATATGTGCAATAAATTAAAGGTATACGGCACTGTGAATGTGTTAGCTAAGCCCAAGCACTATGTTTGTCGGTGGCATATCTCTGTCAAACTTTTCCCAGTGAAATGAAAGATGGATAATAGACAGTGTTCTTAGTAGTGGGGGACAATGTTTGTGAAAAACGTAGCAAGAAGCTTCCTTTGGGTGGAAAGCCACTTGAACTCTCAGAAACACCACTAGAAGGCCAGTATGGCTAAGATGAAGGAGTCTAGAGGGGAAGTTGTAGGAGACGACATGGAAGAGGTGGGCAGTGTTTGGGTTATGTAGAGTCCAATAGATAATGTCAAAAAATTTGGATATTAATCTAAAAGCAGTGGTTAAAATAACTTTAATATTTGAAGATATTTGTATTTGGAGGCAGCATAAAATCAAATGGGAAAACTGCCTGCTCTGCATTTGCACATTTCTCTGAGTTTAACACCTTGAGTGGAAAGAAAGGAGACAAACACAAAAATAACAAAATAAAGAGATTCACTAGGATGAAAATACATTCAGGTTGCTGTGGGAGCACCTCAAAGGGAACAGAAATCAGATCTGGGGGGCCAGAGAAAGATTGATTGGTAAAGTTACAGAAAAGCTGTAAGATCTGGTGGTTGCCTCAGGGGGAAATAAAGGAAGAGAGAAAGCCATGCAGACATAGGGAAGACTAAAAGCAAAGGTGGTTCGGAGATAGCAACAAATCTGATGTAATGCAGGAGCTGAAAGAAGTTCATTATGACGGAAGCACATAACGAAAACAGTGAGAAGAAAACGATGGAGTTGGGGAGGTGAGCATGGGTTATAAGACCTCAAGGTGAGGGGGCAGGAAACTTAGTTTGGGTGATAGTAGATGTACTTCCTGCATTCAAGGTGAATAAGCTTTTTAACAAAGTGTTCTGTGAATGAACTTGGCTATTTATATATTTAGGAATGTCCAGTTTTGAACAATGAAAAATTTGAGAGATAACTGTATGCTAATAAATAATTTTTAGAGGAAAATTAAAGAGAAATAGAAATTCATCTTGCATTTTCATAAATTTTCAGGCTCTTGCATGCTACTAAATTATTACCCAAGAAATCCACTTTCCACCTGGCATGTACATCTAATCTGCTGTGTTCCCTTGTCCCCACTTTATGGATGATTACTTTTTTCCCCCTATGTTATCATGTTCAGATTTCTACAGAAAAGAACTATGACAGGTTTGGTTTGATATCATTTCCATTATTATGACTCAAAGACAACCATTTTCAATATCAGAATTAGAACAATAGGCATGGAGTGGAGGTTATTTCATGTTTAAATTTGAAATGATGATAAGGAAGATGGGAGAAAGTAAGTATCCAGGCTGTATGTGTTCCTCAGAAAAATCCAAGGCAGACATATGGTCACAGAACACAGACTACTCATGAAGGATTCTAATAGTAACCCAAGGGACATCAAAGTGCCCTTCAACTTAAATAAGGATAAAATAAAAAGTCTGTGGTCACTAATGTTTAGGCACCAGGAACCTATGGTTCATGACAGAGTGTCTTTGGCTTGTGTGTTCTAGGTCATTACTTCCTTTGAAAACTTTATGTCCCCAGGTTCCCAGGACTGGGCATTTAATAATTCACATTCTCAACTAAGATAGTTTGTTGGAACACTCACTAATTCTAAAAGTAAATTTCTACTTCAATACATTATACACTACTCCAGAGTTCCTCCAAAAGTTCCAAATAGTGGAATTTCCAGATGTATCTCAACAGAATTAATTTTGCTAGTATATTTTGAAAATTGTATATTCTGGTAAAGTCAAAGAACATATTTGTACTGTGGAAACCTATTTTGGATAAATCTATTTTGGGATAGAGAAAGAGGATTTCTCAAGTTCCTGGAGTATTATTTTATTTCCTTTTTCTATTTTGTTCAATTCTCTGTCACTATTAAGGAAGTACTCTGTGGCCCATGTCAGCTTTCTAACAATGCTACATCTAATTTTTAAAAACAACTCCCTCCCCTAAAAGGAAGAGGGATGATTCCTTATCTGTGGTAAGGCATCAGACCAAAAATTTCTTGCTTCTCTCATGTGAATTCCAGTCTCCTAGTATACATATGTAATTGTCTAAATTAAATGCTTGAAAAATTTTCCCATGCTTCTAAATGAAGCCACTTAGGCATGGCCTCCCAAACATATCCACTATAATGAAGGGGAGACAAGCTTTAGGAAAATGAAGTACAGGAATAACAACCAGAAAAACCTGAATGACATAGGACTGGGGAAATAGTATGACTCAGGAAGTAATATGGAAAACACTCCACTTTCGTGTATGGTTGATATAAAAATGGCACTTACGAGCATGATGAAACAGAGAGCAAAGGGCTCCTTAAAGAATTAATGGTTCACTATTGAACTCCTGCAAGCACAGGAAATCAGATACCCCAGACACAACTGACTATGTTCTTCTTAAATTTATCTGGTTATAAATTCCTGAGGTTTCAAGTTTTCTACATATATTAAGATGCTCATTATAATGGCATCCTGGGACAGTAATGGGATAAAGATGATTGTCATCCTAGTGGGGTGAAAGACTATGAGACTCTGATCAACATTTCTTTTTTAATTTTAAAGATGTGGGATGCATTTCAGGATTATTTTTAATAATCCTCCCTTATTTTTCTGAAGCCACTGAACATTCCTACACAGTGGCATGTCTGCAAACTACATACTGTTGTTTGGAGTATCCTTTGAATCTCTTGGAAAGGCCTTTATCTTAGTAGTCTGCCATAATCAATACAAGATAGGAGGATATGAAATTTCCCTCCCATGGATATTTGTATTTTACTACAGAGCAGTGAAAACAACTACAAAAAGTTTTATCATAGTACAAGAGAAGGAAAAATAACTGCAGAAGCATCAGATACTTTTGTTCCTGTAGATATACATTTTTGTGCTTCAATTTTAACTGTTCTGTACAAAGGTAGATCATTCAATGCCAAATCCATTCTACTAAATAGAATGTCTCTAAAGGTTGACTTGATTTCAAAGACCTGGACTTCACAATAGCCATTCTGTCCATATTATAGGCCATGATGGAGGCAGTCGGCTCACAGATGACAGGGATCTCTTAGTGAACATCAGTGGGTCTACTTTTTATGAAATGGCCTCTGTGGGTTCTACAATCTCAGTGTCAGTAACAGTCTCTCCCAGAGAGGCTTTTACAATATCCACCAGCTTTTCCAAATGATTGGTATAGATCATTTCTGGGTCAAGGTAATAGGTCTTCCCTTATATTAAAGCTGAACTTTTGGACTACTTTATAATCATCTACCTCAAAGAGTTGCTCTTTTGAGTCACACTGATTAATCATATCAAATTAAATGATTACCACTGAAAACTGAGGTGGTGGGAAGTCACTTTAGTTTGGTTCCTTACAGTATCACAAGTTAATAGTTTTGTAAAAATAATACAGTTAAAAACGAGCCCTGTTTTCTTAGAAACTGGTAATATATGCTTACTTTCCCATGTCATAGAACACACACTTGACAGATAGCAGTGCCAAAATCACTTCCAAGAGAATCTTACTTTGCCACAATCTGGAAGATGCAATTTCCAAGGACTTTGTCTGTTGTGTGCATGGCTATATATGCAGTACCTCAAATGGTGCCTAACATGAAGGAGCACTTATAAAATATGTGCTGAGTAAATCAATGAATGAATCAATGGATGTATCATTAATGGATATGGGTAGTTGTAGATTAATAATATATGTGCTGCTACCTTGAGTGAAAGCTTTTGTTCTCATTAAGGCCAGTTTATGAAAGTACTTCTGCATTGTAAGAGTGACACCACAGATTGTAAGTACAGAGGATAATCATACAAATGACCAGTGGTGTGACTAAGAGGACTGAGACCTCGTGTGGGATGGAAACACAAAAGAAATGTAAGACAAGAAGCTTACCTTTTGTGTTTCCATCCCACAAAAGAAATGCAAGACAAGAAGGTAAGCTTCTTGTCTTACATGAGATCGAGGCTGCAGTGGCCGGGAGCGGCCACTGCACTCCAGTCTGGGCGACAGAGTGAGACTCCAACTCAAAAAACAAAAAACAAACAAACAAAAAAGAAGCTTACCTTACAATCTTGTTAGAAACAACTAAGTAAAAGTGCAAGGTGGTATAGGATTAAGACAGATAAAACCTGCAATGGGAGTTGGAGAAAATGGGGATAAATGTGAGTGCTTTGAAGTTGATTCATATGACAGGTGAGCAAAGAACACGCTAGACTATAGGAGAGTTGAGGCCAGAAAAGGAATGAGGTGCATGGTGAGAACTGAAGTGTAAAGTTGTATATTTTTGGATTGGTGATATAGTTTTAGTTTTCTGAAACTAAAGGGGACACAGTTCAGCCCATAACAGTTTTCCACCTGAGTGTTGTCTTTATCCACCTGATAGAAGCTACACTAAAAAAAGCTACGCTATGTGCTTACTGAAAGTAAGTCCATCTGTATAGTATACATATGAAAAATGAAAGCCACAAAGGGACTTGATATAATTTTTCAAAATTGCACAAAGTAGTCAAAATCACCAAGTACAATGGCCCCCTGGCAGCACACACACACAAACACACATACACTGTTTTCTGCTGGGCATGATGCTTAGCAACTCACAAACATTAATTAGCTTATGTAAGGTGATTATTTCATTTACTCTTCACAACAACTTTATAATATAGGTATTATTATCTCCGTTTTTACATGATAAAATCGAGTCTCAGAGAGGTGAAGTGATTTGCCTAAGATCATAATTGCTTTAAGCAGCAGAATTGGGATTCAAACCCAAGTCAGCTTGCCTCCAAAGCATAGACTTTTTATGGAAGGTTAGTCATAATAGAAAAAGAGCAAGGAATAAAAAATGATTCTGAGGTTTCAAATGCAGAGCATTAAAAGAAGAGAAAGCGTAGATAAAAAGCTTTATCAAAAGTACTCCAGGGCTTTTCATCCCATCTCCAGGAGATTCTTAGAAGAACAATACTGAGCTTCTATACAATTCTAATCTTCATGCTTGACTATTGAGGGGCAATTTTGAGAAATAATTCTAACCAGATGGATGGAGTTCCAAATTATAGGGTCCTTTTGTGGGAGCGATTTCTTGTTCAATGGAGATTCTTCTGAAAAATGTGAAGTAAGACGGCGTCCAGCTATTTGGAACACACAATTGTTTACAACATCGCATTTCCCTCCTTCTGCAGACTATGTTGGACCAACCATAGAGCACACAAGGCCTTTAGTAATTTTTCCTCCTTATCTTGGATCTGCTGTTCCCTCTACCTAGAAAGAGTCCCTTACTCCTCCCTGCCCACTCTCCACCCTAAATATATACACATGTGGGTAAAAGTCATTGAACCTTTAAGACTCAACTCAACAGGATTCTAGAACTGGCACCTCCATTCTTTCTTCTTCTAACACCCTTAAGTCATACTTGATTCTGTTCTTTCTCTCATATCTTATCATTTAACCAGTCATTCCAACTCTCCTTTTAAATTATATCTACCATCTAACCACATCTTAACATCCTCACTCATTATCACTCTGGTTCACACCCCATCATTTCTCACTTGGTTAATTACAATAACTTCTTAACAAGTCCCCTTCTTCATACCCTTTCCTCTCTGCAGCCTATGTGTTATTCAGCAGCCAGAGTGATCCTGCTAAAATACAAGTCAAATGTCATTTCTTGGACCCAAATCCTCCCATGGCTTTCCATTGCCCTGGGGTAAAACCTACATGTCTTCCCATGGTCTACAAGACCCCATACGATGTGGTTGCTACTGCCTCTTTGGCTTTACTCTTTGTTCCTCTCTCCCTTATTTACTTTATGACCCAAGTACAACGACCCCCTGGCAGCGCATAGAAACCACCAGGCATATTCTCCCTCAAAGTTTTTGCAGTTGCTGCTCCATCTGCCTGGAATTATGCTCCCTCACATATCCACACGTCTCTCCTTCAAGTTAGCAGTGAGGCTTCCCTGACTACCTCTTCTGAGCATCTCCACCCCATCATTCTCTAGTCCCCTTATTTTATTTTTGTCACACTAAACATCACCCTATATATTACATGGACATGTATGTGTTTATTATCTGTCTCCTCTACCAAAATGGAAGCTACTTGTAAGTAAGGACTTTGTCTATTTCAGTCACTGTGGTATCCCAAGTAGCTATAACAATGCGTGACACATAGCAGGTGCTCAATAAGTTTTGCAAAACTGAACCAATGAATCTAATTTGAAGAATTTGAGAAGCTACATTAAAAAAAGCTACACTATGGGCTTACTGAAAGTAAGTTCATCTGTACAGTATATATATGAAAAATGAAAGCCACAAAGGGACTTGATATAATTTTTCAAAAATGCACAAAGTGGTCAAAAAGTATCTAATCTCTATCACTGAATAAAAAACAGTTGATTCAGAACTGAAGACAGTCAGATGAAGCTATACTATCTACACAAATTTTATTACTAATCTGTATACCTATGACCTGTGGAAATTTCAGCATAGGATCTGAGTCAAGATACGGCCTCAGTGACACTAGTCCCACCCCACAAGAAAGAAATAATAAATAGAGCATGCTTTGAAACTAATTAGAAAGCAAGCAGTGAAGTGATTATCTCCTGGGGTTTTCAGAACTGAATGAATTTAGGACAGATAGGCTGAATGATACATGGATGTTAGATACAAAAATCTTTTTTTTTTTCACCCCTAAGAAATTTGCCTTCAAGTTCTTATGTACAGGGTGGATTACTACTCACCCAAGAACGGCTGCCCATCCAGATACTATGGATTCCACATCCCTTCCCCTATACATGGGACTATGTTCAGGTACACAGAACACTAGCAGAAATGATGCATGCACCTAGTTCAATTTTCTTAATAGTGGAGCTTCTTGCCCTGAGCTCTCTCTTTCACCTTCTCATGGAAGTTGAATTGCCTCAGTAGGAGGCAATTTAACTTCGACCAGGTGGATAAGGATGACACTCAGGTGGAAAAGTGTTATGGGCTGAACTGTGTCCCCTCAAAATCAATATGCTGAAGTCTTAACCCCTAGTAACTCGGAATGTGACTATTTTGAGAAATAGGGTCTTTAAAGAGGTAATTAAATTAAAATGAGATCATTAAAGTAGGGTCTAATCCAATGTGACTGGTGTCCTTATCAGAAGAGGAAATTTGGACACGGACAAGTACAGAGGAAAAACAATGTAAAGATACTGGGAAAAGATGGACATCTATATGGCAAAGAGAGAGGTCTCAGAAGAAACAACCCTAACGACACCCTGATTCTACATTTCCAGCACCCAGAATTGTGAGAAATAAACGTGTATTGTTTAAGCCAACCTGTCTGAGGAACTTTGTTCTGGCAGTTGGAGCAAACTAATACCAGTAAGATAGGTGAAAACAGTGTCCACAAATAAGGCAAAATTGCCTACCTCTATTGACTGTCTTCCTAATTCCAGACATTTATGAGAGAAAGCTAAATTTCAATGCATTTTGGGGCTTTTTGTTTTGTTTTACAGCAGCTTAACCTATACTCAGGTATAATATTTAGAGGAAAAAAGTGGAAAAACCTAATTGTATAAGAAGAGAGAAAGGTTGAAACAATAATATATTCACTGAATAGAACCATGAACAGGGATCTCAGCATGGAAAAAAGCTGAAACAAGTTTAAGTATGTAAGCCATATTTATTCCTCAAATGATGTGATATATGCATACATGTGTGTATGTGTATATATAAAACTAGAGTTTCTTCTTGATGCTTTATGTATGCATATATTACATTATTTGAGGAATATATATGACTTACATACTTAAACTTGTTTCTGTGTTTGTGTGTGTGTGTGTGTGTGTGTGTGTGTGTGTGTTGCTTTTGTTGGAGGAATGGACATTATTTTCCACAGCAATGTGACTTCTTTTCTTTTGTAATTTAAATCAGTTTCATCAGACAATATAAAGTACCAAAACTATAAATTTTGCTTTAGTCTGTAGAAGATGACTAAAGAAGACGGCTGAAGGATATATGTTTTTATTAACATTTGTTAATGTATAATGACTTATCTCCATAATTTATATTTATTATCGTATTATTTTAATACAGAAGAGACAGAAAAGTCACTGTTAGATATTAACCTCACCTACTTTGAGAAAAATACCTACACATTGTTCCTTTTTCCTATTCCTTTGCTTCGTTTTAGCCAGTTTTTCCCTATATTATTACCTGTTTTGGTATAAACCAGTGAGTAGAGAGGCTAGGTCAGGGTTGAAAAACAGGGAGGTGGGATGGCAGGCAATAAGAAATAGGCTTTCTAGGATGGGCATGGTGGCTCACACCTGTCATCCCAGCACTTTGGAAGGTGGAAGCAAGAGGATTACCTGAGTCCAGGGGTTTGAGACCAGCCTGGTCACCTTGGTGATACCTTGTCTCTACACTAAATCAAAAAATTAGCCAGGCATGGTGTGTACACCTGTAGTTCCAGAAACTTGGAAGGCTGAGGCAGAAGGATCACCTGAGCCCAGCAAATCGAGGCTGCAGTGTCTGTAAGTGTGCCACTGCACTCTAGCCTGGGTAACAGAGTGAGACTCCGACTCAAAAAAAAAAAAAAAAAAGGCATTCCATTTATTTTCATTCTACCTTGATCCCTGAGGAATGTATCATAAAACTGAAGCAAAGTTATCAAAACTTCAAAAGATTATAGAAATATCTGTGCATTAGCTATGGGATATAAATGAGGCCCAAGAGTTCTGCAATATGAGCAAGGTTATCTGAATTAGCAGCATAATAGACATGAATTAGATTGTTCAGCTAATCAAATCCATTTAATGAACTGCTGTTATAAAAGCAGTATAATTATGAATTTTTGAATCTAGGACTACAGACTGCTTTCCAGCTCGACATTCAGAAGAAGCTATAGACCACTCATACCACATAATCTCTTGTTTCTGTATTTTGAGAATATAGCCTCCTTTGACAGAAATACATGAAGTTTCTTTTAAGGCTTCAATAGAAAATGGTTAAAAAAATTATGGTGAAAGTAGGTATGTCCCACTGTTAAAAAAATAATAACCAACATATCAAATATACATTTTTCGAATAGGCTATTCATTATATGATTTTAGTGATGAAAAACAATTCTTAGATATGCAAAATAATTTTATCACAAATGCTTTTAAATACTGTTTCTTCTTTTAATGCCTTAAGTTGGAGGCAGGGGGAGGCATATTCAGATAATTGAAGGGGGAACAGTAGGGGTTTGTCAATGATAAACTGTATTTATTTATTTATACAAAACAATGATAAACTCTATGTATTTTTAAAATTTATCTATTTAAGTTTTACATTCAGGAGCAGACTTGGTTCATGAGTATCTTGCGTGATGCTAAGGTTTGGGCTTCTATTGAACCTGTCACTCAAATAGTGAACATAGTACCCAAAGGTCATTTTTCTTTTCTTTTTTTTTTCACATTACATCATTGATTTTATTTTTAACATTTGGAATTATCTGGCATCAAAACAGAAGATTTTCTTTTTAAAAACAATTTTTGTGATATCATGTAACTAGCCTTTAATGCTTATAATTTAGAAATTTTCTAGAATTGTTAGTGGAAACAATCTGGCAAAATCATTTTGTATTCTGTCTTTTCTAAGCTTTCTTTATTAATGAAACAATTTTTACCTTTATGATTTCTTTTTAAACATGTAGCATTAACCATAATTATAATTTTAGTATGATTTTAGCATCATTTTGGAAATCTCTGGCTGGTTCTTTCTTTTTAACCTCTATACCACAGCTGTGACAAGGACACTATGAGGGGAATGCGTTCTTTTTTTTTTTTAGGTTGCTCGAGCCAGGACTTCCAATACTATGTTGAACAGGAGGAGTGAGTGTGGGTATTCTTGTCTTGTTCCAGTTTTCAGTGGAAATGGTTCCAGTTTTTGTCCATTTAGGAGTATGCTGGCTGTGGGTTTCTCGTAGATGGCTTTTACTATTTTGAGGTATGATCCTTGTATGCCTAGATGTTCGAGGGTTTTTATCAAGAAGGGGTGCTGGATTTTATCAAAAGCTTTTTCTGCATCTAGTGATATAATCAAGTGTTTTTTGTTTTGACATCTGTTGATGTATTTAATTATATTTATGGTTTTACGAATGTTGAACCAGCCTTGTATCCCAGGAATGAAGCCTACTTGGTCATGATGGATGATTTTTGAGATGTGTTGTTGAATCCGGTTCACTAGAATCTTGTTGAGAATTTTAGCATCTATGTTCATCAAAGATATTGGCCTGTAGTTCTCTTTCTTTGTTGGGTCTTTACCTGGCTTGGGTATCAATGTGATGTTAGTTTCGTAAAATGATTTGGGGAAAGTTCCATCTTTCTCAATCGCCTGGAAGACCTTCAGTAGTATTGGTATAAGCTCCTCTTTAAATGTCTTGTAGAATTCTGCTGGAAAGCCATCTGGTCCAGGGTTTTTTTTTGCAGGTAGTTTTCTTATTACGTAGTCAATTTCCTTGATTGTTATTGGTCTATTTAGAGTCTCAATTTCTTCTTGTTTCAACCTAAGCAGGTTGTGTGATGACAGAAAGTCCTCCATTTCCTTGAGGTTTTCAAGTTTGTTTCCATACAAGTGTACATAATAGTCTCTAATGATCTTTTGTGTTTCTTCAGGATCAGATGTGACTTTATCTTTTGTGTTTCTGATTGTGTTTATTTGGGCTTTTTCTCTCTTTTTCTTGGTCAGTCTAGCTAGGGGACCATTGATCTTGTTTATCCTTTTGAAGAACCAGCTTTTTGTTTCACTGATTTTTTGTATTATCTTTTTGTCTTCTATGTACTGGATTTGGGCTTTTATTTTGGTGATCTGGATTCTTCTGCTGAAATTAGGGTTTTGGTGGTCTTGCTTTTCCAGTTTCTTTAGGTGGCTTGTTAGGCTGTTAATTTGTGATCCTTCCATTTTCTTCATGTGCATCTGTAGAGATATAAATTCTCCTCTTACTACAGCTTTCATGGCGTCCCAGAGATTTTGGTAAGATGTTTCTTCATTTTCATTTGTTTCCAGGTATCTTTTAATCTCTGTTTTAATTTCATCATTGACCCAGGAGTTGTTTAGCATCATGCTGTTTAGTGTCCATGTCTTTGTGGGTTTTGGGGGGACCTTGTTAGTGTTAATGTTTATTTTTATTCCACTGTGGTCTGAGAAGGTACATGGTAAAATTTCAGTCCCTTTAAATTTTCTTATGCTTGATTTATGGCCAAGTATGTGGTCAATCTTAGAGTATGTTCCATGAGGTGATGAGTAGAATGTGTATTCTGGGGTTTTTGGATGGAGGGTTCTGTAGGTATCAATTAAGTCTAATTGGTCAGGAGTCACATTGAGGTTTCAAATCTTGTTGCTGATTTTTTGTCCTGATGATCTGTCTAGGGTTGTGAGTGGGGTATTAAAGTCCCCAGCTATGATGGTATTGGCATCAATGTCTTTTTTTAGTTTATTTAGGAGCTGCTTTATGGAAGTTGGTGCTCCTATGTTCGGTGCATATATGTTTAGGATGGATATTTCTTGTTGATGGATTGAACATTTTATCATTATGTAGTAGCTTTCTGTATCTTTTTTAATTTTTGATAGCTTAAAGGGTATTTTTTCTGAGATTAAGATTGCGACTCCTCCTTTCTTTTGTGTTCCATTCGCCTGAAAATGTGTTTCCCATCCTCTTACTTTGAGTCTGTGAATGTCCTTTCTAGTGAGGTGAGTCTCTTGAAGGCAATAGATTGTTGCCTGGTGATATTTTATCCATTTTGCCATTCTATGTCTTTTCAGTGGTGCATTTAGTTCGTTCACATTCAAACTAATTATTGAAATGTGAGAGTTGATCCCTATCATAATGTTCTTACAGAGTTGTTGTTCTTCCTGTTTGTGTGTTGTCTTTCTTTTGGTTTTAGAGTTGGATCATGTGTGTTTTTAATCTTTTGCCTGTACTCTGTGAAGAACGTTGTTGTTCTTTTTTAATTTTCTTCTGTGTTCAATACTTTCTTAAGTGTTTCTTGTAGAGGTGGTCTGGTGGCAGCGTAGTTTCTTAGGGATTGGATATCTGGGAAAGATTTCAATTCTCCCTCACTGATGAAGCTTAGTTTGGCTGGGTAGGTTATTGTTGGTTGAAATTGTTTATCTTTTAGGAGTTTGAAGATAAGGCTCCAAGCTCTCCTAGTCTGCAGGGTTTCTGTAAATAAATCTGCTGCTGTTCTAATTGATCTTCCCTGGTAGGTAGTCTGACCTTTTTCTCTTGCAGCCTTTAGGATTTTTTCTTTTATACCTACTTTGTTTAGGCAAATTATTATGTGTCTGGGAGTTGGTCTTCTCATTTGTTGTCTTGCAGGGGTTCTCTGAATCTCTTGTGTTTGAATTTTTTCATCACTGATGAGATGAGGGAAGTTTTCTTGAATGATTTCATTAAATGTTTGTTCCAGTGTGGCCTCTGTTTCTCTCTCTGCCTCAGGAAGGCCAAATACTCTTAGGTTCGGTCTCTTGAAGTGATCATTCATCTCTTGAAGGTTTTGTTCTGTCTTTTTGAGCTTCTTTTCTATGCTTTTGACAGTTTGGGTTAGTTCTGTGTTTTGGTCTTCAAGTTCTGAGATTCTTTCTTCTGTTTGGCTAATTCTGCTTTTCATGCTTATTAGTTTGTTATTTATTTCCATCATAGTATTCTTTACTGCTGTTATTTCTGGCATCAGCTCTTTCCTATTTTCCTCTTGTCTCTCCTCAATTTTTAAAATTCTCTCTATTAATGTCTTGATGTCTGGGTTTGTTGCATGTGACCAGTCATTCTGGGGGCTCTTCACTGTTTGTTTTCCGGAATCTGTTTTCTCAGTGTCTGATCTCCCAGGGGTCTGTGTGAGACCTATATTCTTCTTTTGGTTTTTCTTCATTTGTGCAGTTTTTTTCCTTCCCTACTTTTTCTTTCCCTCCATGTCACCGACTTCTTTAATTCTGTTATTCAGGGGTGGAGGGATTGCTTTTACTTCTGTTTGTTCAATCTCCTATTCTTCTTATGTATGTCCTCTTACTTTGTTCAATTCTGGAGTTGCACTGTAGGTTGGGGGTGGTCCTTTTTGCAGTTTTGAGATTTCAAAGGTCATTTTTCAACATACTTCTTTCAGAGTTCCCAGTGTCTATCATTCCCATCTTTCTGTCCACGTGTACCCAATGATTAGCACCCATGTATGAGTGAGAAAATGTGGTATCCGGTTTTCTGTTTCTGCATTCATTCACTTAGGAAAATGGCCTCTAGCTCCATTCATGTTGTTGCAAAGAACCTGATTTCAACTTTTTTTATGGCTGTGCAGAACATCATGGTATATACGTATCATATTTTCTTTACCTGATCCACCATTGATGGACACCTAGGATGACTCCATGGCTTTACTATTGTGACTAGTGCTGCAATAAACATATGAGTGCAGGTGTCTTTTTGATAGAATGATTTATTTTCCTTTGGGTATGTACCCAGTAATGGGGTTGCTCGGTTGAATGATAATTCTGTTTTTAGATTTTTGGGAAATCTCCAAACTGCCTTCTACGGGAGCTGAACTAATTTGCATTTCCACTAACACTCTATAAGCATTTCCTTTTCTTTGCAACCAGGCTAACATGTTATTTCTTACTCTTTAGTAAAGGCCATTCTAACTGATGAGATGGTATCCCATTGTGGTTTTGATTTGCATTTCTCTAATGATTAGTGCTGCTGAGCATTTTTTCATGTTTGTTGTTCACTTGAATGTCTTCTTTTAAGAAGTAACTGTTAATGTCCTTTGCCCACTTTTTCACAGAGTTATTTTTTTTCTTATTGATTTAAGTTCCTTATAGAGTCTGAATATTAGTCCTGTGTTGGATACAGAGTTTGCAAATATTTTCTCCCATTTTGTAGGTTATCTGTTTGCTCTGTTGATATTTTCTTTTGCTATCCAGAAGCTCTAGTTTAATTAGGCCCCAATAGACAACTTTAGTTTTTGTTACATTTGCTTTTGAGGATATGTCATAAATTCTTTGCCTAGATTGACACCCATCTTTTCTTCTAGGATTTTTATAATTTCAGGTTTTACACTTATGACTTTAATCCATATTAAGTTAATTTTTATATATAGTGGGGGTTAAAGGACAGTTTCATTCTTCTGCATATAGTTAGCCAGTTTTCCTAGCATTATTTATAGAATAGGATGTCCTTTCCCCATTATTTATTTTTGATAACTTTGTTGCAGGTTGGTTGGTTGATTATTAGTTGAAGATTAGTTAGCTTTATTTCTGGACTCTCTGTTCTCTGGAATCTCTGTAGTACTCTATTCTGTTCCAGTAGTCTATGTATGTATTTTTGTACCAGTACCATGCTGTTTTGGTTAATGAAGATTTTTAGTATACTCTAAAGTCAGGTAATGTGATGCCTTCATCTTTGTTCTTTTTGCTTAGGATTGCTTTGGCTATTTGGGCTCTTTTGGGGTTCCATATACATTTCAGAATAATTTTTATAATTCTGTGAAAAATGTTATCAATAATTTGATAGTAATTGCATTGAGCCTGTAGATTGCTTTGGGCAATATGAACATTTTAACAATAAGTATTCTTCCAATTCATGATCATGGAATGTTTTCCTGTGTGCTTGTATCATCTATGATTTCTTTTAGCAGTGCTTTGTAGTTCTTGTAGAGATCTTTCATTTCTTGCTTAGATGTATTCCTCAGTAATTTTGTTTGTGGCTTTTGTAAATGGGAGTGTGTGCTTGGTTCTTAGCTTGAACATTATTGTGTACAGAAATACTGTTAATTTTGTACATTGTATCCTGAAACTTTACTGAAGCTGCTTTGGATGAAACCTTTAGTTTTCTAGATATAGAATCATATTATCTGTGAGGAGAGATAATGTAACTTCTTCTTTTCCTATTTGAATACCTTTTATTTATTTCTCTTGCTTGATTGTTATGGCTAGAACTTCCAGTACTATGTTGAATAGGAGTAGTGAGTGTTGACATCTTTGTTTTGTTCCAGTTCTTAGGGAAAATGCTTCTAGCATTTGCCCATTCAGTATGATGTTGGCTGTGGGTTTGTCACAGATGGCTCTTATTATTTCTTTTAAAAAAATCTTTATTATTATTATTTTATTTTAAAGATGTGGGGTACAATTCAGGGTTAGATATACAAATGTTGATTATGCAGGTACCCTTGTTGATGAGGTATGCCCCTCCCTTATTATTTCAAAGAATGTTTTCTTCTATGCCTAATTTGTTAAAGGTTTTTTTTATCATGAAGAGATGTTGAATTTCATCAAATGCTTTTTCTGCATCTACTGAGAAAAATCATGTTTTTTATTTTAATTCTGTTTATGTGGTGAATTTATTTATTAGTATATGTTGAACCAGTCTTGCATCCCAGGAATAAAGCCTGTCTGATGATGGTAAATTTGATTTGCTAGTATTTTGTTGGGGATTTTTGCATCTATGTTCATCAGGGATATTGGTCTGTAGTTTGTTGTATCTTTGCCAGAATTTGGTATTAGGATAATATTGCTTTTGTAGAATTATTTAGGGAGAAATCCCTCCTCCTAAGTTTTTTGAAATAGTTTTAGTAGGATTTGTACCAGCTCTTCTTTTGGTAAGTCTGGTAGAATTCAGCTGTGAATCCATCTTGTCCATAATTTTTTTGGTTAGTAGATTTTTTTTATTACTGAATTAATTTTGTAATTCATTATTGGTCTGTTCAGTTTCTTCCTAGTTCCTTGGATCATGTGTTTTCAGTAATTCATCCATTTCCTATAGATTTTCTAGTTTGTGTACATAGAGGTGTTTATAGCACTCTCTGAGGATCTTTTGCATTTCTGAGAGATCAGTTGTAGTGACACCTTTGTCATATTTCTGAGTATGCTTATTTGAAGATTTTCTCTTTTTTCTTGTTAATCTAGCTAGTATTCTGTTAATCATGTTAATCCATTCAAAGAATAAACTTTTCACTTTATTGATCTTTTTGTATTATTTTTTGCTCTCAATTTAATTTAGTTTTTCTCTGATTTTAGTTCTTCTGCTACTTTGGTTTAGTTTGTTCTTGTTTTCCTAGTTCCTTTAGGTGTGACATTAGGTTGTCAATTTGAGATCTATCTTCTTGATGTATGTGTTTAGCACTTTAAACTTTCTCTTAACACTACTTTTGCTATATCACAGAGTTCTGGTATGTTGTGTTCCTATCTTCATTTGTTTCTAAAAAATTTTTGATTTCTGCCTTAATTTTATTGTTTACTCAAGACATTCAGGAGCAAGTTAAGTTTCCATGTATTTGTGTGGTTTTGAGAGTTCCTCTTGGCAGTGATTTCTGTTTTTATTCCACTGTAGTCTGAGAAGATGCTTGGTATAATTTTCATTATTTTGAATTTATTGAGACCTGCTTTATGACCAAGCATGTGGTCAATTTTAGAGTATGTTCCATGTGTAGATACAAATAATGCATATTCTGTGGTTGCTGGGTGGAATATTCTATAGATTAGTGCCAACTGGTTAAGTGTCAAATTTAAGATCTGAATTTCTTTGTTGGTTTTCTGCCTTGATGATCAGTCTAATGCTGTCACTGGGGATATTAAAGACCCCTACTATTATTGTGTGTTGGCTAAGTATTTTCTTAGGTCTAGTAAAACATTATTTATAAATCTGGGTACTCAGATGTTGGGTGTGTATATACTTAGGATAGTTAAATCTTGTTTAATTGAACCCTTTGTCATTATGTAATGCATTTCTTTGCCCCCCCTCCCTTTTTTTACTGTTGTTTGTTTAAAGTCTGCTTTACCAGATACAAGAAGAGTGAGCTCTGCTCTTTCTTGTTTTCCATTTCCGTGAGAGATCTTTCTCCATCTCTTTATTTTCAGCCTATGGGTGTCATTACCTGTGATATGAGTTTCTGGAAGGCAGTAGAAGAATGGGTCTTGTTTTTTTCCCAAGGTGCCACTCTATGTCTTTTAAGTGGAACATTTGGGCCATTTACATTTAGGGTTAATATTGATGCTTAAGGTTTTATTCCTGCTATACTGCTGTTAAGTTAGTTGCTTTGTAGTTTCAATTGTGTAAGCACCTGTGTTTTTGTGATAGCAAGTATTGTTCTTTTGTTTCCATGTTTAGGACTCCCTTAACCATCTCCTGTAGTACCAATCTGGTGGTAACAAATTTCCTCAGGGATTGCTTGTCGGGAATGACTTTATTTCTCCTTCACTTATCAAGCTTAGCTTGGCAGGAAATGGAATTCTTGGCTAGCATTGCTTTTCCCTAGGAAAGCTAAAATGAGCCCTCGTCTCTTCTGCCTTGTATGTGTTCTGCTGAGAAGTCCACTCTTAGTCTGATAGGTTTCCCTTGATAGGTAATATGGCCCTATTCTCTAGCTTCCATTAAGATTTTTCTTTTCTTCTTTTTTTTTTTTGCATTGACCTTGGATAGTCTAATGACTATGTGCCTTAGGATGGTTATGTTGTAGATTATCTTGCAGGAGTTCTCTAGATTTCTTATATTTGCATGACAACCTCTCTAGCCAGATCGGGAAAATATTTCTGAATTATATCCTAAAATATATTTTCTGAATTGTTTACTTTGTCTTCTCTCTCAAGAATACCCATAAGTCATAGGTTTGGCCACTTCACACAATCCCATTTTTCTCAAAGGCTTTATGCATTAAAAATTTTTTTCTTTTTATTTTTGTCTGACTGGGTTGATTTGAAGGACAGAGTGATGAACTATCTTGAGTTCTGTAATTGAAAATCAATTAGCACTTCAATTTACTAATAACCTTAATGCCATATTTAGTCCTCAAAACACCCAGAGAGGCATGGCATTGCAGGAAAGCCCAAACTTGGATTTATGTGGAGGAAAATCACCAGCAAGAAGGTGCTAAGCAAACAATGCATCCAACATTGAATAACTTACATGGATAGTAGTAGTAATAGTGAGAAACTGTAATCAAACACAATCGAATAATCGAGTAGTAGTGGTGATTATGACACTGGATATTAATTTGAACGTTATGACCACTATTCCATGAGATTTTATTGAACGTAACGATAAATATAGGCAGTGAAAATGACAGCTGAAACAGTGTAGTGAAATCTTAATGCACAAAAATTGTGGCCAGGTTTGGTGGCTCAGCCTGTAATCCCGCACTTTGGGAGGCCAAGATGAGTGGATTCCCTGAGCCCGCAGGTTTGAGACCCACCTGGGCAACTTGGTGAGACCTCATCTCTACAATAAATAAAAAAATTAGCTGGGCATAATAGCACACACCTGTAGTTCCAGCTACTTGGAAGGCTGAGGCAGAAGGATTCCTGGAGCCCAGCAGGTTGAGGCTGTGGTGGCCAGGAGCAGTCACTGCACTCCAGTCTGAGTGACAGAGTGAGGCTCCAACTCAAAAAAAAAAAAAAAAACTGAGGAAAATTATATTTGCTTAGTGACTTTAAAAATGTTTGTCAAAACATTAATGTTTTCTTACTGTGGTTAATATTATGTACAGGGAATTAAAAATAATAGTAAAACTAATATGTATTTAATATTTATATTTAATATTTATTTAACGCATCACAATTTAAAACATTAGCAGCATTGAGAATTAAAGTGGTTTATTTCTTTGTAAAAATCCTATCAAGAATAGTTTGAATGGTGTTTGCCTTCTTCTGGTCATAGACTGACAATGAAGAGCAAGCATCTTTTCTATTCCTTGGAGCATTGTCAGACTCATTTCTAAGTTTGGACTGGGTTCCAACATTTTATCCTCTGCCCTTTCAATGTCAAAAAATATCTCTGCGAGATCCTTTCCTGTGAAGTGTTACATCCTCTGGGACACTGTTATCCTTTTCATCACAAACACTCTGTTCACTTATGTTGATAAACATTTCCCATCAATGGAATCTACTTTAAATGTGTCACCTAGTTTCCTTTATTAATGAAACAAAGATTTCTGCAAGGACAATTTACTTCCACATTTGATTTTATCTGCATCCGTTTTGTTTATCTTGGCTATCGTTATAGTGAAACTTTCACCGATACTCACAAAGCAGTCACTCTTTCCCTGTGGCAATTTGCAGCCAGATGCTACCTATGAGTTTTGCAGCATAACCCAAGTTAAAGTTCCTCCCTCTCAGTTGGGGGTTCATCCCTCACCTCAGGTTAAGTACTGATGAACAACCTGAAGAGCAACATGTCAAAACCTATCACTTGCCTACCTCTATGGGTGGCTGAGTCACAGCCTCCCTGGCACAGCCTTCTTTACCAAGTCTAGGTCTTCATGAGTGCTCTGGCTCCGTGAACCATCAGGGTAGCAAGATAAATACTAGCAATCATATGGGCGGATTTTATGATAGGATCAGAAAACCCTGGCCTTCCTTACAAAAAGTTTCTGTGTTTTTACATAATCTTTTGGTAGGGCTCTGTTGGACGTCTCATATGCATCCAACATTAGAGCTGAAAAAAGTCATGAATAGAATTGTTGTCGCTTAATTGATGACACTGATGACCAGAGAGGTTGCAAAGCTAGAGGGCAACAATGCTAGGTCTCCCAGCTCAATGCTCTTTCCTGTTCATCTTATATCATTGCTTCTCTTTGCCATTAAAAAAAAAAATTGTTAGATACTTAGATACACAGGACTGCAATTTGATTTAATAGAGTGGTATATAACATGAAATGCATATGTGTGTTATTAAACATACACACCCATTCAACAATGCTCATTTTAAAAATGTTTTCAGAATACTCTCATGAGTAAAAATCATTCTTAGTTAAAAAAAAGGAAAACATGAAAGCGGTCTGAGACCAATGCAATATCCTGTGAGAGAAGAGTCTCAGAAAATGTGATAAACTGCTGGGTAAGCTTGCCCTGCAAGCATAGACCAGGTTGTGAACTACAAACATATCTGTTTTTCTTGCCTCGAGCTGGTTAACTTACATCGTCAATACCATCTGGGTACATCATAAGTGAGTGGTGATTTTGCAATAAACACATAGTAACTATAATGTTATCAAGAAACAGAATGACAGAGCAAAAAATTTAAAAGGCCAGGCTTTAAAATAAAGTGCATCTTTCCTCTTTCAAGTTGAGAAATTCAAATAAATTATTAATATCTGATACGTGTCTGAATGTGGAAGGTGAAATAAATAAATGTGATCATTTACGCATGTACACACAACACAAACACACATATACATACAAACACTCATGTTCAAGTGGACAGCCATTGCTGCTAGACTAGAGCTCCATCTATATCAGAAACCCTATGAATTGGGGTCAATAAGGGCAGCAGTGTGTTCTTTGATAAGGTACGCCTGTACTTTGCTCTTATTCATCATTCTGTCCCTAGAAAGTATTGTTGTGTATATGTGACCTTAGGTTTTTCCTTGTTTTTGTTATTAGCACTAGGCTCAAAATGTTTGCCTGGATCTGGTCCCTGATGTGTCCTAGAATCTCACATATCTAGAAATATATTTGCCTCGGATATGAGATCAATACCCCAGGACAATTCTTTCTGTCTGCACTTTCAATTTTATTTAGCAAGATGCTAGGACTCGGGTAAACCATCAGCTGATGATCGGGTTCCAAGTGAAATTTTAAAATCTAAATTATTTTAAAAATTGCATGATCTATTTCTTTTAGTTTGTGAGTAGAGACACACCTATAACTAATTAAGTTCCTGATATGGCCCTGCTTTGTTGGCTATTTCATATAAAATATTTTTAATATAAAAATGTCGCCACTTCCTTTATCATATTCATGTCTCCATAGGCATCTAGACTCCTAGGCCAGCAGTCTCCAACCTGTTTGGCATCAGGGACTGGTTTTGCAGAAGGCCGTTTTTCCACGGATGGGGAGGTAGGGGATCATCAAGCATTAGATTCTCCTAAGGAGTGCTCAACCTAGATTTCTCACAAGTGCAGTTCACAATAAGATTTCCACTTCTATGAGAATCTAACACCACCACTGATCTGACAGAAGGGGGATGGCTCACTCCTACTGTGTGGCCTGGTTCCTAACAGACCATGTACAGTATCCGCCCACAACCCTGGGGTTGGGGGTTGCTGTCTTTGGCTATGCTAAAACTCTGAATGTAGATAAATACATGGAAGTAAAATTGGATTAGGAGTCAGGCACCTAGAAATATATTTGTCTCAGGGCTCAGTTTCCTTATGTAAAGAGAAGGTACTGGGTCAGAATTATTTTTACTACTTTTTTTTTTTTACTACCGCTCATTGGTTGCCTTACAGCCTTCATTGGTCATAAAAATGTTTAGCCTAGCTCCTCTTCCTTATTCTCTTTAAAACACAAATGAAGGACATCAACTTCAATTATCCAGGTAACTGCCTAGATCTAAAATATTATTAGGGCAGGCAAACACACCTTAAGATGCCTTCCGACTCTAAGAATGAATGGCGTAGTGTAAAGCGTAGATGCCTAAGTATAGAGTAAGATGACACTCCCCCCAAAATCAAAATAATGTCCAGTTCTACAAAAGGCTATCTGATCTTTCGCCAAAAACTGTATTGTTTAATTTTTTTTTCTTTCTATTGTCAACACATGTAAGGTAGAATCTCTTTTTCTTCTTCACTTATCAAAATATATTTGGTTTGTTACCTTCAAAGTCCACATCTCCAACTAACTTTGTCTTTCCTGTCACTGGATCATGGACATAGTTGATACCCACATCAATGACAGCAGCACCTTCTTTAACCATATCAGATGTAATCAACTTTGGAATACCTGAAAACAAAACAGAGTTAGTTGTCCTTGAGAGCAACAAGGTTTATGCACCTAAGGTTTTTGTTGTCATGGCTTTAAGACATATACAAAATGCACTGTTCCCAAAAAAAGAGGCCAACTGCACTCCAATCATTTCTAATCAGGCAGAAGAACAAAGACAATCAAGGTATCACAGCAGGGTTTCTCTGGATAAAATCCTGCCAGAAGTTATCCTCTCACCTTAGAGACTGCACACCTGACCTCTGAATAGGAATAGCTACATGAGCAGCATGCTTTTGAATGTTGTGTGCCATGAATGCTATAGGGAGATTATGGGCATGAAACAGGCTTCTGCTGAGGTTTAGTGGAATAAAGTGAAATCAATTTGGAAATTGGAGGCAGAGAAGAAAAAAAAGAAAGGAGGAAGGAAAGGAGGGAGGAAGACAGAGGGAGAGGGAGGAAGATAGAAAGGAAGGGATGGTAAAAAGGAAGAATGAAGATAATAATTCAAATTTCTCAGGGTTGCGGTAAATAGTAAAGTGTCATCCGCATAGCGGCATCTCATTACAGTGGATGCATCTGTCTTGGTATCTTTCGTGTAATTAGAGTCAGGTAGTGTCTGAAGCTAGAGTCATGTAAAGATGTGATTAGGCTAAAATGGCTCACTCACAGGGCCACGGCTGATGCTTGTGGTTGGCTGGGAGCTCAGCTGTGGCTCTTAACTAGGGCACATATGTGTGCACTCTCGGCGGGGCTTGGGATTTCCCTAGCCTGGCAGCTGGCTTCCAAGGATGAGTATTCCAAGAGAAAAGGAAGTAGAAGTTACCACTCTCTTAAAGCTGGGACCTGGAAACTAGCATAATGCCAGCCACTTCTGTCATATTCTATTTGTCAAGGAGTGACACAGTCCACTCATATCCAAGAAGGGGAACAGAGATTCCTCAGTGGAAGGAGAATCAAAGACTTTATGGCCATCATTACTCTGTTCCAATGCCTCTGATGTACATAGTCTCTAGTAGGTGATTTACTGACTTCCACAATCTACGTTCCTTGCAGGAAAAGCCTACCTGTCATATTGTCAGAGGCCTTCTTCTAGCATCTGAGCCATCCATTTAAGTATTCCAGATGGTTTAAATGTCACCTTGTGATATATGATTCTTAGTGCTAGTAGGAGTTGTAAGGCTATGAACAAATGGTCGGTGTCAACATAGATGTAGATTTCTGATACATTCTTTAGTCACATAATAATAGAAACAAAAGGGCATCAGTGTTTGAGATCTATTTATCCCTTGCTTTCCTATTCTGCAACATAGAATTTCATCCTTCTTATTCACTCTGGCATAGATACTTGGTATTGCTCTAAAGTCGTCATACAATTCTGTTTCTTCTTAGCAGTCAATAGAAAAAGAAAACATACATTGACGGTAGCTGCAGAAAATGTTTTAATATGAAATAATTATTAAAATAAAGTTACTATGCTAATAACAAAGATCCAAATCTCCCTCTGATTATTATAACATCTCAGAGAATATTAGACTGGTAACGGACAATTGCCACAATTTTCCAAATAGAAGGAAATGAGTGCTTGACCTTAAGTTCCAGAAAAATTACACAATAAAAAAATAATTTTATGTCTTTTTGATAATGATGTCTTATATGTCCACTGTAGAAAATTTAAGATGAAAATAAAAATCACTATTATCATCCAAAGAAAATAAGTGCTAATATTTTTATTGCATTTCTTCCTAGGATTTAAAAATATTTATATATTAAATATAAAATATGATGTTTGTATTTTTCATATTGTGCCTCACTATGTACCTTACAAATGTCATTAAAATTACAATGTAAGCATTTTTCCATTTTATTAATTATTTGAAGCTTTAAAACTATATAAGATAATTCATCATATGAATTGCCATAAAAACTTATTCATTCCCACATTGTTTCTAATATTTTGTTATTTTAAGTAATACATTGATGATATTTATATTCAGAAAACTATACTTTTTAAATTGCAGCATCAAATTTTACAAAATTTTTCACTGAACCCTTATTAACATAATGGAAAAATATGGGTTGAATGAAATCACATTATTGGTAGTCATAGGTGGTTAAATAGCATATTCCAAAACTGTGGATCAATGCATCTGTAACAAGATCTATTGAGGTCTTCCATGAAAACTATTTGTCAATGCCGTGTTCAAAATTTGTATAAAGACTTTGGAAGAACACAGTGTCATTGTGATGGTTATTTCATCTTTGTCCTCCTCCAGATCCATTTTCCACCTTTTTCTGCTCTACTCTAGGTCAAGGGTGGGGCTGATCTTTACAGAGATCGCGTGTGCTTCCTATCCCTCTTGGAATGCTGTCATGGCCATGAGAACAAGCTTACGCTAGCCGACTGGAGATCACAGGTGCTGTGGAGGAAAGCTGAGTCACTTCAGCTGAAGCTCTGCTACACTGATCAGCCCCCAGCCATCAACCAAGTGGTGACAGATGCTTAAGCAAGTCCAGTAAGATCAGCAGAAATTAGTGAGTCAGGGTCACCACAACTGCCTAGCTGAACCACAGAGTTAGGAAAAATTATTTTTTAAAAAATGTGGTTGCTTAAGTAACTGAGTTTTGGGGTGTTTTTGTTTTGTTTTTCTTTTTTACAAATCCCCATGGCAATAGCTACATAAGCCATATTTGCAAATGATACAAAATAGGATTGAATAGAAACAAAATAAATATAAAATAGATACAATAGCTAGTAGGTTGGCACTTGGAATGATGGATTATAAGTAGCAAGAAGAATATGAAAGGGATAAATGTATAATTCTTGCCAGGTGCTACACTTGATTAGACACTCATTTGAAAACTAAGGAAGTGTCCAGATACAAGGATGTAATATTTTCCACTATATTTTTAGCAAACTCTATTAATGTTGGCTATATTTCAGAGGCTGGTTAGAGAAGAATACTTATAACAGGTCTAGACATCATGTCATATGGAACCATGCTATCAAATGAGTTGGTTCGATTTTTATTGATCTGCAATAAGATAAAAATCTTGTGCCAAAATGTAAACCAACTATATCACTAAGCACACTGTTTAGTTCAGCTAACAATTTGTTTTTTGTAGCATGACTTTATCAATGAAGGAAGTAGTTAGTAGTTCATTAGTTTACTTTCAGATACATGCTCCCTATCTTGTTGTGGACCTATAACATATAGTTGCAGAGGGTAAGAAACAGTCACAGACCATCACCAGTGCACTGAGCAACTGACCACATATTGAATATCTTTGCAATAGAGGAATAATGGAATAAGCTCAGGCTACCTATGGTATACCAACATCATACAAAATACCTAAAAACAAAACAAAACAAAACAAAAAACCTCATTACTTGTGGGAGTGTCTTCAATATGTTAAACTGAATAGCAGGTAGATTTACTCTATATGTTCAAAGGGAAGAAGGAAGGATGAAACAAACACACAGGAAGAGAATAGATTTTGGCTAGATAGTAAAGAATAATAAAATATACCACAAAGAGAAACTGTATACAGTTCTTATTCCTAATTATAAACATTCAAACTAGAATAAAGGAGGAATTGAATTGGCAAGGTCAGTTGTGGGAGGTCAAGTCCCCAGATGGCCTTGACTGACCTAGCTCTTTTCTTTCCCACTGGCAATTCTCGCAGTGTACCAAGAATGAGACATCCTGAGATAAGGATAAAGCTCTGGAACAACCCAGGCTATGTCCTCCTCCTTCCCAGAACAGATGTTCTGCAATGCTTGAGCTCAGCAATCCAAGTGGTGCCCTAGGTGTACAAACTCAAGGCAGAGTGCTTTGGGATCCCTTCAGTTGCCTCACCACATGGAGCATGCCCAGGCAAGACTCCATCTTCCCTGAGGAGCTTTTCTGATCACTGAGGGACTGGCTTGCTATGAATCCTAGGCTTCTGTTTCTTCTTGGTACCTATCTGTGAGCAACAAATATGCATTTCCTGATGTGTGGTGAGTGTTCTGTCTTGCCATTCTCACACAAGAGGTAGAGGTACTGGGCTCCTTTTCTTCTTGCAGCTACCCTCATGGTGGGTCTCCTCTAAGCTCTTGCCAAACTTATAAATCTTTGCATTAGTGATGCCTTCCAATTCTATGATTTAAACATTCTCCTTCATATTTTCAAATTTTGAAAAATGCTTTATTTCTTCTCACAACTAATTCATTTCTAAAACCTTGTAGACTTTGACTCTATCATTTTACTTAAGAAAGAGAAATAACATAAATATTAATGGTATTTGATGGTTGAAATAACAAACATATAAACTCTCTATTTCAGATATGTTAAAATACTCTAAGTAATCCACTTACATTGTTGTCTTATAGAGGCAAATGATTGGAAATACAAAGCTGTTCAATAATTACATTTCTAAAGATACTGACAAGGAATTTTTTAGACATGATGTGTTTAATTACCCAAGTATACAAATGCAGTATAAATTCTTATCACTTGATGAAACAGCATTAAAATCTATTTAAGTATTTGATAGAGAAAAGACCTATACCATTAAGATGTAGAGCTAGAATTTCTTTTTCTTTTTATTTAAGTTGAAAATCAGTGATATCAAGTGAACAGTTCCTAGGAGCTTTACTTCTTCTTCTTCTTCTTCTTCTTTTTTTTTTTTTGCTGTTATAATTCCATGGGAACCAATCCCTAATTCTTATATAATTTGAAGGCTCAAGCATTATATGTGAGAACCGAAACCATCCACACCCACATAGCTTCCTGTATATATTAACATGACTTTACTATTCCACTGTCTTTATCAACATGACTTTATTATTCCAGGAAACTCCTGCTCAGGAAGATAAAAGCTGAAAGCGATTTTTGTCTCAGGAACATACTGAAAAACCCACTTAAGGAACATCAAATCTTTTGACTTTTCGAGAGATAAACAGCTGTTTATCCTCTTTGACTCTGAAATACTTGCTTTAAAACACTCTCCTTATTGTGTCCACCAATTCTAAACTTCCATATTATGATTCCTGCCCAGTTCTAATCAACCCTCCACATTAAATGATTTTCCTTGAAACAAACTGTAATATGTCATGAGTATCCTAACTTTGCCCCTGCCTCCTAACATGTTACTAAGGGAAACTGACTCTCTAGGGAAAAAACTGTGATTTATAGAACTTGAAAGTCCTGCTATGGCTGACTTCAAGCTACTAAACGTGACCTCACTGTACAAGAAATGGGGAAGAGATGCTCAGAGTCAACTTTTGCAGGCTGATGGAGCTGGTTCCAGCATTTCACTGCCACTATAGCTCTGTTGAGGCAGTTCTCACCCATGTTGCAGCAACCATAAACTCAGATTTGTCTTATCAATGGATTGTTTGGGTGATATTTTGGGGGAGCCAGCATTCAACCATCTTGGGGATCCACGAAGCTATAGTCAAGAACTTCTCTTGGCCATAATCCAGAACTTCAACTTAAAAAGCATGGGTGCCTCATGGCCCCTTAAGCCTCCTTCTGAGGCAGGGAGCTGCTGGTCTTTCTGTGATGATGAGGTAAGTCTCACATTGAGGCTGATCTCTGATTTCCTTTACTTGAAGCTCCCCATAGGCTGAGTTTATTTTGCCTTCTATGAATAAGGTGCCATTTAAAGAAATCTTCTGATGGTCCAGTCAGATCTGGAAAACTTTTATCCTTGGTGGAAATCAGTTTTAGTACTAATAATGCTATTTATCAATCCCTGTCACTTCTTGTTGTATCTCTATAAAAGGTAAGTTCACAGAAAAGGGAGGGGCGTAAGCCAGATCAATCCATTCTCAAACTGATCCTCAAGACATAAAAGTTCAGAAGACTCTTCTAAAGTTTGGAAAAGTCTCTGGAAACACGTCACTTCAGGCCAATTAGCAAAATCTTATGTGTACTTTTCTCAAACTGTCCTGTTTTTTTTTCTGTGAAATCTCTCTAAACTGTGGGAACTGCAGATGAGTGAGGTTTGCAGCAGGAGATGTCCCAGTCATTAGCGTGTGGGGGCCTGAGGTGGGAGGTGCACAAATAATACTTTCAACTGACTATTCCTAGACTCTGCTGGATGTCCTTCAGTCTAGACCAAAGATGATTCCCCCTCTGATACAGACACCTACTTCATACATGTATTTATACCACAACCCAAATTAGTATACATATCATCTTTGTAAATGGTAAAATTTTACAAAAAAGAATTTAGAATGATAATAGTCATTTTCAGGAAATTTTAATATGAATGGAAGTGTTTTTTGAGAGGTGCCTTAAAACACAAAAAATTAAAATTCCAAATATCCAATGGTCTGTATTTTTAATGTATTAAAGGAAATATCCCAAAATATTCCAATTCCAAAATTGTTTCCTTAAAAGATTCTATGACTGAGGCAAAATAAGTAAATTAATGAAGTGAAATATTTAATCTCTCTTGTCGATGCCTCCAAATTGCAGCACAATCCTAAGACTCTTTATACGATGACTACTCCTATTCTCCCAGTTCATATTTTTTCCTCTCTCTTTTTTCTTTTTTTTTCAAGTCAGAGTCTCACTCTGTCACCCAGCCCAGGCTGGAGTACAGTGGCAAGCTCACAGTCACCCCAGAGTTGACCTGCTGGGCTCAGGCAATCCTTCTGCCTTCAAGTAGCCAGAACTACAGGCGTACACTACCACTCCCGGCTGATTTTTTGATATATTGTAGAGATGAGGTCTCACCAAGTTGCCCAGGTTGATCTTGAACTCATGGTTCAGACAGTCCTCTCACTTCGGCCTCCCAAAGTGCTGGGATTACAGGTTTGAGCCACTGCACTCGGCCTTTTTCCATCTCTTTATGATTTGTTTCCCCTTCTTCCTGGCTGGCCAGAAACCCCTAAAATACAGTTACCTCATGAAGTTAAACTCCCACAGAACAGAGAAACCTCTTACTCTTGATTTTAAGACCTCATCTCATTCTGAGTTGAAAGTCATTGTTAAAGTTTTTCAAAACCTGGCCAGGACAGACTTTGGAGAGGAATTAGGAATAGCTTTAAAAATGTATCATCCATACTTCTCAAATCTTTATCTATTAGCACATATGTTCAGATGCAAAAGGATTTCATGAAAAGACATAATCCAAATACCCTGAATTGCATAAGAAATCAAAGAGTTTTAGAAAGCTGTAGATTTTGGATGTTTTTTGGAAGCTATCTCCCAATCATTCCTGTGAACACAGACTGGACACTGATTTATTCATATAAAAAGAAAGATAAATCCATTAAGGAATTCAGGGATAAGCTATTTAATGCCTTTTGACAGCATTCAGAAGTAAAGCCTGATGCAAATGAAGCTCCACTTTCTGCTCACTTTTAATGAATGATCTTGAGCCAGAAATAGAAGAGTTAACATAAAAGAAATAGAATGAGAAACAGCCCATTGCCAGACTTCTAGCATGCTGCTGAACATTTTGACTGAACTTTAGCACAAAAATAGAATGAGAATTAGAATAAATTTAAGGCCTTACAGATAAAACAATTAGATGTTACCAATCATTAGACACAAAGAAGTAGTCACTTGGTAATGACACTTGTCGATCTATAAACATCAAGAACACTGGGGGAAAAACCAAAGAAAAAAACTAAAGGATAAAGTACTTTAAAGAAAAATGAATGCCTAATTTCTCATTTTATCCTTAAGCTCACAAGAAGAAATTCCTGGCAATGTTAAAAGATAATCTTTTGATTGATGCAGGCACTATCTTATTAGCCTTAAAACCTGTCATTCTTATTCAACAACTCCCTTGGAATAAACAAACTATGTAGGTGGTGGATATTCTTCATGTTCCAGCCAGAACAGAGTCTTTCCTCCTCTTTGATTCTGTATCTGCTAATTTGATAGTAAAATTGCCAGATAAAATGATGTCCTGATGGTCTTCTTAAAATCCCTTAGAATTCTTCCCTAGTCATGAGAAAGTTGCAATTAATATGGACTTGACTTAGACTTACTGGTTCCTTTGTGTACAAATAAAGCCCAAATTGGAAATATCAAAGAAATGTCAGGGTTTTTTTTTCCTCTTTTTATTTTTTGTGGGTAAAACTTTGACAATATCAGTAGAATTATTGGGGCTGAATCTAACCAGGTTTAGATTGATCTCTTTAAACCACTATCTAAACAGACATAATCCTCTTTTAAACCACTAGTTAATGCCTAAACTAATAGAGAATGTTCTTAAAAATTTGTCTTCCTAGTAAAAAAAAGTCATTGAAAACCTCCAATACACAAGAATATATTAATAGATTCATAGAATATTCATTCCCTGCTTCTATATTATAGTAGCAACTGAGATGTTATTTTATTTTTTTCCCTCCTATGGCCATGTAATTTATGGCTTTAGTTTTATATTTTGTTTTCTTTAGTGTATCTTTAGATCAAAATAATCTATACGTATCTTCCTTGTTCTAGAAATTTTAACAATATATCTTTGACTGCTATGCCCTGCAAGTTTTCTAAGGCACCCTCATACTTATCACAAGTCTTCAACCTGAACCTAAATAATTTGAAATTTCTCTATAATTCTACTTTTTTCATGCTGATGATTTGATGCAGAGCATATATTTCAGAAGATATGCATCAGACTCTGAAGTTGAAGTTTCTAACAGTTCTAAGTACTTTTATGTTATGTTGGTCTATTAGCAGATATACTTCTGAAGTATATAAATAATAAGAAACACTACATGTATAATAAACTTGCCATTATATTTTACAGAAACAATTTCTGTTGTAAACTCCAGCTTTGAGATTTAGAAGTTTTCAAAACTCCCAGATCAATTGCCTAAGTTTCCAAAGAAACATATCAACTTTAAATTCTGGATTGTTCAGCAAAATATAAACATTGAATTATTACATATTTATAATATTATAATTTTCAAAATTCTACTTTACAAATATAATTATATACTAAAGCACAAGGTAGGTTTATGAAGATAAGCTTGTTGTGTTTTTCCCCCTATGTTAATTAATCCATCTATGAATTTATGTCCGGCAAAATAAAAACCTCTATTATTAAAGCAAAATTTAAAAAGTAATTGCGATAATTATATTCATGTAAAATATTCTCAGCAGGAAGCTTAGTTAGAAGATTTCTGACTTATCTAAGATTTCTCTGTTCTGGGTGAAAATCTCTTTGATAAGAAGAGGAACCCATGGATGATCTACACTGAATCACATTACTTTACGGGTTATGCCTTTCTGATTAAGTGATTGCAAATCTGCTGTTTTATGATTCCTTATATGACAATTATAAAATAAATTGCCAGGCTATCCAAGCAAAAATATGCTGAACAAAGATAACATTTAAAAAATGATAGCAATGCCTAAATCCCAGGAGCTAGGGTTTCCCTAATGTGAAGGTATAACCATTACTTCTTGAGGTAGTATGAGGCATATTTTTATTCTCACCAACTAGAGCCCCAACTGAGCATTTTTATATGCTTATTTGACAATCTCAGAATTGAGTTCACATGAATTTTTAAAAAATGTAATCCCTTCCCTATGGATTGTCCTATCATAGTCATCTGTAAGTCTTTATGAAATGGCTCAGTCAAGGCATCCCGATAAAAGGAAGCACCATATTTACACATCACTTTAATTAGTAGAGTTCAAAGGGCTGTGTAAACATTATCTAATTAAACTTCACAACAATTCAGTGAAGCAAGGAAAGGTTGACCCATTATCCTCATTCACAGAAGAGAGATTTTGAGGTGCTGAGAGGCTAAATGATTTCTTAGTTTCACAATGATGAGTCAGAGGTGAGGCTGGGAACAAAACCAGAACTCTAATTCAGATATAAAAGGAACACCATAGAAGTGCTTATTCAGGTGAATTACTCCTACAGCTGTAAGTTGTCCTACTACATAAAAAACAAGAATAATTGGGAGAATTTGTATGAATGTAGAGGCTTCTTTCTAGATTAGAACAACTTTCTTCAGTATTATTTGCTTTGCAGACAGTAATATGATGACTAAATGCATCCTCGCTAAATAGGTCCTACATTAGTTTGAGAGTATCTGAGTGTCTTCTCCTAAGGTTCTTCCTGTTATTTCTAGGAATCCAAGAAGTGTTTACAAACCAGTGAGTCAGTGGCAGTGACCAAGAATGCATCCTGTTTTTTTTCTTTTTCCCTGACTTCTTTGGTACCTATCCAATACCAATAATGTCAGTGACACTGTTATTAGAATAATGTCCATACCAAGAACTATATTAGAATGTGCCCAAAGATTCTACTTCTTGGGGTACCAGAATGGTAATAAGTTACTCACAGAACCTAGGGCCAGTAGGGCCCTGCTTTGTGCCATATCTAGGGGTATGAGATCGCTTTATATTCAGAAATTCATAGGATCATTAGAGTAGCTCCATCAGATTCTGCCTTGAACCATTTTCCTGCAAAGCCAATGGACCTCTGGGGTCCAAGTGCATACCTCTCTTTTCTTACTCCCAATCAAACCTTATTCCCTGAAAACAAACACTGGTCCATTTGGGGTATGAGAAGAACTTGGAAGCCAATGGGGCAATAGGCAGCTGCCATACTATACACAAAGTCAGATGGGATACATTTCAAACATTTTTAAACATTTGGTCAGTATGTAAAATGGTCAAAACAGGGAAAGATGTATTAGTTGAAAAGAGAAGGTGGAGGTGAGCTCTGCAACTAGCCAAAAGCCCCTTAGCTTCCTTAGAGTACAATTCAAAATCCAGAGTCCAATGCCTTTATTTTATAGATGTAGCTTCTGAAGGCCAAATAGTATAGATAATGCATACCAATGAAGCTGAATATTAAGGAAACACAATTTAAAAAATGATCCTTCAACTCTTTAACCATTCCAGCAGCCGTTAAGGCATTTTGTGCTAATTGACTCAGAAAAGTGATATAGACAGGAAAGAGAAGTGGAGAAGAATTTATCTCCTAGCATCAGGATATCAAAACCTAGCACTTAAGGAAGACAGAAGGACTCAAACGAACAAAGAATAGAAGAGGTAAGTAGGTAAAGTCAAGAGAAGAAGTGGTGAGAACTTAGACTTCAGAGGTCCCCAGGGAGAAGTTGCTGCTCAATGTATCAGGTTGTGTCTTGGAGAGTTAGAAAATACCCTATTATTGGTTTGGCATATCCAAAAACAAAGGGATTTTTTCACCACATCCCATGTAATGGTTGGGAAAGTAATATGTTCTTAGCGTTTCCTGTGTACCCAAGGGTGATAGGAAAACAGCAGAGATTAAAGTAACTGGACACAAAAGGGCCAAACTGACAAAAATGAGGGGCACTTCTGCAGATGCATGTGTAAATAGTTGGTCAAGGACCAGATAAGATGATGATTATCTCATTTGATGTGAGTTTAAAAACACAATAGTGAGAAGTAAATGCCCCTACCATGTTTTGACACTTACATGCAACCTCTGGAAAAACACAAGAAGTATCCAAATATGTGAAACTTGAGTTTCTATCACTTTCAGCTAACTTATTAAAGACAGTAACGAAAAAGTTGATAAAGCTTGGGAGAGGATGTTTAACAGATGTATAAGGATACAATGGTCTGAACAATTGGTCACCAAATTACCGAACTGCTCTTAGAATTAAATAAGATCTACAAACAACAGACTCTAAAGCACAAACAATTGATTTCAGCATGTTTAAAGTTCATTGGTTTAAGGTAAGGTTCCAATTTCATTATGTTCCAAGTAGATATCCAGTTTTTACAGGAACTGCTTATCAAAAAGTATCTTTCCCCATTGTGTATCCATGTACCCTTGTCAAATATCAGTTGATGGGAAAGGTGTGGGCTTATTTCTGGCCTCTCTGTTCTGTTCCATTGGAATATATATATATATACGTATATATATATACATGTATATATATATATATATATATATATATATATATATATATATATATATATTATATATTTTGAGTTGGAGTCTCACTCTGTTGCCCAGACTGGAGTGCAGTGGCCACTCCCGGCCACCGCAGCCTCGACCTGCTGGGCTCCGGCGATCCTTCCGCCTTAGCCTTCCACGTAGCTGGAACTACAGGCGCACGCTACCACATCCGGCTAATTTTTTGATTTATTGTAGAGATGAGGTCTCACCTGCCCGCGGGCTCAGCCAATCCACTCACCTCAGCCTCCCAAAGGTGCAGGATTACAGGCTGAGCCACCAAGCCTGGCTGATATTTTTGTTTTTATGCCAGTACCACAGTGTCATATTGTGTTGACTACTGTATCTTTGTAACATATTTTGAAATTAGAAAGTTTGATACTTATTTTTTTGTTATTGCTTAACATTGCCTTGGCTGTTTGGGATATTTTTGTGATTCCATATGAATTTTAGAATCGTTTTGTCTGCTCCAGTAAAAAAGGTCATTGGGATTTTAATAGGAATTGCATTTAATCTGCACTTTGTTTGGGGTAGTATGGACATTTTAACAATATGGATTTTTATAATCAATGCATATGGTATATCTTTCCATTTATTTGTGTCTTCTTTAATGTATTTCATCAATGTTTTATATAATATTTTAGAAAATATTCAGTATATGCGTTATCTAGATGGTTAAATTTATTTATAAGCATTCTATTCCTTGAGAAGCTATAGTAAAAGAGACTGTTTTCTCAGTTTTCTGGAGGATAGTTCATTTTTACTGTATAAAACACAACTGATTTTTTAATGTTGATTTTTGCACCATGCAACTTTCTGAATTTGTTTGTTAGTTCTAATAGTTTGTGTTTGTGTGTGTGTGTGTGTGTGTGTGTGTGTGTGTGTGTGTGTGTGTGTGTTCTTTAAGGGTTCCCCCCATATGATTATGTAATTTGCAAATAAATAATTTACTTCTTTCTATTGGATGTTTTTATTTCTTGCCTAATTGTTTTGGCTAGGACCTCCTGTACTATGATGTAATATTTAACAAATATATTTATCCATTAAATACATTCAATGTTAAATATATTTAATGTATTTAATATATTTAACATATATATTTAACAAATACAGGTCTTAGAGGAAAATCTTTCAGTTTCTTACATCCAAGTATAATGTCAGCAGTGGTCTTTTGCTATATGGGCTTTATTATGCTGAGATAAGTTCCTCCTAAGCCAATCTGTTGAGAATTTTCCTTAAGAAGGGGTGTTGAACTTTATCAGTCTCTTTTTTTGCATCTATTGAGATAATCCTATAGTTTTTAATCCTTCATTCTGTGAATGTGGTATATCACATTAATTGGTTTGCATCATTAAAACATATTTGCAAAGCAGAGATAAATCCCTGTAATCGTGATGTATGATCCTTTTAATATGCTATTGAATTTAATTTGCTAATATTGTTTTGAAGATTTTTGCATTCATGTTTATCAGAGATTTGTGTGTGTGTGTGTGTAATATACATTTTTTACCCTAAGGCTTTTAAGATTTTTCTTTATCACAAGTTTTGGTCAGTTTAATTATAATATGTCTTTGTGTAGTTTTCTTTATATTTTGTGCTTGACATTTACTAAAATTCTTAGATCTGTTGCTTTATAAGTTAGAATATATTTGGTCATTATTTTAAAAAATTTTTTTTTCCTGTTCCCTCCTCTCCCTCCTTTCCTTTAAGGACTCCAAATACATGTGTAGCAAGCTGCATAAATTTGTCTTCCAGCTCATTGAGGCCATGTTTTTTTTAAAATTACTTTCCTCTCTGTTTACTTTTAGATTGTTTCTATTGCTGTGTTTTAAGATCATTAATCTTTTCTTCTGCAAAATCTAATTTGTCATTAAAACCATTCAATGTATTTTTCATCTCAGCCATTGTAGTTTTTATCTCTAATATTCCATTTGTGTCTTTTTAATCTTTTCTATGTTTCTACTTAACTTTTTGAATGTATGAGATAAAGTTATAATAGCTTGCTTAATATTTTTATCTGATAGTTCTAACCAGGGTCAGTTGCAATTGAATGATTTATCTTATTATAGGTTGTGATTTTATGCTTCTTTGCATGCCTGGTAATTTTTGATTTGATGCCAAACAATATTGTTTTTATCTCATGGGTACTGACTATTTTGCATTCCTACCAATATTATTGAGTTTGTTCTGTAATGCTGCTATTTTACTTAGAAACAGTTTGATATTTTTGAGTCTTGCACATAATATTTACTAATTAGGAATGAAGTAATATTTATACCAGGGAAATTATTTTCTGCCACTAAAGAAAGACATGTCTGTGTATTCTACCCAATGTCCTGTGAATCTTCAGTTTTTCCAGTCTCAAAAGTGGCAACAGCTACTTTTATTGGCCTTGTGTAATTGTTGGGCACTGTTACCTCATTTTCTTTCAGGGGGTTATTTCTCTATCATGGATAATTCTTTACACACGTGCACCCAGAGTACTCATGGGTACCCTTCTTCAGAGCTTCATTTCTCTTTCTGTGTAACCCTCTCCTCTTCAGTATTCTGTTCTATGAACTCTAGGCACCTTGATCTTCCCAGTCCCTCAACTCATCCTCCTAAGCTTGGAGAATCCACCATGCTTTTGTTGGGCCACCCCCACCCCATGGCACAGACTTGAAACTTTCTCAAGGCAATCAGCTGGGGCAATTAATGGGATTACCTTATTTGATTCCCATGTCTCGGTGATTACTTTTCTAAGTTGTTTGATGTCTAGTGAATGTTAATCATTTCATATATTTTGTATGCTTTTGTTTTTGTTTTTCAGGTGGAAGGGTAGGTAAATCTGCCTTGTTACTACATTTTAGTTAGAAGCAAAAGTCTCATAATTATATTATTATAAATAAATTTATTGATGTAAAAAAGGTCATATTGATAACCATGGTCCTACATTGCTCCTTTGAACTGCTGTCTGTGTGTATGCACACTGTTTTATATATCAGTTCCTCTACTGGTGAATACTTTAGTTCTTTTCAATTGTTTACTATCAAAAAGAAGCTCTAGTAAACATTTCTGAATATACAGAATATATTATTCTTCAGAGATTAGAAAAAATGAAATCTTTAGGTCATATGAAATGCACATTTTCAAATTTAATAGCACTGAAAATTATCTTCTAAAGTGACTGTAATAAATCATGCCTTCATCAGCAGTATATGCAAGTATGAGCTTCCCTGTATTCTTGCCAACATTTTATATCACCAGGTTTTTTTTTTTGCCAATCTGATGTGTGAAAAACTGTCTCCTTTTGTTTGAATTTGCGTTTGCCTGATTATTAGTGACATTGAGCAATTTTTCATATGTTTATCAGCTGTTTAAATATTCTCTTCTATAAACTGTCCTTTTTGATGTTGGGTTTTGCTTCAGTCAATATCATACTTAATGGGCAGGAAGTCCTAGCCAAAACAATCAGGCAGGAGAAAGAAATCAGGAGTATCCAAGCAAGAAAAGAGAAAGATAAGTTATCTCTTTTTTCATGTGATATGATTCTGTACCTAGAAGACCCTAGACAGTCTGTCAAAAATCTCCTAGCACTGATATATGACTTCGGTAAAACCTCAGGATACAAAATCAATGTGCAAAAAACAGATGCATTTCTATACACTAACGGCAAGCAGGCTAAGAATTAAATAAAAACACAATACCATTCATAATAGCCACAAAAAAAATGTCAGCATCCACCGAACCAAAGAGGTAAAAGACCCTTACAATGAGAACTACAAAACACTGATTAAAGAATTCAAGGGTGACACAAACAAATGGAAAAATATCTCAAGCTCATGAATTAGAAGAATCAATATTGTCAAGATGTCTAGTCTACCCAAGGCAATCTACAAATTTAATGCAATTTCTATCAAATTGTTAGCATCATTCTTTACAGATAGGAAGGACAATGCAGAAATTCACCTGGAAGCAAAAAAAAAAAAGCCCAAATAGCTAAAGCAATCTTCAGCAAATGGAACACAGTCGGACGCTTCCAGACTTCAAAATTAACAAGGCTACAGTAGACAAGACATCATGGTACTGGCACAACAATAGACACACAGACCAATGGAACAGGACAGATAATTCAGAAATAAAACCACAGACCTTCAACCAACTCATCTTCAACAAAGCAGACAAAAACAAACATTGAGGAAAGGAATTCATATTTAGCAAATAATAATTGGCTGGCCACATGCAGAAGAATGAAACTGGACCCCTGCCTATTACCATACACAAAAATTAACTCAAAATGGATTTAAGATTTAAGTGTGAAAACTCAAACAATAAGAATCTTAGAAAAAAACTTAGGGAAAACCCTCCTGAACATTGGAGTAAGCAATAAATTCATGGCCAAGTCCTCAAAAGCAAATGCATCAAAATCTAAGATTGATGGTTGGGACCTTATAAAACTAAAAAGTTTTTGCATAGCAAAGAGAGTAAAAAGGCAACCCACAGAATGGGAAAAGTTTTTTGCAAGTTATGTATCTGACAAAGGCCTAACATCTAGGATTTACAAAGAATTCAAACGAATTGACAGAGAAAAGAACCAAACAAGACCATTAAAAAGTGGCAAAGGACATGAACAGACACTTCTCAAAAGAAGACATTCAAGCAGCCAACAAACAGGAAAAATACTCAGTCTCACTAATCATCAGAGATATGCAAATCAAAACTACAATGAAATACCACCTAATACTGGTGAGGATGGCTATTACTAAAATGTCAAAAAACAACAGGTGTCAGCAAGGTTGCAGAGAAAAGGGAATGCTTCTACACTGTTGATGGGGATGTTAGTTAGTTCATTCAGCCTTTGTGGAAAACAGTGTAGTGTTCTCTCAAATAACTAAAAATTGAACTTCCATTCAACCCAGCAATCCCACTTCGGGGACTATAATCAGAGGAACATAAATGACTCTACCAAAATGACATCTATACACATATGTTCATTGTAGCACTACTCACAATAGCAAAAACATGGGACCAACCCAGATGCCCATCAAAAGTGGCCTGGATAGAGAAAATGTGGTACATACACATGGTGGAATATTACACAGTTATAAAGAAGAACAAAATCATGGCCTTTGCAGCAACATAGTTACAGCTGGAGATCATCATACTAAGTGAACTATCTATCACAGAAACAAAAAATTGAATACCGCACATTCTCACTCATAAGTGAACCCTAATCCCTGCTCACATATGCACAGGGTGAGAACAACAGATACTGGACACTGTTAAAGGAGGGAGGGAAAGAGGAGGGATAACAAGGGGCACACAGCCACACACTGGGTACCAGGTCCACTGTCGGGGCAGAGAGAGCTCACTAGAAGCCCAAACCTCATTGTCACATAATATACCCATGTAGTAAATCCTCACATGTATGCTACAGCTCAATAAAATAAATAACATAAAATGAAAAATAAAAATAAAACAGAATTAGGTTTTGTTTTGTTAATTTTTTAAAATGCATTTATACATACTTGATAAAAATTTTTGTTATTTATAGTGCAAATATTTTCTCTCAATGTAATGCTTGCATTTTAACTTTAGAGGCACTTTTCTATAGATTTTAAGAACGTGATGTGTTTAGTTATGTCCAGTTTTTCTGTTGATTTTTGCTGGTGTGTGGTTTTTTTTAGTATCTTTTTAAAGAAAGTCTTACCTACTCTAAATTCATAAAGATGCTCTAATAAATTATCCAGTAATAAAATTTTATTTTTATTTGTTTTTCATTTTATGCACTTTATCTCATCTGGAATTAATTTTTATATATAGGGTAAGGTTGAAATCTAATTAGATTTTTTTCCTTAATGAGAAGTAAAATGTTTTAATACTATATATTGAAGTATTCAATTTTTCACCAGTGTTTTATGATACTACCTGATTTAAACAGATTCATACATATGTATGCCATGTGTTTCTGGGTTTTTCCATTTTCTTCCATTGATGTATTTATATTTTCTTGTGCCTATGCTATACTTTAAATTACTAGTAATTTATAATATAATTTGTAATCTAATAAGGTATTACAAATTCATAATAGTAACTAACATTTGCTGAGAGCCTACACTGTCAGTCAGTGTTCTAAGTGGTTTACATATCTTATCTCTACTTAACCTTTGAACAACATATGATGCAGATGCTATTATCCCCACTTTAGAGATGAGGAAACTAAAAACAAGGAGATTAAGTAACATACAACTAAAGTAATAAGGTCATACAGCCAGCAAGTGGGAAAGCTAAGAAGCCTAAGTATATTATTTTTTCTTTCAACTGCTCTTTACTCTTATAAATAAGGTGACCATATATTTTATGGCCCCAAATTGGATGATTTTGTGAGTAAAAGGGGACACTAGTGATAATTACAAGTTACCAAGCATAATCTTGAGCTAGTCAAACAAATCATGATATTATTTATAACATTTCTGTAGAATATTTTTTCCATTTTTTGTAATATCATGACATATTAGATGGTATTAAATTTAATAATTAATTTTTTAAAAATTAGTTTCCTTATGCAAATATACTCTCCCATGCAAAAACATAGGTTAGATCTCTATTTGCTTAGACTTTTCCCTTATGTAAAATTATATGTATTTAAAATTTATTTTCATATTCTTAATTCTGTTAAGTTTTATTCTTATATTTTATAGTTTTGTTGCTATTATGAGTGGAATATATTATTCTATTATATTTTCTACTTATATATTATTGATATCTGTGAATATTACCTATATTTATGTTTTTATTGTATTTAGCAACCTTGTTGAACTTTTTCCTTAGGCCTAGTGTTTTACCAATTGGTTATCTTGAGCTTTATAGGTAAACAATCATATCATCAATGAAGTGCCTTCATGTCTTTTTTCAAGTCTTCATCTTCTAATTAAAATCTCTCAATTTATTGCATTGGGCAGGAACGCCAATACAAGGCTGAAAAATAGAAGTAGTAGTTGTTATTCTTGTGTTGATCTTACATAAATTGAAATAATTTTAGCATTTTCCAACAGAGTGTATTTTTTAAAATATTTTCAGTTGATACTCTTTATTATCCATATCTTTTTTTATTTTTTCTATTTTTTTGGCTGTTGCTTTTAAAAATTCTGAATGTGTTAACTATTACTAATTGTCTTTTTTTTATATATTGAGCGTTATAGGAGTAATATTTTCTACCTTTGAATTCTTGTCCTGTATTATTTTGAGACATTATAGTTTTAATTTACTAATATTTATAGGTAAGACTAAACCAAAGGTTTTTACTCTTCTTATGTCCTTCACTTGCTTTGAAATCATGATTATCTTACTCTTGTAAGTTGAATGGGGGTAATGCTTCTCCTCCTCCTCATCTCTCTTCTTCATTTCCCATGAATCACTTTTCATAAGACACAAATCATTTATTTTTTGAAGAATTAATGAAAATATCTCTAAACTAGCTAGTGTTTATGACTTTAATATGAAGTACTCTGTTTACCATTTCAATTTGTATTATAGTTAATGCCTGAACATGTTTTCTATTTTTTAGGCCAACTTTGACCATTTTTTCTAGTTTTTAAAGTTTAATCTAGGTTTTGAAATTCAGCGGCATAAACTTTTTTTTTTTTTTTTTTTGAGTTGGAGTCTCACTCTGTCGCCCAGACTGTAGTGCAGTGGCCGCTTCCGGCCACCGCAGCCTCGACCTGCTGGGCTCCGGCAATCCTTCCGCCTCAGCCTTCCAAGTAGCCAGAATTACAGGCATGCACTATCATGCCCGGCTGATTTTTTGATTTATTGTAGAGATGAGGTCTCGCTGCCCAGGCGGGTCTCGAACCCGCGGACTCACGCAATCCACTCACCTCAGCCTCCCAAAGGCGCGGGATTACAGGCTGAGCCACCGAGCCCGGCTCGGCATAAACTTTTTTAATGTAATTTTTAAAATTCAAAATGTTTTACTGTCTCATAGTTGCGTGTAATTTTAAAATTTGTCTGATGTTAATTTTTGTTGCCATCTCTTTTTATCCTAATTTTGTTAAAGGTTTGTTAGCATTTCCAAAAAGCCATCTTTGAGTTTCACCGAATTGGTTACTTTATTTTAAAAATTGTTTTATTTCACGAATTTTAAACATAATTTTCTTTTTTTTTTTTTACTTCCTACAAGTTTATTTTTAAAACTTTTTAAAGGACAACATTATGAACTTTGCAGCAATTTGGATGGACTTAGAGTCTATAATACTGAGTGATGTACCACAGAAACAAAGAACTGAGTACCACATGTTCTCACTCATAAGTGGACCCTGAACAATTATCATACTACTATAAGAAAGGGAGCAGCAGTAGTGGGAAACTGGGCGGGGAGGAGGGATGGGGAATGGGCATTGACAGTAGTGGGACACTGCGGGGATGGGGGGCTGGCAGTTGGGACACCTCATTAACATGGGTATCTGCATAATGAACATTTGTATATGTAACCCTGCATATTTTTAAAAAAATTTTTTAAATAAACTAAATCTTAAAAAAAATTACATTCACAGACCATTTATTTTCAGTTTTCTTATTTCACCAAGTGGAAATGTTTATGTTGCAAATGACTGAGACTTAAAGATAGTATTTTCTTCTTGGTTCTTGTTTTTAAAATCTAAAGATACACCGTATTTAAGGAAGGATTGAACCAACAACTCAGACAAAGTCAAGAAGGATCTAGGTTCTCCCCTTTTTGCTCTGCTCTCTGAGATACATACTTACTCTTGGGCACCACACCATAGCTGCCCAATCTCTCCAGGGCTTACTCTAGGAGGTAAATACATTCATCTCCCTCATTCATGGTTTCACTTTCTGCAGTTTCTGCTACTCAGCCAATTGCAATCTGAAAATATTAAATAAAAAATTTTGCCGAGTTCGGTGGCTCAGTCTGTAATCCCAGCACTTTGGGAGGCCAGGGAGAGTGGATTGCCTGAGCCCACGGGTTCGAGACCAGCCTGGGCAATTTGGCAAGACCTAGTCTCTCCAATAAATAAAAAAATTAGCCATCTCTACTATAAATAAAAAAATTAGCCGGGCATGGTAAGCACGCGCCTGTAATTCTGGCTACTTGGAAGGCTGAGATGGAAGGATCGCTGGAGACCAGCGGGTCAATGCTGGAATGGCCGTGAGTATGCCCCTACACTCCAGCCTGATTTTTGAGATGTATTGTTGAATCCGATTTGCTAGGATCTTGTTGAATATTTTGGCATCTATGTTCATCAAAGATATTGGCCTGTAGTTCTCTTTCTTTGTTGGGTCTTTACCTGGCTTGGGTATCAATGTGATGAAAGCTTCGTAAAATGATTTGGGGAGAGTTCCATCTTTCTCAATTGCCTGAAATACCTTCAGTAGGATTGGAATCAGCTCCTCCTTAAATGTCTTGTAGAATTCTGCTGGAAAGCCATCTGATCCAGGGCTTTTTTTTTGTAGGTAGTTTTCCTATTACGTAGTCAATTTCCTTGATTGTTATTGGTCTATTTAGGGTCTCAATTTCTTCTTGTTTCAACCTAGACAGGTTGTGTGATGACAGAAAGTCCTCTATTTCCAAAAGGTTTTCAAGTTTGTTTCCATACAAATGTACATAGTAGTCTCTAATGATCTTTTGTGTTTCTTCAGGGTCAGATGTGACCTCATCTTTTGTGTTTCTGATTTTGCTTATTTGGGTTTTTTCTCTCTTTTTCTTGTTCAGGCTAGCTAAGGGATATTGATCTTGTTTATCCTTTCAAAGAACCAACCTTTTGTTTCATTGATTTTTTGTATTATCTTTTAGTCTTCTATGTACTGGATTTGGGCTTTTATTTTCGTGATCTGGATTCTTCTGCTGAAATTAGGGTTTTTGTAGTCTTGCTTTTCCAGCTTCCTTAGGTGGCTTATTAGGCTGTTAAATTGTGATCCTTCCATTTTCTTCATGTGCATTTATAGGGATATAAATTCCCCTCTTACTACAGTTTTCATGGCATCCCAGAATTTTGGTAAGATGTTTCTTCATTTTGTTTCCAGGTATCTTTTGATCTCTATTTTGATTTCATCATTGACCCAGGAGTTGTTTAGCATTATGCTGTTTAGTGTCCATGTCTTTGTGGGTTTTGGGGGGACCTTGTTGGTGTTAATGTTTATTTTTATTCCACTGTGATCCGAGAAGGTGCATGGTAAAATTTTGGTCCTTTAAAATTTGCTTATGCTTGATTTATGGCCAATTATGTGGTCGATCTTAGAATACGTTCCATGCGGTGATGAGTACAATGTGTATTCTGTGGTCTTTGTATGGAGTGTTCTGTAGGTATCAATTAAGTCCACTTGGTCAAGAGTCAAATTGAGGTTCCGGATCTCATTGGTGATTTTTTGTCCTGATGATCTGTCTAGGGTTGTAGTGAGGCATTAAAGTCCCCAGTTATGGTGGTGTTAGAGTCAATATCTTTCTTTAGTTTTCCTAGAAGTTGCTTTATGAAAGTTGGCACACCTATGTTGGGTGCATATGTGTTTAGGATAGATATTTCTTGTTGATAGACTGAACCTTTTATCATTATGTAGTGGCCCTCTGTATCTTTTTTAATTTTTGATAGCTTAGATGATATTTTGTCTGAAATTAGGATCGCAACTCCTCCTTTCTTTTGTGTTCCATTTGCCTGAAAATTTGTTTCCCATCCTCTTACTTTGAGTCTGTGCATGTCCTTTCTAGTGAGATGGGTCTCTTGAAGGCAGTATATTGTTGCCTGGTGATATTTTATCCATTTTGCCATTCTATGTATTTTCAGTGGTGCATTTAGTCCATTCACATTCAGGATAATTATTAAAATGTGAGAGTTCATCCCTATCATAGAGTTCTTATAGAGTTGTGGTTCTTCCACTTGGTTTTTTGTCTTTCTTTTGGTTTTGGGATTGGTTCATGTGTATTTTATTCTTTTTCCTGTACTCTTGTGAAAAACGTTGTTCTTTTTTCCTTTTCTTCTGTGTTTAGTACTTTCTTAAGTGTTTCGTGTAAAGGTGGTTTGGTTGCAGTGTAAGTTCTTAGGGATTGGATTTTAATTCTCCCCCGCTGATGAAGCTTAACTTGGTTGGGTAGGTTATTCTTGGTTGAAATTGTTTATCTTTTAGGACTTTGAAGATAGGGCTCCAAGCTCTACTAGCCTGCAGCGTTTCTGTAGATAAATCTGCTGCTATTCTATTTGGTCTTCCATGATAAGTGATTTGGCCTTTTTCTCTTGCTGCCTTTAGGATTTTTGTCTTTTATGCCTACTTTGTTTAGGTGAGTTATTTTGTGTCTAGGAGTTGGTCTTCTCATTTGTTGTCTTGCAGGGATTCTCTAAATCTCTTGTGTTTGAATTTTTGCATCACTGATTATATAAGGGAAGTTTTCTTGAATGAGCTTATGGAAAGTTTGTTCCAGTGTGATCTCTGTCTCTCTTTCTGCCTCTGGAAGGCCAATTACTCTTAGGTTCAGTCTCTTGAAGTAATTGCTCATCTCTTGATGGTTTTGTTCTTTTTTTTTAGCTTGTTTTCTGTGTTTTTAAGAGTTTGGGTTAGTGCTATATTTTGGTCCTCAAGCTCTGAGATTCTTTCTTCTGCTTGGGTAATTCTGCATTCCATGCTTATCAGTTTGTTATTTATTTCATTCACAGTATTCTTTATTACTGTTATCTCAGATATCAGCTCCTTCCTAGTTTCTTCTTGTCTTTCCTCAATTCTTTTTAATCTCTCCATTAATGTCTTGATATCTAGGTTTGTAGTTTGGGACCAGTCATGCTGGGGGCTCTTCATTGTTTGCATTTCAAAGTCAGTTTTCTCAGTATCTGCCCTCCCAGGGGTCTGGGAGAGACGCATTTTCTTCTTTTGGTTTTTCTTCATTTGTGTAGATTTTTCTCTCTCCCCCTTTCCCTCCTCTTCTTTAATTCTGTTTTTCAGGGTAGGTGGGGTTGCTTTTGTTTCACTTGTGCAATTTTCTGTTCTTCCTTATGAGGGTCCTCTGGCTTTGTTCACTTTTGAGGTTGGAGTGTGTGTGCGGGCTGTACTTATTGCAGTTTTGAGGTTTAATTGAGGGGGAGGCTGTGATTCAGAATCTATATGCTGATTCCAGCATCCACCCACAGGTGTATGAGCACACTGGAACCTATTTCCCACTGCCTTACAATCTCTCTGTGCAGTGGTATGTAGGTTTGGTCCCTGGATCAAAAGGAGGTACAAAAGAGGAAAATAATGGAGGAAGGGGAGGTCAATAGGAAGTTAGAAAGAGAGGAGAGTGAGAGGGAAACAGACATACATACCAACTAACAGGTGAAAAAGAGACACAAGCCTGGATAGAAGTGAAAAAAACACATGAGCCAAATTCCCTAAAGGATACTGGTAGCTACACAGAGACAGACCAGTAAAATCATGAAACAGATTATGTAAGTGAACAAAAGTGAGCAAAACAAATAGTCAAAATGATCAAATCAAAAGTCAAACTAAGAGATATGACTAGCTCTGGAATCTTTCCTGAGTGACTAAAGTCTCTTCAGCTCTGATCTCCAGCCTCTCCCCTTTGTTTTCCTTGCAGGCAGCTAGATTTACTGGCAGCTTGGGTTTGTTTTTTTTTTTTTTTTTTTTTAAGACTGCTGCCTGGGAGGTCTGCAATGTTGCCTTTGTCTGATTCAGCAGGGGAGGGGCTTTGTCTCCTGTTTAGCGATGTTACCTTAGAAACCAAGGTGGAGGCTGTTGATAAGTGGGCAGGGCAATGCAAATCCCTGCCTGGAGAATGGCCAAGGTGGCAACTTCACTTTCGTGGATCTTTTCTCTCTGGTCTCTCTGCTCATCTGGGTCCCTGTGTGTTCCACTGTGATGGACTGTGCTAGACTGGGAGGCACCGGGGATCAGCTGCCTAGCTGGGCGCTGGATCCGGGGTGCCACCAGCAGGCTGGGGTGAAGGAGGGGGTTGGGAGTTCCTTCCTCTGGAGCTGAGAGCCTCTGATCAGCACCTCCTTAAGATATGCTGTTCCCTTACACAAGCATGGGATCACATGCTGAGTGCCTCAGCCAGGGTAGGCCCAGAGCTCCAGAGCTCCAAAGCTCCAAAGGGCAGGTGGTGGGTGGTGAGATTGGCCCTGGGTCCCTCACAGGGTACTTCAGCCAGAAATGGGACTGGTATCTCTGAGGGGCGGGTGCCCAGAGCCTCCCTGGGTGACCGGCAACTTGATGTAGCCAGGGAGGGAGCCAAGACCCGGGACTCCCGTGAGGGCAGGAGTCACATATAGTGGAGCAGCAGCAGCTGGGGACCGCAATATCTGGCCCTGCGTGGGACCAAAGGTCCCCGGACCTTGGACCAGTGTGGCTGGCAGTGGGCGGGGGGATGGGTGAAGAAAAGTAAAGAGTCTTTTTGGGAATTCACATTTGGAGAATCTCACAAATCCACCTATGCCGTCGCCATCTTACCAGAACTCCCCAACACAATCAATTTCTGACCATATTCATCACCCCCAAAAGAAACTTCTTACCCATCACTCTGCAATTCTCTCTTGCCCTAGTCCCTGGCAACCATTAACCAACTCTATAGATTTGCCTATTCTGGGCATGTCACACAAATGGAATGATATTATATATGGTCTTTTGTGACTCACTTCTTTTACTTAGCATAATGTTTTCAAGGTTTGTCCATGCTGTAACATATTCCAGTACTTTATTCTTTTATTGCCAAATATTATTCCTTTATATGGATATGCGCCAAAATTTTCCTTACTCATTCACCAGATGAAGGGTATTTGGGTAGTTTCTCTTTTAGAGTTATTATGAATAATGATGCCATAAACAATCATGTACAAGTTTTTGTCTGGGCATATGTGTTCTTTCTCCTGACTATACACCTAATAATGGAATTTCTGAGTAATAATTCAATGTTTAACATTTTGAGGAACTTCTAAATAGTTTTCTAAAGAGGCTGCGCCATTTTATATTCCCACCAGCAACTCATGAAAGGTTCCAATTTCTCCATATCCTTGCCAATACTTGATAGTATCTGCCATTTTGCTTATAGTCATTCTAATGGGAGTGAAGTCGTATCTCATTTGGTTATCTGTTTTTGCAGAAATTGACAGTCTAATCTTAAAATTCATGTGAAAATTCATGAATATAGGACCAATAAATATGAGACATCTATTTAGGTCCGCTTTAATTCCTTCAAAAATATTTTGTTGTTTTCATTGTAGAAGTTTCTCACTTCTTTTTGTTAAATCTCATCTTGAGTATGTTGTTCTTTTTGGAATTGCTTCCTTAATTTCATTTTGAATTCTTTATTGCTAACTTATAGTAATACACTTTATATATTGATATTGTATCCCAAAACATTGATTGACTTATTTTATTAGTCCGAGTCATTTTTAGTGGACTGTTTAGGATTTTCTATATATAAGATCACATTGTATATAAATAGGCATAGTTTTAGTTTTATTTCTTCCTTTTCAATCTGGATGGTTTTTTAGTATTTTTTACTGCCCAGAGTAGAACCTCCAATTAAATATTGTATAAAACTCGTAGGAATAAGCATCCTCGTCTTATTTTTAATCTTAGGCAAAAACATTCAGTCTTTCATCAATAGATGTGATTTTAGCTGTAGGCTTTTGAAAAATGTCTGTTAGATTTTAAAAGTTCCCTTCCAAGTTTATTTTGTTGACTGTTTTTATCTTGGAAGAATGTTGAATTTGGTTGAATGCTTTTTCTGTGTCTAATGAGATGATAATATGGCTTTTGTCCTTTATTTTATAGATATGGTACATTACATTAATCAATTTTGTATGGTAAGGCAACTCTACATTCCAAGAATAAATCTCTCTTAGTTATGGTATATAGTCCTTTTTACATGTAGCTGGATTCAGTTTGCTAGTATTTTGTTGAAGATTTTTTGTTCTATATTTATAAGAGATGGTGTGTGTGTGTGTGTGTGTGTGTGTGTGTGTGTGTGTGTGTGTGTGTGTCTTTCTTGTGATATCTTTGTCTTATTTTGGTATCAGTAATACTGGCCTCACAGAATTAGTAGGAAAGTATTCCCACCTTGTCTATTTCTGAAAAGCTTGTGGAGAAGCAATACTCATTTGTCTTTTAAAATGTGGTTGAATTAATCAATGAAGCCATTTGGACCTGAGTTTTTCATTAACAGATCATGTTTTTATTTTTTTATTTTTAGAGTTGGAGTCTCACTCTGTCACCCAGACTGAAGTGCAGTGGCTGCTCACAGCTACTGTAGCCTTGACCTGCTGGGCTCCGGTGATCCTTCCACCTCAGTCTTCCAAGTAGCTGGAACTACAGGCGCACGCTACCACACCCAGCTAATTTTTTTGATTTATTATAGAGATGAGGTCTCGCCAAGTGGCCCAGGCAGGTCTCGAACCTTTGGGCTCAGGCAATCCACTCACATCAACCTCCCAAAGCATGGGATTACAGGCTGAGCCACCGAGCCCAATTCAGATAATGTTTTTAAATGACTAAAAAATCTCTTTACTTGTTTGTCTACTCAGATTTTCTATCTCTTTTTGATACAATTTTGGTAATTTGTGTCTTTCTAGGAATTTGTCCCTTATAGTTATTCATAGTATTTCTTATCATTCTTTTTTATTCGTTTCAATAGTGATGTCTTCTCTTTTGTTACTAATTTCAATAATTTGATGATCCCTTCTTTTTTCATAGTCAGTCTACACACTTTTGTTAATCTTTTTAAAAAAATTGTTTCATCCACAATCTGGACTGCTTTTCTATTACATTAATTTCCTTAATCATTATTATTTCCTTCCTTTGCCCTCAGGGATAGCTTGCTCTTCTGTTTCTAATGCTTCAAATCAGAAGGTTAGGACACTGATTTGATCTTTTTACAACTTTTGTAATAAAGGCAATTACACCTATAAATTTCTCTGCAATCAATGCTTTAACTACATTCTGTAAGTTTTGTTATTTTTAATTTTCATTCAGTTTAATGTTTTGCTAACTTTCCTTACCTTTTTCTCACCAATTGATTATTTAACAGTGTATTGTTTAATTTCCACACATTTGTGGACTTCCCAAAAGTTGTTGTTGTTTGGTTAACTTTCCCTACCATTTCTTTGTTCACCAATTGATTATTTAAAACTGAATTGTTAGTTAGGCTTGGTGGCTCAGCCTGTAATCCTATGCCTTTGGGAGGCTGAGGTGAGTGGATTGCCTAAGCCCGAGGGTTTGAGACCTGCCTTGGCAACTTGGAGAGACCTCATCTCTATAATAAATCAAAAATTAGCCAGGCATGGTAACGCGCGCCTGTAGTTCCAGCTACTTGGAAGACTGAGGCGGAAGGATCACCGGAGCCCAGCAGGTCGAGGCTGCGGTGGCTGGGAGCGGCCACTGCACTCCAGTCTGGGCGACTGAGTGAGACTCCAACTCAAAAAAATAAAAATAAAATAAAATAAAACTGAATTGTTTAACTTCCCAAACTGTTCTCAAATGCCTGGTCTCAAGCTATCATTCCACCTCATTCTCCAGAAGTGCTGGGATTACAGACATGAGCCAACATACCTGGTTTACAGTTGCTGTTTGCATGAAAAATCTTTTTGCAACTTTTTACTTTTTAAATATATTTGTATCGAAAGCATGTTTCCTTGAACATAGCATATAGCTGAAAGTTGCTTTTATATAAATTTTATAATCTTTAACTTTTGACTGGACAGCTTAATCCATTCATATCTAGATAGAGGTGAATTTATGTCTGTCATTTTACATTTTGTTTTGTATATACTTCATGTATTTTTTCTTTCTCTGTTCCTTCTTTATTGATTTATTTTTATTAATTAGAAATATTTTCAGTGTAACATTATATTTTCTTAAATGATTTTTCCCTTTACTTTTGCCCACCTATGTCTTTTTCTGCCCTATGAGTGGGAGCTGGGTAGAGGAAGGGAGTCCCAGACTTCTCAGCTGCTCTAGTTTTGATAGAGCTTCTGCAGTACTAAACTAGGGGAGATTAAAAAAAGAATCCGGCAGCCTGCGGCTCCTGGAGAAATACTGGGATCTGGGTTCAGAGAGGTCCTCATGTTCTTAAATACAATGGCCTGGAAAAGAGCTTCTGTCATGCTAAGCTGATGGGTGATATGGCTGGGGAAAAAGCAGCAGGTCAAAGGTCAAATGTCACAGATTTACGTTTCTCTTACAGAGATGTGTTTGATTTTCTTAAATAAGTGTGTATGCATTTGCTACATGACCATGAAGAATTTCCAAAGCCTTAAAATAAATTTTTGAAAAATATTGTTCACAAGTTGTAGGTGTTTTACTGGAAACTAAGTTCACAGAATATTTACATCACCATTTGGGAAGTGACTCTCTGTCCATAACTTTTCTAACTTAATAAGGCTATTTGCTACACTGATATTAATGTTCATATTATCACCACAAACATTAATTATTTCATTTTCAATGAATTTTTAAATAAAATCTACTATAATATTTATAATAATGTCAGATGTTTTATATTTGATAAATAAAATTCTAAAAAACATACACTGATTTTATAAATTATATACAATTTCATAAATTTATATATACACAAACATATATATGTGAAGAGAATCCCAAAAAAGCAGAATTATCTTTTGGAGGGTGGGCCCTTTGTAGTACAGGCTTCTCCTGTTAGGTAAATGTTTTAGGAACCTGTTGGCATCAGTGTACCAGCTAGTATTGTTGTGAGAGGCGATATTCACCTTCAGCAAATTTTTTTTTAGAGATTCTTTCAATGCATTTGCCCACTTCTTGATGGTTGGTTTACATGAAACATGTAAACCACACTGAGAGTTCAGCAGTTTTTGACCAAAAACGGCATGGCCCCTGCACCCCACTCTCCCTATTCACACAATCTAGCACCAAGTAAATTTTTTTTGTTGTTTTTCCGGATGAAAAATGTCCTCAAAAGGAAATGTTTTGCTGACATGGAAAAGGTGAAACAAAACACAGCAATAGCACTAAAAGGCTATTGAACTGATGAGTTCAAAAACTGTTTTGAGCAGTGGAAAAAGCATCTCGATAAGTGTATTGCATCAAACCCACGGGTTCAGGCAATCCACTCACCTCAGCCTCCCAAAGGCGCGGGATTACAGGCTGAGCCACCGAGCCCGGCTCTCCATTTAAATTTTATAATTGTTTTTTCTTGTACTTTGATAGAGATTGCATTGAATCTGTAGACACCTTTGGTATTATGGACATTTAACAATATTCATTCTTTCAACCCACTAACATAGACTATATTTCCAATTAGGTATGTCTTCTGCATTTCATCAGTGTTTCAGTCTACACATCTTTCACTTCCTTTGTTAAATTCATCCCTAAGAATTTTATTTTTATGCTATTTTAATTGGAATTATTTTTTAAGTTTTTTTCTGATAGGTCCTTGTGTATAGAAAAACACAAAACTAATTTTTGTGTATTGTATCCTACAACTTTACTTAATTTATTGATTAGTTCTAAAAGTTGTTGGTTGGAGTTTCTAGGGTTTGCTATATCAAAGATCATGCCATCTGCAAACATAAACAATTTTACTTTTCTTTTCCAATTTGGATGACTTTATTTCTTTCTATTGCCTAATTGCTATGGTTAGGCCTTCCAGTAGCATATGGAATAGAAGTGGTGAGAGTAAGCATCATTGTCTTGTTCATGGTCTTAAAAAAGCTTCCAGAATTTTAACACTGAGTATCATGCTAGCTAAGGGCTTTTCATATATGACCCTTATTATATTAAGCCAAGTTCCTTCTAAAACTAATTTATTGACTTTTTTATCATGAAAAGATGTTGAATTTTGTCAAAATTTTCTGCATCTATTAGATGATCATATGATTTTTTTTTTTTTTTTTTGAGTTGGAGTCTCACTCTGTCACCCAGAGTGGAGTGCAGTGGCCGCTTCCGGCCACCGCAGCCTCGACCTGCTGGGATCCGGCGATCCTTCCGCCTCAGCCTTCCAAGTAGCCGGAATTACAGGCATGCGCCTTCCAAGTAGCCGGAATTACAGGCGGCTGATTTTTTTATTTCTTGTAGAGATGAGGTCTCGCTGCCCAGGCTGGTCTTGAACCCGCGGTCTCAGGCAATCCACTCACCTCAGCTTCCCAAAGGCGCGGGATTACAGGCTGAGCCACCGAGCCCAGCTTGATCATATGATTTTTATCTTCCATTCTGTCAACATGGTGTATCTGATTTATTGACTTGTTTATGTTGAATAATTCTTGTACGTCAGGAATAAATTACACTTATTTATCATGTATGATCATTTGACTAAGCTGTTAAATCTTGTTTGCTTGCATGTGGTTAAGGATTTTTGCACCCAGGTTCATCAGAGATACTGGTCTGTAATTTTGTTTATTTGTAGTGTCCTTGTCTGTCTTTGGTATCAGGATAATGCTGGTTTTGAAGAACGAGTATAGATGCCTTCCTTCCTCTTCAAATTTTTGGAAGACTTTAATTAGAATTGGCATTAATTATTTAAATGCTTGGTAGAATTCACCAGTGATGCTACCAGATCCTGAACTTTTCTTTGTGTGAGGTTTTTAATTCAATCCCTTTACACATTATTGGTCTGTTGGATTTCCTATTTCATGTTTCATCTTTGGTAAGATGAGTATTTCTATGGATTTATCCATTCTAAGTTATCCAATTTGTTGGTGTATAATTAACTGTTCATTGTAGTCTCTTATGATCCTTCGTCATTGGTATCAGTTGTAAGTCTCCTCTTTCATTTATACTTTTATTTCAGTCTCCTTTTTGGTTTCTTAGTCTAGTTTTTAGAGTAAAAAATCAACTATTAGTTTCATTGATCTTTTCTTTTTTTTTCCTAGTCTCTATATTATCTACTTCTTTATTATGTCCTTTCTTCTGTTAACTTTGGGTTTCATTTGTTCTTTCTTTTCTAGTTCATTAAGTAGTAAAATTAGGTTGTGTATTTGATCACTTTCTTCTTTTCTTAATATAGGCATTTATCACTATTAACTGCCCTCTTAGAACTGCTGTGGCTGCACCTCTTAAGTTTTGATTTGCTGTTTCCATTGTCATTTGTTTCCAGATATATTTTTTCCTGTTAATTTCTTCTTTGATCCATCAATTGTTCATAAGTGTGTTGCTTAACTCCCACACATTAGTGAACTATTCACTTTTCATTCTGTTATTGATTTCTAATTTCAGATGCTTGTGGCTGAAAATATATTGTTATATTTTCAATCTTCTTAAAATTGAGAAGACTTTTTTGTTGTCTAACATGTAATATGTACTAGAAAATGTTCCACATAAACTTGAAAAAAAATGGGTATTCTGCTGCTGTTATATGAAATGTTCTGTAGATGTCTGTTATGTTCATTTGGTGTATGGTGTTGTTCATGTTAGCTATTTCCGATTGAATTTCCATCTGGATAACCTATCCATTCTAAATAAGGAGGCAGGCTTGGGAGAGGGGTGATGTGGGTGATATGAGTGTATTTCCTATCTATTTATTTGCTCCGTTTTATTAATATTTACTTTATATTTATATTTATATTTAGGTGCTGTAAGGTTTCATACATTTATATTTATAATTTTTATATCTCTTATTAATGAACTTCTTTTCATGATATAATTACCTTAAGTTAATGAGATAAGGTTTATTTTGTCTGATATAAATACAGCTACCTCAACTCCTTTTTGGGTGCTATTTGCATATAATATCTTTTTCTATCCTTTCATTTTCAGCCTTTGTGTGTCTTTAAAGCTAAAGCAAGTCTCTTGCAAGCAGAATATAGTTGATCTTATATTTAAAATCTATTCATCAGCTTTGTGTCTTTGATTAGATCATTTAATTCATTTACATTAAAAATAATGTTGATAGGTAAGACATTACTATTTTTAAAAATGTTTTCTGATGGCTTTGTAGTTCCTTTGTGCTTTTCCCCTCTCTTGCTGTCTCCCTTAGTGACTGATGATTTTTGTAGTACTATGCTTTGATTCCTTTATCTTTTAGGTATCTACTTACTATAGGTTTTTTCTTTGTGGTTGTCATGAGGCTTACATAGAATATCTCATAAGTTTATTTTAAGCTGATAACAGCTTAACTTTAGCTGCACATAAAATCTTTACACTTTAACTTCTCCTTCCTCCACATTTTATGCTATTGATGTCACAATTTATATTTTTATATTGTATAGCTATTAACTAATTATTGCAGTTACGGTTAAATTATTATTATTATTATTATTATTATTATTTTTGAGTTGGAGTCTCACTCTGTCGCCCAGACTGGAGTGCAGTGGCCACTTCCGGCCACTGCAGCCTCGACCTGCTGGGCTCCGGCAATCCTTCCGCCTCAGTCTTCTGAGTAGCCGGATTTACAGGCATGCGCTACCACACCCGGATGATTTTTTGATTTCTTGTAGAGATGAGGTCTCGCTGCCCAGGCGGGTCTCGAACCCACGGGCTCAGGCAATCCACTCACCTCAGCCTCCCAAAGGCGCAGGATTACAGGCTGAGCCACCAAGCCCGGCTAGTTAAACAATTTTTAATAGTTTTTTCTTATAGCTTTTATACTAGAGTTAAAAGTGATTTACACACCACTGTTATAGTATTAGAGTATTCTGAATTTGACTATATTCTTACCTTTACAATGAGTTTTATACTTTCATATGTTTTCATGTTCTTTTATTTCAACTTAAAGAACGCATTTTAGCATTACTTGTGTAGTGGGTCTAATGGCGATGAACTCCCTCAGCTTTGCATGGAGGGGTGGGTATTTTATATTTTAATGTAAGTTTTCCTGAGTATATTATTCTTGATTGGCAGTTTTTTTTCTTTCAGCATTATGCATGTATCACCCCACTCTCTTGGCCTGCAAGGTTTGCTGGGAAATCCACTGCTGAGTAATCTTATGGGGGTTCTCTTGTATATGATAATTCACTTTTCTCTTTCTGTTTTTGAGACTCTCTCTTTGTATCTGACATTTGAAAATTTATTATAATGTGTCTTGGTATTTACTGCTTCAAGTTTAACTGATTCTTTTTTTTTTTTTTTTGCTTCATGAAGTTTGATGTCCATTTCATGAATCTGAATGCTCCTATTTCTCTCCAGATTTAGAAAGTTTTCTATTATTATTTTCTTAAATAAGTTTTCTGCCCATATCTCTCTCTGTTCCGTCTGACACTCCCATAATGCATTTATTGGTTTGGGGAATGGCAGTCCTGGAACCTGGATCTGCAGACATGGGCCTCATCCTGAAACCCTGCAGGCTGTCCTGATATAGGGGTCCACTGCTGTGGGACTGGAACTATGGTCTGGTGCCTGGGACTATGGGGACAGGCCTAGAGTCTGTACATACTAGGGTGGGCCTGGAGCTTGGGTTCATGGAGGCAATCCTGGTGGTGGGGCAGGCCTAGAGCAGAAGTTAGCATAGGGAGGACTGGGTCTTGATCCTCTGGTGCTGGCCTGGGGCCTAAAGGCATGGTGGTGGCTTGGAGCCAAGATCTACAAAGGTAGACCTGGAGCCTGGGTCCACAGAAGCCAGCCTACTGCTGGGACAGGCCTGGAATCTGAGTCAGCATGGGCAGGTCTGGATCCTATTCTCTTGGTGTTGAACTGGAGTCCGGGTTCCCAGGACTAGCTGGATCCAGGGATTACAGGGGCAGACCTGGCTTTGTGGTTCACCAGGACAGGGTTGGTGTTAGGGTCTACAGAAAAGTTGGGTACTCACTTCACTCTTCTTCCTCCTCATGAAGGCAGGCTTGAGAAAGGTGTGATGTGGGTAATGTAAGTGATTTCCCATCCTCTTCAGTTTTTCTTTTCACATGTGTGCTCCACCCAAATGCTGTAACCTCTCACCTGGACTCTTTGGCTCTTATGAAGGTATTTTCTTACCTGAATTTTTCTCTCCAGATTTAGAAAACGTTGATATTATTTTATTAAATAAGCTTTATTTATTCAAATTCATGTTTCTGTTAGGAGATAAGTGCTAGAAACTTCTATTTTGCCATCTTGAAAATGTCACTCCAAATGGAATGATTAATGTTATTTCCCATAGTCAGCATTCAGAAAAACATATGTGTATATATTTTTTGAGGGAGGCCTTTGCATCTTCTCTTCTACTCTGTTTTTCTAGAATCATTCTAAAGAAGATAAGCTTTCTGATTTCTTATATATCTGAAAATTCTTTCATTTTACCATCACTTCTGAGTGACAGTTTGGCTGGGTACAAAATTCTAAATTAAACTTCTTTTCTCAAGCTTTTGAAAATATTACTTTATCATCTTCTGGCATTCAAAGTCATCAATAAGTAATCAGATTTCACTCAGATCTTTATTTGTAGATACTCACTCTTTTTCTTATAAATTCTAGAATTGTTAATGTTCTAAAGTTTAAATGTATGTATCTAAGTATAATTACTCTATTTTAAAATTTCTCAGCATTTGGTAAATTTTTTCAAACTCAGAACTCATATCTCTCTTTGGCTTCATGAAATTATCAGTGATCTTCCCTTAAAATGTCATGTCTACATCTGTCTCCATCATCACTTTCTGGCACTTCTTATCTTCCATAACCCAAGTCATGTTTTCTAGATCTTTATTTCCTTGTGCTGAATTCTGAAATGAGTTCAGCTTATTATTCCAGAGGATTTATTTTTCTGCTGTGTTCATTCTGCTATTCAGTCTTCTTTTAAAGTTTTATATTTTAATTTCAATAATTATATTTTTAATTTCCAGTATTTCTAATTAATTCATTTTCATGATTGTCTATTTTTGTATAGCCCCATATTCTTGTTATATGAACATTCATTTTTCTGTCACAGCTGCAGTGTCTTCTTTATTTTACTAATGGTATGAAAAATACTTAAAATTCCTTTTGTTTGAGCTAGGGTGCCATTTTTCTCACTGCCAGATTTTCTGTTTGCCAAGTATATTGTTTGTCCTTCACTGACTTTTTAAAGCACTTACCTTAATACTAGATCATGATACATATAACACAATACCTCCTTCTAAAGAATCCTGGTCTCTCACGGTAAGCTTGAGGTGGCTGCAGCTCGGGCTCCACTGATGGTCTGGCTACAGAACATGCCTTGCAATCAGGACTGCCACTCTCCACAGATGCATTTCCAGAATTGTCCCTGCCATTTCTTAGTTTCAGACTCCAATAACTGTACAAACTGTTCTACGGGAGCCCCAAGCTATATGGCAGGAGGTGTTGCTATTCTGAGCTCAGCTAGGAGAGTAGAGAAAGCAGGTGACACCCTTCCCTCCGCCCATATTCACAAAAGTTATGCAGATGTTGCCCTGAGCTTTGTACACAACTTGTGTGGGCATACAGATGCCAGCATCTTTTCCTAAGCCTTCACCTGGGTCCCATCACTCTTTGCTTGTGAACTAAAGTCACAGCTTCAGAGTATTCTGAACTTCATTTGTCCCCCATTGCTTTTTTCTTTTAGGAGGACGTGCTTATTCTAGTCTACTGTGACCTCTTTTTTGTTTTCCAGAGCAACTGTATTTATTAATTTTAAAATATTTTATCCTAATGTTCGAGTTTAAAACAGATGGAAGCCGGGCTCGATGGCTCAGCCTGTAATCCCACGCCTTGGGAGGCTGAGGTGAGTGGATTGCCTGAGCCCGCAGGTTCGAGACCCATCTGGGCAACTTGGTGAGACCTCATCTCTGCAATAAATCAAAAAATTAGACGGGTGTGGTAGTGCGCGCCTGTAGTTCCAGCTACTTGGAAGGCTGAGGTGGAAGGATCACCGGAGCCCCAGCAGGTTGAGGCTGCGGTGGCCGGGAGCGGCCACTGCTCTCCAGTCTGGGTGACAGAGTGAGACTCCAACTCAAACCCCCCCCCCAAAACAGATGGAATGTAGTATGTTTCAGCATGTACTCAATCACTACTATTAACCAGGAGACAGAAAATGTTCCATATTATCTACTATGTAATATCTATACCATATATGACATACAATATGTATCATAATATATACAGAAACATCATTTACTCATATATGGAGTAGAATCATACTCAAAGGGGTGAGAGGTTTTAAAGTTAATAGACTTGAAAAAGAGAACAACATACTGCCTCTGAATAAAGCCAACACTGCCAGTGTTCTCTCCAGCATTTGATCAGATCACAGTTTGTCTGGTTGATATCAGATGTTGCAGCTGGCTCAGGCTTAGAGGCCATGCTGAATGAAAATTAAGTCATATCTTTCATCTCTAGACTCACACACAAGGCAGCATAATACTTAAATTCTCAGAGACATGCAGGAATGGAGACTGTCTGAAGAATGAGCTTATTCATATTTCCCTTCTCATGTTCACTCCTGAGCATAACATAATTAAGTGGAATGTCAGGTATCATAGCCTGCATTATTTAAAATAGTATTTCTTGCTCTTGTTTTCCAGATAAACTGTTGCTTTACAAAAATATTGAAGTGAAGTGTAATTACTATGTAACTCCCCTTCCCACGTTTCAGATATGTTAAAGATCTCTCCTGCATTTCAAAACTATTTAAGCATTTACTCTGGGATGGCAACAGGCCATGGTTTCTACCATTAGGGGCAGGTAGTATGGCTTTTGGTAACTGAGCAACTTAAGAATTTACACACTTTCCCCAAATACCTAACTTATATTCAGGAATGTGCTTGCTCGCCTAGAACTGTCTAAACTATTACTAATCACCCAAAATCAAAGACAAGCAACACAAAATTAAATTTCAAAAAACCCACAGCAAATTTTAAACAGCAGGAGAACTAGACTAGAGTTAGAAATTCTTAGTTCTAGTGCTAGGTACATAACAGCTAGTAGTATGACTCAAGATAAATCATGTGACTCTGAATATGATATGTAACATTAGGGTTATGGGCATTTAATCATGAAAACATCCCACATACAAATATTTCATAAAATATTCACTATTTCCAGCATATAATATATTTATTCTTGCAATTCATCCACCTAACAAGCAATTATTGATGATTCATTATTCAACGTTCTGTCTGAATACTGGAAATTCAGAAATTAAAATACATGGTTTGGTTTTAGGAACTCATTGTCACAAGAGAGAGTCAGATAGTTATAAAGAATATGGCATTTTGATATAGAAATGTCTAGAGTGTGGAGGAATTATGGTGGGGTTTAGGGAGGGGACACTAGCTAGCTTGTGGCAGTGAAGGCATGTTTTTCAGAGGTCTGGGCTGATTCTTAAAAAATGCCTTGAAATGCATCCGGTGAAAAAGATGAGAAAAGCTATTCCAAACAGAGGAATCTGACTATGGAAAGCATGAACTTTCAACAAACTTGGAAGGTTGAAAGAAACTGAAAAGAGTTCAGTGGTTACAGTAGGGGTCCCAAATCCCTGGGCCACAGATCAGTAACAGTCCATGGCCTGTTAACAACTGGGCCTCATGGCAGAAGGTGAGTGGTGGGCAAGCAAATGAAGCTTCATCTGTATTTATAGTCACTTCCCATCGCTGGCATTACTACTTGAGCTCTATTTCCTGTCATATCAGTCACGGCATTATATTCTCATAGGGGCGAGAACCCTATAGTGTACATGCAAGGGGTTAGGTTGCACACTTCTTAAGAGAATCTAATGCCTGATGCTCTGAGGTAGAGCTGAGGTGGTGATGCTAGTGTCGGGGAGAAGCTGCAAATACAGATTAACATGAGCAGTGATGTTTGACTGCACAGAAACCATAATAAACCAGTTGTTTTCAGACTCATATCAAAACCCTATCAGTGAGTGGCAAGTGAGTTGATATACTTCAATTGTATAGCTGCATATGGCGGTAGGCTTTAATTCAGAATCTGACACTTATTTTAGTCTGCACATGACCCACCCATTATTTTATTTACCACTTCTGTCCATGCCTCTTTTTTATGGTAAATTGTATAATTATTTCATTATATATTACAATGTACTAATAATAGAAATAAAGTGCCTAATAAATATTTTGTGCTTGAATTATCCCAAAACCATCTGCCCCTCCCCCATCTGTGGAAAAACTGTCTTCCACAAAACCAGCTCCTGCTGCCAGCAAGGTTGGGGACCACTGGGTTAGAGTACAGGATGCATGTAGAAGGCAATGGCTGGAGATGAAGCTGGAGTCTGAACACAACCACCAACTGATATAGAACATGTCATTCCCACCATGTACTTAGGAGAAGAGAAAGACTGGTTCACGTTCAGGTGATCACATTACAGTTCAGGTACATCCTGTATTTACAAGAGATTTGGTTTCTTCATTGAAAACACCAGAAACAGCAAGCTTCATAGTACACTGAATTGTTGTAAAAACCATGACCGAGTATACCAAGTGATCTAGAGTAGCAGGCCCAACCTTTTTGGCATTAGGGACAGGTTTCATGGAAGACATTTTTCCACAGACAGGGAAAGGGGTGGCATTCTATTCTCCTAAGGAGCGAGCAACCTAGATGCCTCACATGTGCAGTTCACAATAGGGTTCATGCTCCTAAGAGAATCTAATGCCTCTGCTGATCTGACAGAAGGCAGAGCTCTGTTTCCCCTCCTCCTATGCAGCCCCATTCTTAACAGGTCACAGATTGGTACTGGTCTGCCAAGGGGCTGGAGACCTCTGATCTAGAGGAAAGGGCATGATAGAAATCCACACGATAGGCTTAATCTGATGTAATATTTGTTAGAAGAGAATAAGTCTTAATAAGTCTTAATGTCCATCACTGAATAAGTCTTAATGTCCATCACTCATATTGGTCTCTATTCCAGGCTCCTTTGGAGCCTATTCAAAGTTATAGAAAGAAGCCATACATAATGTTGGGGAGTATTAACACATAAATAAGAAACACAAGAGTTATTTATTTAAAATTCTATAGCATGCTGGTGCCCCCTAGGATAGATTTTGTTCCCATTTTGCAGCAGGATTCCATGTAGCTTTACCTTGAGGGCTCCAACATATCTGGGCAGCTGTTCTTGGCAGGTGTCCAAAAGAAAGAAATAACAGAACCTCATCTCAAACACTTACCACATATGGATGTATGTTGGGGTAAAGAGCAATTAAAGGGTTGAAGCAACAGAAGAGAACACTGTGTGATAACTGATGATTTGTTAGGAAGTATTAAAACTCCATTACAAACTCTCAAAAATATCTAGCAAAGGTGCAAGGCATAATTAAAAAGAACTGCACACAGCACCTCTAAAGTTTTGGCACTACCCAGGAAAATAGTAGAAAAATAACCTGATATGAAAATATTGTCATTATTTCCACAGATATCAAATATTTGCTGAATAGCTACTATGTGCCTGCTAATATGGTAGATGCTGGGGATACAGCAATGAACAAGACAGACAAAAATAACTTCCCTAAAGAAGGCTATATTCTCATAGGGAAGACAGCTTGTAAGTAAATAAATAAATAGATACATAATATGTCTGGTAGTGATAAGTGTTGAAACAAAAATAAAAGGCTGCTATTTTTAGACAGGCCTCTCTACATGTATGCCATTTGAACAGAGACATAAATGAAATAAGAGAGTGTGATTTCGCAAGTTAGTGGTTCTCAAATTTTTTGGTTCTTTTGCATTCTTAAAAATTACTGAAACCCCAAAAGAGTTTTGTTATGTGGCTTATAACTAATGATTTTACCATATAAGCAATTAAAATTGATAAATTGTTTAAATACTTCTTGAATTCTTTTGAAAAAAACAATAATATGTCCATTAAATGTTAAAATATATAACACATTTTAATTAACTACATATCCCAAAATAAAAATTTATGGAAACAAAAGATATTGTCTTACAATTTTGAAAATATTCAATGTCCAGCATAACAGAAAGACAGCTAGATTCTTAAATCTACTTCTGTATCCAGCCTCACACACATATGTAGTTAAAAAAGAACAAGTATTTTGATGCCTTTTATGATAATTGTGATTACTTTTCTCTGATTCTATACCAAAACTTGGCATGTGAGAGTTTTTCAAAGGTTAGTCAAAATGTGGAAAGTTAATCCATTTCAATGAACTCTGTAATACTCATACTCTGTGATATTAAAATTCATCGGTCTATTTTGCATTTTGAATGAATTTAGTGACATTGTGTATTGCATGTACTGCTTATTTGAAAAATATCACTTCATAGAGTTTTGTAGATACTCAATGTCACATATCATTATACCACATAAAAATGTACATCCATTAATATCACTATTGATCTGATAAAAAAAGCATTAAGTATTAGAGAGTTGTTGAGCTCACAGGTGGGGGGGAGAATGTTGCTTTTGCAAAATTCTAAGTTTGCTTGAAATTAAACTACAGCCTAGCACAGAGGGCTAGTACAAGTCCACCACAACTCACCGGGTGCCTCAGATACCCACCTACCAGTCCTTGCATTGATGTCTTCCTTCCCACTGAAAAAAAGTGATCACTGGGCATTCTGACCAATTTCCCACAAAACTAGTATTCGGTCCTAAGTCTACCATCAAGCAAAGACTTCCCCACTCAACCCTCTTTCCAGTCTGAGGATCATATGACTTCCTAGCAGATTGGAAAGACTGCAATGATGAATGTAGTAAATGACCTCACTCTTCATTTGAGACCCCACCTCCCACAAACAGGGAGTGGCATCTTTCTCCACAGGCCCAACCTTAAACTCAGAATAATCACATAACAACAGCTATAACAAACAGTAACAAGAGATTGTCCTGTCACACCTATCAACAAACTGAGTGGTGTTATTTCTAATTTCAGTCCTTCACAAAGCTTGAAAACAAGTTATTAAACAGTGTTTTGGGCCAGACCTCACAGAGTCCATGGTAATAGGTAAGGTCCATATACAAGCCAAAGTCAGGAAAACGTGAGCACTTTGAGCGAATGAAAAAGCCCTCTTTACTCCTAGGGATTTAGTGGGAGGCTCTGTTACCTTGCCTACAAGTTTTGTTTTGGGAGAATTTATAGATATTTATAATATACTTTGTGATATAAGAACCAAACAAAAAATAAAGCAACACATTTATATTCATTCAGAAACACTAAAGATATGCAGAGCATGAAACTATAAACGGGCCTGAGATGGAATCTTGTAAGTCCAAGAAATAATTTTTTGAGGTTAAAAAATGCTTATTAAAAACAAATAAGACAATAAAATTAAATACCAAATTAAGCCAAATACTTGTTTTAAAAAAATGAACCAAATCCACAACTGTGGATTTGAGAAAACTTTGAGGCTTTCTATCAAACATATCAAGGGTCTTTATGGCAGAATTCTGATCCTATCATGACAATCCTTCCCATATAGACTAATAGGAGTGCGGTGAGACATTATGCTCACATTCAGAAGTACAAAGATAATCTGCAGAGCTTCTATCCTCAGGGAACTCAGAAGATGACTGGTGTAACTGAAATGTACTATAACAAAAATATACCAGATGTATACAAGGTACATATAGTTAAAGCTGGTAAAAGGAAAGAAAACTACTCAAGTCCTTCTTGCCTGTTAATAACAAACCCTTGAAAAGTGTATGCTAGCCGAAAAGACACTTCCACTGGGATGCTTTCTGTGCCACACCAATTTGACACTAGACCAAGTGCCCTTCTATATGCACCAACAGCATCCTGCACCACACTTCACTTTCTCACCAATTTGCAAATGTTGCCATTGCATGTTATTACTTGATTAGTGCCTATTTAGAGGAGACTAGAAGCTCCATGAAGGCAGAAACTAGTAAGTTTTATTGTACTCCCTGTACTTGTCACAATGCCTAGGACTACTAGATGTTCAATCAATGTGTTGACTAGGTTAAGGAAGAAAAAGAAGTGTGGCTCACATTAGACAAGACTAGCTTGATACGTCAATTCTTGGAAAGAGGTACATCAATCTAATAGGAGAAAGACAAAGGAAAATAAGCCCCATAGGAGAAAATGGAAAGGTCACCAAGGCTCTTGTTCTATACTTAGCTTAGTTAAAAGGAGTTAAAGCGAAAAAGCAATTGAATACATCTTGAGTAACAGATAAATCCTCAGCATTCTGACTGAAAAAACTCAATGTGTTCTTTGTAAGTTCATCTGAGGAGTTTCCCTCATTTGTGCCTTACAATTTAATTGGCTTGGCTGGCACTGCAGAGCTATAGCAAAGGAACAGGAAGGAGAAACAGCTGTGAGTGTCTGTAGGTCTTGGGAGTGTCTTACCTGGCAATGGTAGCAAGCATTGGCAAGAGAAGGAAGAGAAGTGAGCAGAGATTCCAGGAGTCTCAAAACTGCAAATCCCAGGGGCAATGTGGATATGTACCAGTTATTCTGCTTCCGTGGCTCAAGAGTTCAAAGTTTAGTCTGAGTCATCTTCATGTAACTTATTTTAAAAACGAGAATGATATTGAGCACCTCTACATTAGGAACTAGTAGCCACCTAGGAGGGTAATCAAGTTGGCCATTAGGTTTGCACACACATGCAATTTGAGTCAGCGAAGGAAACTTGGGTTTTGGAGGCAAGAAGAACTCCACTTTGACAAAGATAAATTTTGTAATCTTACACTAATGATGAGCCTTATATTCCACATTTATAAAAAAATAAACACAATTAACACTTCCTACTTCTTACCCTAGGTTTGCTGTAAAAATAAAATAAAGTAGATGAAAGCACAGAGCAGTGCTTTTCATACAGTAGTATTCAATGAATGATGATTGCCTTTACTTCTTAGTTTTCTAATTGAAATTTCAAACACAATGTGGATATTGTGTTGCGTACAACTTTACTGACATTAAGTTACTTTAAGTTCTCTCCTTTCTAAGTAAAGTACCTATACTTTTTAAAATAAATTACTTCAAACTTTCCTTTCAAAAAAGCCAAGGTATAATTAAACTTCCATAAATAAATGTCATTGTTAATCTCCTTTTGGCAATTGTATTAATTCAATTTATTTTGTGGATATCTCTAGTTATTTCCCCTTGGGTTTAAACAAATATACTATGTAGGGTTAAAGGGTCCCATGTAAATAAACTAAAATTGGCTCGATTTTACATGTTTTAGCTACTTCTGTTATACAACTACAGTCTCCAGCTGATTCCAAGAAACCTATGTCATAATTAGTGTACCACTTTTTTTTTTTTTTTTTTTTTTGCTTTTCAGGAACAGAAAAAAACCCTTTACATAATTATTCTAGAATTCAAAGTGTACCAACTAATTTCCACCTAGAGCTTATACCTCAGAATCCCTAAGGAGCATAAAACATATTTGATAGTGAGAAAGCATTTAATGCATATGCAAGAATAAGCCTCAGGTAAAAAATGTTTTTATTTGACTTGTAAATTAATTCCTTGGCCATCACAGTCATATAAGAAATGTCCCAGAAGTTTTGCTTGCTCCACTTGGAGCACATTTTTTTTGCTAGAAATGAAGGTAAACTTACGGCAAAATTTATAGAATTGAAAGGATCACAAAGTCTGGAATGAGGCAGCCCTGTTTTCCAGGCCTGACCCAACCTCTTCATCAAATGACCATGGGCAAATCACCTCACTTTAAGTCCCAATTTTCTACATCTGCAGTATTATAGGGAAAATAACCTTATGGACCTCATAAGGGTGTTGTAAAGTTTAAATAAGTTGATGTTTCAGAAATGCTCGATAAATGTCAGTAATTATTAATGTGATAAACATTATAAACATTAATATGTAAAGAAAATCAGCCTATATTAAAATTCCTTATTCAAAGATTATTTCAAAATATGTTTGCTAGCAATCACTAGACATTTAAAAATAATATCCCATGATACTAACAAATGTGACAATATTTTAATTATTGAATCATATAGGAAATATTTTTAATATCCCACACATGTTTTGACAATATCAAAGATATGAATGCGATGCATGTAAAATTAGATAAGTATTTCTCGGGTTTAAAGTATTTTATATAGGGACCAAAAAATGGATATGCACCTACATATTACAAAACTTGCTTCAGTTAAAAATCTGGATTTGTCTTTGGCAGACCACAATATAGTAGAACAAGTTACTAGTGACATCTGAATAACTTCATGGGCTAGAGAAAAGAGGAAAGAGCCAGCAAGAAGGCATATTCAAGACAGACAGTGGTAAAGGGAGAAATCAGGGACTCAAATAAATAAATAAATGAATATAAATAAAAATAAAATAGAGGACAAACATATGGACTTCGTAGCAACTTGGATGGATTTAGAGTCTATAATACTCAGTGATCTATCACAGAAACAAAGAACTGAGTATCACATGTTCTCACTCATAAGCGAGCCCTGAACATTTAGCATAATACTGTAGGAAAGGGATTAATAGTAGTAGTGCCAGGTGGAGGTGGGGGGGGGACATCAACAAGGGTACCTGATCTGAAACCAGGCAAAGTGGGGACCAAAGGGAGGACCACACTTTATCTGTACAATGTCCACATGTATACCTAATCCTTAATTGTACCCACATATTTAAAAGAAAATAAATATTTTTAAAAAGAGATACCTGTGCATGCATGTTTATTGCAGCACTATTCACAACAGCAAAAACATGGAACCAACTGAGCTGCCCATTGGAAAAAAAAAAGAAATCAGGGACCCAAATGAGCCAGGTGGCAAGTTTCCCTTTATATCTCTCTCTCTCGTGTTCTTGCCCCGGTCTTTCCTCATAGTGCTAATTAAGAAGAAGATGACTTCTTACAACTCTATATCTGGAAGTGAATTTGAAAGCCAAAATAATCCTCTATTTTAGCATCCCCAGGTCTTTCAGTTTCCCATATCTCGTTTTAAAACAAGCTTTATTGAGATATAATTCATATACTATACAGTTTATCTAGTTGACTAACATTTCTTCTTTTTCTCCCAAGAAAAGCCAATTAATTAAACATGTTCAGTACTTTGAAGACCAGCCATTTCAGTTTAATGCACCACTCCCATATTCTTCTATGCAAGGTTAACAGCCCAGAAAACAACAGGGACAGGAGGCAGAATCTTACCAGTGACTGGGAATGAGTCATCTCAATCTTTATAAATGTTGTTTTATAAATTTGAAATAAATACATTTTAGAAAATTCACTAGGGGAATTAAGAGGAAAATAAAAAAAGAGTCAATATTTGCCTACCACCTATCACAGATCAGTTAGTTAACTACTCTTCTTAAGCTGTATTTGTCAATTCCATCCTTGTTTTCTATTTGTAAGTGTGTTTGTGTGTGTGTGCATGCATGTGTGTGTTTTCATGTCTTTTCTATCATAGATCTAAGATCAAATAAAGTTATTTCTCAAAAGGTAACTTAATTGGATTACAGAATTCCTTTTTATAGATATACCATAATTCATTAAATGTTCCAACATTGTTGGATGTTTAGGCTGTGTCCCTTTGTACTATCACAAACAAATCTGTTGAGAATTTTAGCATCTATGTTCATCAAGGATATTGGCCTGTAGTTCTCTTTCTTTCTTGGATCTTTACCCGGTTTGGGTATCAATGTGATGTTAGCTTCATAAAATGATTTGGGGAGAGTTCCATCTTTCTTGATTGCCTGGAATACTTGGCATCAGTTCCTTTTTGTATGTTTTGTAGAATTATGCTGGAAAGCCATCTGATCTAGGTTTTTTGTTTTGTTTTGTATTGTTGCAGGTAGTTTTCTTATGACAAAGTCAATTTCCTGGGTTGTTACTGGTCTATTTAGTGTCTCAATTTCTTCTTGTTTCCACCTGGGGAGGTTGTGTGATGTCAGAAAGTTTTCCATTTCATTAAGATTTTCAAGATTCTTTGCATACAAGTGTATATAGTAAGCGCTGATAATCTATTGTATTTCTTCATGATCAGTTGTGACTTGATCTTTTGCATTTCTGACTGTGATTATTTGGGCTTTTTCTCTTTTTCTTGGTCAATCTGGCTAGGGGTCCATCAATCTTGTTTATCTTTTCAAAGAACCAGCTTTTTGTTTTGTTGATTCTTTTCTATTACATTTTTGTCTTCTATGTCCCATATTTGGGCTTTTATTTTGGTGATCTGGATTCTTCTGCTGAAGTTAGGGTTTTGGTGGTCTTACTTTTCCAGCTTTCTTAGATGATTTGTTAGGTTGTTAACTTATGATCGTCCCCTTTTCTTCATGCGTGTTCGTAGAGATATGAATTCCCCTCTTAGTACTGTTTTCATAGCATCCAAGAGATTCTTGGTAAGTTTCTTCATTTTCATTTGTTTTCAGGAATCTTTTCATTTCTATTTTGATTTCGGTGTTGACCCAGGAGTTGTTCAGCCTTATGCTGTTTGGTGTCTATGCCTTTGTGGATTTGGAGGAACTTTTTTGGTGTTGATATGTATTTTTATTCCACTGTGGTCTGAGAAGATGCATGGCAGTATGTCAATCTTATGAAATTTGTTTATGCTTGATTTATGGCTGAGAATGTGGTTGATCTTAGAATATGTTCCATGTGGTGATTTAGTAGAATGTATATTCCATGGCTGCTGGGTGGAGTGTTCTGTAGGTGTATATTAAGTTCATTTGGTCAAGTATCAAGTTGAGGTTCTGGATCTCCTTGTGAATTTTTTTGTCTCAGTGATCTGTCTAGGGTTGTTAGTGGGGTATTTAAGTCCCCAGCTATGATAGTGCTTACCTAAAAGTTTACCTAAAAGCTGCTGTGTGAAAGTTGGTGCTCCTATGTTAAGTGCATATATGTTTAGGATGGATATTTCTTATTAAAGAATTGACTTTTTATCATTCTGTAGTGACTTTCCATATCTTTTTTTGACTTTTGATAGCTTAAAGAGAATTTTTGCCTGACATTAAGATTGCAACTCCTGCTTTCTTTTGTCCAACGACATATCTCAAAAATCACCAACCAAGTAGGTTTTATCCCTGGGATGCAGAGCTGGTTCAACTTCCACAAGACCATAAATGGAATTAAATACATCAACAGATGTAAAAACAAGAATCACAAGATTATATCATTAGACACAGAAAAAGCTTTCAATGAAATACATCATCCCTTCTTGATAAAAACCCTTGAACACATAGGCATAGATGGAACATACCTCAAAATAGTAAGAGCCATCTATGAGAAACCCACAGCTAACATATTGCTAAAGAGACAGAAGTTGGAACCATTTCCCCTGAAAACTGGAACAAGACAAGGCTGCCCACTCTCACTCCTCCTGTTCAACTTAGTGTTGGAAGTCCTAGATAGAGAAATCAGACAAGAGAAGAAAATCAGGGGTATCCAAATAGGAAAAAAGGAAGTTAAGTTATCCCTCTTTGTAGATGACATGATCCTATACCTTGAAAACCCAAGAGAATCTGTCAAAAATCCCCTTGCACTGATAAAGGGCTTTAGCAAAGTCTCAGGGTATAAAATAAATGTGCAAAAGACAGTCACATTCCTATATAACAAAAATAAACAAACAGAAACCCAAATAAAAAGCACTATCCTATTCACAATAGACACACACACACACACACACACACAAATGAAATACCTTGACATCTTTCTAACCAGAGAGGTGAATGACCTTTACAATGAAAACAAAACAAAAAAAACTGCTCAAAGAAATTAAAGGCAACACAAACAAATGAAAAAATATTCCATGTCCAGTCTATCCAAGGCAATCTACAGATTTAATGCAAGACTCATTAAATTACCAGCATCATTCTTCTCAGACCTAGAGACCACAATACAGAAATTCATTGGGAAACATAAACAAGCATGAATAGCCAAAATAATCCTCAGCAAAAGAAACAAAGTGGGAAGTATCATACTTCCAGACTTTAAACTTTATTATAAAGCTACAATAATCAAAATAACCTGGTATTAGTCCAAGAACAGGCATATGGTCCAATGGAACAGGATAGAGATTCTAGAAGCAAAATCTCAATTTCCCAACCAACTCTTCTTCGACAAAGCCTCCACCAACAACCACTGGGAGAAGAGAACCTATTCAGTAAATGGTGCTGGGAAAACTGGCTGACACATGGGAAAACTGGCTGACCAAACAAGACCCCTACCTATCATCATACACAAAAATCAACTCTAAATGGATCAAAGACCTAAATGTAAAACCTAAAACTATAAGAACCTTAGAAAATGCAGGAGACACCCTCTGGAAATTGGAACTGGCAACTAATTACTGATCAAAACTCCAAATGCCCATGCCATAAAAGATAAGTGGGACCTTATCAAACCGAGAAGCGTCTACAAAGCAAAATAAACCATCAAGAGAGCAGGGAGACAACCCACAGAATGGGAAAAAATATTTGCCAACTGTATATCTGACAAAGACCTAACACTCAGGATCTACAAGGAACTCAAACGTGCCAAAAGAAAAAAAAACAAACATCCCTATTACAAAGTGGGCAAAAGATATAAATAGACACTTCTCAAAAGAAGACATATGAGTAGTCAACAGATACATGAAAAAATGCTCAGCCTCACTAATCATCAAAGAAATCAAAATCAAAACTACACTGAGATATCACCTAACTCCAGCCAGGAAAGTCATCATCAATAATTCAAAAAACAACAGATGCTGGAGAGGATGCGGGAAAAGGGAACACTTCTACACTCTTGGTGGGAGAGTCAACTAGTACAAACTCTGTGGAAAATAATTTGATGACTCCTAAATGATCTAAACATCGACCTTTCATATGAGCCTACAATCCCCCTTCTGGGAATATAGCTGGAGGACCACAAATCACTCTATGAAAAAGATACCTGCACATGCTTGCTTATTGCAGCATTATTTATAATAGCAATAACATAGAACCAACTGTGCTGCCCATCAAAAGAGGACTAGATGAAAAAAATGTGGTACACATACACAATGGACTATTATGCAGCCATAAAGAAGGACAAAGTTATGAACTTTGCAGCAACTTGGATGGACTTAGAGTCTCTAACACTGAGTGATCTATCACAGAAACAAAGAACTAAGTACCACATGCTCTCACTCATTAGCAGACCTTGAATAATTATCATAATACTATAAGAATGGAATTGGCAGTAGTGGGAAATTGCCAGGGGGATGGGAGGGGGGCACACCTTATCAACAAGGGTACCTGCATAATGACCATTTGTACACCTAGCCCTGAATCGTACCCTGCATTTTTAAAATAAAAAAAGAAGAAGAAAATGAAAAATAAACCTGTGACAGATATCCTTGAATATTATCTCTGTAAACCTCATAACAATTATCTTTAGGATAAATTCCTAGATGTAGTATTTTGGGAATGGAGATAACATCTATTCACAAGTTTGGATTCAAAATAGGTTTAAAAAATGTATTGATTTGTATTTGAAGAAATTTACTTATGTTTACTATCTAGTCCAATGGCCCCACTAAAACTAATGTCATTTTTCAGAGTTATTTCCAAGCTGTTCAACACTATTTTGCAGAGTTTCTACTAAAATGTCATAACATTTACATAATTTAGAGGAGGGGAAACCCCTACAAGTGGTTTCTTATTCAAAAGAAGTAAATTTAGTGGTGGTATCTTTGTGACCTAAAAGAATGCATCTTACTCTTAATACACATAGAGACATTCTCACTTCCTTCTGATATAGTGTACCACATTATTTTTAGGAATATCCTGACCACCTATCCTGGAAAGGATGTATTTTGTTGTGTGTCCTTTTGGGGGTGTGTGTGTGTGTATGTGTGTGTGTGTGTGTGTGTGTGTGTGTGTGTGTGTGTGTGCATGTTACAGAGACAAAAAAATCTTTCTGCTTATCGTTAAAATAAATTTAAGTATAAATTATGAAACACACACAATAGAAACTCAAATGAAACATTATTGCAATGCACCTGCCTTGCTTTTACAATGTAATATCTGAATCTTGATATAGATTATTATGTTGACTTAAAGGGCACATATTGGTAAAATACTAAGAATGAATTGACAGCAACCTTCACCCTCAGAGAATAACTATGACTTATTTGAATTTGTTCCAACCACAGTCATAAAGCCCACACTTGTGCACAGTACTCATTAACTTTCAGGTACTGTAACAAAGGCAAGTCATTTCTAAATAAGCAGCTATTAATTAACCAAATCAGAAATAAACTTGGAGCAAATGCACTTAGGAAAAAGATGAAGGGACAGAATCAGAAACCTTTCTTTGATACATAAATGGGTAAAAGGGAAGCACTTTCACAGAAAGCCTCTTGAGGAGGCACAACAGATATAGGCCAACACAGATTCCTTCCTTCTCACTGCTGTCCTTCAGAACCAAAACCACACCCAGCACAGGTAGCCAGGTGCTCATCCAGATTCTCCACAGCACATTTCAAACACCGCCTCTGTACAGATTATTACACAAGCACTGATGTGTAACATCTTGATGCTTACATATTCTAAAATTTTTTTTAACTTTCCTGGATTTTAGTTAGACATATAGCTGCTACCGCAAAGCCACAACAAATAATTCCTATAGCTCTGACAATTATTTTTACTATTGCCAGTCCATCTATGTATAGAAGAGACATTCAATAATATCACAAATTCTAACTACACTATAGGAATGATGACTTCACTTACAGAAGGGCTCATATTCCTACCCACACCAGAAAGTAAAGCAGTGGTGTTTTCTAGTTCTTTCATTGAAGACAGTCATCATTTCTCAGAGGTTTCTCTACCTCCTCCCTACCTTGCATTTGAACTCTGCAGGTGCAAACTCTGAGTCAATGGTGCTGATGCAATGCCATCTTAAGCCTTCATGAAGTGGAACAGCCCCAAACAAGGTATGAAAGAGAATCTAAGGCTGAGTGGGTCCTAAAAAGATCATCTTCCCCTGTGAAGAACTTCCTTACCTTCTAGGAGAGAAGCTTAAGCCAAGGTAAACATTTGACTTCTAAAGGAGGTAGCTCATTCATTCAATAATGAGATTTCTAGTCCTAACAGCAAGGTTCCTCAATATGCACAGGAAATACAAAGATAAATAAGACATGGGGCAACACCCTCGGTTCCCCTCCCACTATGGGAGCTTTTCTGTCCTCTCAATAAATCTTGCTTTCAAATAAATGAATGAATAAATAAATAAATAAGACATGGCCCTGGCTGCTAGAGGTCATAGTTCAGTGGAACTCACTCACTTCAAAGCTGCCCCACTATAATTCTTACTGTTTCCTACTCATTTCTTACCTACCTAGGAGCTTTGTATTTCCATTCTCCTTCTCCACTTTCATTTTTTGTTATACTTCATCATTCATAATATAACTCTTGAGAGAGAACTTTCTACTTTCAGTGAAGGCACCCATGTTATCCCATGGTAGCATGACAAATTTAAATTTTACAAAATATGAAGGTGTATGTTAAGCATACTGGGTGTTATTAAACAGCTTTCCTAGAACTATAAACTACAGCTTGATATAGCCTGATACAAATGAAAGTTGATAAAAATTAATAAACCTAAAAAGAGGAAAATCCACTGAAAGAATGATGGAAAAAATGCCTGAAATCTCCCCTTCAGTGTAGAGCACATAGCATTTATTGGAGTCCCTTGTTGACATGAGTGATAATATTCAAGGGATATACCCAAAAAGGACACAGAAACTTTAAGTAGATTTTCAATCCTCTACTAATACACCAGGAAAAATAAAGGTGAATTAGGCATCACTATTGCTTAGCTATATAGAATCTCCACTGTTTTTTCTACAGAGATAATAATTTACTAGCAAAGGGAGAGAGATATTTCAATCCCTACTAGCATGTAGATATGAATAAATTACCTTCATCAGAGCCTCAGGAAAGTTGAATGGATGTACAAGTGTGAAAGAATAAATGGGCAAAATGAATCCATAAGAATAGACTGGATGACTAGAAAAAACTACTGAGTACATCGATAGTATGTAGAACTTTTGTTTTCAGGTTCTAGTTTTTAAGGAATAAGAGTGAATAAGTAAATAGAAATGTCAAGCAAAATGCAGGCAAACCAGGTTCAGAAATCAGATAATAAAATAATTTATCCTTGTTAATTAAATAATAGATATGAGAAATACTGGGTTACTAAAACCAAGGCTGTCTGCAGTGGAAAAAATACTATGAAAATTCAATAGGGAGGCTGGACTTGGTGGCTCAGCCTGTAATCCCAGCACTTTGGGAGGCCGAGGTGAGTGGATAGCTAGGCTTTGAGAATTAAGACTGTAAAAATTATGTCAACTTGATAACCTGGACAAGTCAGACAATGGAAGTCAATTGAGCTAAGGTAAAGACATTGATGAATAGACTATGCAAAGACTGGAAATGCAAGCATGCACAGAAAATTCAGAATGTTAGAAGTACTTATTAATGGAGCTTAAGTTTATACTTGTAAAAGATTTAGAGCAAACCCCTAGGTCCCCTCCCACTGTGGGAGCTTTTCTGCCCTCTTAATAAATCCTACTTTCTAAAAAAAAAAAAAAAAAGATTTAACATTTATAAAGTTAAGTCAGTCATTCTACATTTAGGGCATAATTTTGTCTCTATCATATAGTATATTGGTCTATCAATGATACTTTCTCATATTACTCAGACAACGTTTTCAAAGGTGATAAAAGTTGGAGTTACAAGGACAAAATAGATATGAGACAACAAAGCTTCATAAAAATACCAGTTTTTTCCTTACACATCAATTAAAGTCAACGCTGGAACAAGAATAGGCCATCTTTCATTGGCACTGGTTATAAAGGAGCAAAAAAGCAATGTTATAGAACTTCCCACACCAACCAACACACTTTAAGCACATCTGAATAGGACTTTTCAATCCATACAATATAAGCAAACCTATTCTAGATGATTGTATCCTACCCACCCCAGAAAGTAAAGCAGTAGCATTCTCTTTCTTTCACTAAAGACAGTCATCAGTGTAGAGATAATCAGTTACTATTATCCATGCCTCTGTGTCCACCACTGGTGATGTTACGGACTTCCAAACCTGTCACTCAGACTAGAGCTCTCTCCCAAACCCCAAACTCATATATCTCAACCCTCTCCTTTTCTACCTGAATATGCCACCAGTGTCTCAAGTTCAAGTTCAAATTAAATTCACCATCTCTTTCCAATCACTCATCTTTTTCTCTCCCAGGCCTTACTTCCATTCTATATAACACCATATACTCAGTCTCCAAAGCCACAAAGTCTTTTTAGTCTATTTCCTGTTTCTCCTTTCCATTTTCATCTACACCTGTATTAATTTAGAACCACATCAGTGCTACTTCCAGTCTCATTCCTGCCCAGAGGGTACCAGAGTGACTTTTTTTTTTTTGAGTTGGAGTCTCACTCTGTCGCCCAGACTGGAGTGTAGTGGCACGCTTCTGGCCACTGTAGCCTCGACCTGCTGGACTCTGGCGATCCTTCCACCTCAGTCTTCCACTTAGCCGGAACTACAGGCACGTGCCACCATGCCTGGTGAATTTTTTGATTTATTGTAGAGATGAGGTCTCGCCAAGTTGTCCGGGTGGGTCTCGAATCCACGGGCTCAGGAAATCCACTCACTTCGGCCTTCCAAAGCACAGGATTACAGGCTGAGCCACCGAGCCCGGCTGAGTGACCTTTTTTAAAATTTAAATATGATCACTTTATTCCAGTGCTTACAACTATTTAAAGGTTGCCCATGAACTATGGGATAAAATCCAAATCTCTTAATTTATTATGCTGTCTAGCCATTCCTAAATGTTTTACTTCATCTTTCACAACTCATAGACAGGCACCTGTTATTTTGAAAGCATAAACATTTCCTTTGATTATATGCATAGCATTTTACAGCTATAAGCTGCCAAAAGTTTCATTCCCTTAAATTTCTGATCATTCTGTGAGATGTGGCCTACCTCAATCAACTCATTTTCAGAGTCAGTGGAACACAGTTATCATCCCCTCAGCAGCAATGCACTCTCTCTCTCCCTTTCTTTATCTCTCTCAATCTCTTTCTTTCTTTTTCTAGATTAAAAGATAGACACATATTTATACACATGTATATCAGATATTGCACTAGCAAACTGTATGACACTAATTTGTTTGTACATCTTTCTCATCTGCTAGTCTCTGGGCCTCTCAAGAGCTGAAATTATATATAATATATCTTTGTTTTCCCAGCACCTGATACTGAGCCTAATATGTAGTAGCAACAAAATTAGTGTCTGTTGGATGAGTGAATGAACCCAAGGAAACATGTACAGATTTATACACTACAGCACTGTTGATAATAGCAATAAATTAAAAATAACATGCATATTCATCAACAGAAAATGGATACCCAGTCAACTGAGTATTATGCAAATAGTACTATTTATTGGCAAATCTTCAAATCATAATGTTAATCAGAACAAAGCAAGCTGCAGAAATGTAAAGCATGTAGAGATTGAAAATATGCATAACAATATTCATATGTCACAGATGTGGGTGATGATATAGGTGTTAACACCTTTTGATAATATTAGTCTTATGCACTTATGCATATTTTAAATATTTTATTAAATAAGCCTTTTAAAGTCCTGGCTATAAAAAAATGTCAAAGTGATAGATAATACCAAGGGCTAAAGACATATCTTGAAAGGGATTGCCCTGCTCCCCAGCCCGTAATACACACATAAGTAACCAAGTATAATTAAGCTTAAACAACATATCATTTAACCATTTAAAATACACTTCCAAAGAAATTTGCATTTCTCCATGAAGAAGAAAGATATTTGATCTAATTGTTCTTTACTGAAGAAGTTCTTTTGGATACTGATATTAATGCATGTTTTACTCATGAATACTTACGTGTGTGTACACGCACATGCGTGTGTGTGTGCATGTTGAAAGGAGAACCTCAAAAGAAAAAAAGCAACCTCTGTTTGCCATGTACTGATACCACAGAGTAAAAACACTTGGAGATGAAAAGATTATATCCCCTTTTCAAAAGTTTCTGCAATTAGAACAAATTGAAAAAAAAGGAGAGGTCTCAGGCAAACGGAGAAAAAGAAATAAAGCCTTGGGATGATTGTTAGGTGATCAGTTTTGGGGAAATGTTTTTGCTTATTTGAGACTAATATGGGTAAAAGAAAAATATAAACATCTATCTAAATATATAGACTATATTTCCAAAGTATCAGTAAGTTAAATAAGGAATCTTTTGTGGGTAGAAGATAAACTTCTGTATACTTTCATTTAAAGGATATTGTAATTTTAGTTCTACGATCACAACACAATAGCAGACTATGTGCTTTAGCACATAATGGATGCTGAATGCACGTGGTTTCCCTTCCCTTTATGCACGTGGACAGCCTGTAACACTAGTATTATTACCTCTGTTTTACTATAGTTGAAAATAAAGCCCAAAGAATCAGGTGTGATTTTTAAAGTTAAAATTGAATTTGAAACCAAATCCTTCTAACTTTAAAAACCAGGTTTCTTCCACTACAACACCCTGTCTGGCACTGGAGTCCCTTTCTCTCACATCACAGACTTCCATCTTCCCCGTGTGTACCCAAAGCTTCGCGGTGGGTGGATCTGTACGGATAGCAGGCCTATAAAATGGGTTACAAATGATACACATGGTCTCCTTTGCATATGTTAAAGCTGTTGATGAGCACACATATAAGGCATAAAAATATGCCTTAATACTAAATATGCATATTTAGACTTTGTCTTACACAAGGTTTAAAAGTTAATTTTTTGTTGTTGTTCCAAGTCGGAATCTCACTCTGTTGTCCCGGCTGGAGTGCAATGGCGTGCTCATGGCCACTGCAGCCTCAACCTGCTGGTCTCAGGCGATCCTTCAGCCTCAGTCTTCCAAGTAGCTGGGACTACTGGCATGAGCCACCACACCTGGCTAATTTTTTGATTTCTTGTAGATGCAAGGTCTTGTCAGGTTGTCCAGGCTGGTCTTGAACCCCTGGGCTCCGGCAATCCTCTTGCCTCCATTTTCCAAAGTGCTGGGATTACAGGTGTGAGCCACCGTGCCTGGCCTAAATGTTAATTTTATTTTTGATAATATAAGTAACCATTAATAAACAAATAAAAAAGTTAAGAACAAAATGATAAATATGATAGGTCCCTTGGGCAAATAATCTTAGATATTTACAAAGATATTCACAATTGCTTACTGCATTGTCCAAAACAGTAAAAACTGGGAGACATCTATCTGTCTGTCTGTCTATCTGTCTATCTATCTATCGATCGATCGTCAAACTGCCCTCTCATATATTGACAAAGCTCATTGTGGGTCAGAAAGGCTTTGCCTGCTTGGCAACTTAAGCTCTGGATAAGGGGTATAGGGGTTGGAATGAACTGGGGTAGGAAGAGGGGGTAGAAACAGAGAGAGGGAGACTGCCAGGGTGGGTAAAGGTCTAAGAGATGGCGGTTTTTCTTCTTTGAAAAACTTGACCATGACAGGTCTTTCTGCCATGAATCCTCTTCCTTCTCTCTTTCTCACTAATAAACTTTATTTTAAAACATTAAAAAAAATATCTGAGAGAAAGTGCCTCGACCTTCTCTATCCTCTCTCAAGGTCAGGCTGTCCCAAAGAAGGAGAGGTGGTCCAGGATTCATCTAGGGAACAGTGGCATACACAGCTATGAACAAAGGCTGATGACATCCTGAGAAGCCTCAGGTCTTCTGTAAAAATCAGTTTTTATAAAGTTAGTCTCTTCTATGTGAGTCGCTTCTTAGATTAATTTATGTATGTTTATGATGACGATTCCATTCTGATATTATATTAGTATCCAAAATGACTAAGAAGTATATTCCTCTAGTTATGCCAAGTTGTAGTTGAATAGTAAACTGATTTATTATTCTTAAATTACTGTTTATTATATTTATTCCTATGCCATGGCCTAAGATGAACTAGCGTATAACATATTACCATGTAGCTTTTATTAAGTATTTATAATATACTAAGCACTGTACTATGCTCTTTATATGCTCTTTATATGCTTAACAGCACCATATGAGATATTAACATTATTATTATTCATATAATATCAATGAAGATATTGGGGTTCGGTGCAAGTTTATCCAATTAGCAAGTGACAGAGTTGGGGTTATGATTTTGGAATTCCTACTCTGGCATGTCTGTACATTTACACCATTCTATTCCACTGGAAACAATGACAACTTTAGGAAGGGGGAAAGGAGATCAATTAGTGAAGCAGAGGCTACCCCAAAGGGACAAGCTAGAGAATGAGATATGGGAAGAACAATAGCACGAGTGAGGTCACAAGTATGCTGTCCTCCACTCGGGAAGTACCCAGACTGTAGGTGAGCAATTCCACTCCCAGCTTGCATGAGCTGTGGGGATGATGGAGTCGACTATTTCCATGCCCCACCTAGAAGCTTCTTAACGTCCTGGCATCTTGAAAATCACTAACCCTGTTCCAAGTGGGAGGAAATCCACCAGAGGAAAAACCCTACTGAGCCCTGGGGATGTTGTTGATGGGACAGTATCTAACACTTGATAACATGATGGAAGAAGTGGTAAAGGGAAGTGAGCTGGTCACTTTATGTTTTACGATAAGTAAGTATGAATATTCCAAATGACTGAATCGTCCATGTATCCTGTTTTATATTACAGTGTCTGTCATTACAAATGTTGCAATACAGACTCTAGAGTGATGACTGTGAAGTTTCCTTCTCATGCTGGAGAGGATGGCTTGGTGAACAAAACACCAGCTTTCGCCACTGTGTCACTGTATCCAGAGGTCACCACACAAGTGACACTGACGCATTACGAGAAGTGAATAAGCTCCAGAATCTACTCAGATGGGTGGAGGGTCATTTGGACAATGTATGTGTAAAAAAAATTTTAATTAATTAAAAAATAAAAAAAGTGCCTATCCTGCCTGGATAATGGAGAGTTCTAGAACTTTTACAAACTCAGGGTATTCCCCAGTTTCCTTAAATCACAGGGCTAGAGAGAGCCCCAGGATCTAATACAACCTTAGAACTGATGTCTGATTCTAGCTGGCTCTTCCTTTTTTAACAGGAGCTTTATAAAAAAAACTGATTTTGCCTTCCCCTAAACTGCCCCCTTCCTTTCAACATGTACTCTAGACATGCAGAGCACAGTCCGCATGTCTGGAATAGTCTCTTTACTCTTTCTTCCCCCTTCTCATAATTTCTTAACCTTAACCTTTATACTCAAATCAATCCATTCTACCACATAATGATATGAGCTATCCTTTGATAAACAAATATTTCACTTCCTATAGCTTTATCAACTACCTTATGATTACAAATAAGGAATGCTTAGTAGTTCTCAAAAATAATGCTATACTATGTGAATCAACCAGTATATAAAATGACAAGTACATCTTTAAAAATATATTCTTTAAAATTCATCAGCTAAATGTGTATTCATTTGAGTAAGAGCTTGTTCCAGTTATAATCTCAAAATCAATGCAGCATACATTTACTGGGCACCCAATATGTGTCAGACACTGTTTTAAGCGTTTACTTTCCAAACTAAAAATATCAAGGCTATCTCTGCTGTCGTGTAGAGAAAATGATAGAGAACTGTAAACAGGTATTATGTGCTGTAACCCATGGTACATTAAAGTGCCCTAGAAATCAATTAATATTCTCTGTGAATTCCAAGAGATAGTTTTGAGTAAAGACTTAAAGCCTCTTACTTCTAATTACAGTGTGATAGGGGTCTGACTTTTCAGATCTGAGCTCCTAAGTGAGTCTAAATCTTGATTTTGGGGGGAGATGTTCAAAGGTAAGATGTCGTTAAACTTATACAATTAGTACTATGAGAAACTGGAGGGGTAAGATTATTATTCACATAAACTTATGTTATTCATGCCTTAGGATCATCAAACAACAATTTCTTCTTTCTTTTTTCTTCTGCAAGCCCATTTCAAGATTTCATCACCACATTCTTTAATTTCACCTCCCAGACATTATCAATCTTTCTGACATATCACATACTCCTCCTCCTTCTACACTTTCTGACTTCTCCTTGATGAAACTACTTCCATATATGCTGACATTCTAGTTATGACAGTGATCTAGCCCTCCCTGTTCCAGCTACCTCTGCCATTAGATCACTATCTCCTTCTTTAATACCCACTTTACTTGTATTTATTTATTTCCCACACATAGTGCATGATGTGGTCACTTTATTTATTCCTACTGTCTGGTTATATGAAATTTCTTTTTTACATTCACACGTTTTCTCATAATTTCACTATTATTTACAAGTATCTATATTTGTATCCTTATGTTTCCCAGGTGGTTATGAAAGAAGTAGAAATATAGCAATCTTTAGTTATTTCTTATAAAACCTCAATTTCCTTCCTCCAAATTTCTTATTAGCCAAATATGCGTTTCTTCAGAATAATTGAAGAGCTACATACAGGCCTGTCTCCCTGCATTCAGAATACCTTTCTATCTAGTGAGAGGCATTAGAGGCAAAAGAAAAGGCAAGGAACAGCACTTGTTCCCAGGTCTTTGGTGAAAATATCTTCTGGCCAGGATTAGGATGATGTGTTGACAATTTGGCTGTATCTAAAATAACTGCTCACCTGACCGGCGCCCTCTGGTGGTGAGAGGATACCTCCCCTTCCCCCCAACACCATTCCCCAGTGGAATGGTCGTGGGTGAAAGCATGTCACCACACCTGGGCCCTGAGTACCTCCTGGTTCCTATTTGTTTACTTTGTAGAGGCTTGATTCTTCCTTTACCTTCCCTTCCTTTATTTTCCTTTCCTTTTTATTTTCCTGTCTTTTTTTTAATACCTTGTATTCATTGCTGATTTAGGCCTTTACAAAGGAAGCCATAGGAAAAAGACAAGAATGATGACAGTGTTGGCATGATGACTTGTGACATAAAATGTGATTCAGTCACAAGAGAGTATTAGTGGTTCTTGAAAACCAGTTGTGATCACTCATTGGTCATTTGTCATAACTATAAAACAAAACCTGAGCTGAAATGAATGCTGGGAGATTTTGTTCCACTAGAAGAAAATATTTATTCAATATTATAATTGATAAATGGTAACTTTGGGCAACTGTGAAGTATTCTTTACAAGTTAACATTAGAGTCAACACCTTTAGAAGATAATGTATATTTCATTCTGTCTCAAGTTAGAGATGAACAAAGATGACCATTCAAATTCCTCTTTACTCACCAAATTCTGAGTATTGTGTATAAATACAAGTGTTTCCAAAAAGAAGTCAATGTAATATTTGTCTTACCATGAATGTCTCAGATGTTACAGCAGCATTTCACTTAATGTTGATCTGTGGTATGAAAAAGTTTATCACTTCTCTAAACATGTCTAGCTTTTGTCAATCCAGTTGAACAATTTGCACTGGGAAACACCTGAATATAATTTCTCAGAAAAACAGGAAATGTGGTTAGCTGTACTGGCTTACTGATAACTTCCAAAAAAAAGGAACCTTTCTATGTTGACTCTATGAGGAGTAAAATACTGCTCCTGTAGTTATCAAAGACACAGTGTGGATTCCACAGAAAAGCCTAGGTAAGAACAAGATATTTAATTAAATTTGGTTGAAAAAATTTATAAACTATCATTATTCACCTCATCAAACTTACTTTGTATGATCAAATGTAAGACAACTGGGAGAAACACCTAGAGCCACTCAGTGACACTGAAATAACTTTTCTGGGTTTCTGCTCTAGACAATCCTCCTTCACACAGTCTGGATAGTCCTTTAAAAATGTAAGTCAGCTGGGTGCGGTGGTGAGGATCACCATCTCAGAGCTTTGGGAGGTGGAGGCAAGAGGATTGCCTGAGCCCAGGGATCGAGACCAGACTGGGTAACTTGATGAGAACTCACTGCTACGATAAAAATCAAAAAATTAACTGGGTGTGGGAGCATGCACCTGTAGTTTCAGCTACTTGGAAGGGTGAGGTGGAAGGATCACCTGAATCCAGCAGGTCGAGGCTGCAGTGGCGTGAGCATGCCACTGCACTCCATCCTGGGCAACAGAGTGAGATTCCAACTAAAAAAAAAAAACAAACCCAACCCCAAAGCACATAAGTCAGGACCATTGCCTTGCTAAGCCATAGTCTGACCATGTGGTTCCTTGAGCCATGATCGCCATGTTTCCTAGCCTTGGCCCCCTCCCGTAACTTGGGGAGGTGAATCTCCTCTGTCTCACGCTCTAATTTACTTTTTAAATAAACTATATTTTCCAATCTTAAAAAAAAAAACAAGTCCGGTCATGTCAATCTGCTCTCAGTCATTCTTGGCTTATATCAAAGTCCTCACTCGGCCTGCAAGGTCTTACATGAGCTAACGCTGGCTACCTTCCCAACACCATTTCCTAACAGAATCCTCATAACTTATTAATGTCTAAATAAATATTATAACAATATAATAAACTCTCCAATATCTGTGCTCTGGAATACAATAAGCATGTTCCTCTCTAAGGCTTTGTTGTATTTGCTGTTCCCTCTGCTTGGAATGCTCTTCCTCCCAGATGGTTACTTGATTTGTTCCTTCACTTCATACAGATCTGCTTCTGTCAATGTCCCTGTAGGAAACAGAATCCACCTCGGACCATCACAGGAAGAAAAAATAATGAAGAAACTTTTACAAAGATGTGCTCAGGATTAAGAGAAAAACAAAAGCTGTGAAGGCCCTTAGAGAGTAGAAAGAGGAGGAAGCTCGTGTCACTCCTAGGCCTGAGGGGACAGGAGAGGAAACAGTGTTACTGCAGCCCAGTGAGAGCCAAAGATGTGGGGAAGGGGACACGAGAGGAAGTGGAAAGAGGGTAGAAGCAGAAGAGAGTAGGAAAGAAACACCCTGACCTAACCTTTTTCTTCTTCTTCCTCAGATATCCTACGGGTGCCAAACCTTGCTGGGAGCCAGTAGTGGAGAAACACAGGCAAGATCACCCTCGTAAGTCAGCCTCCCTGGGCCGGAGCAAGGCAGGGAAAGGCAGACATTGGATTTGGTGGACAAATGGAGAATGGCCAGGACACAGGCTCTACTCCAAAGGTCACCTCCCAAGAAAGATGTTCACTGATCAATCTATCAAACAGTTCCTCACGCACACTATTCCTTAGCCCAACTGCATTATGGCACTTGTTATAACCTGACATTATATTGTATTGTTTGTTTATTTGCTGTCTCCCTCACTAAAGTATTAATATCAAATCAACAAAGGCTGGGATTTTATCAATTGTATTTGTAGCTGTATCCCTACATTTCAAAATAGCTCCTTCTGCCTAATGAATTCAATGTTTACTAAATGAGTGAATACATTTAATACTCTTTGCCAATCGAAAGTATTCATGCTTAATTGAAATCAGAATAATAGCCGGGCTCGGTGGCTCAGCCTGTTATCCCACGCCTTGGGAGGCTGAGGTGAGTGGATTGCCTGAGGCCGTGGGTTCGAGACTCTTCTGGGCAACTTGGCAAGACCTCATCTCTACAATAAATGAAAAATTAGCCGGGCGTGGTAGTGCAAGCCTGTAGTTCCAGCTACTTGGAAGGCTGAGGTGGAAGGATCGTGGGAGCCCAGCAGGTAGAGGCTGCGGTGGCCGGGAGTGACCACTGCACTTCAGTCTGGGTGACAGAGTGAGACTCCAACTCAAAAAAAAAAAAAAAAAATTAGAATAATACAATAAAATCCAAAGCATCAGTAACTAAATTATTCATTCATATTCCAGCCCTTTCTATGCTCTAAAATAGCTTCCTTGTCAACTGACCCTGTAGAATAACACAAATAAATTTAATCTTTCTTTATAATAAATATAGATGTATGCATACATCATGCTTCATGAAGTTTTCTTCCGTACATAAAAATATAGAGTAACAGAATCTCAGAATTGGAGTAAACATTAAAATTCAACAAACTCTGTACTCAATACATGGCCATTCTCTGCAACGGTCCTGTCCTAAATGGTAGGTAGTAAAGAATGCAATACCTTCCCCAAATAACATACGTTCAAAGTAATTACAGGTGTTTACATATTTCTTTAGTCAAGATGTTATATTTATTAAAATATTTTAATAATGTTGACTGCAGATATGAGATTGTTTTGCTATTCAAAGTAGGATAATAACTAATAAACATAGGCAAATAATGTTCAATGCTGTCCAACTTACATTTTTATCTATCTTCCCAACTGCAGTGATAGGGCACTCACTCTCAAGAACTGGTAACTTTGAGATAACTCATTATTATAAAGGTTTGAGTTTTTTTAATTTTTTTGCCTTATGTTAAAAAAAAAAAAAACTATTACATCTCTTTAGATCATCCTTTATTTCTTCCAGACTAAATAACCACAGTTCATCAGACAAAACTTCACATGTCATCTTTTTTGGAAAGATTCTCATTCTAGATGTTTTCCTTTGAATATGGCCTAGTCCCAAAACCTTCCCCTTAAAGTCTAGACTTCAGAACACAATCCTTCAACCTGGGTGTGGTCAGTGCAGCACAGGGGTTATCTTTCCTCCTCACCTGAACATTTTATTTTCCTTAATACAAATTGAAACTACAAGTTTTATTTTTTTCTCCCATGGCCACAATACATTACTGACCTGCACTGACTTTTTTTTTTTTTTAAATGCTGTTCAATCATGTTTGTCAAAGCAATTAGCAAAGTGCACATTTGTTCTTGTGCTTAATCTGTCATCACAAAGGCTGTTCGGGTTTTCCAAAATGAAGTAACAAATGCTAACACAGGCACAATGGACCAATATAATGATTGCCAAGAGACAGAATCCAGTCAACAGAAATGAGTCATTCGCATACCTAACTCCCTCAAGAAGATGTTCTTTCAAACATGTCAGCAAGGAGGGCAGGAATTACTCTGCTGATGACATTCCACCAAATAACAGTCACTGAGGACTTACCTGCAGCAACTATGATGATATCTGCCAGTTGAGTATGGATCTTCAATTGTTCTTTCGGGGTATATCTGTGAGCTATTGTCACAGTTGCATCACCTGGAATGCAGAAGAATTTCCATGAATGATCACTGAGCTTTTTCACATTTTACAAACGCTCTCAATCTAGAAGAGTTTCAGTTATTTCCTAAAAGTAGAAAAGTTGCTTTGACATGACTAAGTCACTTTCAGAATGAAAGCTAGATAAAGAAATCCAGATAATCTAAAAAATTACACTCTTCAACTGAATGAATGGAAAACCACATGAGGCCAAATGAGGGGAAATGCTGAGGGTCATAGGAGAGATAGAAGTAGGGTCCTGGTTGGGCTCGGTGGCTCAGCCTGTAATCCCAGCACTTTGGGAGTCTGAAGTGAGTGGATTGCCTGAGCCCGCGGTTTCAAGACCCACCTGGGCAACTTGGTGAGACCGTGTCTCTATAATAAATAAAAAATTAGCTGGACGTGGTAGTGCATGCCTGTAGTTCAGGTTACTTGGAAGGTTGAGGTGGAAGGATCACCGGAGCCCAGCAGGTCGAGGATGCAGTGACCGGAAGCGTGCCACTGCACTCCAGTCTGGGCAACAGAGAGAGACTCCAATGCCCCCCCCCAAAAAAAATGAAGAAGAAGAAGTAGGATCCTAGGATCCCAGAATTTGAAAATCCTACGTTGACTTGTCTAGGGAATACTCATTGGTCTGATAATGACAAGCGAATAAACACTAAAAACAATAAGTGCACCAAATGGGACAACATATTGTGGGAGCCCAGGTGCAAGATTAATTCTATCTTGAGGCGGTGTCAAGGAACAGTTCCTACAGAGGCAATAGGTTTTTTAGGACTTAAAGCATGAGCAGGAATGTTCTGATCAAGTAAGGAAGAAAAAGGTGCCCCAAGTTAATGGAATAGCCAGAAAACAATGAACCAACTTTGAAATTATGTGTTTAGAAAATAGGGAAGATTTTTTGCCATAGTTCTAGTAGATAACAGAAAGTTTTTGTATGAAAACTTTAATTGAGGGACAGATGAATAAGAGGTAAGCAGCCTGAGGGATTCCAATGTTTCAGGTATGAGCCAAGGAAGAGGAGTGAGGGGAAGACAGCGATGGAATGCGGCCCAGACAAGAACTTCTAGTAAAAACATAGTTATGTGAGACTGGATCTTTTTTCTTCTCCTGGAAGATGTGCACATATTACACAGTTAACAACAACAATGGCATAATCTCCATTTTTAGAAAAACTAGAAAACATACTTTCCACAAACTCCAAAAACATGTAAGAGTTAGTGAAAGCAGTAGTTAGTTAGTAGATATTACACAGGGAGAAAGGCAGAAAGGAAATGCAGAGAATGACAAGATGGTCAGCAACAGCAGATGTCTGAAAATGACTGTAAAAATATACTGCTATGAAGAGTTTATGCCCAAATGCCAACAAATATAGCTTCTTAACTGAAGCAGAGAGAATATTATAAAAATAAAGAGTCCTCTTGGAGCTATTGTTCAGAGTGAGTGGAAACACAATCATAAAGAGGAGTCATTTCAGCAGGAGGCAGTCTAAACCTTGGAAAACAGAAAAGGAATCAGAAGGCTGTTGGCATATCCCCCCAAGCCCGAGCAGTATTTCCCCAGCAGGAGTATCCTGTACATGGTAGATCTAAGAATAGCCAACTCTTTCAATGATGAACAATAAAAGTGGATGCCATGCAGCATCAATAAAAGGACACTATATGAAGGTCAGCCCAGGGGAATTTGGGGAGTGAGGAAGCTGTCCTGATGCTAGTGGTGACTAGACCATTCTAATAGATGACTACATGTATTTGTTCAAATTAATGAAACTGTACACCATAAAGAGTGAATTTTAGTATAAAATGTTAAATTCAGCCAGGCTCGGTGGCTCAGCCTGTAATCCCGCGCCTTTGGGAGGCTGAGGTGAGTGGATTGCCTGAGCCCGCAGGTTTGAGACCCGCCTGGGCAGCAAGACCTCATCTCTGCAATAAATCAAAAAAATCAGCCGGGCGTGGTAGTGCATGTCTGTAATTCCGGCTACTTGTAAGGCTGAGGTGGAAGGATCGCCGGAGCCCAGCAAGTCGAGGCTGCGGTGGCCGGGAGTGGCCACTGCACTCCAGTCTGGGCGACAGAGTGAGACTCCAACCCAAAAAAACCACAAAAAAACAAATAAAATGTTAAATTCAAAGATACATTTTAAAAAGTGGCAGAACCATGGAAAAACAAGACAAAAGAAAAGCTAAAAAAAATTAGGAATTTTTCAACACACCAATAAACTGCAAAAAGTTTTATTATGAAAAAGTTGATAATGATGAACAAATATTATACCACAATGTTTTAAAAGTAGAACTTAGGATTATAAAAACTAGGGGAAAAAAGACAAATTCATTCAAAATGACCTATAATGGTCCACACTGAGACATATTTTGGTAAAGTTCTAGATTTTAAAGATTAAAAAAAAGAATCCTATGAACAACTAGACAAAAGTTCAAATTTCTACATTCAATTCCAGAAAATAACAGAGCAATACCTACAACAGACACATGTAAAAAAAAGTGAAAGTCAACAATTGTGTAGCTAATCAAATCGGCCTCTAAGATGAAAGCTGCAAATAATTTTGAAAATGCAAGACGTATCATTCCCATAAGTCTTCCTGAGAAACACGCTAAAAGATACACTTTATTTAATGAAATTATGTCGGAGGAAACAGGCAAGAGAACTGTTGGGAAGTTTTAAATATAATTAAAAAACTAAAACTTTAACAAATTGTGAGGCTGGGAGTGACAGACAGCTCTGGTTTGAATGTTTGTCCCCTCCCAAACTCATGTTAAAATTTAATTGCCACTGCAACAATATTAAGAGGTGGGACCTTTAAAAGCTGACTAGGCTTTGAAAGTTCTGCCCTCATAAATAGAGTAATGCTTTTACTGCAGGGGTGGGTTTGTTATTGTAGGAGTGGTTCCTTATAAAAGGCTGAGTTTGGCCCCTTTTGTCTTACTCTTGCCCTTTCCTTCCCTTCTGCCTTCCCCTGTGGGATGACACAGTAAGAAGGTCCTCACCAGATCCTGACACCTTGATCTTGAACTTACAGCCTGCATCTAACAAAATTAGAATGGGAAGGGGAAATATGAGAATATTTGCTGATTGCCTAATATATAAATCAACAAATATCATTTCAATACCATTTGTTAAATAATTTAACAAAAAGTATGAGAATATTTAAAACAATAAACACTATGAAAAATAATTTTTATTGGCAAATATCAAGTAGGAGACAAAAGAAATGAAATCGAGAAGGAAATGAAAACATCACATAATTTATTTTATTAGAGTAACAATAAATATCCTATAAGGGACTAGAGAATTAAGAGTATTACATAATGTTATGATTATTAAGGTAACCAAAAATCCTCCTAAGTAACAGAAAACCATGCCTAAAAAAAGTGAAAAGCAAAAAACATAAAAATAATAAACAGCACAGCCGGGCTTGGTGGCTCAGCCTGTAATCCCGTGCCTTTGGGAGGCTGAGGTGAGTGGATTGCCCGAGCCCGCGGGTTCGAGACCCGCCTGGGCAGCGAGACCTCATCTCTACAATAAATCAAAAATTCAGCCGGGCGTGGTAGCGCATGCCTGTAATTCCAGCTACTCGGAAGGCTGAGGCGGAAGGATCGCCGGAGCCCAGCAGGCGAGGCTGCGATGGCCGAGAGCGGCCACTGCACTCCAGTCTGGGCGACAGAGTGAGACTCCAACTCAAAAAAAATAAATAAATAAAATAATAAACAGCACAGAAAATAGTATAAAAATTCCTCCCATATATATTTATCATAAAAATAAAATTTCTTAAGTAATCTATTTCAAAGAATATTTTCAAAATGACTGATAAAGCAAAACCTAATTATATACTCTACTAATTCTAACTATATACATATAACATTATATATATACATATATATGTATATATATAACTCTCTCTATATAACACACCTAAAACAAAGTAGCACAGAATTCAAAAATGTTGAAAACAAAATATAGGTAAACATATAGCAGGAAAATTACAAAAAAGAGATAAAGATATTATGATCAAACAAAAAAAACCCTCAGCATTAAACAGGACAAGGAGATACACATTCTAAAGTAAAGGAGTGATTCAAATAAAGATCAAACAATAATAAATAGATAAGTAACAAATAAAGGAGAAAACTTCTATAAACAAAAATTAATGGAGGTTCAAATAGAAATAAAAAGCACATTGTAGTCACTGAATTTAATTCAACTTTCTCAATTTATGGCAGGTCGAGGATATAAAATGCAAATAAGATAATTAATATCTATCTGATTATAACATATACAACTCTGAAAATAAATAATACATTTTCTTTTCATGTACTCACAGAACATTTTAAAAAATGGTATTATTTGTGGCTATAAAAAATTTTTAATTAACACCAAAAATAGATAGACTATAATTTTCTTTGATCACAACTCAATAAAGTTATAACTATTGACAAACTTAGTAATAAAAACCCTTCTATTGGAAGTTTTAAATAGTAGTATTTTAAACAATTCTTGAGTCTAAAAAACTACAAAAAATTTGCAAGATTTCTAGAAAGATTTATAATAAAAGAACTTTATATTACATCCTGTAAAATAAATAAAAAGCAATACTTAGAAAAAATTATAAACCTAAATTATTATATCAATAAAACAGAAATAAAATAAATGAATCATTTAACTTAAGTTAAAGAACAATACAAGGAAGATAAGAAATTATTAAAAAATCAATAAACAAAAGTCAAAATGTATCTTATAAATATCTGAAAATTGGAATACTATAACAAATATTGAGAAAATTAAATAACTTAACCAGGTAAAAAAATTAATATACAGAAGTATATTAATTAGCTTTTATGAAACATCTTAAAAGGTTTATTAGACAAAAGGACCCCATTATAATAGCAGCAGAAAAAATAAAAATTTAGAAATAAGATTAACATGGCTGGGCTCGGTGGTTCAGCCTGTAATCCTGCGCTTTGGGAGGCCGTGGTGAGTGGATTGCCTGAGCCCGCGGGTTCGAGACCCGCCTGGGCAACTTGGTGAGACCTCATCTCTACAATAAATCAAAAAATTAGCACGCGCCTGTAGTTCCAGCTACTTGGAAGGCTGAGGTGGAAGGATCGCCGGAGCCCAGAAGGTCAAGGCTGCAGTGGCCGGGAGCGACCACTGAACTCCAGTCTGGGCAACAGAGTGAGACTCCAACTCCAAAAAAGAAAAAGAATAAATAAAATAAGATTAACAAAAAGTGTGCAAAATCTATGATTTCATAGTAAAAGAAAATCTCTAGAACAACATCAAAACATAAGTAAGACTGAAGAAGTAGAAAGATAAACCATAATCCCAGATAGTAAGATTTAACACAATAAAGATGATTATTATTTTTATGTTAATTAAAAATATAGCATAACTCCAATAAACAATAGTAGTTTTGAGTTTTTAGGAAGCATCTTATTTTATACTAAAATTAATATGGAAAAATGAAAGATAATAACCAGGAAACTCTTGAGAAGAAAGAACAATGAGCAGTAACTAGCAATATCTGATATAGTCTTTCTCATGTTAGTTGGTACCATCATCCACCCAATTATTTAAGTAGAAGTCTATGAGTCACCCTTGGTTTTTCTCTTTCACTCACTATACACCACCAACAAATATAGAATATATATTTACAACTATACTAAAATACCAAAACTAAGAAGCACCCACTCATCTCTGTCTTAGTCCTATTCTCCTACATTTGGAAAGCTTCCTTGATACTTTAGCAACCCATTCAAGTGTTCTCTAATTCCAAATGAGAGCCTCCCAAATCCCCACAAAAAACAAAATTAAACCCAAAACAAAACCCAGATCTCCCATTTCATCTGTGCTGGTGATTGCATCAAGAAATTGAGAGACGTATAATAATCCAGTGAGTCGTACATACATATAAGTCATGACCTGTAAAGTCTCAGGCAAAAGAAAAAAATATCAGGAAGAATTTCCATTTGCATGGAGAGTTCTTATAGGAAATCCATGCCCTCATCAATAACATCAGGTTCATTTGATACTCCCACGTGGGTTTGGCTGGCGATGTCCATGGAAAATATTTAAGTCATATTTACACTTGATTGATCAGTGTTTATGACTATACCAATACCAAACCATGGAAGGGCTTTCAGCCTGCTTTACAGTAAACCTGATGGTGAAGAGAGGTGGAACCAGGGGTGGCAGGGAGGTGGGTGGGGTAGGGGGGTATATAACAACACAAGGGGTACCTGATCCGTAACCAGGGGAGGTGGAGACCAGTTGGAGGCCCAAACTTCACCTGCACATATATTACTTGTGTACCTAATCCTGACTTGAACCCCATAGCTTTATAATAAAATAAAGAAAAAAAAAGCAAATGTGATCAAATAATGCTTCAGACTCTTCTACCTCTGACCCTTGCTGGTGAGCACTTTGAAGTCAGCTCCTGTCCTGACCAACATCTAGCTTTCTTGCTAACTATATCTTATTCACCCCTTACTTAGCATTGTGAAAATTCTTGTCATTCCTATTTTCAATTCTGATCTTATTTTTCTCATCTAATCCTCTGGCTTGCTGCACCTAAACTTTTATATTTTCTCAGCAGGGTACTAACAAGTTGTAGCAGCTACTTTGTATAGAATGATGTGCATCTCTGACCCTCAGATGACTTTCTTCCCACGCATAACTGTATCCCCTTACAGTGAGTAAGGTAACAGCCTGGGTGAGGGATTCATTTTCTAACTATCACACAGACTCAGATAAAAATGTTTAATAAGCAGAGTCTATAAGCAACTATTTTGTGTCTAGTGCTTTACAACATGTTTCTAAGACATAGGAAGGAATAAAATAGTCATTGTCCCTCCATATTGTGGGGGAGGGGACTATTTCAAGGACTCCCCTGCAGATACCAAAATCTGCAATGCTCAAGTTCATAATATAAAATAGTGTAGTACTTGCACATAACCTATGGATATCCTCCTACATACCTTAAATCATCTCTAGATTATTTATAATACCAAATACCATGTAAATACTATGTAAATAGTTTTATACTGTATTGTTTATTTGTACTATTTTATTGTTATTTTTCTTGTTTTCTAAAAATATTTTAAATTCATATTTGGTTGAATCTACAAATGCAGAATCCACAGATATAGAGGGCCTTCTGTACTTAGAACCTGTCTTCTAGAATTCCCAATATATTAATTCATGTCATTGTCTGGTTTAAAGGGGAAATCACCAAGAAAAAATGGCAGGAAGGAAATCTCAGTAGTCATTCACAGAACAGCATTGATGGAGAGAAAAAACCTAAGTTCTATTTTAGACAAATGTCTCCAGAAGCCTTAAGATGCTAGATTTGAACATTAATTTTTTTCTCCATAAGCTGCTATTGCATATTTAAACAAAATAATAAATTAATTAATAATCAAAATAAAACAAACTAAAAACACCTTTCTACAGGGAAACTCTCTGTAGAGATTAAATGTGATTTTAGTAAGGTGGTCAGAGGAAGCCTGAGGAGGTGACATTTGGGCAGAAACCTGAAGGAAGTAGGGAAATCAATTATGTAAATAACTTGAGAAAAAAGCATTCCAGGCACAGGGGAAACCAGGTACAAAAACCCTGAAACATGAACATATATGACATGTTCCAAGAAGGCAGAAAGTAGATGTGGTTGTGGGGGGCAGTCATGGAGCATGAGAATGATGGGAAATGAGTTAGATGTAGCTCAGATGAAGAATATATAACCACTTGCATATCATATAAAGAATTTGAATATTATTCTGGTGATATGTTGTCACGGATGTTCTGGGGACCCATGGATAACTGAGACCTACCATATAGAAAAAAAAATTGTGTGGAGGTGATCATATTATAGGCATATTTTATACAGATTGCTAATGGGTCAGACATGGGGTGTGAGAGGAGAAGTCAAGGATGGATTGAGCAACTAGGTAAACTGATGGCACCAGTCACCAAGATGGGGAAGACCATAGGAGTAAAATTAGGAGTGAAAGATTTTTTATGGTGAGTATGAAATGCTTACTGGCCATCCAAATGAAGTTTGTCATGTTCACAGTGCTTATCAGGGTGTAGAGTATGGGGGGATGCAGATGGTATTGAAAGCTCTGGGACTACAAAGAATGACCTAGAGAATGGTTATGGAGAAAGGGTTAAGTCCTAGACTCCATCCAAAGATTCCAGCTGTCATGCTCAACCCCAGCCATGTGAGATTCTCCTAGGGAGGTTTCTGGAAAGTACGTACTGGTGCTCAGCTCCAGCTCCTGAAAATTCTGATTCAATTTTGTTCTGTCTTGGGCTCAACCAGAGATATTTTTTAAAGGCCATTGATGATTCTAGCGGGCAGCTAGGGTTAAGAAATGCTAGTTTAGAAGCTGGGAAGAGGAGAATGTCCCAGAAACAGAGAATGAGAAGAAATGCCTAGTGAGGTAAGAGTGATGCATGCTAGTGGTAGCCTTAATTTGTGCTTAAATGATAAAAGAAATAGCCCTATAAAATGTAGACCTTTGGTTAACTTTAAAAAGCATTTTATGAACATTATGCAATTCATGAGATAGTTTTCTGTTTATAAGAAAACACAGGGGAAACTACTTTTCTGTCTTAATGTCAGAAAAATGTTTTGTTTTTCCTGAGCATGTGTTTATTTTTATTCTTAAAGACAATTAATTGGGTAACTAGTCATTTTTTTCTTGCTAACAAGCTCTCAGGATAAAATTAGTGACCTAATCATAGCAAATATAGTTTAGACTCTATTAAATAAATGCATCAAGCATATAGTGAGCACTGGCATATAAAACACAGTGTGCTTGACAGTAGGAATAGATCCTTGAAGATTTAATGATGTGCCTATTTTTAGTAAAAAGCTTTGGCTCCATTTTAGTTCCAGCTTTTTCCTCCCCTTTTCTTCACTATTTTCATTTAAATTGTATTTTATGTATTGCTATGTGCCCAAAACTTTGGATGTTTTGGTTTTAAGTAAAGAATAGCAACAGAAGATAGACAATAAAAATATCCCATTACAATAGCAACAGAAGGTAGACCAAAAAAGGGTATGATGGTCATATATAATTGTAATCAGAAATATTGCTACAACTAAGCTTCTCATAGAAAGCTCTCCTCCTTTGAAGCACTTTGAACAATTACAATTAGTTAATCACGTATGCCTAATTATGCAATGCCTTTTCTACTAGACTGTAAGTTAGGGAGGACAGGGCAATGTCTGATTTATTCACCCTATGCTTAGCAACAAAGAAATCAGCCCCTTCATCAGATGACAACTTACAAGTCAGCAGCTGGAGAAACACACACACACACACACACACACACACACACACACACACACACACACACACACACACACACACACCCTTGATCCTTAATGCTTTACTGGAGAAACACCATGACCTCTTTCAATGAGTACCCTCAGCACCAATTTCCTTTTCTTTGCCAAGTGACCTGAGGTCTGCTCTCCCCGTCTTGATGGTAATGAACTCCATATCTGCCTCAATGCACACAAGGTGACTCTTAGGGGAAGTGGGGTTTTAAGCTATCTTTTTATATATATATGCCTATAATTTTAAATATGGTTTAAATATAATTTAAATATAATTTTAAATTGATGTGTGGTGGGCACCTCATTACTTCTCTCTCTCCTCTACTATCTTCCTGTCATACACAGATTTATTTCAATAAACTACAATGCCATATTTTAAATCCATAGCCTGTGGCTAATTTCCTACAATACTGGCACAGTACTTGCCACATAGGAGACACACCATAGATGTGTACTGACTGACTGACTGGATGCATTATTACATGTTAAACCCTGTGCTAAATTTCAGAGATTTTTTAAAAGCCTAAGAAAATACTTTTCATTGGGAAATTTACATGTACTGTGTGTATATAGGAAGGGAAATAGGTAGATAATAAATGTGCAATACAATTAGTATTGTGATACCTGCAGATACAAAAGGCAGAAGTTGAAAGACATGAGCTGCACCTCGAAAATGGGTGAAATGGATGAAAGGTGGAAGGAAAGGACATAAGTGATGGGAAATGCATTCCATGCAGAGGGAACAGAGTATAAAATGGCGAGACGGTGTGCTTGAGACACTGTGTAGTTCTATGACACTTCAGAATAAACTACTAGGGAGAAAGTGACAGAAGAAATGGCTGAAAAGGTAGGTGGGAGTAGAATACAAGATCCTTACGAGTAATGCCTTGAACAATCAGGATTGTAGACATGGGAAAGGGAGGCTTTATACTGGTAATAAACATGCCTCATTCTCTGAGGTCAAGGAGAAAGAGAAAAAATGAAAGAGAAAGATTTGGACCTCAGTGTCCATTTTAAATAAGGTTTAATGTTATTTTCAACCTACCCAAATCTCTGTGTGGCAGATACTAGTTGTCTGATGAGAATACATATTTTCCAAGTACTTGCCAGATACTAGCTGGCGTAATTTAGGAGACATTGAAAATGAAACTGTGCTGCTATTATTCAATTTGGAAAATGAGACTAGGATTAGCATTTGTTCTTTTCTACTGTCTTCCCCTACCCTCAACTCAAAGTTGTAATTCAGCACAGAGGTATCACAAAACATAATATCCCCAATATTTTTTCATGAGTACTTCTCATCTGGGGGGTAGTGGAATGGGAGTAGCACAGATCAAATGCTTGCCATACCCCGTGCCCCAGTTTGACAGTGATTCCTTCCATAGAGGCAACAAATGTCCCACACCACTATCAATAAGATGACAAGTGTCAGCCCTGGTGATGGGTGATGCGATCACTTTGCGTGACTCCTGCATTCAGAGGCGTTCCTATTTGGCTCCTTTCTTTGAAACCTGAGAGCTTGGCCCAACCTGCCACTGGGCTGAGCTTAATCACACATACCACTCATATCACATTGCACTGCCTCAAGCAGCCACTACTGTGTTATTACCTCCTGTAGGCGGAAGATAATACTCCCAGGTTGGCAAAAATATTCATTTTCACAACTACAGTCAATTCTTACAAAGAAAAGACATTCAGTGGGCAAATATTTTTGTGCGTTTTCATTTAGATAGGGTCCTCCTGAAGAAAAAATACCAGCTGGTTGCTGGCCCCACCAAAATACTCTAAAAATAGGCCATCATCAATGCCACTGTAATGATGCCACAACCTTTTAGTTAAAAGCAGCATGCAACCCATGTTGTGGCTGTCTAGAGGAACTACTTAGATGAGATGTCCCACATAAGAATAAAAATATGCAGAGAGGAACTTACTCTAAAAGAATTTGAAATATAATCAGACTCTGTATTCCTCTTATGACAATTAGCAACCACAATGCCTTGGTCATTATGGCCCTTTGTTATCTTAAAGGGAAGCAAAAAGCTGTTTTAGAATAAATTGGAGAGTTTCTCTCTTCCTCACAGTAAAGCTAAAAATAAAAACATTGTGCTAAAGTCAATGGTATTCAGTTTTCATTCTGAAATTTTTCATCAAAGGGCACCTTATCCTTGTGGGTAGATTGCTAACCACAAAGAAGTCAAAAGAATACACAGTAATCTACAGGTGGTCACAATGGTACTCAAACATCCTAATAATTAGTGAATCTCATAAGAAAAGACTCTCCACTGTCGACTTATTTATATGACTTTAACCACTGGCTTTCCTAAGCACACAGAATGTTTATTTACAGATGCCAAATTTTATTTTGTGCCACTGAATATTTATTAAGTAAAAATAAATAATTATTAAGCCCCTATTGTATATCATGCTCCTTCGCACCTCCATCACTACCACCAAGACTATAGTCCTAGGAGAACAGGAACCATTTCTCACCTACTCTCTGCAAATACATAGTGGCTCAAATGCCAAATTCTTTACAAAGCCTTCTGTGATGACTTGTCCTCAACAAGAAGCAACTCCTTCCTTATTTCCTTGTTTCCTTGCTGTGTTAAGTGTCAGCACTACCACTTTACTTCAATTTTAGCACATTCTCACTCCTCTAAATATTGCAAGCCCTTGGGGAATTAAAAAAAAAAAGCACTCAAAACCAGCTGGTATCCATATCCTTAATATCAAAACTAAAAGCTAGCCATGGGGTAGGCACATATTAGTCAAGCTAAATTACAGTATGGCCATTTTTCTCCTAGTGCAATTATCTTTGGCTTCAAGACAGATGTGAATCATTAGGGATCTGAATATCTTCTGGCAAAGAAATGCACAGTGCGAGCTGAATGCTCAACATTGTGAGTGTCATTAGAACAAGTTCTATAAATATGAATTTGCCAAGTTAATCCTCCTTCATTATCTCTATTAGCTAACAATGCACATGGAGTCACTGCACATAATTATTGCTCTAACAGACATGGATGTTTGAAATATTAACTTTTCCACAGCTTCCAAATCTTCAGTAAGCAGCACTCAATGAGTCATTATATTAATAACACATGTCACCATGCTCCTATTAAATATGCATGAGATTAAACACCATCCATGTTGCAAATTTTCCAATATCATTTTTAGTATACTTTGCTACCTTTTAGATATTGTGACTATAATGGCAGCTAGGTACCACTATAATAAAGTTAAGTTTAAGTTTAACTGTCTGGCTTGTAAGTAGCTAGTATCATAACTAATTCCATTTTATTCCATTCTTACTAGGCATTCAAATAAGAATATTTTATAACACAAAGCATAAAATATTTTTTTACCCTACAGTTCTTTCCACAAAGGTCATTGCTAACATCAGTTTGTCTTTATATTTTTACTACATAAGTATACATCTATAAATAAACCATATATGATAAGAAGTAATATGTTTTATGGTATAGGATTATCTAGTTTAAAATTGCATGCAGAAGGGATAAGAAAAATGTTGAAAATGAAGAAAAAGCTGCTTATTGGTTCTTGGTTAAAGTTTCCCAAGAAAAATAGCATACTTACATAAACATTTCTGATATTTTTCCCTCAACATAGAAACTATTACATAAATATACATCAATATCTGCATTATACTCTAAGAGATAGATAAGCATTAATAGATTAAGCTAAAAGTGAAGAATGAAACTAGGAATGCAACTTTGGAGATGGGGATCATGAAAAATGTCACACTAACAAATTTAGCCTTTTAAAGAGCTCTTCAAAACTAAGGCTTTTTAAAGTTACCTGAATCATTATCAGGTCCTAATTTACTATGATCCACATACACATATTAATTTCTGGCAGTATTTAAATCCTTATGCAAAGGAAAAACAAAAGGGAAAAACAGTACTCAAAAGCTTCTTTAGTTATCTTTTTAGATGTTATCCTTGGGCTTATCTTTCCATAGGGTTTTATGTTTTTAAAAAGTATTTCATATGCATTCTGTCAACTAAGATCCCAAACAAGAAATCTATACATCTATATGTGGTGTTTTGTGTGTGTGTGTGTGTGTGTGTGTGTGTGTGTGTGTGTTATACATCAGCATGTAGGTGTCTATCACTCTGGTTAAATATCAGAAAGCAAAAAAGTATTTCCCATCTTCCTTGAAATTAAATAAATCAGTGAAGTATTTACTATACCAAAGATTGAGGGGAAAAGATTAGGAGTAGTAAATTAGAAAGTAGTAAAAAATCTCTAACACATATATCAACCAACAACTGCTTCTACTTTCAACATGAACTCGTCTTCTATTCAATGTTAGAACAAGACGCAGAATTTAGAGAGACAATGGTGAGCTGAGTAACCCTTGTGTCCTCTGCCCACAGCACTGGCTCAGGTAACCATAAACAACACCCTATCACCCCTTTGGGGGGTTTCCTTTTTATCTCATCCGCATTCCCATCCCTGGAAAGTTGACCAATATCTAGCTATTAGGCTGCTAAAGAAACCAAAGTCCTGGCATGGGGGTGAGATGACAAGCACTTGGAAAATGGCCACACATTTTCAAACACTATCATATTTTGCCAAGCTTTCTTACTGACTTGGATTTTTACTACTCCTCACAGGTCAGTAACCCGGTGTCTAATCCTAGATAATCAGTTACCAACTCTAAGCCTCAGCTTCCTTGTCTGTAAAATGAACTAGATGACCTCTGAAGTACTAAGATCTTGTCATAGTAGGAATTGCACACGCAACATTTCAAGGCTTTGTGGTTTGTTTTCTATTTCCTGAGGCATGCGATTTTTTTTTGTATTTGATGGCTTTTCACCTTTCATAATATCTACCTTGTTAGTGATTTAAACAAAGCATATACAGTCAAAATGAAAAACAGGAAAAGGCCTAAATTTCTCAGAATTCCTTTACTCAATTTCAAGACTCTCACATCATTGAAATGAGGAATAAAGGAAACCTTGAATTACATCAGCCCCAAATAGGCTAAGTTACATTATCAAAACTGTTTACTTGATGATGTAAGTAAGAAGAAAGAACACTGCAAGAGTGTATAGAATCTGCAGGGTCCTACCTACCTCCTGGCCGCTCGTGCTCGCCGTCAGTGTGTAAAAGCATGGCAATGGGCATCCCTACGTTCTTGGATCTTCCAGCCACAACCACATTTTTCCCAAATGTTTCAATTCCTTAAAATACAGAGTTTGATTTAAATGTAGAATCAACCAGAAACAAATTAAGCATTTGAACAGCTAACTGAAACATTCTTTAAAAAGTTCTAATTAAATTTGAATTATTAAGTGACTTGTCTATAATGTACCACATTCATTATTTACAAATAATTCTTTTCATGCCCCTTGGCTTTGTCCCTTCCTCTCTAATTATGTCCTCATTAAAAAATAAACATTCTTGAGTTGCCATTAAATTACTTTTAAATACGATATTCACATGAAGAGTTAGACATGCAGAGGCTTAAAATATATTAGCTACTAATTACAATGCAAGAAAAGTACAACAATGTCAAACTTAATTGGCGATCAAACTTTGAGAAAAGCTGGAACAAAACAAGTGGGAAAAAGGGCATTTTTCAAAAAGTTCATGTACTTTATTGGGAAGAAGCACTAAACTACAGTGTTTCTTATAGGGACATATGGGGTACGAAAGGTAAAGCCTACAGATTTAACATATTCCATCTCTTTTTGGCTCAGTTTCTTCATAAATAATAAAGACACTAGAACTAAGGTTTTTCTAAGTACTAATAGTTTTCTAACTGTATGAGTCTAGGTTCTGCTTTCCATTGAACATTTTCTCTACCATAAATCAGAAGATTAGAAAAGAAAAGATGCTGCCAGAAATGGAACTGACAGTGATAGAGGCAGGAAATTGTCAATATACAAGGGGGGACCCAACAAAATTGGAATTAGTTTTTGGAGGGTGGGCCCCTTGTACTACAGGCTTCCCCGCTAGGTAGGTATTCTAGGAATGCCATCAGCATCAGTACACTAGCTGGCATTGTTATGAGAGCCTGCATTTGGCTTTAATGAATTTCTTGGGGGCAGGGGGAGATTCTTTCAACATATCTGCCCATTTCATGATGGGTGATTTACGACTGCACTTACCCACACTGCACTGAGTGTTCAGCAGTTTTTGACCAAAAAAACAGCATGGTCCAGTGCCCCACCCACCCTCTTCACCCCATCTTGCCCCAAGAAACTTTTTTTGTTACCTTGGATGAAAAAAAGTCCTCAAGGGGATAGTACAGTAGTATTAACTATCTAGGATGCCAAAAAAATGTATAAACATTTTAAGAGATGTTCACCATAATCACAAGTGACTAGATGCTGATGGTAACCACTATGAGCACCTCTCATAATTACAGAAGTCAAACATGACTTGTATACATCTTATTGAGTCTTACAATTTTAATACAGTTTTTTCCTTTCTTAAAATGGTATACATTTTTTGGCACCTTCCGTATATGCACATTGTTGTGAAACTGATCTCTAGAACATTTCACCTTGCAAAACTGAAACTCTGTGCCCCTTGAATAACTCTCCTTCCCACCTCTCTCCAGCCCCAGCAACCACCATTCTACTTTCGATCTCTAAGAGTCTGACTACTTTAGATACTTCATGCAAGTGGAACAGACACACAGACATATAAAGAAGACAGCAATATGAAAATTGAGGCAGAGATTAGAGTTATGCTGCCTCAAACAAAGGACTGCTACCAAACACCAGAAGCGAAGGGAGAGGCAGAGAACAGACTCTTTCCTAGATCCTTCAGAGAGAGTGTGGCCCTGCTAAATCCTTGGTTTTGGACTTCTAGCACCTAAAACTGTGATAATAAAGTTCTGTTGTTTTAAGCCACTTCAAAAATTAAAAAAGTACTCAAGGGAAACTTCTTGCCAATGAGGATGACATGAAACAAAAACAGCAGAAGCACTAAAAGGCACCAAAATTAACGAGTTCAAAACTGTTTCGAGCAGTAGAAAAAGCCTCATCTCAATAGGTGTATTGCATCAAAGAGAGCACTTGGAAAGTGACTGAAGTCTAAACAGGTAAGAATACACAATATTTATAAATAAATTCCAGGGTTTTTTTCGGTCCCCCTCGTACAAGGCAATTGGGGTCAATTAATGTAGAGGTAAATATCTCTATACACAGTGAGAGTCTGTGTGATTATCACTGTATCTGGCACTGCATAAGGGTAAATGTGTATAATGAAAACCTAAGGCAATGGTGATGGTTCATCCATGATCAGGGCATTTTTAAAGGTAAAGGAAAATATAATACATTTTGGAAAGGTTTTCATCAAAATGCATGAAGCTTATACTTTAAAAGCAGGCAGACACAACTATTTGGAAAATGCTCTTCCAACAAATTGCAACTGCAGTTATTTATAACCTGGCATATTCCTCGTTTTAATTTATTTTGGATTATCCTTTGATTTCTATAACTTTACATCTTTCTATAAGTTCTATTGCTTATCATTTTCTGTCATTCTTTAGGGCTGAGGTGGTTCCATCAAAGCAATACACAAATACTCAGTTAGTACCTAGCACCCACGTCCTACAGAACACGGGTTACCAACCTGTTCTTTTTATTATTTCCCAAACAGCACTGGCAGTGGCAGGTATGAGAGAATGCTGGTCAAGGCACAATCTTCCAATATTGATAATATGAAATCCATCTACATCTTTTTCTGGGGTAATTCCATTGCATATTTTCCGCTCATCCATGTGATCTGAAAAGTAAATAAAATTGATCTCATTTAAAAACTGTAATTTATTGGGTAGCCTGGAAAATGAAATCTGGGTACCTATGGCCAGATCACTTATGATTCAGCTCCAGGTAAAGCGTAAAATCATTATTCTTTTCTTGCTACCAAAATAGTAAGCCAAAGTGCTCTTGCCTAGTAACTGGAATAAACTGCTGTTAGAGTATATGCCATCACAGGGCCAGAATTGGTCAGTCTGGTGAAAGGCAAAAATTTGTGAAATAAAATATTACCAACAGCCAGGTGTTATATCTTTGCTTTAATAAGTTTACATAATTAGAGGACTTAAATCCATATTTCTCTGATATAAGACATTTCTATTGATAGGTTTCTCTTAAATACTTTGGGCAGTGCAGATTTAAAAGAGCTTTGTTAGTCTAAGAATAGTAATATAATATCACTAATTCCTAGCTTCCTCTTAAACGACATAAAAAACTATAACATGCACACACATATACACACATCCTTTCCCTAAAGCACTAGCACACTGAAATCCAAAATATCACTACGGTTTGCTATATGGAAGGAATAACATAACCTGAATAATGAACTAATCAAGTGAGATATGAAATGCCAATCATCTCATTTTTAAAAGCAAATAAGTATATAAATATAAAACAGGCTCTTATTGCACTACACAGAGTAACTTAGGTTACCACTAACCTAACAATTAACCCAAGTGCCTAATATATGGAAATAAATTATATTTGTAAAGGTTTCTTTGTCCATCACACAACAGATGCCATTTAAACATAACTTTTTAAAACATTATGAAAGCCTAAGTTCAAACTCCAAAACTATGCCTTGTGTCTTATATATTCTATATTCTAAAAGTGTCTACTACCAATCTACTTTATTTATTTATTTATTTTTTTGAGTTGGAGTCTCACTCTGTCACCCAGACTGGAGTGCAATGGCACGCTCCTGGCCACCGCAGCCTCGACCTGCTGGGCTCCGGCAATTCTTTCACCTCAGCCTTCCAAGTAGCTGGAACTATAGGCGCGCGCTACCATGCCTGGCTAATTTTTTGATGTATTGTAGAGATGAGGTCTCGCCAAGTCGCCCAGGTGGGTGTCGAACCCTTGGGCTCAGGCAATCCACTCACCTCGGCCTCCCAAAGAGCAGGATTACAGGCTGAGCCAGAGCCCTGCTCCACCCTACTTTAAATAGATCAAATTTACCATCATTGGACTACCAGAGTCCTGTATAAAAGTAGTCATTTGAATCATATCCAAATGGAAACTGTCTTTAGATTGTATCTCCAACCAAGTTTTTCCTTTTGATTAGCTGAATTCATTCTGTAATGTTTTAACAGAGTAAACCTTTGTTTTCTCTGAAGCTAGATCATTATATAGATTCTAGTAAAATATTTAAAAGAATGCATGTTTAATTTACTATTAAGGATAAAAATAGTGGTTTCTTTTTTAAAAAAAATCTGGAAGATTATGATGATGATAATAAGAAGTCATGTTTTAGCCTCCTACCATTCATGCAGAAGCTTTATGACACAGATATTTTTACGATGAAATCAAAAGCTTTATAAATGAAGAGAAAACCAATTTTATTGAAAGTTTCCATTGTTATCTGATGCAAGTTAGTTCATTTCTAAGTTCAAAAGTTGGCTAATATATGTAGAGGCTGAGCCACTGATTAAAATAACTCAACAAGGGCTCTCTGTACATCGTAAGAGCCATCCTGCCACCAAGAAGCCTGAGTTGCACTGAGTTTTGCCATCTGCTGGTCTGTGCTCTGCCATTTACTGAAAACAACATTGAAGCTATAAAATTAATTCATCTCACATACCTGTTGAAAAATTTGAAAAGAAATATAAGTCTCTGAACATTTGGAAGCCAGATTTAGAGACTGGAGTTTACAGACCTGTCTTCTTATATACTTCTTAAACTTCAATTCAGGTCATAACTTAGGTCACCACTTCAGAACAACTTTGTCTTAAGCTACTTAAGTATTAGTAGTTAAAAGACAGATATGTGGACATAAAAAAAGGTATCATATAGAGGATACATAAAACCTGAGCTTATTTAGTCTAAAAGGAAGAGTCTCATAAAGTAGATGAAAAATGTTAAGATCATAAAAAATCAAGAAAACCAATTTATACATGATTTTCATGTAACTATATATAGTCATAGCAGTAGATTAAATATGACGGGTGTCCTTTGCCAGGAGAGATCTACCTTTTATTACATACTTACAATGTATATCAATAATTTGAACTAGTACATTTAACATTTAAACAATGCTTTACAATGGTCATGTTACCTTTCTACCAATTTCCCCTTTGTTCTTCAGTTACTGGGAACTAAGATAGAAAAGATATTATCACCTCCATTATAAAAACAAGCTCAAAGAATTTGAGACTCAGTCAATCTCAAATCACTACTAAGAGAAGAATCTAGAATTCAAGGCCATATCTTTTTGCTCTAAAACCAGTTTTTCCTTCTACATCATATAGAAGTCATAATACGTAACAATCATTTTAAATATCATTCAAAAATTAAAATCAGAGAGGTCTCCTCTCCTCTCCAACTCCTAACAAAACTTTGATAACCCTAAAATAACCCAAGAAGTGCACAGTTTCTTCTAGGGTTCCAAACACCACACTATATCTAGATAAAATAATACATATCTAAGCACATGCAAAAAGAGGCATCAAATATTCTACAGCTAATATTACCTACTCTTGTTACATGAGTAAGAGAAATAAGTACATTTTATACTTTTGACTAACTGCTAGTAAATCTCTTAAGATATCACCTTTGGGGTACATGACTTGAAAAAAAAATCATGAAACTCAGTAGCATCAGTTTTCTCACAATGATTATAACACATTTTTGATTGGCAAACAACAAAACACTTAACATCTTATCCCAATGAATAGTAAAATAGGTATTGTTCACTTTGTGGTTCTACCCCCTTCTATTTAAGATCACGAGAAGTCATTAAATCATGCCAGAAAAAATACGTCATCATACTAAAAACACAACACTGCAATAAAACAGTTCAGAGAATGCCTCGAGGGAGCACACTGTAGAACGACTACACTGCATATTCATTTTTGTGATTTATTTATATAATTGCCTTTGGAAACTGAACAAAAAAAGAACAAACACAGTATTGGTTTATTTTCCATCTAAATTATTTTACAACATTACTGGGTTTTCTCCCTGTGCTTTCTGTGTGTGTGTGTTTGTGTGTGCGCTTTAAAAAAATTAATTCATTTGTTTTTACTTTAAAGATATGGGGTACAATTCAGGGTTAGGTATACAAATGGTCATTATACAGGTAAAGTTGGCACCTCACTTTGGATCCCATTTCACCTGTTTTGGATCAGGTACCCTTATTGATGAAGTGTGCCTGCCATCCCTTGGCAGTTTCCCACTACTGCCAATCCCTTTTTTATAGTAGTATGTAATTGTTTGGGGTGCGCTTATGAGTGAGAACATGTGGTACTCAGTTCTTTGTTTCTGTGATAAATCACTGAGTATGATAGACTCTAAATCCATCCAAGTTGCTGCGAAGTTCATAATTTTGTCCTTCTTTATGGCTGTACAATATCCCATCATAAATGGATCAAAGACCTAAACATAAAACCAAACTATAAGAAACTTAGAAGCAGGAGACACCCTTATGGAAATTGAAACTGGAAACCAATTCCTGATCAAAACCCCAGATGCCCATGACATAAGAGATAAGATAGACAAGTGGGACCTCATCAAACTGAAAAGTTTCTGCAAAGCAAAAGAAACCAACAAGAGAGTGGGAAGACAACCCACAGAATTGGGAAAAAATATTTGCCAACTGTATATCTGACAAAGGCATAACATCCAAGATCTACAAGGAACTCAAATGTGTCAAAAAGAAAAAAAAACACAACCCCATCACAAAGTGGGCAAAAGATATGAATAGACATGTCTCAAAAGAAGACATATGAGTAGCCAACAGATGCATGAAAAAATGTTCACCCTCACTAGTCATCAAAGAAATGCAAATTAAAACTACACTGAGATACCACCTAACTCCAGTCAGGGTGGTCATCATTAATAACTCAAAAAACAGCAAATGCTGGAGAGGATGCGGGGAAAAGGAAACACTTCTACACTGTTGGTGGGAGCGTAAACTAGTACAACCTCTGTGGAAAACAGTGTGGCAATTCCTAAAAGATCTAAAAATCAACCTTCCATATAACCCCGCAATTCCCTATTGGGAATATACCCGGAGGCACTCAAATCACTCTGTGAAAAAGATAACTGCACATGTATGTTTATTGCGGCATTGTTCACAATAGCAAAAACATGGAACCAACTGCGCTTGCCCATTGAAGGAGGACTATATTTTTTAAAGCGTGGTACATATACACGATGGAATATTACGCAGCCATAAAGAAGGACAAAATTATGAATTTCACAGCAAATTAGATGGACTTAGAGTCTATAATACTGAGTGATCTATCGCAGAAACAAAGTACTGAGTGACACATGTTCTCACTCATAAGCAGACCTTAAACAATTATCGTAATACTATAAGAAAAGGATTGGCAGTAGCGGGAAATTGCCAGGGGTGGGGGGAGGTGAGATTTGCAGTAGTGGGAATCTGCTGGGGGAAGGGGAGCATACCTTATCAACAAGGGTACCTGCATAATGAACATTTGTTTGCTTAACCCTGAATTGTACCCCACATCTTTAAAAAAATTTTTTAAGTGGGCAAAAGAACAGACACTTCTCAAAAGAAGACATATGAGCAGCCAACAGATACATGGAAAAATGCTCAGCCTCACTAATCATCAAAGAAATGCAAATCAAAACCACACTGAGATACCACCTAACTCCAGTCAGGATGGCCATCATTAATACCTCAAAAAAACAACTGGTGCTGGAGAGGATTCAACAAAAGGGAACACTTCTACACTGTTGGCAGGAGTATAAACTAGTAAAACCTTTGTGAAAAACAGTGTGGCGATTCCTAAAAGATCTAAAAATTAACCTTCCATATGACCTAGCAATCACTCTTCTGGAATTACACTCAAAGGAACTGAAATCATTCTATGAATAAGATAACTCGACAAACATTATTATTTAAAAGTACTGCCTTCTGCTTCCCCCCATGGAATAAGTGCAAGCTCATGAGAATAGTAAATGATGTGTCCTTTAGCTTGATTCTTTTCCTATAGTCTGTTCTCTTTGTACTCCATCTCTTTTCCAGCTGTCATTATCACACACCGTCCAATCTAGTCTCCCTAGGCTATGTCCATTCTCCTAGCCCTTAACATTAATTTTTTGCATCACTATTGCTAGATGACATTTTTCACTAACTGCCTTTCTCTCTTTTTGCCATTGAGGGCTCATCGCAAATTGAAATGACATTTTTCTTCTCTGCTCTTTCACAGAACTGTTATAAAAATACTTAGCTCATTAATTCAGTTAGTTGACTACATTAGTTATTTAGTTACCTCTGTCATGAAGGTGAGCTTTTTAGAACACAGATTTAGTCTTATGAAGCAGATTCACTTATAACCATCTCCACTTCAGTTGATGGCAATCTCATCCTTCTGTGCTGCTTGCCAAAAGCCGTGGGGCCATCCTGAATATTCCTGTGTCTCTCACACTCAACATCCAATCCACTGGAAAATCTGTTGCCTCTTTCTTCCTAATATATCCAGTGCCTTACCAGACTCAGCATGTACACCCTCATTGTTCTATGTTGAGCGGATATTATCCCTCCTGCGAATTATTGAAACAGTCTCCTAATTAGTTTCCTGATTCTACATTTGCACCCATATAATCTATTCACAAAACAGCAATAGGATTCTACTTTTGAACTCTGCAATGCCATTACATTACAGTGGCAAGCAAGGCCCTCCACTTCTTGACTGCTCCAAACATAGTTATCTGCCTGATCTCATCACTTGTTACTTTCCTCTTCTCTCACTCTATTTGCATCATATTGGTCTCCTTGCTATTCCTTAAAAATATCAGGCTTTTTGCCACGTTGGTTATAGTGTTCTGTCTACCTGGAAAGCTTTTCCAAAAAACAAAAATAAAAAATAAAAACTTGTCAGCTGGGCTAAGCTAAATCCCTCCTTTCTTTCAAATGTGTTCTTAAATACTACTTTCTCAGTAAGAATTATTCTGATTACACTATGTTAAAATAGGTTCTAAGAATTGTGAAGTAGTTTAGATTGAACTAAACATTTTACAGAAAATAACTGCAAACTTTGGGAAAATCATTTTTAAAAAATACAAAAACAACTGTCTGAAAAAAATGGAGAGTCACTCAAAATAAACAGATTTGTGGGAAAGTAAACCTCTGAAAGAAAGAATGTCACTAAAAGATAACCATTTTAGAGGCTTTTCTAGCCACAGGAAATCTGGAATTTGGACAGAAATCTGCAGTCCTACTTGCTTAAGAAATCAAAAAATGAAGTTTGGGGCTACTACCATAGTTAAAAATTGAAGGGATATATCCAAGAAAGGAGAAAGCCACAGAGGAGGCCCATATATTGTATATAAATTCTGCCCATACTGCTGACTGATCCTTGGACACAGAAAACAAACTCAAGAAGCCCATCTAAGGTTAAAAGAATGGAACAGAGATTGCTGTGGCTCACCAAAGGACAAACAAAGCTTGAGGACCCCAATCTGATACAGGCACTTATAAAAAAAATTTACAGTTAACATCATATTTAATAGTAAAGCACTGAAAATTTCCCCCCAAAATACAGATAAAGTTACTTCTACCCTTTCTAGTTACTGTTTTATTAGGGATCCTAGCTAGTGTGATTAAATTTTTACAAAGATAAAAGGCATAGAGATCAGAAAAGAAAAAGCAAAACTTTCTGGTCACAGATGGGATAGCTGTTTATGCAGAATACCTTATAAAATGTATAAAACAATTGCTAGAACTAATAAAGCCAATTTAGCAAGATCAGAGAGTACAAACTCAATATACAAAAACCAATTGTATTTCTGTATACAATCAGCAACTATTAGAAATGAAATTTTTGAAATACTCCTTGCAATAGCTGGCAAATCATAAAATGCTTTGGAGTAAATTTTTAAAATTTGAAGATGACCTCTATAATAACTACAAAATATTTCTGATAGATGACCTAAATAAATAAAAGGTATACTATGTTGATTGATTGGAAAACTCAAAGATGTTAAGATGTTGATTCTCCCAAATTGATCTATAGTTTAATTGCAATTGTAATCATAATCCCATAATTTTTTCTGTTAGAGTCTAAAATGTTTATGGAGATATAAAGGATTTAGAATATCCAAAGCAATCTTGAAAATGAACAGAGTTTGAATATTTACAATACTTGACTTCAAAACTTGCTAACAAAGCTACAGTAAAGAAGACAGTGTGGTACTGGCATATGAACAGACACATAGATTCTTTACAAATAATGTGTTTTCATATCACCTGAAAGTCTGTAAGGAGAATCATGGCAAGATGTCCGACCTACTACTGTTGAACTATTTGTTAGTAAATTTCCAGAAGCATTATCTAGAGTATCACAAGTAATCCATTCTTCTGCCAGAGTTTATAAGTATTTCAGAAAAGTTATATTGGTATATGGATTGAGCTTACAATATACAATGAATGAATTGAAGAGAGTACAATAAACATGAAAACTTAAAAAAAAGAAAAAAAAAAAGACACGTAGACCAATGGAACAGAACAGAGAGCCCAGCTTTAGATTCACAAGTATAGAGTCATTTAAATTTTTATGAAAGTGCCACAGCAACTCAATGGATACATTTTTGTTTTTTTAAACAAATGTTACTTGAACAGTTAGTCAGCCACATTGGTGGAGGAAAAGCTAACCATGATCCCTACTTCATACTATGCAGAAAGATTAATTGGAAATCAACTAGAAACCTAAACATAAAAACTAAAACTATATAGTTTCTGGGTGAAAATTTAGAAGAATATCTTTGTGTTACTGGGTGTAAGCAAAGGTTTCTTTTTAAAAAACACAAAATGCATAAAGCATTACAAAATTGAGCAATTAGATCAAAAAAATTAAAATCTTATGCTTACCAAAAGACACCATTAAGAAAATGGACAGGTAAGACAAAGAGTGGGAAAAAATATTTTCAAAACGCATATCTGAAAAAGAACTTGTATCCTGATAAAGAACTATTAGAATTCAATTATTAAAATACAGGTAACTTAATTATCTTAACGAACAAAATAATTAGTCACCCTACAAAGAAAAATATTCAAATGGATAATATGCATGTAAAAAAAAAAAATCAGAACAGTGGTTACCTAAGAAAGAGGATGAAAGATAGGGGGAGGGATAAACTGGGAAGTGGAATGAAGAAACTCTGTTGATGAAAATGTTTTACACTTTATATAGGAGTTTAGGTGAATGACATCTGCATTTTTCAACACTTATGAGATAGTACACTTGAGATGTGTGCATTTCGATGAATATATATTTTACATAAAAACATAAAACCTTTAATTAATGAAATGCATACTGAATTTTTAGGGACACATTAAGTGTTCTTACCTTTAAATTCTTCAAATAAAAGATGGATTGGTAAATTAATAAATGCTTGAGTTTTTTACAATAACATGTCGGGGAGATAAAAATATAGCCTGTCTCCCAATATCCCTCTCACCATACTCTAAAATGTTCCTTTTTCCCATAACATTTCAACTTCTAATTAATATAATTGCTTACTTATTATGTTTATTTTTTATTGCCTGTCTCTCCTGGTACTCCACAAAGAAATTTTTTTTCCCCACTGATGTAACTCTGAGCACATAGAAGAGTGCCTAGAACAGAGGGGACAATCAATAAATATTTATTGAACAAATGACTACTATTAACTCTAATTTTCAGATGAAGACAGTGAGACAAAATTAGTGGGCAACTGAAAAAAATGAGGAGAACAGGCTTACACAAGGAAAAGATGTCTGATCTTTCTATATCCCCCTAACATCTTTCTTTTAAAAATATATAGAAAAAAATAAAAGGTGCTTTACATTAAAAGTGTGGTTTGCTGATATCTTTGCATGTGTATTATTGGATATTGGTACTAATATATTCTCTAACACAAATCTAAGGTAAAAGATTCCTATTTGTTATTTTATTTCTTCCTTTCAGGTCTTGAAAAATAAAGATTCCAGGCAAAGCTTTATGCTAAAAAGGCTAAAGTCCACACCCTGAGTGTATATACAATGCCTTTGAAAATTACTCATTTATTCGCTCAACAAATATTCATGAAGTGCCTACCATGTGTCCAGCAGGGGTTTAGGATATGTAAATAAGACAGGCAAAATGCCTGCCCTCTGGAATTTACCTTCCAATGGAATAAATGTCTGCTTAATCAAGTTATTTATAGTCTCTTAAGAGTTTAGTTGCTTTCTAGGAATAAATAAGAGAGATGCATTCGGAAACTGTGTTCACCGTTCTCAAGTCAATAAATATTTGTTATATCCTTTGGGTTCTATATCAATATTTTGAGACAGAAAATATTTATCAGGTGGCTTCCACTTGCCCAGTATCATTTAAGAGTTGTTTCATCATCAAAGGGTGAGGGGACAGAAAAGGATGGGAAATGACTCTGACCTCTCTGTGCTACTCCACCCCCAAATTGGAGAATACAGTAGAGCTTGGAGGCAGAGTGGGAGGTGTTTTCTAGGCCAGGACAGGGTGGATCTGGCTCTCCACCCTTTCTTTGCCTCTTTCCTACAGTCACAGAAGCTGCCCAGGATGTCCTCAGGCAGGCTTACTACACAGGATTAAAAAAAAAAAAATTGGTGAAGCTGGACCTTCACATCACGCAAAGGTTGCTAGCCTTTACCCTATATGTTCTTCTGAGTGAGCTGAAAAGTACGTGGAGATCCTATAATTACCTTATTCTCACAGGCAGTGTTTAATACACTGCAGTTTACTGAGCCCTGGGTTTCCAAGACACTGTACACAGTAACTTCTGTGAAATATACAGGCACTGCCCTCATAACAGCGTATATTCTATGAAAGAAAACACTCAAGTATGTGATCATGTGTATTCGAATGAGTTTCTTTTAAACATACAAAGGAAAAGAAGAAATGCTGTGTTTTGGGAACCTTGCTTGCAAACTTTTCAAGGACAGTGGTTTAGTCTCAAATTGTTTTCTGACTACTCCCCTACTGCCTACCACAGGGTTAAATATAAAGTGAATTCTAGGCAAATATTTGTTGTTGGCTTGGTAAATAAAAAAAAGAGGGCCAGAGAGCTATTTTAAGAGACTTTCTACAAAGAAGTATCCATCTCTCAATGAGTCTTTTAATTTTGATACTCTGTCAGCATTTCAAGTTGAATACACTCAAAAGCAGATAAGAATAGCATAGTTTTAAAAAGATGAAAAACAAAAGAAGTAACTACCGTTGCTCAAAAAAATCCTGCATTTGAACATATGTTGAAAAGTAAATCATTTCAAGTTAAATGATACAGCAAGTTTGTGACAGCAACTGCTCAAAAAGACATATTTCTGAAGATTTTAGTGACTAAAACAAACTCTGGGGACAGTTTTCACTAGGGTATGAAGGGAGAGGGACATAAGTGGCTACAAATACCAACCAATTCCACTAATATGTAAATTATATCTCAGTAATGTATTCATCTTCCAATCTAAATCATTCACCTTTAATAAAACACAAAATCACTGTTTGCTCAATGCTGCCATCATGTGGCTAACATCCTCCACATGCAAGAGAGTTAACCCTTTTTGGCCCCTTTGCTCATAAATTATTGATTAAAAGCTCCCTATGAGAAATATTTTAAAAAAAGATAAATGATATCATGAGGATGACTTTTGACGTGGTTTGTGAAAAGACAAATCACGTCAAAAAGAATGTGAAACAAACTATTCCTTTTGAAATCTGGTCTTTTTTGTTGAATGAAACTCAAATGCAGGAATCCGCAACTCGTGGCTTGTGACGCAACCTGAAAATTGGTCCAAACACAATACAATTTAAATTAATCAGTTTTTTTCATAATACATTAGGAATATGCAAATACATTACCCCCAAAAAAGTCATGGACTTGATAAGAATCTATATGTAACTTTATGAGCCACCGATGAGCCTTATCCCCTTTCCTGCTCCAATCGGATGTAAACCTCCTTCTGAGTTCTGTGCTTATCATTCTATTGAGTTCCTTACTATATAGTTTTACAGTATTTATTAGTATTTTGAACAGATTTGTTTTTTAAAAAAGCTTTATTAAAGAATATTTTAATTGACTGCCTATATTTAAAGTGTACAGTTTGATAAGCTTTGACATAGGTGCACACCTGTAGAGCCACCTCATACCTTCTTTGTAATCCTTTCCTCCCTACCTTTCTAATCTCCTCACCTCCAACCACCTAAAAACACTTGTTATGGACTGAATTATGTCCCCCCCTTAAATTCATATGTTGAAGTTCTAACACTTAACCTGATGGTATTTAGAGACGGGACTTCTGGGAGGTAATTAGGTTTAGATGAGGCCATAAGGGTGGAGCCCTGGTGATATGATTTAGTGCCCTTGTAAGAAAACACACCAGCACCAGAGAGCTTGTCATGTGAGGACACACCGAGAAGACTGAATCTGCAAGCTAGAAATAAACCCTCACCAGAATCCAACCATGCTGGCATCCTGATCTCAGACATTCAATATCCAGAACGGTGAGCAAATAAATGTTTGTTGTTGAAGTCACCCATTCTATGGGGGTATTTCTTTATGGCAGCTCCTGCACACTAATACACTAACCTATCTTCTGTCACTACATTAGTTTACATTTCATAGAATTTTATGTAAGCAGAATCATAGAGTATGTACTCTTATTTGTCTAGATACTTTCACTCAGCATAATTATTCTGAGATTCATCCATGCCAGAGCATGTATCAGTATTTTGTTCCACATTATTATTGAGTAGTATTCCATTGTATGGACTACCACAATTTATTTACTAATTCATCTGTTCATGAGTATCTATATTCTTTCTAGTTTTGAGGTATCACAAAGAAAGCTATGAATATTTATATACAAGCTTTTGTACGGACATATATTCCCCTTACCTTGGTATATATACACAGGCATGGAATGGCTGGACGAATGACATATGTCATATATCAACTTTTGAAACTGCCAAACTATTTTCCTAAGTGCACCATTTTGCTTTCCCACTATCAGAACATGAGTGTTACTGTCCCTCCACATTCTCGCCAACACACGGTATTGACAGCTGTCTCTAATTTCAGCTATTCTAATAAGTTTGGAGCAGTATTTTACATGTTTCTTCTGAATTCCCCTAATGACTAATGAAGCTGAGCATCTATTCACATGCTCATTTACCATTTGTATTTTTTCTCTGGTGAGGTGTATGTTAAAATATTTTGACCATTTTTGGTATTTATCCTGCTTGGTATTATCTGTGGTTTAGTGTCTGTCGTTAATTTTAGAAAGTTGCAGCCATTACTTTAGATATTTTTTTCTGTCCTTTTTCTCTTCTCCCGATATTCCAATTGCATACACATTTTGGAAACAGCCCACAGTTTCGATGTTGTTATAAAGGGTTTTCCCCCCTTTTGTGTGCAGTTTGGGAAGATTCTTTTTTTATTTTTTTCACTATATTTTAGTTTCAGTCGTTTTAGAGGTACAAATGGTTTTTGGTTACATGGACGCACTGTGTAGTGGTGAAGAAGTCTAGGCTTTAAGTGCACCTGTCACCCCACCCGTGCATACTGTGTCTATAGGTGATTTTTCATCCCTGGCATAACTTCAAGCTTACTGGTTTTGCGCTGGCCATCTCTAGTCCATGGCTGAGCCCATTAGCACTTGTTTCATTTCTGTTAGAGTCTTTTTATTCTAGAACTTACTTATTCTTAGAGTGTTCATCTCTCTGCTTTCATTGCCCACATACTCTTGCAATGTTGTCTACTTTTTCCATCAGAGCCTTCAACATATTAATCATAATTATTTTACACTCTCTATCTGATAATTCCAAAAGGTGTGTCATATCTGAGTCTGGTTTTGGTGCTTATTTTATCTCTTCAGATGGTGTTTTTTCTTGCCTTTTGATGAGTCTTGTGATTTTTTGTTGCAAGTCACACCCATGCCTATGAGCCCCAGGAGCTTCTCACTGTCATGCTAGTACATATTCGGTCTCCAGAAATACATGAAAATTACCATTTGTATTCCTATCAGGTTATAGCCCCAGCAGTTTCTGAATCAAGTACACAGATCTTGACTGTAACACAGAATTTGCCTGTCTCTCCAGATTTGAGGATGGTGGCTGGCCCTGAAACTTCAGTTCTCTGGGGTCAAGAAAATTCATTAACGTTTGGTGTGCTCAGCTTTTTCTTGCTATAAGGACAAAAGAATTTAAGTTAACCTGGCTAGAACTTGAGCTGTGTTTAATTGTATTTTTTCTTGTTATTGATTTTTGAGAGCTCTTTATATATTCTGTAAATACATCCTTTATCAGATATATGTTTTGCAAATAGTATCACCCAGTCTATAGTTTTTTATTCTTTTAATGTGTCTTTTGAAGAGTGGAAGTTTTATGTTTGTATAAAGTCTAACTTACCAAGTTTTTGGTTTCATGGATCATGTGTTATAGCTAAGAAAACCTAACCAAGCCAACAGAGTTCTCCTATGTTTATTTTTATAAGTTTTATAGTTCTAAGTTTTAAATTCAGAACTATTATCCATTTTGAGCTAAGTTTTATATATGGTGTGGTGTGGGGTATGGATCAAAGTTAATTTATTTTGCATATGGGTATTCAATTATTCCAGCACCATTTTTTGAAAGCCAAATTCGTCCTGCACTTATTTGCTTTCCCACTTTTTAAAAATATCAGTTGTAAATATAGGTATGAATATACTTGTTATTTCTATTTTGTTATATTGATCTATTTTGTTTTGATTTCAATATCACATCACCTTGATTACTTTAGCTTTATATTTCATCTGGAAACCAGGTGGTGTTAATCTTCCATGTTGCTCATTTTCAAAACTGATTTGACTATTCTAGGTCATTTGAATTTCCATATACATTTTACAGTTTGTCAATTTCTATTAAAAAAAGTATGCTGAGATTGTGACTGGATGTTTTGAATCTACACATCAACTTGAGAAATATTTTAATGGTATTTAATCTTCTGATCATGAGCATGATATATTGACCGATTTATTTAGGTCTCAGAAATGTTCTGTAGTTTTCAGTATGAGGTTTTATTCCACATCTTTGGTCAAAATTATGCCTCAAAATTTCATAATTTTTGCTATTTTAAACAGTTTTAAATTTTTAAGATATCCACTTTTTGATGTTAGTATATAGAATGAAAATTGATTTCTGTATATTAATATTGTATCTTCCAATCTTGCCAAACTCGTTTATTAGTACTAGTAGTTTTTTTTTGTAGATTCTATTGAATTTTATACATAGACAACCACCTGCTTTTGTTCTTGCCTTATTGTGCTTATTAGAATCTCCAGTACAATGTTAAATAGACATGGTCAGAGTGAATAGCCTTGACCTTCCTGATTGTAGGAGAAAAACGTGGAGTCTTTCATAATCAGTTATGATATTAGCTGTAGATCTTTCATACATGCCTCTTAACAGTTTGAAGAAGTTATCTTCTATTATTATTTGAAAGCTTTTCATGAGGAATTGAAGATGGATTTTCATCAAATGCTTTATTTGTAGCTATTGAGATGATTATATGATAGTTCATTTTTAGTTTGTCAATATTGTGAAATGCATTGTTTGATTTTCAAATGTTAAATGTATATTGCATTCCTGGAATAAAACACATTTGGTCACGATAAGTGATCCCTTTATCACTTGGATTTGATTTTTTACTGTTTTGACAATGCCTTTTGAATTTATATTCACGAAGGATACTGACCTGTAGTTTTCCTTTTTTATAATGTCTTTCATGGGTAATAGTGACTTTATATAATGAGTTACACAAAGCATTCCTTCCTCTTTAGTATTATTCCTTCTTAAATATTTAGTAGAATTCACCAGGAGAGTCATCTGGCCATGGAGCTTTCTTTGTAGAACAGATTTTAACTACAAAGTCAACTGTTTAATAGAGTTATTCAGATATTTATTCTTGAGTGAGCTTTGGTAATGTGTATCTTTCAAGGAAGTTGTCCATTTCATCTAACTTGCCAAATTAATTGACATGTTGTTCAGAATATTTCCTTACTATACTTTTACCAGTTTTAGAATCTGTAGTAGGATTATCTCTCTCATTCTTGATATTGATCATCTGTATCTTCTCTTTTACCTGACAGGTCTAGCTTTTTTCCTTATTAGTTTTCTCTTTTATTGATTTCTGCTCTGATCTTTATTATTTCTTTTTGTCATTATTGTGTGTTTGATTTGCTCTTCTTTTTCTAGTATCTTAAGGTAGCAGTTGAGGTTATTGATTTGAGCCCTTTCTTTTTTTCTAAGATAGGTGTTTAGTGCTATATATTTCCCCATAAATACTGTTTTAAGAGTATCCCATAAACTTTGATATGTTGTGCTTTTATAAAAAGCTCAAAATCATTTCTAATTTCTTTTATTTTCATTTTTGAAACATAAATGGATTTCATCAAACGCTTTATTTGTAGCTATTATTTAGAAGTATGCTATTAAGTTTCCAAATATTTACAGATTTTGAATTTTTTTGTTACTGATTTTTAAATTTAATTCCATGGTGGTCAAAAAACATGCTTTATGTGATGTGAAGTCTTTTAAGTTTGAGATTGTTTTATGGTCTAGAATGTGTTATATCTTGATAAATATTCTATGTAAACTTGAAAAAAATAATGTACATGCTGCTGTTTGGGGGAGAATGTCCTATAAATGTTAATTAGGTCAAGTTGGTTGATATTGCACTTTGAAAATCCTATATCCATGCTGATTTTCTGTCTACTTTTTCTCTCAATTATTAAGCAGTTTTGAAAGTGATAATTTTTTGTCTATTTTTTCTTTACAGGACTATGTGTTTTTGGTTCAGTATTCTGAAGCTTTCTTATTAAGCATATAAATTATCAAGATTGTTATTATTTTTGACTACAGTAGACCCCAAATATGAATAATTTCCTTTCTGAGAGCATGTTTCTAAGTCCAATTTGTTTATAAGTCCAACAAAGTTATTGAGATACCCAACTAACACAATCAAGCTATATAGTACTGTAGTAGGTTTATAATACTTTTCACACAAATGATACATAAAACAAACATAAAAAATAAATATTTTTAATCTTACAGTACAATATCTTGAAAAGTATAGTAGTACAGTACAACAGCTGGCCTACAGGGGTTGGCATCTAGTGAACAGGCAAGAAGAGCTACTGACTGGGGGAGCGAGAGGAAGGGGAGGTGGCAGAGCTGAAGAATCAGCAGCAGCAGAAGACAGAGGGCAAGTGAAATGTCACTCATGCCTGAGGTTGATGGCATAAGTTCTGGTTCCTTGCTGGATTCAATTCTATCCTCTTGAATAAATGACTCAGTGACCTCTGGGTAGTAACCCTTTTTTCCTCATCACAGATGACACAGTAGCAATGGATTGCATGCTGCAACCTTTGTGTACCATTCTACGTTCGGGTTCTGTGCCTCAAAAACTAACAGTGCCTCCTCAAATTAAAAAAAAAAAAATCCCCTGGCCATTTCCTGCATCATGAATCTCTTTGGTCCCCAGTTACTTCTTCCTCTTATTCTCTTTGTCTTTTCTCTGGGCCTCCACTTCCATGAGGTCTTCATGAAATAGCTCTTTGGTCCCCAGTTACTTTTTCCTCTTATTCTCTTTGTCTTTTCTCTGGGCCTCCACTTCCATGAGGTCTTCATGAATTAGCTCTTTGTGTTGCACAGAAGGAGTTCAATGAAGTCATCCCCTACAGATGTAGCTCCACCTTTTTTTTTTTTTTTTTTTTGAGTTGGAGTCTCACTCTGTCGCCCAGACTGGAGTGCAGTGGCCGCTTCCGGCCACTGCAACCTCGACCTGCTGGGCTCTGGCGATCCTTCCGCCTCAGCCTTCCAAGTAGCTGGAATTACAGGCATGCGCTACCACGCCCGGCTGATTTTTTTTTTTTATTTATTGTAGAGATGAGGTCTCGCTGCCCAGGCGGGTCTCGAACCCGCGGGCTCAGGCAATCCACTCACCTCAGCCTCCCAAAGGCGCGGGATTACAGGCTGAGCCACCGAGCGTAGCTCCACCTTTTTGATGAGGGTCACTAAGTTGTGAAGACCTCTTTGGACTTCTCATCCACCATCTCAAATCTATGAAAATCATGAACAAACCGTGGGCAAAAAGATCTTCCAAACTCCACTCATGGTGACAGCCATAACCTCACACCAAGCAAAGTCAACATTTTTTGTGGCCTTGTAGATGTTATAGTCCTTCCAAAATGGTCACAAGGTTGTTTCTGCTTCATTACTCACCTTTACTGCCTGACAAAAAGCATGATGTAAATACTTCTTGAAAGTGGCTATAACTCCCTGGTCCATAGGATGGATGAGCAATGTAGTATTCGGTAGCAGGTACACTACTTTGATGCTGGGATGAAAGTTGTCCATGAATGGGGAATGGTCAGAGCATTGTCGAGCAGCACAAGAATGTTGAATGTGACAACCTTCTCCAGGCAATATTTCTTTACCTCTGGGATAATGTGGTGAGAAAACTACATTATCCTGGAAAATGGCCTGTGTAACCTCACTGTGTTTCTTCCTCAAAGCTTCATAAAGGCTTTTGCCTTTCTCTTGAATCAGCATTAAGCTGAGTGAGACTTGACACAGATGCTGATCCTGCATTCACACACTGAGAAATTTCTCCATCTCCTCTATCACATTTCCACGCTTCTTCAATATTATTGTCAACATCATTGGCACAGTGGACTTCACATGTTCCGTGATGTCTTCCTTGTTCTTTAGAATCGTGTTGATGGTTGAACAATTCATGTTATAAGAATGAGCAACGTCTACCATCTTTTGGCTTCACTGCACTCTCTCAATTATTTTCACTTTTGTTCCCACCATTAGTGCTTGCTACTTCTTAGCAATACCAGCTACATCAATGTTGCTTTTACGCTTGCTTCTGAACATCCTGGGCTAGAAATAAAGATACTGTACTACTCTACTCTATATAGTACTGTAAAGTACACAAAAGTCCAACCACTTGTAGAGGATACATGCATGTGACAATGTATACCAGACATGTGAATTAACTGACGTGATTTAACGTGAACACACATTCACGTCTTTGAAAGGTTACAACTTGAAGGTTTGTATATAGGGGACTTACTGTACTTGATTACTATGAAATGATACCTTTACTCCTGGCGATAGCCACTGCTCTGAAATATACTTTGTCTGATATTAACATAATGACTCTAGCTTTCTTTTGATTAGTGCATGGAAGATATTTTCCATCCTTTTGCTTTTCAACCTCTCTGTGTTCTTCTATTTGAAGTATGTTTCTTATAAGAAACATATAGTTGGGTCTTTATTTTTATGCAGTTTGACAACCTCTGACATTTAATTGAGCTATTTACAACATCACATTTTATGTGTTGTCTTTTCTATATTTTTCTGTCTTCCTGTCGATTAACTGAATATATGTCATGATTCCATTTTATCTCCTTAATGGCTTATTAGCTATATCTCTGCTGTGTTATTTTAGTGGTTGCTTTTGTTTTCATAGTATGCAACTTTAACTTATCACAATCTACACTCAAGTAATATCATTTCACATATAGTATAAGAATCTAACAATAATATTTTACCATTTCTTCCCTCCTGACTTTTGTGCTATTGCTGTCATACATTTTATTTTTATATATGTGTATGTTACAAACCACAGACTACATTGTTTTTCTTTGTGGTTAAACATTATTATCTCCTAAAATAATTTGAACAGTAAGAAAAACATCATATATATTTACACATGTAGGTACTATTTTTGGAGCTCTTCATTCCTTTGGATGGGTCCATATTTCCATCTAGTATCATTCTCTTCTTGGTGAAGGAATTCCCTTAATATTTCATATAGTGTGGATCTGCTAGTGATTCTTTTCAGTTCTATCTGTGTTCTCCTTCCCTGTCTGACTGAAAAAAATACTTTCTTGTCTTTTTTAAAAGTATTTTTTATTGAGTATAGAATTCTTGGTTGACAATGATTGACAGGGGTTTTTTTCTTTTAATACTTTAAAGATAAAAATGTTGTTACTTTGTCTTCTTGCTTTCACTGTTTCTGACAAGAGATCTGCTGTCTTTATTCTCTTTGTTCCTCTGTATGTAATGTCTCTCTGAACACTTGCTACTTTTAAAATTATCTTCTTTATATCAGTGGTTTTGAAGAATTTGATTCTGGTGTTATTTGGTATAGTTTTGTTTATATTTCATGAGCTTGGAGTGTGTTGAGCTTCTTGAATCTGTGAGTTTATGGTTCTAAAAAAAATCTGAAATCTCAGTTGGTTAGAAAAGGATATTTATTTCTTCTTTACATAAAGTGCAATAAGAATTTCACTTTCCTGCTTCTTGTAATTTACAGCCATCTGTAATACCTAATTTTCTAGATCACCACAACTAAAACAGAATTAGAGGAGGGCTATTAACCACGTGAGTCCAGAAGTAGCTCAAAAAAGTAACTTCCCCTCAAAGTTGAATGACCAGTAGACCATGGCTTCAACATAATTACTGTGAGAAGATTAGAAATATAAGGGGACATGTACATGTTTGGAGAACTTAATTCGTCTGTCAAACAAAAACGCTGATCTCAAATAGAGAATGACAGAATGAAAACAACTTCAGAGGGTGTGGGCTGGGAAAATCTCCCTGAAGCAGTGGTGGTATTTAAGCAAGACCGGAAGAATAGAAAGAATTTGGCCCTAGTATATTTGGAAGATAACCAACATAGTTAAAAGGTCAGGGACTAACACTTTATTCAAGTAATAAAATGTGCATATTTTTTCTAGCATGTTTTTTATATAATAGATACCATAGCTGTAGAAAAGTTTTACGGGTATGGGTGCACAAAATCCTTACCGAATCTTGATCAGTGACATATTTTATACATTACTCTCTTAGATGTAGAAAAATATTCAGAAGAATAAGACTTGAATTAAACACACAAAAAGCAGTGGATGGAGAACTACAGTATTCACTTATTTCTTCAATAACATTAACTAAGAGTCTACCATGATAGAGAGGAGATTGCAGGGATAAAATATTGAATACAATTCTCCCTATGTAGAATTATTCTGAATACCCAAACACAGAACTGGAATTTCTCCCACAGAGAAGGGGAAAAAATTTTAGAACAAAAAAACAAATTAAAATTTAGAACCTATTTAGAAATAATGAGAATAAAACATTAATGGGATAAGAGTGGTGAAAATGTCCCACTCTGGTCAAGAACTTTAAAAATAATAAAGATTCTGCATGTGCAAATTTGATAATCTCTTATGGAAAGCAATTATAGCAAGGCTTTTTCTTTTCTCCAAATGAACAATCTAGTTTTGGGCAAATATACATATCTCCTTGCTTACTAATTAGGTCAATATCTACATTTTACTGCCTACGAGTTACTAGAATACTTTATTCATGTTACATCTGCACACTAAACTCCAACACTTCTAACTCACCACCTTTAGATTTTATGTTTTAATCCTATTTTTCATTCTAATTTCTCTATCCTGTGTCCTCACATTAACTGGAAGGTGTTACTCCTCAAAGGCTTCAAGATAAAATTATCTTCTAGATAATAGAAGGAAACATTTGAAAAACTATTTCAGAAAAAGATAAGATAGAACAAGTCTTCTCATTCTACCTAATTGTGTTTCCAAAATAAATGAGATGTAGAAACTATTAGAAAGCAAGCAAATACAAGAGGGTAAGCAAGTATCTTAAGTGACTATGGTACAAAGAATGCCATAATTGGTTCTCCTGACAATGCTGTTACTCACTGTTTCTGAGAACTCACACAAGTTAGTTCACTGAGTTTTCTTAACCATAAACAACAGATAAAAATAGCACCCACTGGTAAGGTTTGCTGTGAGTGTTAAATGATTTATTGTATATAAAGCAATTTAGTACAGTGCCTGTCATTAGTAAATATTAAATATTTGCCATACTGGTACTGGTAAAAGTTGTTGTCATAGAGTAACAACTATAAATTACCATATTAAAATTTCATTGAGTGGTTATTGTTTTCCAGGCTTACATCTAAATGTTTTTACACAGTTCATATAATTTAAACCAAATTCATCCTGTACCAAATCCTCTACTACAACAAATATTTATAGCAAAATTCCAGTGTGCTTCAAACTTGTAGCTATCATAATTTTCCTGGTATTACTTTAGTTTGAGAAGGATGTCACTGGTTCCCAGTTTTAAAAGACCATTATTCCACTTTTTAAAAACTCTTTATAAAGATATATACTCCACAATGTAACTTTTTAATATAATACCAGTTTAATAGACACAACAATAAAAGTTAAAAGCAAATAAAATGCCTACTTAAGAGGAAAAAGGAATATAACATGAATAACAGACATTTTTCTCAGCTTAACACAATAATCACTTATTGACACTGATAGATCCTACACACAGTCAGGACAGGAATAGGAAAGCATCTGCATAGGGTCAGGTCATATTAATTTTTCCCTAGCTTTAGAACCAGCTACAGTATAAACAGCTAGACTGTGTGACTTCAGACACACAGTCATATTATGAGTATTTCCAGTGCTGGCCAAAGTTGCACAGCTTCTGAACACAAATAAAGGCTTAGCTTGTGACAGACCCAATACCATTAAACAGAACAGAATTCTGTCTCATTTATTTGAGATGAGATCCAAATGAGATGAATAGAAACTGCGCATTCTGTTTAATCTTTATGCAAACATCCTCAAACATTAAAATTATAATTCAAATTTGGAATTTCTTTTACTCAAGACATTGACCTAATTGTGAAAAATAATCTCATATTTCTAATCATGAAATAATTGGAGCCAGGCATGGTGGCTCAAGTCTTTAATCCGAGCACTTTGGGAGGCAAAGGTGGAAGGATTGCTTGAGACCAAGAGCTCAAGACCAACCTGGACAACATAGTGAGACAGTAATTTCTTTATTTTAAAAAGATATAAAAAAGAGCCAGGCTCAGTGGCTCAGCTTGGAATCCCGTGCCTTGGGAGGCTGAGGTGAGTGGATTGCCTGAACCTGCGGGTTCGAGACCCCACCTGGGCAACTTGGTGAGACCTCATCTCTACAATAAATAAAAAAATTAGCCGGGCGTGGTAACACGCGCCTGTAATTCCAGCTACTTGGAAGGCTGAAGTGAAAGGATTCCCGGAGCCCAGCATGTCGAGGCTGCGGTGGCCGGGAGCAGCCACTGCACTCCAAGTCTGGGCGACAGAGTGAGACTCCAACACAAAAGAATAAAAAAATAAAATAAAATAAAAAGATATAAAAAAAGAAATAATTTGTAATCAAAAGTTACTAGTCAAATTATTTTTTAAAGGTATAGTCAATTAGACTCAATTCATTTTTTCCTTTGCATATTGTTTCATTTGTTCATTATAACAGTCCCATGAGATACATACAGGAGAGGCTGTCTTAACTCATTTCTATATAGCCAATCGACCAAAGTAACTAATGATTTCCATTTCTTCTGTAAAACATGTCAGCTGATTCCAAGTGCTTGCTGAACGTATCAGAAAGTAGGTACTACACGATTCCTGACCCTACCAGTTCAGTTTCATAATAACCAACAGATTTTTTAAAATTACCCAGTCAGTCTTTGCCAGTTCTTTCATAGTAAATTATATAACTTAAGTAAAAATGATATAAACAAATGACAATGGAGTGTGAAAAAAAAATGCTGTTATGTCTATGAAAACTAAGTTGAATGTTCTGGAAAGACTCTTGAGAATGAAAAACTAGTAATAACTTAAATAAGAACAATGCAATTTTGAAAATTGAGGAACAGTTTGAAATTCTAGATAAACTTTCACTCAGTTTTGCTTCAAACTGAAAATTATAGGCAATAAATTGTAGGAATGATTGTCATAAAAGATGTAGAATTCTAATCAGTAGTCTCCAAAAATGTTTGCACCTACATTATGAATGAATAAGTATTTAAATGCTTTATGTTATAATACGATGTTTAAGGCACATGTGCAGTGTTTTGTGATTTCCTACTTTAACCAACTTTTTCTATTAACTAACACATTTTATGTTCCAAATAAGTAGGATAAAAGGTCAATTTTCAAGCTTCTTTTTACAATGAGAAAAATAAGACTCATCCGTTGGGTGACAAACAGTAAGTCACGAAGCCAGATCACAACCCAGACCATATATATTCATATCTAAGCAATATCTTCTGATAGCAAGAATCTACCACTATGCAATATTAAAATAAGACACAAGCTACTTCAAGAGGGACAGTATATTTAATGTCTGTCTTTAATCTCACTGCTGTCATTTTTAAACCTTACCAAAAAGAAATTGTGAAACATCACTATTGAGCAAGGTAAAAAACCATAAGAAATACAGGGTACAAGCATGGAACCAGAGAAACTAGACATATCAAATTCTAGTTGAGATGGTGGTTAAATGCACTAGAAACTTATGTGTAAATGCTTGAAATAAATATGTATGTGCCTATTGTTATGCCTTCTCGTGTTCTGAGAGACAGTATAATGCAACACGAACTAAAAAAGCAGGCTCTAGAATCAGAGAGCCTGGGTTTACATCTCAACCCCACCATTTCCTAACAGGTAATACTGGTCTATTTACTTACTCTCCCTGTGTCTTCTTATCTGTAAAATGAAGAAGATAATTCCTACCACATTAGGGTGTTTACTAAATGAAATAGTCCAAATAAGAAAGTACTTGTTAGTGCTCACTTGCTAACATTCATATGCTGGAGGATGCTAACATAATGGTTAAGAGTTACTGTTAAGACTTACTGTTGGCACAGGAGCCAGTCTATCTGGATTCAAATCTCAGCTCTATCAATTAGCAGCTCTATAAACTTGGAGAAAGGTACTTAATCTTTCCGTGCCTCAAATTCCTCATGAGCAAATTATACATAGTAGCTCCATTCTACTTCACAGGATTATTGTAAGAATTCAATGAGTTAATAAATAATAAATAAATAAATAATTTAATAAATAAAAGTGCCTGATACATTATAGCTAGTGTAATCAATGTTAGCCCTAATTTTTTGTGTGGATTATTGGCTTTCTGGCTAAATAGAAAACTGCCCTTTCTCAGATCATACAGGTATTTGTTATAATTGTGATCCCTTTGCTTCTATGCTTCTCACTCTGAAATGAACACAAGACTCAATCGAGTCTCTAGGACAGATAAATCACCAGTGCCATCTAGAGGCAAATTGCTAATATGTTCACCAAATGAGGAGTATTGCCATAAAGGACTAAAAGGGTAGATATAAATTTGATTTTATTAAGACATACTTAATCTAAGATAGTAAGAACTCATAACAAACTAAGTGTAATTCAGTTAGAAAACTGTAACTTGACTTTTTTTAATTGACAAAAATTATATATATTTGTGGTATACTACATGATTTTTTGATATATGTATACATTAAGGAATGGCTAAATCAAATTAACTGGCATATCCCACACATTACATACTTATTTTTGTGGCGAGAACATTTAAAATGGACTTTCTTGCACTTTTCACGTATACAACATATTGTCACTAACTATAGTCTTCATGTTGTACAGTAGATGTCCAAAATTTATTCACCCTAACTGAAAGTCCTAACAAATTTCCTTTGACCAACATCTTCACAATCCCCTCAGCTGTCCTTAGTCCTTGGTAACTAGAATACTAGTAGACTACTAGAATACTAGTAGACTACTAGTATTCTACTCTATTTTTTTATGAGTTTGACTTTTTTAAGCTTCTATGTATAAGTGAAATGCAGTATTTGTCTTCCTGTGTCTGGCTCATTTTACCTAGCAAAATGAACTCCATGTTCCATGTTGTAGCAAATGACAGGATTTCTTTCTTTTAAAAAATTAATTAGTATTCCATTATGTATATAGGCAATGTTAACTTTATTTTTTTTATTTTTATTTTTTTTTTAATTTTAAAGATGTGGGGTACAATTCAGAACTAGGTATACAAGTGGTCATCACACAGGCAAAGTTTGGGCCTGCTTTTCTCCCAACTTCACCTGGTTTGAGATCAGATACGCTTATTGATGTTATAGCCCCCCTTCCCTCCCCTGGGAGTTTCTAGTTACTGCCAATCCCTTTCTATTTTTTTTATTTTATATAATCAATATTTTTTTTTTTTTTTGAGTTGGAGTCTCACTCTGTCACCCAGACTGGAGGGCAGTGGCCGCTCCCGGCCACCGCAGCCTCGACCTGCTGGGCTCCAGCAATCCTTCCTCCTCAGCCTTTCGAGTAGCCGGAATTACAGGCATGCGCTACCACGCCCGGCTGATTTTTTGATTTATTGTAGAGATGAGGTCTTGCTGCCCAGGTGGGTCTCGAACCCGCGGGCTCAGGCAATCCACTCACCTCAGCCTCCCAAAGGCGCGGGATTACAGGCTGAGCCACCGAGCCCAGCTAATCAATATTTTTTATGATGATGTTGTGGGGGACAGTTAAGGGTTAGGTATACAGATACATTTCATTCAGGCCACCCTATTGATAAGAGGTGCTTCCCCATCCCCAGACAGATATTTGCTACTGTTAATCCCATCTCCCTCCCCCCCATAGTTTCCCACTACTGTCAGTCATTTTCTTATAGTATTAGGTTGGATGTTCAAGGTCCATTATATGAGTGAGAACATGTGATACTCGGACCTTTGTTTTTGTGAAAGGTCACTCAGTATTATAGACTATAGTTCCATCCAGGTTGCTGCGAAATTCATGATTTTGTTCTTTTTGATGGCTGCGTAGTATTCCATCGTGTATATGAACCACATTTTTTTTAATCCTGTCCTCTTTTGATGGGCAGCATGGTTGCTTCCAGGTTCTTGCTATTGTGAACAATGCTGTGATAAACATACATGTGCAGGTGTCTTTTTTATAGAGTGATTTGTGTTCTTCCGGATATATTCCCAGTAGGGGGATTGAGGGGTCATATGGGAGGTTGATATTTAAAGCTTTTAGGAATCACCACACTGCTTTCCACAGAGGTTGCACTAGTTTACACTACCACCAACAGTGTAGAAGTGTTCCCATTTCTACGCACCCTCTCCAGCAGCTGTTATTTTTTGAGTTGTTGATAATTGCCATTCTGACTGGAGTTAGGTGGTATCTCAATGTGGTTTTGATTTGCATCTCCCTGATGATTAGTGAGGTTGAACATTTCTTCATATGTCTGTTGGCTGCTCGAATGTCTTCCTTTGTGAAGTGTCTGTTCATGTCTTTTGCCCATTTTATAATGGGGTTGTTTGGTTTTTTCTTTTCGGCACGTTTGAGTTCCTTGTATATCAAAGATGTTAAGCCTTTGTCTGACCTGGTGTTGGCAAATACTTTTTCCCAGTCTGTAGGCTGTCTCCCTGCTCTCTTGATGGTTTCTTTGGCTTTGCAGAAGCTTGTCAGTTTAATAAGGTACCACTTGTCTATCTTCTCTCTTATGGCCTGTGGGTTTGGGGTTTTGTTCAGGAATTGGAGGCCAGTTCCGATTTCCATGAGGGTGTGTCCTTCATTTTCTAAGGTTCTTATGGTTTAAGGTTTTACATTTAGGTCTCTGATCCATTTGGAGTCAACCTTTGTGCATGGGGATAGGTAGGGGTCCTGTTTCAATCTTCTGCATGTGGTCAGCCAGTTTTCCCAGCACCATTTACTGAATAGGTTCTCCTCTCCCCAGTGGTAGGTGGTGGAGGCTTTGTTGAAGATGAGTTGGTTGAGAAATTGAGGTTTTGCTTCTGGAATCTCAATTCTATTCCATTGATCTATATGCCTATTCCTATACCAACACCAAGCTGTTTTGATGATTGTAGCTTTATAGTAGAGTTTGAAGTCTGGTAATGTGATACCAACCTGCTTTGTTTTTTTTTTTGCTGAGAATTGTTCTGGCTATTCTTGGTCGTTTGTGTTTCCATATGAATTCCTGTGTTGTTTTTTCCAGGTCTGAGAAGAATGTTGCTGGTAACTTGATGGGTATTGCATTGAATTTGTAGATGCAATGTTAACTTTATCACTCACCCACTAATGGACACTTAGGTTGATTCTATATCTTGGCTATTGTGAATAATGCTGCAATAAATATGGGAGTGTAGATATCTCTTTGACATACTGACATCATTCCCTTTGAATAAATATTCAGAAGTGGAATTTCTAGGTCATATGGTGGTTCTATTTTTAACTTTCTGAGGAACCTCCATACTGTTTTCCATATGGCTATACCAATTTAAATTCTCAACAACAGTGCATAAGGGTTCCCCTTTCTCCACATCCTAACCAATACTTTACTCATTTTCTTGATACAGCCCGTTCTAACAGGTGTGAGGTGCAATTTCAGTGTGGCTTTACTTTGCTTTTTCCTGGTGATTAATGATGTTTAGCATTTTTGTTCATATATCTGTTGGCCATTTTTGTATGTCTTCTTTCGAAAAATGTCTTTTCAGGTACTTAGCCCATGTTTTAATCAGGTAATTTGTTTCCTTGCTATTGAGTTTTTTAGGTTCCTTATATATTTTGGATATCAGCCCCTTATCAGATATATGGTTCACAAATGTTTTCTTTCATTTCATAGATTGTTTCTCCTTGCTGTTGATTGTTTCTTTTACTGCCATTAAGCTTTTCAGTTTGAGGCAACCCCATTTGCCTGTTTTTTTATTTTATTGCCTGTGCTTTTAGGATCATGATCAAGAAATCTTAGAAATCTTTGCCTAGACCAGGGTCAAGAAGGTTTTCCCCTATGTTTTCTTCTAGCAGTTTTATCCCTCACAGATTTATCCCTCAGCTCTCTATTCTTTCATTGATCTACACTGTGTGTAATTGTGCCAGTATCATACTGTTTTGATTACTATAGCTTTGTAGCAGATTTTAAGAAGAAGTAGTGTGATGCCTCCTGCTTTGTTCTTTTTGTTCAGGATTGCTTTCGCTATTCAGAATCTATTTTGGTTTTGTGTGAATTTTAGGATTTTTTTCTATGTCTGTGAAAAACTTTGATAAAAATTAACATTGAATCTTCAGATCACTTTACATAGTATGGGCATTTTAGGAATTAATATTGTGGTTTTATATAGCTCTTTGAATGTTATACAAGTGCCAAGTGGAGGAAATTTCAAAAACTACAAACAAGAAGAAAATTCCTTGGTAAATTCAGTACCAAAATATTTGAGAGGCATTGCTAAAAGCTTTTGGACAGATCTGTGATGTTAATAAACTCCTGATCTTCTCTAGACTTCATAGTCCTATAATATGAAATGAGAGTATTGAGTTCTTTTTAAGTTTTAAAAGTAAGTGAGATCACTACACTAATTTAACATGATAAATCTAACACATCATTTGCTGGAGCATTTTTTTTTCTCAGGAGGAAACTAAAAACTTCTAAGATCTTTATTAACTTGATAATTTTTTCAGTGCTACTATATTGAAGAAAAAGAATTAGAAGTATAAATTTTTGGTATAACTTAAACAGCACAAAATCCATAACATGTTAAGATATTAAGTTATAGCCGGGCTCGGTGGCTCAACCTGTAATCCCGCGCTTTGGGAGGCTGAGGTGAGTGGATTGCCTGAGCCCGCGGGTTTGAGACCCGACTGGGCAAGTTGGTGAGACCTCATCTCTACAATAAATCAAAAATCAGCCGGGTGTGATAGCACATGCCTGTAATTCCGGCTACTCGGAAGGCTGAGGAGGAAGGATCGCTGGAGCCCAGCAGGTCGAGGCTGCAGTGGCTGGGAGCAGCCACTGCACTCCAGTCTGGGCAACAGAGTGAGACTCCAACTCAAAAAAAAAAAAAGATATTAAGTTATATAATTGGATAATGAAACATACTAATACCATAAAAAGATTCTATATAATAGCATCGTACATCTCTACTTTTTACACTTCATGTAATTATATGTCAAACCATACAGAATTCAAAACTGTATAAAACCGCTGTAGCCTATCCTGCACTGGCAGTACTCATTTTGCACAGGTCAAATATGCATGCATTTCAGAATCACAATTAAGTTAAGTAATGCCAGTCCTCCAACTACCGTATAAATTTCAGCTATTATGCTATATTAACTCTGAGCAATTATAGAAGAGCTGTTAGCTCTTCAATCCACAAATCACTACGGAAATAACAGATGACAAGATGATGATTAATGACCAATAGTGGCACTTCTTTCAAAGTTTCCTGATGATTGGTCATTGCACATTTGTCATTGTTCAAACACAGCAGAGTGTGTTGTCTCCATGTCTCCCAGAGATAAACTCACTTGACATTTTACAAAAGTAGATAAGTAACAGAAGGGATTCGACTATGAAGACGAAGTACAGCAAAGAAGCAAAACAAAGCGAGATATTCCTGGAATGGAAACAGGATGTGTGTAGAAGATCGGAAAATGCAGACAGTAAAGCAAAGCTAGGAGAGACTTAGGCCTGCAGGAGATGAAGATAAGAACTATGTTGAATCAGCTTGATAAACATAAAAAGGATTCTAACTGAATGCAAATGGAGTTGTATGAGAAGTAGCTGACCATGGAATGTGAACACTGCATCCTTGGGAGAGATGTAGCTATGCAGCCAGAGGAACTTAGTGAAGGCAAACTCATCCACATAAATGAGGAAAGTGATCATGACAAAAAGGATGATGATATCCCAGAGGCAGTGACAGTGGCATAGAACTCCACATTAAAGGAACTCTCAGAGATATTTCACAACATTGAAAGTACAAAGAACTAACTATTAGAAGCTGATCCAAACTTAGAAAGAAATACAATGATTCAATCCACCAAAGTACAGAAGAGATGCTTGCTTCATATAATAAGCTATGAAAGGAAAAGACAAGCACTGTTCAAACTACTCTTGACAATTTTTTGCAAGTAAATAAAATACTTTATCAATGTTTCTACTGTTTCAAGTTACAATGTACTAAATAAATATTAGTTTTACTAATTTTTCATTTTCCTATACATTCATAAACCACAGTAGCAGCTTTTAATGCTTTGACAAAAAAAGTTAAAGGTCACAGAAAAATTGCTATTTTTTTCCCATTTGATTATTTAAAATCACCTTGTCCTGTTTCAGTTGGCAGAGTTATTCTTATGGACCTGCATTACTGTGTAAAGCAAAAAGTTCATGTAGTGCCAGTGGCAACATTTTTCTTTCACAATTCTTTGTTATTGTAAGCATAAATCATTCAGAAACTGTCACCTATTATTCTATTACTAGTATAACAGCTAGTACACTTCTGAACATATTTTGTAAATTATCTGCAGCGTCATGATATAAAATTGAAAGATGCTCCTTCTCCTAACCAAACCAGAGATATAGAAGAGAATCATGTACCTGGTAGTGGTAACTGAACTAATATACCACTGACTCTTGGGTCCATGTTTAATTGATCAGTTATATCCAAAAGTTCTTCCTGAGAAACATCCTTAGGTTTTAGAATAAGCTCACTACAGATACCTGGAAGAAAAACAACCAGAGAAAGTCACTTGACTAAACAAGACATGGTTTTTCATTATTCAAGTCTTACACAGTATGGGATTTTTCTCGCTAAAAGAAAAGGTTCTTATACAAAAGCAATGCTCAATGCACCATCAGGAGAGATTTCTCAAATAGTACAGGAGTTTTACCTTGATTCACATGCATTCTTTGGTCTAGTATTCCACATGACAACTTGCATTTATTTGAAATAAGCTACTGTTGGATTTGACGATAATAAAAATACCACTACCACTACTACTATTAGGTCAAATTCAACAGAATGAACTAGGTTAGGTTTATTATTTGATTAATGTAAATGTAATAAACATGGGCCATTTAAATGTTAAGTATTCCTCTCACATCTTGCCATAGGATATAAAATCACACTGAATTGATTCTATAAGAAATCCGAAGAAAAAAGGAAATTAACATCAACTTTGGTAATTGAATAATCTCTAATAAGAATAATACATGTCATTCAAATGGCACCTATTTGATACTTATCACACTTTTAAGTAAAAACAGAAAATATATTTAGTAACAACGACAACTGAAACATATACCCACCTACAGCGGAGGCAGCTCTTATCTTATTCCTGACATATGTATGGCTTGCTGGGTTATCTCCCACCAAAATGATACTGAGGTGAGGTCTTCTGTTCCCAAGGGAAATCCATGATTCCACACCTCGCTGTATTTCTTTCTGGATATATTTGGCCATTTCGGTGCCTGAGATAATAATGGCATCATGTCTATGGAAAGCAAAACAATAAATATAATACTAACAAGACAATAAGGGATATTCAACTACATAAATGTATAGTATAAAAGTAAACAACACATCTATGATTCTCCAAGTAAACACCAAAAAATTGACTTATTAAAAAATTATGCCGGGCTCGGTGGCTCAGCCTGTAATCCCGCGCCTTTGGAAGGCTGAGGTGAGTGGATTGCCTGAGCCCGCGGGTTCGAGACCCGCCTGGGCAGCGAGACCTCATCTCTACAATAAATCAAAAAATCAGCCGGGCATGGTAGTGCATGCCTGTAATTCCGGCTACTTGGAAGGCTGAGGCGGAAGGATCGCCAGAGCCCAGCAGGTCGAGGCTGCGGTGGCCGGAAGCGGCCACTGCACTCCAGTCTGGGCGACAGAGTGAGACTCCAACTCAAAAAAAAAAAAAATTACATTGACACATTCTTCAAGTTTCTAAACATACTTACAATTTTTTGAAGGATTTCTTTTTTATTTTAAAGTTGTGGGTTACAATTCAGAGTTAGGTATACAAATGGTCATTGTGTAGGTAAAGTTTGGGCCTTACTTTAGTCCCCACTTCACCTGGTAAAGATTTCAATTCTTCTTTTTAGTCCCTCATTAAAATCTATCTGCTAGAGACTGAATGCTTATATCTCACCAAAATTCTTATGTTGAATTCCTAATTCCAGAATGAGATTAGTGTCCTCTTAAGAGATTCCAAATTCCTTTGTGCCTTCTGTCATGTGAGGACACAGCACGAAGACAGTCATCTATGAACCCAAAAGCAGACCCTCCCCAGACACTGAGTCTGCTGGTAACTTGATCTTGAATTTCTCAGCCTCTAGAATTGTGAGAGATAAATTTTTCTGTTCCATTTGTAAGCCAATCAGCCTACAGTATTCTGCTATAACAGCTCAAATATATTAAGATTATCTGTAGCATACGTTTCTTCAAAACTTTCATATGTGTGTGTGAGTGTATAAATTATCAAACCAAACTGGGCATGGTGGCTCACACCTGTAAGTAATTTCAGCACTTCAGGAGGCAGAGGCAAGAGGACTGCCTGAGCCCAGGGACTGGTGACCAGGTTGGGCAACTTAGCAAGACCTCATCTCTGTAATAAATTTAAAAAATCAGCTGGATATGATAATGCATGCCTGTAGTCTCAGCTACTTGGAAGGCTAAGGTGGAAGAATCTGCAGTAGCCATATCTGTGCCACTGCACTCCAGCCTAGGTGACAGAGTGAGACGCCAACTCTAAGTAAATAAATAAATAAACAAGCAAGCCACATACTCAAAATCTATAACACTGGCTATATTAAAAGTTCTGTTATTTTTTTCTACAGATGCAGATCAGCACAGCCTAGTTAAAACTGGCACCCACCTCCAGAGTTGGGCTCCATTTTGTATGTATGTAGCCCTGCAATCTTGGAATCTGAAGGCTAAGTCAGTTCACTCTTGGTAATACATCCTGTGCAAGACCCTGAAGTCATGAACTCCATACTATACAACTCTTTGGACTTACTCAAGGAAAAATTTTACTCCACAGCCTTAGGCCAACTCCCTGACAACAGCTGTTAGTCTTGCCATGCTTGCCATTGATTATACTGGAGACCAGGTTAGTAAACAGATGGCTCAGTCACTCCCTCACACCATGGCATCATCTCTAATTAAAAAAAAAAAACAAAAAAAAACTTTGCACTGAACATTACTTCTTTGCAGTTTATAAATAGTAAAGAAGGGAAGAAGTGCTATATTTTGATAGATGCCATAAACTATTTCCAGAAAGGCACAAAGAAAGACATTCTAGGAAGGCTTTTCTGCTCTCCGTGATCTCAGCCTTAAAAGTGGTGAATTATCATTGAGATACCACCTAACCCCAGTAAGAATGACCATCATTAATACAACAACAACAGATGCTGGTGAGGATGCGGAGAAAGGGGGATGCTTCTATGCTGCTGGTGGAAAGGCAAACTAGTTCAACCTCTATGGAAAACAGTGTGGCAATTTCTAAAAGAACTAGACATTGATCTTCCATACGACCCTGCAATCCCCCTTCTGGGAATATACCCAGAGGAACTTAAACCACTCTACAAAAAAGATACCTGCACATGTATGTTTATTGCAGCACTATTCACAATAGCAAAAACATGAACCAGCCATGTTACCCATCAAAACTGGACTGAATAAAAAAATGTAGTACATATACATGATGGGATATTACACAGCCATAAAGAAGGACAAGCATATAGACTTTTCAGCTACTTGAATGGATTTAGAGTCTATCATACTCAGTGATCTGTCACAGAAACAACACAGTACCACACGTTCTCACTCATAAGTAGACCCTAAATATTTACCATAATACTATTACAAAGGGATTGGCAATAGCAGTATACTTCCATAGTTGGGGTGGGGGGGCACGACATCAGTAAGGGTACCTGATCTCAAACCAGGCAAGTGAGGACCTTAAGGAGGCCCAAACTTTACCTGTATGATGATCACTTATATACCCAATCCTAAATTGTACCCACATCTTTAAAATAAAATATATTTTTTTAAAGTGGTGAATTTTGTTGCTCTCACTGTGTTTTTAGTTTTTCAAGGTACCTGATAAAGTGGAAGATGGATCCTTCTTCCTGCTGCCCCTGCCTACTGAAAGATCTGGTAAAAGCATGATAACGACACAAAACGCCAAATGTACCTCAATACATATTATGAGGAAGAAGCAGAAGAGAAAAATATGGAGAAAAGGAAGCCTTAGAGAGCCTTAATTTTTCCTGCTACCCATCCATCTTTAATTTTCTAATGAGGGTAAGTGCCATAAATATCATCCAACACACAAAATGCAAACTTGCTGCCACTTGCAAATAAGTCAACTGCCCTCTCTAATAGGTCTGGGTACATATAGGCAGAACCAGATCAAGAAGACTCCATTTTAGCCTGACACCAGTGGTCCATAATATTCATCCTGGTTCGTACACATTTTTATGTAAATAATGTTCTGTTAAGAAGCAATTCCCAAGTGTGGTCTATGGATACACACATCAAAAGCAGCCTGAGAAGCATGCTGAACTTGCAAATGTCTAGATCCCACAACCATATCCTCAGTGCAGAATTCCTAGGGGAAATTCCCTGGCAATCTTCATGTCTAACAGTTTCCTACAGAGTACTCTTGTGCATGACCATGTTTGACAACCATTTCTTCAGTTTAATGCACAAATGTATTTTAATAACAATCATAATTTATTAGTAAATAATTAACTGAGCAAGTTGCTTAGACAACACAATCACAACTAGACATTATAAGTAAACTCTACTTTTGATTCCAATTTTGTCTACTTTTCACTAAAATTTTAATAGCTTTCAAGACATGGAAGATCATGTCAAATTCAATGTATCAATCTTGTCCCACTGTCTTGTTTTCGCATATGTATTTATTTGCTGATTTATTGAGTAAAATTGATATCTAATAAGTTATTCATATTTAAGTGTATGGATTGATAACTGTTATTATACATACAAATATGCCTGAAAAACTATCACTACAATCAAGGAACTGAACATATCTCTCACCTCTCCAAAATTTTCTAAGGCCCCTTTATCATGTCACCATTTTATGTGTCTGTTACATATTACCTCCCCCCAACACCATCCCCAGGCAACCACTGACCTAGTTTCTGTCACAATATGAGTTTGTGTTATCAAGAATTTTATAAAAATTGAATTATATACTACCTTTTTTGGTCCAGCAACTTCCACTCAGCATAATTACTTTAAGATTTGCTATGTTGTTGCATGTATCAACAATTCATTTTGTTTTTATAACTGAATATTACATTATATAGATATACTAGTATTTGTTTATCCATTCAACTGTTATGAATATTTGGGTTCCTTACAGCTTTAGTTATGACAAATAAGGCTGTTATAAACATTTGTGTACAGGTTATTGTATGCATATATGCTTTCATTTCTTTTGCGCAAATACCTAAGAGTGGAATGACTGGGTCATACAGTGATTGTATATTTAAATTTATAAGAAACTGTCAAACTATTTTCCCAAGTGACTGTACATTGCTACATACATGCTCTAGTTGTTCCACATACTTGTCATTACTTGGAATGGTCAGTCTTTTAAATTTTAAGGATCATAGTGGATATATAGTGGTATTTCACTGGGGTTTTAATTTACATTCCCTTAATGAATAATAATGTTGAACATCTTTTCATGTGCGTATTTATCATCTACTATCTTCTTTGGTGAAAAGCATAATTTAATATTTTTCCCATTGTTTAATAGGTAATTTCTTTATTTTTTGAATTTTAAGTTCTTTATACATCCAAAATTAAAGTACCTTATCAGAAGTGTAATTTGAAGAAATTTCTCCCAGCCTTGTCTTTTCATTATCTTAACTGTATTTTTAAAAGAAAAGTTCTTAATTTTGGTTTATTCCAATTTATCAACTTTTTTCTTTATTGGTTCATACTTTGTATATTATATATAAGAAACCTTTGCCTAACTCAAAGCTACAAAGGTTTTCTCCACTGTTTCTTTCTGTAAGTTTCATGGTTTCAGTTTATATGTTTAGTTATATGATTTAGGTCTATTCTTAGTTTGATAAGAATTTGTATCAGGATATTGTCAAACGTTTTTTCTGTGTCTATTGAGATGATCATATTTTTTTTTGGTGTGAGTCTGTTAATATAAATCGATTGGTTTTCAGATATTAAACCAACTTTGGACTGCTATAATAAATTCCACTTGGTCATTATGTACCTATCACTTCCAAATATTGTAGATTTTATCTAAATTTTTGTTAAAATGTTTGCATCTATGTACATAAGAGGTACCTGCCTGTAATTTTCTTTTCTTGTAATGCTTTTGTATAGTTTTGACATTAAGATGATACTGGCCTCACAGAATGAATTAGGAGGTATTCCATCCTTTCAAATTTCCAGAAGAGTTATGAAGAATTGGCATTTTTTTCTTTTTTTAATATTTGGTAGAATTCACCCTTAAAGATATCTGATCCCGGAACTTCTTTTCTAGGAAGGCTTAAAACTACAACTCTAAATTCCTATTTATTTAAAGACAGATTGTGTCTGTCCCACACACTCCTCAAGTCTCAGCATAGAAGACACTCTAGGAGATGTCTGCTGACTACTGTACCCTGGGGACTCTACTATGAGACTCCATAGCATGCTGTTTTTACCCTTTTGCAGTATCTTAAATCCTTAAATCATTTAGTTCTTTGTGGTCCCTTGACAGGCAGTTTGTAGCTCTTTGTTTCTTTAGTGTTAGTTACTGTTGTTTTATTTTGTTCCTTTGGTGGTGTCATGCTTCCCTTATTATTCATGATCTTTACAGCTGTGCATTGGTGTTGGCACATTTGAAGAAACAGATACCTACTCCAGTCTTTACAGACTGTCTTTGACAGGGGAAGCCCTTCACCAGTCAGTCAGCCTGTCTACAGATACTTGGTGGGCTGTCTGGCAGGGTCCATGGGTGGGCCTGCTGCTAGTCCTTGGATAGGCTAGCAGGCACCTAAATACGCAGGTAGCAAGCTTGGCACCTGGGTTCACAGGCTAGGCTGTTGCTTGGGTCCATGAGAACAGACCTAGAGCTTGGGTTCACAGGGACAAGCCTGGTATTGGGATCCACTGGGGAGGGGCCTGTCAACCGAATCCAAAGGAGTAGTTCTGGAGCCTGGGTTGGTGAACACAGGCTTGGAACCTGGGTCCACAGACACTGGCCTAAAGCCTACATTCATGGGGTTCAACCTGGCATTGAGGCTGGCCTTGAGCCTGAGTTCATGAAGGTTACCCTGGCACTGAGATGGGCCTGGACCTAAGTCCATGGGGGCTGGGCTCATACCAGGGTCCACTGAGATGAGCCTGGTACCTGCCTCTGCAGGGGCAGGCCTATACCTGGAACTACAGGGATGAGCCTGAAGCTTGGGGACCAGGGGATGGCTTAGACAGAGTCCATGAAGGCTGGCCTGGCACTGAGTTAGGCTTGGAATTTGGATCTATGGGTGCTTACCCGATGCCTGGTTCTGTAGGGGCCAGTCTGGAGTTGGAGTCTTCAAGTGCTGCTCTGGCATCAGTATGGGCCTAGAGCCTGGGTCTGTTGAGGACCTAGCTTCAGTGTGAGCCTAAAGCCTGGGTACAGCAAGGACCAGGAGGTTGGGTCCTTGGGAAAGTGCCTGGGGTACTAGAGCTGTACAAGTCAGCCTAGAAGCTGGGTCCATAAGACCCAGCCCAAGTCTGGAATATACTGGAATGAGCCTGAACCCTGGCTCTACTAGAGTCTGGGACAAGAGGGACTGGCCTGGTAGTAGGTCTACTTAATGCCTGTATCTGTGAGAACCTAACGGAGTCTGGATCCATGGGTTCTGGTCATTTGCATGGATCTGTGTGGTCCAGCCTGGAGCTGAGTCTGCAGGTACCAGCTAGAGTATGGGGCAGCAGGGGCTGGCCTGGGAATGGGGCAGGCTGAAGCCTGGGGATGCAGGAGATAACCTGACCCTGGGCCCACCATGGAGCCTGAAGTGGGCCTCAGACCACATGAGCCGGCATGGAGGCTGGGGACAGCCTGGAGATGGAGTCTGAGGGAGCTGGACTGGAGCCTGAGGATGCAGGAGGGCTGACCTGACTCTGGACCCAGTCCACAACTGGGTGAGCCTGGGGCCATGTGAGCCAGCCTGGAGCCTAGGGAAGGCCTGGAGACTAAGATGGAATCAGAGGGCTGACCTGGAGGGTGAGGCCATAGGGGCTGGTCTGGCACAGGTTTCACTGGGGCAGATAGGGTGCTGGGATCCACAACAAAATCAGGTGTTCCCTTCACTGGCCTTCCCCCTCAAGGAGGGTATTTCTCTCCATGCTGTGCTACTGGGGTATGGGTGAGGGGTGACTCAGGTAATGTGACTCTGTACTCCCTAATCCTCTTCAATTGTCTTTTCCTATTCCTGTGTTACACCCAGGTGCTGTCATCGCTCACCTGGATTCCTTTACTCTCATGAAGGTATTTTTCTTGCATGGAGAGTTGTTCAAATAGATGTTTTGGTAAGGGGCCACGTGCTAGAAAATCCTGTTCCATCATCTTGCTGATGTCAGTGCTCTGCATATATTCTCAACACTTATATTAATTAAATCTGAGTGTTAAATACCACCTGTATGAAATTTGTCCTTTCACTTACTTTATGATTACTTTTGATGAAAAGTTAATTTTAATGTGAAAGGAAACCATGTTTACTTCTTGAGTTTGTATTTTTTGTATCTTAAAAAACCCTCCACTATTTCCCTAACAAAATTTCTGTCACAGAACCAAGACACAATTGATGAGACAGAATAGTTAAGGAATTGTCTGGGCCTTTTTGGTACACTATACAGGCTAGATTGGAAAAACCCCGTGTTTTATTGAACTATCTGTCATGGGGTTCTACAGAGTCCTAATTAAGAAGCACCAATTCAATCTCCATTAGTCTCAAAGCAGAAATCTCAGCTCTAGTCTTCCTGAGAAGAGGTCATCTATTTTCAAAATAGAGAAGCCTATGAACCATAAATGTACTCAAAACTGGTGATAGGACACATGGAATTCATAACTGTGTGCCAACAACCTGCAATCTTTAAACAACCGGAGCATAAATTCATAACAAATTTTAAAATATTGTACACATAAGGTTATTGTAAATAGATTATAAAACTATTGTGCTAAAATTTGTTTAATACAAAAATATTTTATTATAGCATCTCTTTTCTCTTTGCTGACTAGATCATATTTTAGAAATGTTAAGTATTTGAAAATTTATTTTGTAAGTCAGTCTAAAGGGCCTACAATTGTTTCATTTTGTTCAAAAGCTTCTGGAAAATAATTAATCAACATATTCAATAAATAGATCAAATGAGGAAAAGAAACCTTCAGGATATGATTTTTCAGTAAATCGTAATCAGTGAAACCAAAGCTTATAAAGCTTGAAAAGAGAAAAACTTAACTAATTAAACAATGATACCTCAAATAATGCACAAGTAATTTTGAAATTCTATTTTTTCAAGTTGAATTGTGTCCTCCCAAAAGATACATTCAAGTCCAACTTCTGGTACCTGTGAAAGTGACTTTATTTGGAAATAAGGTCTTTGCAGATATTATTAAAATGTAAGATAACATCAAACTGGAGTAAAGTAGGGCCTTACTCCAGTGTGACTGCTGTCCTTACAAGAAACACAAACACACACACATACACACAGAAGGTAAGTGAAGACACAGGGAAGACAGCCATGTGACAAGGAAGCAAAGACTGGAGTTACACAGCTGCAAACTAAGAAACACCACAATCTGCCAGCCACAACCAGAAGGTAGGAGAGAGAGCATGGGCCTGCAGATACTTTGGTTTCAGACTCCTGACCTCCAGAAGCCTAAAGATAGACTTCCAGTTTAAACCAGCTAGTTCATGGTACCTTGCTTAAAGCAGCCTTAATAAATAAATACCTCTATATCTCAATTTTAAATAATCCAGTTTCTGGGAAGAAATCTTTTGCTAGAGTTCATATTTTTCATTAAAAAAATTTATAACTTGTAATATAATTTTTAAAAAAATTCTAATTTTCCCACATCTAAATATGGCAAAATTTTAAATCATAAACAGGAACAACTTATTTGATGATTTTTATGTTACGTACTCTGAAAAAAAAACACAAAGATGGCACCTGTGAAAATACTTAGGTTAAGATATCTTCATATTTCAGTATGAAAAAAATAGATTTGAGACTGTTCTATTTAGCAGAGTTTACAAGGTGCGTTAGCATCTGTAAACAAGACTTTTTAAAATTAAAATTACTATTGTCTAAAACAAAAAGTCAACTTGCAACTTTTAAGAAAACCACAGGGAATTTTAAAAATAAGTATAAGCTCTTAATTTTTCAGAAAATTATTAGCAGTTAGGTGTTAAAGATATGGCTAAGAAACTGATTCAGTTATGTGAATATGCACCAAGAATAATTATTCACACTAAAGTTAATATTCATGTACAATTTTAAAATTGTTTAACTATATAAGGATATAAATTATCTTTTAAATTGCTAATCTTAAATATACTTTTGGCTAGAACACTTTACAGGTCTGAAAATATATTTGTAAGTCAAAAAAATTCCAAATGTGTAAACTTCATTACTTTAACGCCCCTTTTTAATCTCAAAAATGTGCTGCTTAGGTTAAAAAAGGTATAGTCGGCAAGGCTCGGTGGCTCAGCCTATAATCCCAGCACTTTGGGAGGCCGAGACGAGAGGATTGCCTGAGCCCACGGGTTCAAGACCCACCCGGGCAACTTGGCGAGACCTCATCTCTACAATAAAATAAAAATAAAAATAAAAACTAACCGGGCATGGTAGCGCATGCCTGTAGTTCCAGCTACTTGGAAGGCTGAGGCGGAAAGATCGCCAGAGCCCAGCAGGTCGAGGCTGCGGTGGCTGGGAGCAGCCACTACACTCCAGTCTGGGTGATAAAGTGAGACTCCAACTCAAAAAAAAAAAAAAAGTATAGTCACCTTGCCATTAACACACATCCAGAGTACAGTCAATCCAACCTCTTCGCTGTTGTTCACACAATTAACCCCTTGCTAGGGTGATGTTTCCCACAAAGGCAGAAATGTGAAGGCAGGAAAAGGTGTCCTCCCTTCCAATACATTATTCTCTCCTCAAGGCTGGGCTAGCCACACACGTGGCTTCATTGGGAAGCAATAAATCATAGCAGAATGTGGGTGGGGAGGGTAACAAGATAGCACCTGATGCCAGAAGTCCCAAGTGTCTGCCCTGGTTTGCCATGAGTAGCTTCACTGAGGTTAAGCAAGTCACTCAACTGCTCTCAAAGGCATGCAATTTCATCTATATAAGAGGAATACCCTCTGTTGACCTTACAACTGATGAGGATTTGGTTGAAGGTTTATGGGCTGGCTTGAAAAATGGCTCTCTCTCTTAGGCGCTGCTCAATAAGAGATAAAGTCATACTCAGATAACCAGGAGCAACATGAAACCAGAAAGTCACCAGCACCTAGTGCTGTTCCTATGAGCTTTTTTACCTATATTTCTAGAAAATAAATTGTAACCATCTTAATCTATGGTTACTAGAACCAAATGAAATATTTAATAAACCAGAGCAAAGCAACAAGGGGGAGGGATCACTTCTTGCATATCAAAATACTTCTTCACAAAATAGTAAAATAATAACAAATAAGACCTAGTCAAGATCAACAGTTTATTTAATTTGTATACTTTGCAAATGTACATCTTGGTTTCAAGCTCATCTTTACTCACAATTTTAACCAGAGCTGCAATGAACCATTTTGTGCTCTGTAAAGATGAAAAATCCTAATAACATTATTAGCAATTCAAAGTTTTCCCCAAGTCCTAACATACAGTTTAATTGCTTTATATCTTCAAGCATATCTTTGATATCTTGTATTTGAACTAACAATACCATAGAAATGAAACCCAAAGAAAACAGGGCAAAATTACACACGGAATAAAACCAATCAATCACCAGTATTAGGGAGCTTTTTGAGGTATGCTTTTAAAATAAATGCTTTTGTGAATGTTAAGTCTCTGGCCTTTTAAAAGAACATTTCATTTCCACCCCAAATATTCTACTCACAGCTTGAAGTAATTTTACCAGAAATTACACATTTGCAAATCAATAAAAAGCAAGCAACCTCTTTTCATTATATGTGATTCTTTTTGATATTCAATTTTGTAACTTGTTCTTTCTGGACATTAACATGTAAATTAGAATGCAGTAACTACTTAACAACAAATGTGTTTTTAAATTAATTTTGCCAGAAAGAATCTAAGATGCTAAGCTTTGTGCCAAGGGACCCCTTGGTCAATCTGTTGAAACGTGTGAACTCTTTCTCAGAACAATCCTTTTAAATGTTCAATATAAAGTACATAAGATTACAAGGGAAGCCAGATTGATTAAAATATTACCAAACACTTTTTTTTAAAGCACTAAGAAACAAGATCTAGGGCAGGTCTAATAACTACCATATCAAAGTAGTGATAAGCATATACAATGTTTTAAGGTATTTGTGATTTTTGTTGGCAATGTCATAAATACTGCTAATATGACTGTGGTTTGTTGCCAACACTGACAAAGGAAGAAAATTCTACATTTATTAGAAGTTAGTGAACTCCCATTTAGGTTAAGGACCCTGAATGCCACTCAAGGTCCTAAGTTAAGAACAACTTGAACCAAAAAAATCTGACAAAATTATTTCTATAATTTACATGCAAAAATTAGCTTTCTAGATTCACAAAAGTTCCACAAAATGTAATACATGTTTTCAAAAAAAGGGAAAGGTGACAGTGAGATAAGTCAACAATTATAAACTGTAGAGCACTAGAAAGATCATGTGAGTTCAAACCTTGTCTTTACCATTTACTTTGTTGACTTGAAGTTCTCTAAGCCTCAAATTCCCAATCAGTCAACTGAGAATAGTTATAGTGCCTACTTCAATTGTAAGGATTAAAAGACATACTGCATGTGAAAAATCTCAGCGAAGTGCTTATCACTAAAGGCTCCTTAGAGATGAATAAAAATGTATTTCTCAACAATAACAATTGAATTACTTAAAGACAAGGTGGCATTCACTGCAAACTTAACCATAAATAGCATAGGGGGAGGGGACATGTTTTGTAAATAAACTATATATATATTTCCTCACTTTAAAATTGTGAATCTTCAGCTAGTCTTTGGTTCTAGGCACACTCTTTCATGAGCGTTAATTATAGAAACCTAGAAGTTCAGCTCATTAAGTGAACAAACCTGTTTGGCATGATGCTGACTAGAATATGACCTGAATCTGAGAGTAAACTATTACATATTTTCCAAAAACTAGAAAGATGGTTAGGTATGTATTGGTCAATTGATTTAATGTTATGCAATGCAACCATTTAAATTAATGAAAACAACAGCAACACAGAAACTGCTTATGATGTAACAGTAAGTGGAACAGCTGGTTAAGTCTTTCTTCTTGGATAATATCTGGTCCTGAATCTTTGACATTACTGTTAATTTAGGTTTGAATTATGTTCCATTCTGATCATCAAATTTTCCAGCTTTGTGTTTCTTCTGGTCCAAATTGCATTTCTTAATAGCAAATTTCATTTATTACTAATCATTGTTTAAATTTATCCTACTCTATAGATCAAATTTTGCCCAAGCTACTCTCTTTAAACCTCCCTCCACAACTTAATTATCTATTAAACTGTTTTTTAAAAACTTCATTGAGCTCCATGGAACCATGAAAGATTATCTGTTGTTTTTTTCTTATTTCTGTTATCTGTTTTTATCATCCCATCAGGCTAATAACATGAAATAAGAGAACTTCAAAACATTTGAAAAACAAAGACTCAGGTCTTTAAAAAATTGTAAATTACTAAGACCATGACTGACAAACAAAATCTGAAATTAATATTAGTCCCTTATTTTTCATCGACTGATCCATTTTCATCAAAACCTGGTTTTGGAAACTTTAAATGAGAACACACTACTTCTGATCAGCTGGGACACAGAAAATAAAACTAAGATATGAGGCCAGGCTTGGTGGTTCAGCCTGTAATCCCAGCACTTTGGGAGGCCGAGGTGAGTAACTGCCTGAGTCCGCGGCTTCGAGACCCACCTGGGCAACTTGGCGAGACCTCATCTCTACAATAAATCAAAAATTAGCCAGGCGTGGCAGCGCATGCCTGTAGTTCCAACTATTTGCAAGGCTGGAGCGGAAGGATCGCTGGAGCCCAGCAGGTCGAGGCTGCGGTGGCCGGGAGCGGAGCAGCCACTGTACTCCAGTCTGAGTGACAGAGTCAAAAACAAAAACAAAAACAAAACTAAGATATGAGACATCAAATAGTGAAACACCTAGTTTCTAAATTTAAAATGACATAAGAGTTGCTTAGAAAGCAAAACTGCAGCCAGAGAGCTAATATACTTCCTTAGAATAGGTAAAGCAGTAAAATACAAAAACCCTATTTTCATCTTTGCCAGTAAAACAGAATATGATTTTGAGAAACTGCCTTTGCAAGTCTTTAGGACTAACTCTATCTTGGCTAAATCAGTCTACAAAAAAATCAGTTTGAGTGATGGTCCTCCTGGAGTCTGGTTCCTTCAAACTTCACATGAGAATAAAAGGGTCTTTAAATCAAACAATTCTACCACAGAGAAATAAATATTAAATATTAGAGGGAAGAGCTTATAGAAAAATGAAGTTACTCATAAAATTTGTCTTTTTCTTATGAAACTCATGTACCTACTGTAAAAGACAGAAATACTTAAATAACATAAGCCAGTATCTTTTACTAACTCCAAAATGTAGACTATTTTGAAATGTAGTCTAGCTGCAAAAATTATAAAGCACTGGCAGTGATACATAAAGAAAGGTGAAGCTTCCATAAAGAGCTGTAGGCAGTATACAAATTTAACAAATGTTAAAAAAAATAATAGTAGAAGGGAAAAAGAGAATCTACTAAATTAATGATTTAAGGAATTACTGAACAAGATAAACAAGGAAAATCCATTTAGTTAATTAAAATAAGTAGTCCAAGTAGGATGATCTAAAGCAGGGTTTGGGAAAGTCCCCGTGTTGCAGAGTATATCTTCAAATCTACTTTGTATAAGGTCTGCAACCTCCCTCCCCAAATGGGATAGGCTACTGCCAAGCTCCACACACTGAGAACCACTCGGCAGAAAACTGCCAGGATGATTATTACCCATGGACATTTTGAATTGTAAACTCCTCACACAGCACAACAAAACGGAATAAAATGAATGGCTAATACATATTTTTTTATTTTAACTTTTTGCCTGGGTAGGTAATTCACATCAAGAAACAAACTGCAACAAATAAAAGGGCTTATTTATTTAGCTGACATTAATTAGTTTTCCCCCAACTAATAAGATCTCATTTCTCACGCATAAAAAGGAAGAAAAACCTCACTGCAAATTTTAAAGAGAAAACCATTGAGACAATGTTAAATGATACTTCAAGATTTTGTAACTTCCAAATTCCATTATACGTACTTCTTGACATTCTATTTATTTTTTTTAAATCTCCTCTACTAAAAATGTATTTAATATGTTCCATTATTACAGGTGTCAAAAATATATGTAGTCATAATATGAAAAAATAATCAAAAATACTTCTTCATTTAAAGCTCTAGCTGAAAAAAAAAACTGGTGATGAGTCTGTTAATTTAAAACAGCCAATAGCACTGGGAAAGAGTTTGTAAAACTCAAAGGCAAGTGAGAATAACACTAAGGTTCAAATGTCATGGCAATAGAAATGTCAGACTTAAATCACATTCACTATGAAGAACTAGACAACTAATGTGTCATTATATATTTTAAAAAGATGACTGAGGATGGGGACAAGTGGGGAGGCAGACAGTGGCAACCTCTGGAAGATGGAATCTCTTCTCTCTGCTGGTCCTAGAAGAGAAAAGAGACACCAATAAGCATCAACACACTGTCCGAATTACTCCCCACCCGAGACCCACCAGTCCACAGGCGTTTTTCAACCTTTAGATATGGTATTTAGTGCCAAGAGGGTGTCAAAAACACAACCTTATCCTGACATGATTAGTGCCATCTTTCAAAGATAAAATTTTAAAAATATTTACTTTTATACAATTACAATCTGTATCAAATGGAACTGAAGCTGCTGGGTTGAAATTAATACCTCTTATCATATATATAAAGACTAGCCTTCTGAACCCATAGCACTCAAGTATTTAAAATTATAGAGACCATTAAGTATAATTTTAAAAACCTGAATGCTCCATGAGAGATAGATAGATAGATAGATAGAGAGAGAGAGAGAGAGAGAGAGAGAGAGAGAGAGAGAGAGAGAGTGTGTGTGTGTGTGTGTGTGTGAAGCAAGTGGCTGTGATTGTTGTTGTGACTCCCATTCAGTGTACTCAGGTCACAGACAGGATGAGAAGATGGAATTGTTTGCATCAAGCTGACAAAGGTAAATTAATCAACTTGTACTATTTGAAAAAGGTTATCTTCACTCTGAAAAGAAGCCCTAAAACAACTGAAATTCAAAGAATGATATAAATAAGTAATTTAGAGTGATAATAGTAAGACAATTCCCACGATTCTGTAATACAAATACAATTGTACAAACTCTGGTTTTTCTAGGTAGTGCAGCTAGCTGGTTAATTCCAAACCAAATGGCAAATTCTTACAAGACACCGCTATGTCTTACACAATCACAATTCTGAATTACTATTAATTTCTCACAGATCCTGTGGAAGATCTAATCACTAGCAACTCTGTCCAAAGTAAATAAACCTTTTAAGAAATACATTTTAAATTCAGTCACTCAAGACTAAGAATCAAATATACATACAATGAGGACTTAAGTGATTTAAATTAGAGGAACAGTGGGTATGTTTCCACGTTACTGATCATTCCCTTCTTTCAAGTATGGTGCTGGGCACTGGGGATACAAAGAGACACAATCTCTGACCACGTAAAACAGCAGCGAAAGCGCAATCCTGGAAGCCCTGAAAGTCTGAAAACAGAGGCTCTTCTGGACTCACTGGCTTTGGGTCAAGAAATACATTTTTATCTCGTTTGGCGGATTTTGGTACTAAGACAAGAAGTGGATGACAGAAGGGTGCGTAGCCTTTGCATTTGCCAACGACCACGTCCAAGGAGATGCAGTGAGTCAAGACTGAGCACTCGAGGGAGGTCAGGAAGCACCCTTCAGAAAAAGACTGAGAAATCAGGACTAAGGTCTGATTTTGTGAGCGCATTAAGAATCGTAGAGCAAGAAAAGACTTCATCAAAACCACGAAGAAAGGAATCGAGACGCTCCAGCAGTAGTACACCCCCTGGCAACGCCTACTCCTCCACTTAGGAGACACTACCACCAGCAAAACAAAGGCCTCCGCCTGCACCCGCGGACCATGTGTCTCTACGGCACCTTTTCCTGGCGCCGCCAAGGTCTGCCTCACCGCCCAAGTGCAACTGCCGCGAACACCGCCCGTTCCGGCGCGGGAGCCCGGAGCTGCGCACAGGAAGCTCCGCCAACAGAGGCAGGCGCAGCCCCAAGGCCACGGCCGCCCCGACGTGCCCCGCGCCCGGCCGCCCTTCCCCGGCCAGCGGCTCCCCGCTCGTACCTCGCGCCGCTGCTCCGAAAGCCCCGGGGCGCGCGCGCCGCCTCTCCTGGCTTCCCCCCGGGCGGCGCAGCGCTCCGGCCCGGCGCCGGCGCTCGGCCCAGGTGGCCGCGCAGCAGCCAGAAGCCGCGGGCCGGCCCCGCCATGGCCGCAGATCGCCGGCTTCCGGACGGGGGCTCCACCCCCGTGGCTCCGGCCCCGGCTGCCGGCCGGCTCCGCCCCTCCCGGCGCTGCGGAGCAAGCTGGTGGGCGCACAGCAAGTCGGGCTCTAGAGCGCTGCCCGGGCCCGGGCGGGAGGGCGCCGAGTTCCCAGGGGAAGTGGGCGGGAGACCCCAGACGCCGGCCCAGTGAAAGACCCGGAGGCGCGGCTGAAGGGCGGGGACCTGCGGTGTGGACTGGCGACTCGGCCCCGCACCCACGCGACACGCAGCTGACTTCCAGCGAGGGCACTGGGTGGCCGTCCAGACCAATCACTTTCCCCCAAGCCGGCGCTCTTGCCCATCAGTCTCCGTGGCCACGGGGAATTGTATTTAAAGTAGGAAAAATGTAATAGGTTTTTTGTTTCCCATAACCTTTGGGCGACATCTCGGACGCTGAAGAAGGAACAGACCTAAGGGTGTGGAAGAGGAGGGGAATCTGGCTGAACATGATCAGCGCTATCTTACCTTCCCCACTTTCAAAGGGAAAATTTGACCAACGTCCATCGTTTTCCTGAATTTATAATCAAGTGGATACAGCCTGAGAACCCAACGTTGTGTGGTAAGTTTGTAGTGAGAAAAGAAACTATCAGCTACCTCTGAAAAGTAAAGTAAAATTTAAAAAACAGTGTTCATTCGTTGTGCTTGTTAAAACAGAGACAGACAAGATACAGCCACAGATAAAACCAGCTGCAAAGTTACAAGAAACATTTCTCCCGCTCATGTTCAGACAGCAGCTGAAAAGAGTCAATACAATCTCCTTCACAGCTGCTCTTTTACTGAGGAACCTTGTTTTTTTTTTAAATCACTGACTGTCAGAAAATTTGCTCTCTAAAATCATGTCAGTAACAGGACACCTTCCTTTGCTTAGCTGATCAAGGTCCTTGTGACACAAAGAAGCAGCCTAAAAGAAAACACAGGAGAAAAATCTAGGTGAACTTGGGTTTGGCAATGAGATTTTAGATGCAAACACCTAAATCACAATCCAGAAAATAAAATAAAAGTTAACTTCAGTCACGCAAACAACACTGTTAAGAGGATGAAGATACAAGTCACAAAATGGGAGAAAATATTTGCAAAATTTATTTCTGATGAAAGATTTATACCCAAAATATACAAAGAAGTCTTCAAACTTAACTATTAAAAATATCAAGCAACCCAGTTAGAAATGAGCAAAAGAGCTAAAGACATCTACCAAAGAATATGTATATGGATGTCAAAAAGATGGAAAAATGTTCAACATCATTAAGGAAATAAAAATGTAAAAAAAATCAGATACTTCTACATTCCCATTAGAACAACTAAAGTCCAAAAATCTGCTAGTACCAAATGCTGACAAGGTTTTGTCAACAACAGAAACTCTTTCATTGTGGGTGTGAAAGAAAAATGGTTGAGTCACTTTGGAAGACAGTTTGGCAACTTCTTACAAAGCTAAACATAGTTTAACCATGTGGTCCAGCAACTTTGTTCCTAGTTATTTACCCAGCTGATTTTAAAACTTATGCCTGCAAAAAACTTCCACATAAAAGATGTTTATACACATCTTTATTCATATTTTCCCAAAACCAATATTACTTCAGTAGGTGATGGATAAACAAATTGTGTATGGACAATGGGATATTATTCATCAGCAAAAAGGAGAAAGCTATCAAGCCATAAATACACATAGATGAACCTTAAATGCATTTTATTTTTTATTTTTATACATCTAAGGAGTACAAGTACAGGTTTCTTACATGCATATATTGTATAGTGGTGAAGTTTGGGCTTTTAGAGTACCCGTCTCCTGAATATTGAACATTATAGCCAATAGGTAATTTTTCAACTGTCAATCCCCCCTCTATCCTTTCACCTTCTGCAATCTCCAGTGTCCATTATTCCACTCTATGTTGTGTACCCATTGTTTAGCCTCCACTTGTAATTGAGAACATGTGGTAATTTTGGGGGGGCCAGCCCCCAAAAAAGAGATTTAAGTGGTCCCTTGGAAGGTGTGATGGTGTTGGCGTTTCTATAGATATTAAGAGAAAGAAAAGTGGGGGGATAGATATAAAGAGAAAGAAAGAAAGTGAACAACTGTTCAGTGAATTGAGCAGAAGCCATTTATTGAAACTTACAGCCGGTATTTATCCCCAAATTTTACACAGGCAGTCTCACAAGTCTTTCACATGAACACAAAGCCTGGTACAGGAAGGGTGCCCCCTACCCACCAGGTGTTTCCTCAGGCATGAGGAAGAACAATCACAAAACTTTACATGAACACAAAGCCAATTAATGAGGGGCATCCCTTACCTACCAGGTGTTTCCTGGAGTAAGAGGAAGGGCAGTCCCAATTAAATCATAAGACATTTACATGAGCATAGAGCCAGGTGGATAAGAGGCATCCCCCATCCGCCAGGTGCTTCCTGGAGTATGATGAATGGGGATCCCAAAACTATCTCACTGTTCCTCATGCTTGGTTAATATTTCTTAAAAGCAATACAACAATTCTAATATCATAATATTCTAATAATCAATAACTTTTAAAACCTATGCTTACACAACACCTAATATCCAACCTAAATCCCAATTCCTCTCTCTCTCATGCTAATTCTACCTACACTATAGAAACTCTTAATTATAGCCCAAACCAATTCCTAAGGAATGTGGTCTAGTCAAAAGATCACACTGGGCCGTTTCTGGGAACAATTGATTACAATCTCTTAACAAAATGGCTGCTCCAAAATCCTATAAATCTATTTTAACTTTTATAAAAGTTTCTAAATCCTAATCCTGATCATCAGCAATAAAGCTAAAAATAAAACTCAAATATAAGCTGTAAATTGTATTAAAGCCAAAACTGCAAATGTAGAAAGTGGAAACAATGTAATTTCTAAAGTTAGCTGTATTCTTATTAAACCTCAAAATATCATATTTGATCATACTTGAACTGACATAATTTACTAACGTAGCATAACCTATTCTACAATACTTTCTATAAAATAAATTCAATTTCTGTAATAAGTAGAAAAAACCCTATACTAACTGTAGCTAAAACCCGGTTAAAAGGAAAGCAGCCTAGTCCAAAGTACGCTCTGGGCCCTTAGGAATGTGACCCAGCCCAAAGTTTGTGCTGGGCCATTTCTAGTAGCTCTAGATATATATTTTATCTGTATTATTAAGGTTGAAACAGCACTTTGTATGTATATACTAATTCTACAAATATACTATTAAATCTTTAAAGAAGCTTATACCGTATTAAAGGCTCCCAAATGTGACCTGAGTTTGAATTATGTTAAGTTTAAAGACGAAACCGCAGTCTGTGAGAAACGGGAACAATGGACTCCTGAAGTAAGCCATGCCTGTCGTACTCGCAGAACATCATGCTTAGATCATCGAAGTCCCTGCTAGTGGAATGTGCCAAACAACAAAGAAGGGAAGAGGCAATGGCCCTTCAGCTCCTGAACCCGTCCTAGCGGTCTCAGGGTCCACAGCCTGCCTGGATCCCTAACGCTCAGGCAGGCCTCCACGGCTGGCTCCCAACAGTAATTGACTTTCTGTTTCTGAGTTATTTTATTTAGGATAATGGTCTCCAGGTACATCTATGTTGCTGCAAAAGACATGATTTCATTCTTTTTTCTGGCTGAATAGTGTTCCATGGTATATGTAAGCAGTTTTAGATATATAACCACATTTTCTTTGTCCAATCCTCCATTGATGTACACAGGTGGATTCCATAAACATATGAATGTAGGTGTCTTTTTAATATAATGATTTATTTGACTTTGGGTAGATACCCAGAAATGGGATTGCTGAATCAAATGGTGGTTTAATGAAAGAAGCCAGTCTGAAAAGACTACATACTATATACTTCTAATGATACGGCTTTGTATAAAAAGCAAAACTATAGAGACAGTAAAAAGATCATTGGTTGCCAAAGGTTCAGAAAAAGGGGAATAGGGTTGACTAGGTGAAACACAGGATTTTTAGGGCAGTGAAACTATTCTGCATGATACTATAATGTTAGACACGTGACATTAGGCATTTGTCGAAACGTATAAAACTTCACAGCACAAAGAGTTAACTTTAATGTATGTGAATTTTTTTAAATCATTTAAGAGATTGGTGGTTTTCAGGTAGGAATGCAAACTGTCACGGGAGAGTCAAGGGTTGGAGAAAAGGTCCTGATCTAAGTAACTTTAGAACTGAGTGATCTTTAAAACTAATAACAAAAGGAACTTCACATAACTCCTGTGCTCTAGCTTATAAAGTTGGTGATACAGGTTAACAATTCTGATATTATCATGCATGTAATCTGGAACTGAACAGTTATTTAAATGGATGATGGACAGTGAGAGACAACTTTCTTATTTTTGTGTGTGGGAATTTACAGGTAAGCAAAGAGGAAGCTAGAATGATCCATATAATCATGGACTAGAGTTGGGGACATCAGTGTGAATTCATATTCCACCTAATATGGATACAGACAGTTATATAGAGAAATATTTGTATATGTGTGAATATTTTAAGTTAGTATTCACACATTCTTTGCTCTATCCACTGAAAAGCCTGAAAGAAACAACATCCAATAGCAATGAGCACATCTAGTGCCCAGATCTCAGTTGCTCATTTTATTCTACAGAAAGAATCAGGACTCATTAAAGAAATGGCTGATCCTAAGCCTGGAACAGGAGATATATAAGAGGGTGCTGGAGCATCTTGTATTTGCAGAAAGCAAGGAAATGCTCGCACCCCACACTGATAGGGGTATGTCAGGGATCGGAGCCAATTGAAAGAGCTCCAGTGGCCAAAGCTGGAGTAACTTGAGCAGCAAAATAAAATTACTGGATTACAACCCAAAGGATGAAAGTAAAATCCATGAGCCCATACTCATATAAATAAATAATGATTGAATAAATAAATAAGTGAGGGAGAAAAAAACATGCAGAATTCCAAAAATTTATGTAGATACTCCACCCTCAAGGAGGATGAGGAAAACTTTCTACTTCCTATATGGAAACTAATGATAGCAACTTTCTTTTAGTGAATACGGTTTGGACAAGGGAATGAGAGAGTAACTTAACCATGAAGAAACCTGACAAATTCTACCTCAGCCAGGTGGTTATCATCAATACCAACAGTGATATATCATATTGATAGCATGGATATTTGATAAAATGTGATGAGAACTGTACTCTGTAATTTTTCTACCAAAAAGATACATAGAGAATCATGAGGGAAAAAAGTTAAACAATTTCCAATAAAGGGACATCCTGCAGTATAGCTGAGGGGTACTTCTCAAAACTGTCAAGGTGATCAAAATCAAGAAAAGTGATGAGAAGCTATCACAGCCCAGAGGAAACTAGGGAAACATGACAACTAAATGTAGTTTGGTCTACTGGATTGGATCCTGCAACAGAAAAAAGATATTATATAAAAACTAATAAAATCTGAATAAACTTTGGTTAATAGTAATGTATAAATATTGATTCATTAATTATACCATATAGTGTAAAATGTGAGTTAATAGGAAGAACTGGATGTGTGGTATATGGGAAATCTTAGTACTATCTTCTCATTTTTTTCTTTAAATTTAAAATGGCTCTAAAAATAAAGTCTATTTTTCAAATGTATATTTAGCCAGGATAATATTATCTATCAGAATCAGTACCAGAAGAGATTCTTTAAAAGTGGACTTTATCCAAGTCTTATGTGTTGCTTTCTTTTTAGTCATTAATTTATTGATCTGTTTCCCTCCTGAAGTAAAAACTTAAGGGTAAAGTTGATGTATGTTTTCCTTTTTTAAAAAAAATCCTCAGTGTGTTTCTAATACCTGCTCATCAAATACTGAATTCATTCCAATTGAATCAGGGATGATTAAAAGATTATAGAGAAAGAAAGCTAGCTACTAAAGTAGTGTTTAAAAAATGTTCTCCCATGATTATTTCAAGTGTTGCAATGAAAACTTTGGAGGTTGCTTTAAAGTGTGCAGTGCACTTTTATGCCATAGAGATACATGCTTCCATGCAAATATTTAATAGTGTCTGTGGCTTTGCCTGGGGCATCTGATTTAATGGGCTCCATTTAGCTAATCAGTTATCTTTTCACTATATAACAGTCATTGTTGTAACAACACATTCCAAAGTGATCAGAATGTGAACAGTTAACACTGACATCTGAAGCTACCGAAATTGGAGTCGGTTACTGTGGAGTGATTAGAGTTAGTGCTCCTTCATGACAAGAGGTGCATCAGCATACTCCAAACAGAGAAGAGCAAAGAAGCAGCCCAGTCATAATATAAGCTAAATAAGGAGCTGGGATGTCCAGGGGAAAATGACAGTCAAGTAATAAACAAGGATCCAGAGAACCAGGAGTGGAGCCGAAGCAATAACCAGTTATGGCCTGAGGTGAAGCAGAAACCCAAGGAGTGGAAGAAAGCCCAAGGAGCAGCATCAGCCAGAAGAGTCAAATTCCAGAGAATTTTTTTAAATCGTTCTTTTTTTTTTTAACCCAGAGTGGTTTCTTTGAATTAACAGATTGGTGTTTCCTGCTTGTCACTAACTGCTCTTAAAGAAGCATTGCATTTGTCTGTCAAGGAAAATTTTCCATGAGCTCGTCCAGATTATATTCTCTATAAGGGATTTCTCAATGAAAACTAAAAACATTACAGTATATATATGTTAAGACCTGATATTTATATGAGTTACTAAAATTGTTCAGGAAGTAGCAAACCAAAACAGAAGTAGAAAAGGAACTACTCATCAAATACAAGTATAGAAGCTTCCTAGAGCAGAATTTTTTTAAGCCCTCAAACTGATAATTCATACTTAAATATATTTCAAATTACGGAGAATTTCCCATGTATCTATTATATTCAAACCTGACTTAAAATAACACAAAAAAGAAAACTATTACACAATATCACTTATGAATGTAATTATGAAGATATTAAAGAAAATATTATTGATATAATCTGATGGTATATTAAAGGGAAAAATTTACCACAACTACACAGTAATATAAAGATAATATAGTATTGAAAGTATGAGTTAATACTTCACATAAATATGTAAAATAAAGAGTATTTGATAAAATTCAGTTATCCTTTCTGATATTTAATAAATTGCATATAAAATATATCTGATCAACATCTAACAACATTTCTAACAGTGAAAAGTTCCTTTTGCTGTGTAAAGTATTAGATTCACAAGTTTTTTAGTTTAGGAAGTTGACATCCTTTGGGAGCCACTATTCTGCCTACCAGAACATACAGTATACTTGTAAATTATCAAGTATAACAACAACAAAAAAATTCATGAACCTACCACACACTCATGTTCATGGAAGCATTATTCAAAACAGCCAAAAAGTGGAAGAAAAACAAATGTCCACCGAAAGATTAATGGATAAAATATGGCCTATACATACAGTGGAATATTATTCAGCCTAAGAAGGAAGAAAATTCTGACATATGCTACAACTTGGATGAAACTTGAGGACAATATGCTAAGTGAAACAGCCAACACCAGTCATAAAAAGACAAATAACTCTATGTTTCCAATTAGATGATGTACCTAGAGTCGTCAAATACACAGAGACAGAAAGTAGAATGGTGGTTGCCAGGGGCTTGGGAAAGAGGGGTAGGAACTGCGTAATGAGTATTGAGTTTCAGTTTTGCAAGATGAAAAGAGTTCTGGAGATTGCTTGTGTAATAATGTGACTGTACACAACACTATTAAATTGTACGTTAAAACTATTACAATGGTAAATTTAATTATATATATATTTTATCACAATTAAATATTTTAAAAAATTAAATTCAGCAACAAATGTTTTATTTAATAACAAGAATTTCACCTTCCAGTGGCACAGAATAAGAGTTACTGAGTTTTATTTTTAGTAAGGTTTTGTATTATTAATCTTGTTAATTTTAGCTAATTTAATGAGCAACAAATAGTATTTACAGACATCTTAATTTGCATTTTCTTGACTCATATTGTGCATCTTTTTCTTGTCTTTTTAAAAATTTTAATAGCTTTAAGGGTACAAATGGCTTTTAGTTACATGGATGTATTATAAAGTGGTGAAGAAGTCTGGACTTTAGGGATTCCCATCACCCCCACTAGAGCATATTGTACCCTATAGGTGATTTTTCATCCTTCCCCTCCTTTCATCCCCCCCCAAGCTGAGTCTTCAATGTTTATTATACCATTCTACATGCCTTTGCCTACCCTTACATTAGCTCCCACTTATAAGTAAGGACAGGTGGTATTTGACTTTCTATTCTTGAATTACTTGACTTAGGATGATGATCTCCATTTCCATCCAATATGCTACAAAAGACATATTTCATTCTTTTTTTTGGCTGTATAGTATTTCATGTGTGTGTGTGTGTGTGTGTGTGTGTGTGTGTATGTGTGTGTGTGTCACATTTTCATTATCAACTGATCAGTTGATGGGTATTTAGGTTGATTTCACATCTTAGCAATTTTGAATTTTGCTGCAATAAACATATGAGTGTGGTTGTTTTTGTTGTAAAATGAGCTCTTTTTCTTGTGAGTAGATACCAAGTAGTGGGATTGCTGGATCATTTGGTACTTCTACTTTTAGTTCTTTGAGAAATTTCTATACTGATTTCCATAGAGATTGTACTAATTTAAACTCTCACCAACAGTATACAAGAGAGTATCAAAAAATTTAAGCCCCCAGAATTATCTATTGGAAGGTGGGCAGCTTGTCATACAAACTTCCCTTACTAGGTAATTGTTCTAACATCTGTACCAACTAGCATTGTTGTGAGAAACTACGTTCAGTGATTTTTTTTTTTTTCTTTGAGGATGGGGATTCTTTCAAAACTTTTGCCCATTTCATGATGGGCAATTTATGAGCACACCTACCCACATGATGCTGAGTGTTCAGCAGTTTTTCACCAAAAACAGCATGATTCCCATGCCCCACCCTCCCTATTCACCTGATCTCACCCTGAGTGATTTTTTTGTTGTTTCCATGGATGAAAAAAAATCCTCAAAGGGAAATGTTTTGTTGATTTGGAAGAGGTAAAACAAAAACAGCAGAAGCACTAAAAGGCATCAAAACTGGCGAGTTCAAAAACTATTTTGAACAGAGGAAAAAGCATCTCAATGGGTATATTGCATCAAACAGAGAGTACTTTAAAAGTGATTGAAGTTAAATATGTAAGAACAAATGCACAATTTTTTATAAATAAATTCCAGTTTTGGGGGGAATTTCCCCCTTGCATAAGTGTTTCCTTTCCATTGCATCTGATCCAACATCTATTGTTTTTCTTTATATATATATATATATATATATATATATATATATATATATATATATATAAATTTTTTAATTTTGATATTGTGGAGTACAGTTAAGGGTTAGGTAATATGCTTCGTTCAGGCACCTTTGTTGATGAGGGGTGTTTCCCTGTCCCCAGACAGATATTACTACCGTTAATCCCACCTCCCTTCCCCTCCCTCCTCCATAGTTTCCCACCACTGTCAGTCCTTTTCTTATAGTATTACGATGGATGTTCAAGGTCCACTATATGAGTGAGAACATGTGATACTCAGATCTTTGTTTCTGTGAGAGGTCACTCAGTATTATAGACGCTAGTTCCATCCAGGTTGCCACGAAATTCATGATTTAGTTTTTTTTTTTTTTTATGGCTACGTAGTATTCCATCATGTATATGGACCACATTTTTAAAATTCAGTCCTCTTTTGATGGACAGCATGGTTGCTTCCAGGTTCTTGATATTGTGAACAATGCTGCGATAAACATACATGTGCAGGTATCTTTTCCATAGAGTGATTTGAGTTCTTCAGGGTATATTCCCAGTAGGGGGATTGCGGGGTCATATGGGAGGTAGATATTTAGAGCTTTTAGGAATTGCCACACTGTTTTCCACAGAGGTTGCACTAGTTTGCACTTCCACCAACAGTATAGAAGTGCTCCCTTTTCACCACACCCTCTCCAGCAACTATTATTTTTTGAGCTATTGATAATTGCCATTCTGACTGGAGTTAGGTGGTATCTCAGTGTAGTTTTGATTTGCATCTCCTTGATGATTAGTGAGGTTGAACATTCCTTCATGTGTCTGTTGGCTGCTCGGATGTCTTCCTTTGAGAAGTGTCTGTTCATATCTTTTGCCCACTTTATAATGGGGTTGTTTGTTTTTTTCTTTTCAGCACATTTGAGTTCCTTGTAGATCCTTGTTAAGACTTTGTTGGACCTGGAGTTGACAAATACTTTTTCCAGTCTGAGGGCTGTTTCCCTGCTCTCTTGATGGTTTCTTTGACTTTGCAGAAGCTTGTCATTTTAATGAGGTCCCACTTGTCTATCTTATCTCTTATGGTCTGTGGGTTTCCGGTTTTGTTCAGGAATTGGATGCCAGTTCCAATTTCCATAAGAGTATGTCCTGCATTTTCTAAGGTTCTTATGGTTTGAGGTTTTACATTTATTTCTCTAATCCATTTAGAGTTAATTTTTGTGTATGGGAATAGATAGGGGTCTTGTTTGAGTCTTCTGCTTGTGGTCAACCAGTTTTCCCAGCACTATTTACTGAATAGGTTCTCCTCTCCCCAGTGGTAGGTGGTGGAGGCTTTGTCGAAATGAGTTAGTTGAGAAATTGAAGCTTTGCTTCTGGAATCTCAATTCTATTCCATTGGTCTATATGCCTGTTCCTCTACCAATACCAAGCTGTTTTGATTATTGTAGCTTTATAGTAAAGTTTGAAGTCTGGTAATGTGATACCACCTGCTTTTCTTTTTTTGCTAAGGATTGTTCTGGCTATTCTTGGTCGTTTGTGTTTCCATTTGAATTCCTGTGTTGTTTTTTCTAGATCTGAGAAGAATGTTGCTGGTAATTTGATGGGTATTGCATTAAATCTGTAGATTGCCTTAGGTAGGATGGACATCTTCACAATGTTGATTTTTCCAATCCATGAGCATGGGATATTTTTCCACTTGTTTGTGTCATCTTTGATTTCTTTGAGCAGTGTTTTGTAGTTTTCATTGTAAAGGTCTTTCTGGTTAGGAAGATATCAAGGTATTTCATTTTTTTTTGGTGGCTATTGTGAATGGAATTGTGCTTTTTATTTGGGTTTCTGTTTGTTTATTATTGGTGTAAAGAAATGTGATTGTCTTTTGCACATTTATTTTATATCCTGAGACTTTGCCAAAGTCCTTTATCAGTGTAAGGAGGTTTTTGACAGATTTTCTGGGGTTCTCAAGGTACACAATCATGGCATCTGCAAAGAGAGGTAACTTGACTTCCTCTTTTCCTATTTGGATATCCCTGATTGCCTTCTCTTCTCTGATTGTTCTAACCAGGACTTCCAATACTATATTGAACAGGAGGGGTGAGAGTGGGCATCCTTGTCTTGTTCCAATTTTCAGGGGAAGTGGTTCCAACTTTTGTCCATTTAGGAGTATGCTGACTGTGGGTTTCTCGAAGATGGCTTTTACTATTTTGTGGTATGTTCTCCATATGCTTAGATGTTCGAGGTTTTTATCAAGAAGAGGGGCTGGATTTTATCAAAAGCTTTTTCTGCATCTAATGATATAATCATGTGGTTTTTGTTTTGACATATGTTGATGTATTTAATTACATTTATGGTTTTATGAATGTTGAACCAGCCGTGCATCCCAGGGATGAAGCCTACTTGGTCATGATGGATGATTTTTTTTTTTTGAGTTGGAGTCACACTCTGGCGCCCAGACTGGAGTGCAGTGGCCGCTCGCGGCCACCGCAGCCTCGACCTGCCGGGCTCCGGCGATCCTTCCGCCTCAGCCTTCCGAGTAGCCGGAATTACAGGCATGCACTACCACACCTGGCTGATTTTATTGTAGAGATGAGGTCTCGCTGCCCAAGCGGGTCTCGAACCCGCGGGCTCTGGCAATCCACTCACCTCAGCCTCCCAAAGGCGCAGGATTACAGGCTGAGCCACCGAGCCCGGCTATGATGGATGATTTTTGAGATGTGTTGTTGAATCTTGTTTGCTAGGATCTTGTTGAGAATTTTAGCATCTATGTTCATCAAAGATATTGGCCTGTAGTTCTCTTTCTTTGCTGGATCTTTACCTGGCTTGGGTATCAATGTGATGTTAGCTTCGTAAAATGATTTGGGGAGAGTTCCGTCTTTCTCAATCACCTGGAATGCCTTCAGTAGGATTGGTATCAGCTCCTCCTTAAATGTCCTGTAGAATTCTGCTGAAAAGTCATCTGGTCCAGGGCCTTTTTTGGTAAGTAGTTTTCTTATTACGTAGTGAATTTCCTTGATTGTTATTGGTCTATTTAGGGTCTCAATTTCTTCTTGTTTCAACCTAGGTAGGTTGTGTGATGTCAGAAAGTCCTCCATTTCCTTAAGGTTTTCAAGTTTGTTTCCATAGAAGTGTACATAGTAGTCTCTAATGATCTTTTGTATTTCTTCAGGGTCAGATGTGACTTCATCTTTTGTGTTTCTGATTGTGTTTATTTGAGCTTTTTCTCGTTTTTTCTTGGTCAGTCTAGCTAGGGGCCCATCGATCTTGTTTATCCTTTCAAAGAACCAGTTTTTGTTTCATTCATTTTTTGTATTATCTTTTTGTCTTCTATGTCCTGGATTTTGGCTTTTATTTTGGTGATCTGGATTCTTCTGCTGAAATTAGGGTTTTGGTAGTCTTGCTTTCCCAACTTCCTTAGGTGGTTTGTTAGGCTGTTAATTTGTGATCCTTCCATTTTCTTCATGTGTGTTTGTAGGGATATAAATTCCCCCTCTTACTACAGCTTTCATGGTGTCTCAAAGATTTTGGTAAGATGTTTCTTCATTTTCATTTGTTTCCAGGTATCTGTTAATCTCTGTTTTGATTTTATTGTTGACCCAGGGGTTGTTTAGCATCATGCTGTTTAGTGTCCATGATTGGTGGGTTTTGGGGAGACCTTGTTGGTGTTGTTGTTTATTTTTTATTCCACTGTGGTCCAAGAAGGTGCATGGCAAAATTTCGGTCCTTTTAAATTTGCTTATGCTTGATTTATGGCTAAGTATGTGGTCGATCTTAGAGTACATTCTGTGCGGTGATGAGTAAAATGTATATTCTGTGATCTTTGGATGGAGTGTTCTGTAGGTATCAATTAAGTCCATTTGGTCAGGAGTCACACTGAGGTTTTGGATCTTGTTGGTGATTTTTTTGTCCTGATGATCTGTCTGGGGTTGTGAGGGGGGTATTGAGTCCCCTGCTATGATGGTGTTGGAGTCAGTATCTTTTTTTAGTTTACCTAGAAGCTGCTTTATGAAAGTTGGTGCTCCTATCTTTGGTGCATATATGTTTAGGATGGATATTTCTTGTTGATGGATTCAACCTTTTATCATTATGTAGTGACCTTCTGTATCTTTTGTAATTTTTGATAGCCTATAGGGTATTTTTTCTGAGATTAAGATTGTGACTCCTCCTTTCTTTTGTGCTCCATCCACCTGAAAATTTGTTTCCCATCCTCTTACTTGGAGTCTGTGAGTGTCCCTTCTAGTGAGGTGAGTCTCTTGAAGGCAATAAATTGTTGCCTGGTGATGTTTTATCCATTTTGCCATTCTATGTCTTTTCAGTGGTATATTTAGTTTGTTAACATTCAAGCTAATTATTGAAATGTGAGAGTTGATCCCTGTCATAATGTTCTTTTTTTTTTTTTTTTTTTTTTTGAGTTGGAGTCTCACTCTGTCGCCCAGATTGGAGTGCAGTGGCCACTCCTGGCCACTGCAGCCTCGACCTGCTGGACTCTGGCGATCCTTCCGCCTCAGCCTTCCAAGTAGCTGGAACTACAGGCACGCGCTACCCCGCCTGGCTAATTTTTTGATTTATTGTAGAGATGAGGTCTCGCCTGCCCAGGCGGGTCTCAAACCCGCAGACTCAGGCAATTCACTCACCTCAGCCTCCCAAAGGCGGGTGATTACAGGCTGAGCCACCAAGCCCGGCCATAATGTTCTTACAGAGTTGTTGTTGTTCTTCCTGTTTGTGTGTTGTCTTTCTTTTGGTTTTAGAGTCGATTCATGTGAGTTTTTAATCTTTTGCCTGTATTCTTGTGAAGAATGTTGTTGTTCTTTTTTCCTTTTCTTCTGTGTTCAATACTTTCTTAAGTGTTTCTTGTAGAGGTGGTCTGGTAGCAGCGTAGGTTCTTAGGGATTGGATGTCTGGGAAAGATTCCAATTCTCCCTCACTGATGAAGCTTAACTTAGCTGGATAGGTTATTCTTGGTTGAAATTGTTTATCTTTTAGAACTTTGAAGATAGGGCTCCAAGCTCTCCTAGCCTGGAGGGTTTCTATAAATAAATCTGCTGCTATTCTAATTGGTCTTTCTTGGTAAGTAGTCTGATCTTTTTCTCTTGCTGCCTGTAGGAGTTTTTCTTTTATACCTACCTTGTTTAGGTGAATTATTATGTATCTGGAAGTTGGTCTTCTCATTTGTTGTCTTGCAGGGGTTCTCTGAATCTCTTGTGTTTGAATTTTCGCATCACTGATGAGATGAGGGAAGATTTCTTGAATTATTTCATGAAATGATTGTTCCAGTATGGCCTCTGTTTCTCTCTCTGCCTCAGGAAGGTCAATTACTCTTAGGTTTTTTTTTTTCTCTTGAAGTGATCATTCATCTCTTCAAGGTTTTTTTCTGTCTTTTTAATCTTCTTTTCTATGTTTTTTTTTTTTTTTTTGAGTTGGCTCACTCAGTCACCCAGTCTCACTCAGTCACCCAGACTGGAGTGCAGTGGCCGCTCCCGGCCACCGCAGCCTCGCCTGCTGGGCTCCGGCGATCCTTCTGCCTCAGCCTTCCAAGTAGCCAGAATTACAGGCATGCGCTACCACGCCCGGCTGATTTTTTGATTTATTGTAGAGATGAGGTCTCACTGCCCAGGCCGGTCTCTAACCCACGGGCTCAGGCAATCCACTCACCTCAGCCTCCCAAAGGTGCGGGATTACAGGCTGAGCCACCGAGCCCGGCTCTCTTCTATGTTTTTGACAGTTTGGGTTAGCTTTGTGTTTTGGTCTTTGAGCTCTAAGATTCTTTCTTCTGCTTGGCTAATTCTGCTTTCCATGCTTAGTAGTTTGTTATTTAATTCCATCACAGTATTCTTTACTGCTATTATTTCTGTCATCAGCTCCTTCCGATTTTCCTCTTGTCTCTCCTCAATTTTTTTATTCTCTCTATTAATGTCTTGATGTCTGGGTTTGTTGCTTGTGGCCAGTCATTCTGGGGGCTCTTCATTGTTTGTGTTCCGAAATCTGTTTTTGCAGTGTCTGACCTCCCAGGGGACTGTGTGAGACCTATATTCTTCTTTTGGGTTTTCTTCATTTGTGCAGTTTTTTCCACCTTACTTTTTCCTTCCCTCCACATCACCGTCTTCTTTAATTCTCTTATTAAGGGGTGGAGGTGTTGATTTACTTCTGTTTGTTCAATCTATTCTTCTTTATGTATATCCTCTTACTTTGTTCAACTTTGAAGTTGCACTGTAGGTTGGGGGTGCTCCTTTTTGCAGTTTTGAGATTTACTTAAGGGGAGAGCTGTGATTTAAAATCTCTCTGCAGGTCTTGGTATCTGCTGACAGCTGTATGGATAATCTGAAACCCACTTCCCACTGCCTTGGAATCTGTCCATGCAGTGGGGTTGCAGGTTTATTCCCTGAAATGAGGGAATAGAATGGAGCAGACAGTGGGGGGAAGGGGGAGAGAGAGGAGTAAAGGGGAAAACATGAGTATACCAACAAATGGAGAGAGAGACAAAAACTGAAACAGATAAAAACAATAGACCATGGCTACAAAGTAACCAACTTCCATACAAAAAAAAAAAAACTAAAACATACAATGATGCTGACATACAAGCTAAGCAATCTCCTTTTTGGTGTGCTATTCCTCTATACAAAGATATGGTTTACAGAGAGAAGAAAAGAAAAGAAGAAAAAAAAAAGAACAAAACAAAAGGAATAGAATCAAGTCAGTAAACTAACAGAACCAATCAAGCATACTCCAAGACTTTAGTTCCAATGTCCTTTTAGTTCCAGTGTCCTTTCAGCTCTGAGTTCTAGCTGTCTTTTCAGGCTGGTAAATTTTTTCACAGTTAGGGTCAGTTGCCCCTGGCCTGCTGTGAAGGGCAGTTCAGATCACCACTTATTCACCACTGCCCAGTTCACCACTCAGATCTGGCCTGTGTCTATTTACCAAACTTCTGTTTTTCCCCTTTCGGTGTTGTTACCTTGAATCGCCAGCAGGTGGTGCTATCTCACCGCTCCAGATGGTCTTTATCTCAGCTGCTCGCCCACAGGGGAGGGAGCTGGAAAGAAGCCGGAAATGGGAGCCTCTGCCTCAAGGCACACAGGAGGAGACCCACGGCCTGGCAGGATGTCACGGTGGCAGTAGTGGCAGCAGCGATCTCAGCAGATCTTGCTTACAGGGGCTTCAAGGTCTGAAGGTGTGGATCGCCTCAGGTACAGGTGGTGTGATGTGCAATGGCTGCCACCGCAGCGGCGGCAGTGCTGGCGGCGGCAGTCGCTGCTGTGGCTGCCCAGACCACCGTGATGCTTCAGTGGTGTCAACAGCTGAGCTCCATGTGAAGAGCAGGTTGCTGACGATGGGATCTGCAGCTCCCGGGGAGAGAGCCAGAGTCTTTTTGTGTTCTGTTTTGCGGAGGTCTCATAGACAAAGCTGCCCCACCGCCATCTTGCTGGAAGTCTCTTGTTTTTGTTTTTTTACTACTTCTAAAATAATGGCCATCCTGATTGATGTAAGGTGGTATCTCATTGTGGTTTTAATGTGCATTTCACGGATGATTGATGATGTTGAGCATTTTTTTCCACATGTTCGTTGACCATTATATATCCTCTTATGAGAAATGAGTGTTCACATCATTTGCCCACTTCTTAAACATTTAAGTCTCTAACCCTTGCCTTGTCCCAATTCTGAGGGGGAATGCTTTCAACTTTTCTACATTTAGTATAATGTTGGCTATAGATTTGCTATATATGGCTTTTATTATTTTGAGGTATTTTCCTTCTATGCCTATTTTGCTGAAGGATTTTTAATAATAAAGGAATGTTGAATTTTATCAAATTTTTTTTCTATGTTTATTGAAAGGATCACATACTCTTTGTATTTAGGTGGTGGATAATGTTTATTGACTTGCATATGTTGAACCATCCTTGCATCCCTGAGATAAAAGCCACTTGATCATAGTGGATTATTTTTTATTTTTGTTTGATGTGTTGTTGGATTTGATTTGACATGATTTTGTTGAGGATTTTTGCTCCTATATTCATCAGGGATGTTGGTTTGTAGTTTTCTTTTTTATTGTGTCTTTTTCTGACTTTGGTATCAGGATGACATTGCCTTTGTAGAATGAGTTAGGGAGAATTTCCTCCTTTTCAATTTTATGGAATGGTTTCAGTAGGATTGGTACAAGTTCTTCTTTGAAAGCCTAGGAGAATTTAATTGTGAGTCTGTCAGGTACTGGACTTTTTTTGTTGACAAACTTGCAACTACTAATTTAATCTCTCTCTACTCATTACTGTTCTGTTCAGGGTTTATATTTCTTCCTGATTCAAGTTTTTTGGGTTGTAGTTTCCAGGAATTTATCCATTTTCTTTAGTTGTCTAGTTTGTTTTCATAGAGGTGTTCATAATAATAATGGAGATTTCATTGATCCTTTATGATTTTTTTCTTTTTGACTTCAATTTTGTTTATTTCTGCACTAATCTTTGTTATTGTCCTGCTAGCTTTGGGTTCAGTTTGCTTCTGTTTTTCCAGTTTGTTGAGGTATAACATGAGGCTATTAATATGTAATTTTTAAGACTTTACAATGTAGGCTTTAAGTGCTATAAGTTTTCCTCCAAGCACAGCTTTGGCTGTATCCCAGTGATTGTGTCACTGTTGTCATTCATTTTGAGGAATTTTTAAATTTCCATCTTGATTTCATTGTTGATCCAAAGATCATTCAGAAGCAAACTGTTTAATTCCTGTGAATTTATTTGGTTTTAGAATTCCCCTTGGAGTTAAGTTCTGGTTTTATTTCACTGTGATCTGAGAAGGTGTTTGATTTTAAACATATTGAGACTTGTTTTATGACCTGTCATATGGTCTATTTTGAAGAATTTCCATGAGCTAATGAGAAAAATGTATATTCCGTAGTTTTGGGGTAGAATGTTCTGAAGATGTCTGCTAGGTTCATTTGTTCTAAGGTCCCGTTTAACTCCAATTTTTTTTTGACTTGTTGCCTTGATGATGGCTTGCTGTCAATTTAGTGTTGAAGTTCCTACTATTAGTATATTGCTATCTTTTATCTTAGATCTCATAGATTTTCTTTATAAAGCTGGGAGCTCTGATGTTAGGTACATATTTATTTTAAATTGTTATATATTCTTGTTGTATTGATCCCTTTACTATTATATAATGACCTTCTTTATCTTTTTTTACCATTGTTAATTTAAAGTCTGTTTTATCAGCCAGGCTCAGTGGCTCAGCCTGTAATTCCACACTGTGGGAGGCCGAGGTGAATGGATTGCCTGAGCCCGTGGGTTCGAGACCTGCCTAGACAACTTGGCGAGACCTCATCTCTACTGTAAATAAAAAAATTAGCTGGGCGTGGTAGCGCGCGCCTGTAGTTCCAGCTACCTGGAAGACTGAGGCAGAAGGATCACCAGAGCCCAGCAGGTCAAGGCTGCGGTGGCCAGGAGCGTGCCACTGCACTGCAGTCTGGGCGACAGAGTGAGACTCCAACTCAGAAAAATAGAGAAAAAAACATAAAGTCTGTTTTATCTATAGATAGTTACCTCTTCCTCTTCTTTCTCTCTCTCATCACTTTAGTTGCATAGAATATCTTTTTCTACTCCTTCACTTTCACTCCATTTGTGTATGTATAAGTGAATATAGGTGAAGTGGGGGTTTTGAAATAAACATATACTTGGGTCGTATTTCTTTATCTATTCAACCACTGTTTACTTTTTGATTGGAGAATTCACTCCATTTATATATAGTACTATTGTTGATAAGAAAAAAACTTACTACTGCCATTTTGTTGATTGTTTTGTTTGTTTTGAGACTTCTGGTTATTACCCTTTTCCTTCCTTTCTTTTGCCTTCCTTTGTGGCTAGATGACTTTCTATGGTAATATGTTTAATTCATTTATTTTTATTTTTAGTGAATCTATCATAGGTTTTTGTATTGTATTTATTATGAAGGTTATTAAAACTTTTATGGGAATAACAAGTTATTTTAAAGAGATCACAATTTATCTTAGAACACAAATTTTTAAAAAATTTTAAAAAGGCAAAAGAAAACCAAAACTACACTTTAATTCCTTCCCCTTACATTAGATTTTCTGTTGTCTCAATTCACGTATTTTTAAAATACCTAACTCTTAAACGGGTTCCTGTAACTCTAATTGTTTTTGACAGATTTGTATTTTGGGCTTTGTACTAGTTATGAGTGGATTGTACACTACAAATACAGTAATAGAGTATTCTGTGTTTGCTCATGTACTTAATTTTACCTGTGGATTTTTATAACTTGAAATATTTTCTTTTGTATGTTCACTTTTGTTTTGTTTTGTTTTTCTCTTTCAGATTTGAAAATGTCATTTCCCTCCCTTCTGGCCTATGTGGTTTCCATTGAGAAGTCTGTTGCTAGATGATTTGGAGTGCCATTATATTTTACTTGCAAACTGCCTTAGGATATTCTCTTTGTCTTTGACCTTGGAGAATTTATTAAATGCTTGGAGTAGTCTTATTTTGATTGTATCTATGTGGTGTTCTAAGATCTTTCTGTACCTGTATACTTTTATCTTTCTCACGTTTTGAGAAGTTTTCTGTTTTATTTCTCTGAATGTTTTCTATTCCTTATTCTTGTTTAACTTTCTCATGAACACTAGTAATTTTCAGATTTGCTCTTTTGAGGTAATTTTCTATATTTTGTAGAGATTTTCTTTCCTGTTTATTTTTTTCTCTCCTCTGACTGTGAATTTTCAAATAGCTAGTTTTTGAGCTTTCTGATTCTTTCCTTTGCTTGGTTCACTTTGTTACTGAGATCCTCTAAAGATTTTCTCAAATCAGCACATGTAATTTTCAGTTTCAAGATTTCTGGGATATTGAATCATTTCAATTTTCTTGTTAAATTTCTTTGATAAATTTATAAATTGCTTTTCTTTATTATCTTGGAGTTTACTGAGTTTTCTTAAAACTGGTATCTTCAATTCTTGGTTAGAAAGCTCACAAATCACCATCTCATTATGATCAGCCTCTGAATGTTTGCTTTGCCCTTCGGGACAAGTAATATTTCCCTGATTGCTGTTGTTTTTGTGAGTGGGGTGGGGGCATACATCTATGTGTGTGCATTGAAAGATTATTTATGTATTCCAGCGTTCTCTGTCTAGCTCGTTTTGTTTTCTACTGAATATAGTTAGTGAATCTTCAGGGCTGAATTATTGCCATGCTTTCAGCTCTAGGTGGCACCTTAAGCCCCAGTTTCACCTCAGGCTCTAGTAAATGGTCCCAAATAAGGGCGGTCCCAAAGGCTTTGTTTTGGCAACTTGGTAAAGCTAGCTAGGAGCTCAAGTTCAGGAGACCTGGAAAACTTACTTACCTACAGCCACAATGATTTGGCATCTCTGTTGGCCCTGCAACAGAGCAGAGTACTCAGGGCTGGGGCTGGTCGCCCACCTCCCCCATTTTTCTCTGCCAGTCGTGAGAAATATTTCTCCCTTCAAGTAGATGTGATACTGCCTGTGGATTAAGGCAAACGTAGGTCTCTTGCCAGGAAAGCCAAGAAACTTGTTGGCCACCTCAATTTCACTTTACTAGTGTAGAAACCATGAGTCGGGGGTTGGGAGAAGATTTTCCATGCTACTGGTGCCTGGCAGAATGGAGGAAGGGGGCACCATGAATGTGAAAATCTGATTCTCCTACTGTATTCTAGGAGTGTTTGTACTTCTCTGTGGCCCTGGAAACTATCTCATCCTCATAGGTGAGCTCTGGGTTCTTGCTGGTGCTGTATATTTGTTTTTAATTGTTCATATGGGGAGAGAGACACTAGCTTGCCTCCACGCTGCTATTTTGGAATCAAAAAATTGATACTGTAAACTTTTGATCAAGAGTTCAGAATAGGAATTTTAAGAAAACTCAGTGATCTTCAAGATAACATGGAAAAGCAATTTAAAAATGTAACAAATAAATTGAAATAATTAAAAAAGCAAACAGAAATCTCAAAACTGAGAACTACATTTATTGTACTGAAAAGTTCATGAAAGGCTCTTAATAGCAGAATGTATCAAGCAAAGGAAAGAAATGGTGAGCTCAAAGATAGCTATTTGAAATTATATAGATGGAAGAGAGAAGAGAAAAGGGAATGAAAAGCAATGAATGTTGCCTACAAGATATAGAAAATTACCGCAAAAGATCAAATTTAAGAATTATTGGCCAGACACAGTGGCTCACACCTGCAATCCCAGCAGTTTGGGAGGTGGATAAGAGGACTGCCTTAACTCAGAGATTCGAGATCAGCCTGAACAACATGATGAGACCTTGTTTCTACAATAAATCAAAAAATTAACTGGACGTGTTGGTGCATGCCTGTGGTTCCAGCTACTTGTAAGGCTGAAGTGGAAGGACCACCTGCTCAGCAGGTCAAGGCTGCAGTGGTCATTAGTGTGCCACTGCACTCCAGCCTGGTTGACAGAGTGAGACACTGACTCAAAAAAAACAAAAATTATTGGTGTTCAGGAGATAATTGAGTAAGAGCAGGGGGTGGAAAGCTTTCTCAAATAAATAAAACAAAAACCTTTCCAAAACTTGAGAAAGGTAGAAATATCTAGGTATAGGAAGATTGAGGAACACCAAACAGATTTAACTCAAATAACACTACCTCAAGGGATATAATGATGAAACTTAAAGATCAAAGACAAAGAGAGGATCCTAACAGCGGTGAGAGAAAAGAGGCAAATAACATATAGAAACTTCAATTTGTCTGGCAACAGACTTCTCAATGGAAAGCCATGTAGGCCAGAAGGCAGTGAGACAACATCTAGCAAAACTATCTTTCAACATGTTTATTCAGTGTAGTACTGGAAATCCTTGCCAGAACAATTAGGCAAGAGAAATAAATAAAGGTCAACCAAATTGGAAAGAAGAAGTCAAGTCAGCCTTGTTCACAGACATGACCTTATACCCAGGAAGACACCACACACACACACACACACACACACACACACACACACACACACACACACACATACACACAGTGATAAATAGATTCAGTAAGGCTGCAGGATACAAAGTCAACATAGAAAAATTAGTAGTAGTTGTATATGTCAACAATGAACAATCTGGAAAAAAAAAGAAATCCCATTTATAATGAGTACAAAGAATATACAATACCTAGGAATTCATTTAACCAAAAATGTGAAAGATACATACAAGGAAAACTATAAACCACTGATGAAAAATATTGAATGGGATACAAAAAAAATAAAAAGTATCCCATGATTAGAAACTGAAAGATGAATGTTGTTAAAATAACACTACTACACAAACTATATACATATTCAGTGCAAACCCTATTGAAATACCAATGACAGTTTTCCACAGAATTAGAAAAAAAAAATCCTAAAATATATATAGAACCACAAAAGATCTTGAATAGCGAAAACAATTCTGAGCAATAAGAACAAAGCTGAAGGCATCACATTACCTGACTTCAAAATTTATTGCAAAGCTATAGTAAACAAATCAGCATGGTTGGCAGAAAACTAGATACATAAACTAATGGGACAGATTAGAGAATCCAGATATCAATCCACACATTTACAATCAACTCAGTTTTAACAGAGACACAAAGAGCAAACAATGGAAAAAGGGCAGTCTCTTTGATAAATGATGCTGGGAAAACTGGATAATGATATACATAAAACTAAGAGCCCTATCTCTCAGAATATACAAAAATTAAATCCAGATGAATTAAAGAATTAAATCTAAGACCTGAAACAAGCAACTACTAGAAGAAAACTTGGGTGAAATGCTTAAGAACATTGGACTGGGCAAAAACTTTTTGTGTAAGACCTCAAAAGCACAGGCAACAGAAGCAAAAATAGGTAAGATTATAGTCAAGCTAAAAAGCATCTGCACAGGAATGGAAACTGTCAACAAAGTGAAGAAGCAACCCAGAATGGGAGAAAATATTTGCAAACTATTCATCTGACAAGGGATTAATAACCATATTACATAAGAAACACAAACAACTCAAGAACAAAAACCAAATAATCAGATTTAAAAATGGGCAAAAGACCTGAATAGACACTTCATTTGTATGAGGGCATACAAATGGCCAACAAGTATATGAAAAAAGTTCAATATCACTAATAATCAGAGAAATGCCAATCAAAACCACAATAAGGTATCATCTTACCAAGTTAAAACATTTTTTTATGCAATACAGGGATTAACAGATGCTGTCAAGGATGGGGAGAAAAGACAATCTTATACACTCTTGGTGGAAATGTAAATTCGTGCAGCCACTCTGGAGAATGGTATAGATGTTCCTCAAAAAACTAAAAATACAACTACCATGTGACCCAGAAATTTCACTATTGGGTATATATCCAAAGTAAATCAATATAAAAAAAAAAATCAACATTGTATAGATGTCTGAATTTCCATGTTTATGGTAACTATTCACAATATCCAAAACAGTGAATCATCCTAAATACCCATGAACACATGAGTGGATAAAGAAAATGTAGCATATATTATTTAACTATACAAAATAATGAAACCCTCTCATTTGGAGCAGCATGGATGGAACTGAAGGTCATTATGTTAAGTGAAACATGTTCTCAGTTATATGTAGGAGCTAAAAAAAGTGGATCTCATGAAGATAGTAGATTGGTGATTACCAAGACTGAGAGTGATGGAAGGGAAAGGAAGGGATGAATAGGTTAAATAATGGATACAAATAAGCAGATAGAAGAAATAAAACCTAGTGTTTGATAGATCAGTAGGGTGACTATAGTTATCATCAATCTATTCTGCATTTCAAAATCGCTAGAAAAGAATAATTCAAATGTCCCTAGCTTAAAGGAAAGATAAATATGTAAGGAAAGAATATTCCAATTATCTTTATTTGATTATATGAATGCATCAGATTATCACATGTATCTCAAATATGCACATCTATTATATATCAATCAATCAATCATTCACCAAGTATATGATAATCACACAAATGCACAACCCTAAACAATCCAGTACAAAAGAACCCAGGAAGAGTACCACGTTTGTTATTTATTTTTGAACTGTGTGTTAGTAGAAGGTTCTCCTTACAATTTTTGCTTCCCTAACACTTATACCTTGATTTAACCCTGTTGCAATTTTTGCTTCCCAAACATTTATACCTTGATTTAACCCTGTTGCAATAAGTGGTAAAAATGTACCGTGCACCCCTGATGTCCGTGGCCACACAGACATGTACACAATAAAAGGAAAAAAAGTGTGACATTAGAAACAAAGCTAGAAGTTTTAATAACAATGGACAGTGAGGTGTGAATATTGGAAGAGACTCACCTTTACCCATCACCAGTGATGAGAGTTAAGCTTCCACCTCCATATCACTCACAACCACTATGGCTTCTGTCACTCACTGATTCACCAACAATCGGGTAAATAATTTTTATACTTTCATTAATAATTCTTTTTTTTTTTTTTTTGAGTTGGAGTCTCACTCAGTCGCCCAGACTGGAGTGCAGTGGCCGCTCCCAGCCACCGCAGCCTCCCCTGCTGGGCTCCAGTGATCCTTCCGCCTCAGGCTTCCAAGTAGCTGGAACTACAGGCGCACCTACCACACATGGCTAATTTTTGGGGGTTTTTTTTTGAGTTGGAGTCTCACTCTGTCACCCAGACTGGAGTGCAGTGGCCGCTCCCAGCCACCGCAGCCTCGACCTGCTGGGCTCCGGCAATCCTTCCGCCTCAGCCTTCCAAGTAGACGGAACTACAGGCATGCACTACCATGCCTGGCTGATTTTTTGATTTATTGTAGAGATGAGGTCTCACTGCCCAGGCAGGTCTCCAACCCACGGGCTCAGGCAATCCATTCACCTCAGCCTCCCAAAGGTGCAGCATTACAGGCTGAGCCACCAAATGCATGTATAGCTCATGTTTATTTTGAGGTCTGATATTTTAACTGTTTTGGTATTATTTGGTCTGATATTTTAACTGTTTTGGTCGTTTTTTGACCAGATATATACGTTAGGAACTTAACACTTGTTTATAGCAATTAGCCTGTGGTGAAATTAGTTTTAGTTTTGCCATGTGGTCAGTTTGCTCAATGTTGTAGTTTTCAAGAATGTATCAAAGATGTTAAATAAAGACTGCCTACACTACTGTAGTGGGTCATCAGTTGAAAGCTGCAACCAGGAGGGTTAATTTCCCAGTATTTCCAGCCTGGTCTCTGTTAGTATAGTGACTTCTGATGACCACAGAAAACCCTTGGAAGACAAAACAGTGAGCACTGTAATGATGAAAATGGGGTGATATGGGTGGGAATCCAAGAGCATTGGCCACAGTTCTGAATTTTACTTACTTGAATTTTATTAACTTATTTCCATGAAATTTTTGGAAACCATGGAAGAATTATTTTTAAATTTTTATTGTTTATTTTTCTCATTCCTAAAGACAAATGAATTCAGAGTAAAAAAAATTGTTACGCTTTTTTTGAAAAATTAGTACTCTTTGAGATTTATTATATTCCTCTACATTTTTGGTTATAAAAAAGCAAAATTGCTAATACTATTTTTGTTTCTATTATTGAAGGAAATCTTTTAAGTAATAGCAAAAAAAAAAAAAAAGTGAGAGTCCACCCGGGAAAATCTTGAACTGACTTTTTTGAATCTTCCCTATTAGTTTCATGATAAAGTTAATTTTTTTAATTGAGGAAAATTAACTCACCACCTCCAAACTAGCTGTAACACTTTCTGCTCCCATTTTTGCTGTGTGTCCAGGCAAAGGACTCTTCAGGAATTAGCTTCACACTAAAAACACAAAGACTATTAAGATAAATTATTTATCTGGTTTTAGATATCCCCTTGCCAATGAAATCATGATTCTTTGGTTCAGTAATAAACTGAAATTATCCCTACAGAATTTCTTCACAATTTTCTGGCAGCTGCAGGCACCCCAATTACATTTCCGAAGGCCATTGGACCCAGATAACATAATAAAAATAATTCCCACTATACCCTGGAGTCAGACTCCTGGGATTAGCCCACATACTCTTGGAGTTGCTTTGCTAGTGCTAATTCCCAACTCAAATTTAATTAGCTCAGAAACTTTCTTGTGCTTCTCTAATTACTTTAACTTTGTTGAGTGTCAGATCACCGGGTCTTTTAAAATCTGCGTATATCAAATAAATGAAGCCTTTGTTCTGGAATTCAGAAGCAAGGAGGGTACAAGAGCTAACCCTAAGCAGATGTCAGTACCATATTAAGATCTGTAAAGACAGAACTTTTTTCTTGCTCTTCTGTTTATCACTGTACAGTCATCACTTCAACATTCTACATTTGCAGAAGCGTAATAACGATGCACTTTTGAAAACATTTACATGGTTTCTGGGTTTTTATAGTATGACTCACTCTAAATTATTCTTTGTTCTTTGGTAAATTTGGCATGAAAAGGCATGGACTGTGTCCTCATGCAGTGACATTGTAGTCCTGTACCCACACTTGGCACAACGGAAGCAGTGAAAATGGCAAGAAATAGGAACTGATTTTAACAAAAGGCACAACTCTTCTAGCTACTTTTAAACTCAAATATGAAGGCTTTGAGAACTATGGAAAACGTCTTTTGTTTAAGAAACGAATTGCTGAAAATAAAAGACCTAATTTTAGACCAACACTTGACATTGATTTCCTTTCTTTCAAAATGATTCTCACAGACTATTTTGAATAATTTTCTATATTAAACCTATATTAATATTTAGTTTTAAAAATTAATATTAACTATCTAGATGGTACTTTTTCTTCCATTTGATTTTTCAGTATACTTTGTAATGCTATAACATTATTTGTAGGAGGTAAACTATAGTCTTATCAACAGAAATATCACCTTCAGAAATAATTAATAAAAATGCGACAGTTTCACAGAGATATCTTATAGCTAAAAAAAAAACCTTTAATGCTGATAAAATAAAAAAGCAAATACAGAACACATATGATAAAAATGCTATTTGTTATAGAGTAGGATCTTAGGATGGCCTAGGGTCCATCAGTGGTTTTCAGAAGAGATGGGAAATGATTATTGTCTGAGCCTTTGTCACAGAACACTGAGTAAAAACATATGCGTGTCCTGGTTCAATGCTAATAGGCAATGTTAACCCTGTGGTCCCCAATGGAATATAATCTAAATCATAAAAGAATGTAAGAATATACAAGGGGAAACCTCCCAAAAACCAAATTATCTTTTGTAGGGTAGGTCCCTTGCAGTTACAGGCTTCCCCAGCTAGGTAAGTGTTCTAAGGAACCCATCTGTATCAGTGTACCAGTTAGTGTTGTGAGAGGCTGCAATAAGCTTTTGGTGATTTTTTTTTTAGATTCTTTCAACACGTTTACCCATTTTATGAGTGATTTTATGGGTGGTATACATGCACACTTGCCCACACCACACTGTTTAGCAGTTTTTGACCAAAAATGGCATGATCCTCATACCTCACCCTCCCTATTCACCTGCTCTCACCCTAAGTGATCTTTTTTTGTTTCCCCGAATGATAAAAGTTTTCAGAGGGAAACATTTTGCCGATGTGGAAGACATGAGGAAAGTTAAACAAACAAACAAACAAACAAAAAAAACAGCCAAAGCACTAAAAGGCATCAAAATTGACGAGTTCTAAAACAGTTTTGAGCAGTGGAAAAGCATCTCAGTAGGTGTATTGCATTGAACGGAGAGTACTCTAAAGGTAACTGAAGTTTAAACATGTGAGAATAAATAAACAATTTGTTCTAAATAAATTCTGGGATCATTTTGGTCCCCCTCCCGTATATATAGTGATATATAGGTCTATAAATTCAACCAACATTTGGACATATAAAATAAGTGTTACAGAATACGTTTTGAATTTTAGCCAAATGCCTACATCAATTTAAATAGTACATTTTCCTTAGAGGTATAAAGATAGAGCCCAAATAATCGAAAATTTAATGCGAATGCATTAACACAGGCGATATAATGACTAAGGCCTACAATAATATTGGAGTCCCTTCAAATGTCTTAATGTCTTTTAAAATCATAAGGAGTCTTGAGAGTTTAGAGTCAAATAAAATGTTTTTTTTTCTCACAATAGAAAAAGATTGCAGATTTTGTTGTTGTTGTTGCTGCTGCAGCTGTTTTTGAGTTGGGGTCTCACTCTGTTGCCCAGGCTAAAGTGCAGTGGCAGTGATCACAGCTCCCTGCAGCCTCAATCTTCCTGGCTCAGATGATCCTTCCACTTCAGCCTCCAGAGTAGCTGGAGCTACAGGTACACGCCACCATGCCTAGCTTTTTTTTTTTTTTCTTTTTTTGGTAGAGACGAGGTCTTGCTATGTTGCCTGTTCTATTTTCTAACTCCTGGGCTCAAGTAATCATCCAGCCTCAGCCTCCTAAAGTGCTGAGAGTATAGATGTGAGCCACCACACCTGGCCTGAAGTTTTTAGGACTTACAAAAATCTCTAAAATTTCACCTAAAACAGAAAAAATGTTGAAATATTTAAAGTTATGTCAAAAATAATTTGTAATATTGATATATTATGGTAGAAGGGTCCCACCAAAGAAAAAGTGTCTAAGGCTCACAAAAGTCATGTTGCAGTCCTGACAACATTAAATGAGTGCAGATAGAAGGATTTTGTGTTTTAATAAGCAAATCTCAAAACATTTTGGATAGCCTTGCTTTCTGAAAATTATAGTTAGACAAAAGAACTCTCTGTCGATTTGAAAGATGTGCATGACCTCACACAGTGCTACAAAAATCATGAAACTGTCAAGAGCAATACATCAGCATCCAGCTTGGAAGCCATGATCACACGGCATAGTTTCTTTCCAGTTTCCTATTATAGCCCTGGACACTGGTATGCTTAGCTGTCTCTGGGGGCTTGTGCTGGCTGGAGTGCTCCTGAGGTTTTTTATATTATTGCAACACTATATGTGTTTGGAACCTCATTCTTGCACTATATTACTAGAAATTACACAAAATTCAATATGCCCCCCTGTACTTTGAAATTTACCCTGACAGAAACAAACACTAAGTTATCTTCGTTCAGCATGCTTAAATTTTAACCCAATTTAGAATAGCTATTTTGTTTAATGTACATACCTCTCAAGTTGATTGTTATTTATATCCTTAATTTTTATAACATTTGTATTTTGAAATAACTTTAAACATACAGAGAAGGTGAAAGAAGAGTAAAAAGAATTCCAGAATACGTTCACCCTGATTTTCCAGCATTTTTTTTAAGAACAAGAAGGATTTCTTATAAAAACAGAGTATAATGATCAAAACTAGGAAATTAGTGGTGGTATAATACTATTGTTTAATCCATAGACTTTATTCAAATTATGGCAACTTTCTCAATAATATATTTTACATAGATGGGTGGATTGATGGATGGATAGATGATAGATAGATAAATCGATTTAGATGATAGATAAATAGCGTAGATGATAGATAGATATAGATAATTAGACAGAAAGATAGATAGATATAAAACTGTTCCAGGATCTAATGCAGGGTCACATATTGCTTTTAGTTGTCATATCTCTTTAGTCGCTTTTATTCCGGAATAGTTATTCAATTTGAATTTGTCTAATGTTTCTTTATGATTAGATTCATTTTTGACAGCAATATGCCAGGGCAATGCTGTATACCTCTCAGTGCATCATTTCAGGAAATATCCCTATTTCTGCCTTCAAAAAGAATAGTTATAAGAATTTTTCCCCAGGAAATAAGACATCAAAATATCAGGGGGAAAAAAAAAACAAAAACCGCTGAATGTATTAGTTTGCCAGGACTTCCATAAACAAATATCACAAACTGAGTGACTTAAACAACAGGAATTTGCGTTTCAAAGATTTAGAGGCTAGAGGCCAAAGATTAAGGTGTCCGTAGGTTTGATTTCTTCTGGGAGCTCTCTCCTTGGTTTGCAAGTGCCTGCCTTCTTGTTGTGTCCTTTTTGTGGCCTTTTCCCTCAGTGCACGCATCCCTGGTATCTGTTCCTCTTCTTATAAGAACACCAGTCATATTAGATTAGGCCAACCCATATGACCTCATGTAGCCTTAATTATATTTAAAAGGCCCTACCTCCAAATACAGCCACATTCTGAGGCATATGGGGGTTCAGGCTACAACACAAGCAGTGGTGACATACACAATTCAGTCCATAACCCCGAATGAGGTTCCTTTGCTGTATTGCTACTGTTGTTCAAGTTGTTCCATAAGAAAAATTTCAGTTTCTGTGGATACTAATCACTGTTTGAGAGCTTTTGCAGTAGTTACAATTAATACATACTTTATTTTATTTTATTTATTTATTTTTTTGAGTTGGAGTCTCACTCTGTTGTCCAGACTGGAGTGCAGTGGCCGCTCCTGGCCACTGCAGCCTCGGCCTGCTGGGGTCCGGCTATCCTTTAGCCTCAGCCTTCTGAGTAGCCGGAATTTCAGGCACGCGCTACCACGCCTGGCTGATTTTTGATTTATTGTAGAGATGAGGTCTCGCCAACTTGCCGAGGTGAGTCTCGAACCTGCAGGCTCAGGCAATCCACTCACCTCAGCCTCCCAAGATGCGAGATTACAGGCAGAGCCACCGAGCCTGGCTACATACTTTATTTTAATCTAGCACCTTTCTTCTTTTCCTGGAGCTCAATGCAGTAATGAAGAGCTGAGGCAGGCATATTTATGTGTCTGGGAGGGGTTGAAAGATGAATGAAATCTATACCAATGTTTTCACTAGACAAGCACAGCAAACACTTCTATAAATATTTCGTTCTTAATGCTTTAAATTTTTATTTTAACTTAATCATTTATTCACTAACTTAAAAATGCTGTTATAAAAGCTGTGCTGGGCACGGTGGCTCACGCCTGTAATCCCAGCACTTTGGGAGGCAGAGGCAAGAGGATTGCCTGAGCCCATGGGTTCGATATATACCAAGGCAACTTGGCGAGACCTAGTCTCTACAATTAAAAAAAAAAAAATTAGCCAGGTATGGCAGTGAACACCTATAGTTCCAGCTACTTGGAAGGCTGAGGCAGAAGGATCGCCTGAGCCCAGCAGGTTAAGGGTGCGGTAGCCTTGAGTGTGCCACTGCACTCCAGCCTGGGCGACAGAGTGAGACTCCAACCCGAAAAATAAATAAATAAATAACATTAAAAAATTAAATCTGTGCTATTCATAATTTCATAAATACTTTTTCAACATGTTATGTGCCAAACACTGTGACACATGTTGTAAATAAGATACACAAGATAGCCGGGCTCGGTGGCTCAGCCTGTAATCCCGCGCCTTTGGGAGGCTGAGGTGAGTGGATTGCCTGAGCCCGCGGGTTCGAGACCCGCCTGGGCAGTGAGACCTCATCTCTACAATAAATCAAAAAATCAGCTGGGCGTGGTAGCGCATGCCTGTAATTCCGGCTACTCGGAAGGCTGAGGTGGAAGGATCGCCGGAGCCCAGCAGGTCGAGGCTGCGGTGGCCGGGAGCGGCCACTGCACCCCAGTCTGGGCAACAGAGTGAGACTCCAACTCAAAAAGAAAAAAAAAGATATACAAGATATACAGTATATCTTGTAAATAAGATATACAAGATATTCAGGAAAGATACATAAGGGAGATACCTAAGGCGATACCTAAGGAAGATATGTATTCCTTTGTAAATCTGAAGCCTAGTGAGAATACAGACAGGCCAGTGAAATGCAGTAAGGAAAGTATCAGGACATAGATAAGTGTGGGGGCCATGCGAGTACTTGGACAGGTCTTCACATCTGTTTGGGGGGAATTGATTCAGAAACTGAGAATTAGGGCTGCGCATAGAGTTCTTAAGGCAAAGGTGTCAGGGAAAGAAGAAGAGAAAAGAGCATTTACATTCAGGTGCCCTTTTCCTCAGAAACCCCGCGAGGCTCTCACGAGGAAGTGGCTGTGTGGGTTGTAAGCCACTGGCTCTCGGTGGCTCAGCCTGTAATCCCGCGCCTTTGAGAGGCTGAGGTGAGTGGATTGCCTGAGCCCACGGGTTCAAGACCCGCCTGGGCAACTTGGCGAGACCTCATCTCTACAATAAATCAAAAATTAGCTGGGTGTGTTCTAACTACTTGGAAGGCTGAGGAGGAAGGATCGCCAGAGCCCAGCAGGTCGAGGCTGCAGTGGCCGGGAGCGGTCACTGCACTCCAGTCTGGGCGACAGAGTGAGACTCCAACTCAAAAAAAAAAAAAAAAAAGAAATGGCCCCAAACATCCAAAACCTTGAACATGCACTCAGGGAACCTATGGATCTGGCAAATATATATTATTACCCATTTACAAAATCATCATTGTCATTCTTACTTTTAATGTACTTATGAGTACTATGGTTTATTTGCCAAGGGCTCAAAAACCAATTAGCAGCTGCCAAGCCAGTTAATGAGAGGGTATTTATCACAATGCTCTGTTCCAGCACATTCAAATTCTCAATGCCTGCAGACAAACAGCATCAAATGGTCTGAGTCAAGGAAGCAGAGCCTAGGGCTGAGCAGGGAGCAGGCAGAACAGGGTAGGCAGTCACAGGCCTAATAGCAGGGCGGCCTCTGCCCAAGAAATTAGATAACGATTGCTGCACACATTCCCTTCTAGTCACATCAGCAGCCATAGCGAAACCAAGGGACAGTTAGGAAGACACACCTTAACTACTCCCCCACGTCGGCCTGACCTCATGTCTAATCCCCTCATCTTCTGTACATCCAACCTGGCACCATAGCCTGTAACACCTGCTGTGTTAAAGGGCTTCTATAAAAATCATGACTCTGCCTCCCTTTATGGAAGCATCTTACTTCCCTCATGCCACTGAGTATGTCCTTAACAGTTCTCAAATCTGCTTTTTTCTTTCTTTCGTCCTTTTCCTTCCCACTTTTTCCTTCTTTCTTCCCTTCCTTCTCTCCTTTTCTTCTTAACAGTCTTTGTAGTTCCTCATTATAAATATGATTCATTTTGGGTATAAAAAAGTATTTTAAAAAACCCTCTCATCTCACCATTCAGAGACTTTGACTACTAGGTTTTGATGTATTTTCTTTCAATCTTAAGAGTTGTGTATGTGCTACAAAATTGAGATTATAGAGTGCGTACGATTTTATGTCATGCTTCTTTGACCTTCTACTATGTTATTACATTTCTTAATATCAGTCAGTACTTTGACTTCATGACTATGTCAGTATTTGTACTAGCATCTGTGAAGCATTCAAACCTGTAACTATGTACTTTTCCTAGTCTTTTTTTTCTAAAATTACATTTGTTAGTGGAGTTCTTTCCTCTCGCTACCCCCACTTTCTCTGGCCTGTATCAACATAACAGTTGTTTAAATGGTCTGACCACAAACTCTCCTCCTTTACCATTCACTCAGTTCTGCCAAGGGAACTTTCTAAAATGGAAACTTGATAATGTCTTCCCGGGCTTTAACCTTCAGTGTCTATTCCCACGCCATGCTCCTCAGGATACAGTTTGTATTCTTGACCCTCATAAAGTTTGCTCTAACTGACCTCTTCTGGCCTCTCCCATCTCCTCTCTAGATCTGTTTGTCCTTCTTTCTGCCCTTAGCTTCAGATTTTCAAGTTCTTGTACCTCCTGTACCTCAAATTCCCTCTGTCTAGAATATCCTTTCCTTTCCTTGTATGACATAATCTATGCATCTTTTAAAATTTAATCCAAGCAGCACCACTGATTAACTACTTCCAGAAAGTTCATTCTTTCAACCTCTACCTCTCCAAATGGATTAGGATCTCAAAGCCTGCTCTCCTCAGCCTGAGAACCCTTCTGTACCCCTTCCTAAGTGACTTGGTTTTTTCCCTCCTTAACAACAGGACCTAAATCTGAATCTCAAGCACTTCACACATAGTGAACACTCAAGAAACATCTGTTGAATAGAGCTCAACTTTCACAGGCATTCTGGCTCAGCAGCCAAGGGTTCCTGTGTCAAGGTCAGCTTCCTTCTGTTGGCTCCTTTCTAATCTCGGCATGCCTGACACATGACTTACTAATTCCTAGACAATGTCATTTGTTGACATGGCTGGGAAGTCCTGTCCACTTGTGGAATTTCCCATGGATCTCAGAATTTCCCTTTGAAATCCCTTATCCCAAGCATTTTCATCATAAACGCCTCAAGAGAAAAGGAGTAATAGAGCATTGTTACCCTGAGGGTAGATCAGCTACTGTCAAACATCTCCCACGTGAACTTTGTTTTTAAGGGCTTCTAAAGGGGGGAACCAAATGAGATTTACTTTACAAATTTGATGAAATAAAATTTAGCATGCCAGTTTTGATGTAGCAGACATGAGAGTGGTTTGTGTGGAGGTCCAGAATGACAGAAAGACATACAGAGGGTGCCAGAAAAAAAAATGCATAGATATTTTAAGAAAGGAAAAAACTGTATTAAAATTGTATTGTTTAACATGTACCAATAACAAAAGATGAATACAAGTCACATTTGACATCTGCAGTTACACACTGTCACCGTAATTCAATTCAACTTTGAAAAGTAATACATAGATAACATCGCTTAAAATATGTATACTTTTTATTTGGCACCTCAGTATACACAACTAGTTCAAAATACAACTTTAGTGCCAAAGAAAGAAAAATCTCTTTGAACCTAAGATAATGGAAGCTTTTCATGAAAGCATTACAGTGATGTAGGTCTGATTCACATATTTGGTTGTACAAAGAATCTTCTTAACGTTTGCCGCTGTTACTAGTTACTATGATCACATTTGCTAACCTAAACATAGGGAGTAACATTTTTACACAATTTAGATCAGAACTTCATCAATCAGAGTTGGCTAAACCATGAAGCTAATTAAGACTGCTGGCTAGTTCAGGCCTTTTTCAAGTCCTTATGAGGGGCCCTAGCAATGTGTTCACGTACTCATATCAATATTATTTAATGTGCAGGAGTTATATATTTTATTCAAACTGGTTAGGGCTGCTTTTTCTTTTTTTCTCTCTCACTCCTATTTCCTGTATTTACACTTCTCTTTGTACTTTGTGACACTGGAATAGATGTAAACATTTTTGAGATTTGGCTAAGGGGAAGTTGAGTTGAGTGACATGTATTTTATTGGTTCACAGTTATGTTTTGAATGGTCCTGTTTTTACTAGCCACTGAGGTATGAGAATAGCTTCCAGGAATATCCCTTTGCTTACTATGCACACTCACCCAACTTCCTGATGCAGAAATCAGAATGTATCCTAAGGTGCACAATGCTAAAATAGTCCAGGTATGGGAGAGATAAGGTAGAAATACACAGAGATAGAAGCTAATCTAGGGAAGCTAGCCTAGACTAGGTAGGTTAGTCTATCTCCAATAATTAAAGTGAAAAATTACAAGCAGAGAATTTAGTTTGTATCAGTCCTAGTCAAACAAATAAACCATTCTCTCTCAGAATAGATTGCATAATGCAGAGGTTTTTAACTACAAATGCTTCATACTTTTTCCCTCATTTGATTGAAATGACCATGTTGAATGGAATTTAATTGTGTTACATAGAATTTGTCAGAATCTCTGTGCCTGCAGGGCATGCACTTGTAGTAGCATGACTGTGAGCACATCTGTATGTACGTAAGTTGCATATTTTATGCATTTAGCTATCTGTAATGGCTATTTTTTTGATAAAATATAATTTAATCATGTAAATGTATGTTGTTAATGTTCAAGAACTTTTCTTTAAAATGATAGGCAAGCACACACTAAAAAGCCATGCTGTTAGAAGAGCAGATACATTTTGGAAAACTGCTACCTGAAAGAAAATCAAGGCACTCTCCGTTAGGGTTAGTGAATTCCAGATTTCTGCCGGCAGAAGCCATGTTCGCCCTGAGAGAGTTCACTCACAGGAGAAAGACCCACCTGTTTTAATTCTAGTTGTCTTCTTCTGAGCCATTGTGGCCATCCATTCAGTGTAAAGAATGTGTCAACATTAAGACTGAGAGAGTTGAATTGGTAGCTGACTTGAGAGGCTCTCATCGTTGTAATAACTATGGAAAACTGAAGAACACTGGCCATCAACTTTATTTTTAGCACTGGAGTCTGGACCTATAAGTAAAAAAACTTCTCATTACTTCTAACCAATAGATATGACAGATAGTCATCATTTTTGGTAGACTTATATCTACTTAAAGGCATACTTTAAGTATTAATTTAATCTCAAATTCACTAATGTAATAGTCTCTCCTATATTAAAAAAAATCAGAAAAACTGAATAGTAGTTTTACACCACATGAATATTTGAAAAAGAAATGGTCCTCAATATATTTAAAATATTCATAATGACCGGGCTCGGTGGCTCAGCCTGTAATCCTGCGCCTTTGGAAGGCTGAGGTGAGTGGATTGCCTGAGCCCGCGGGTTCGAGACCTGCCTGGGCAACTTGGCAAGACCTCATCTCTACAGTAAATCAAAAAAATCAGCCGGGCATGGTAGCGTGTGCCTGTAATTCCAGCTACTCAGAAAGCTGAGGCGGAAGGATCACCGGAGCCCAGCAGGTAGAGGCTGCAGTGGCCAGGAGCGGCCACTGCACTCCAGTGTGGGCGACAGAGTGAGACTCCAACTCAAAAAAAAAAATACTCATAATGATTCCCCTGTGGGGGAAAATGCCATCATTTCTTTGTTTCAGGGAAATGGTATTTCAATAAAACTCATTCTGTGATAGCATCATTTACTGGGCAAGAACAGCTTCCTGGCCACATTGCGAGAGGAAAGGAATATAGACATAATGTTCTAATTTAGAATTCTAGCGTCTTTACTTGCTGCCTGTGACTTTTGTCAACCTCCTGAGTCCTGCTTACCTCATCTGTCAAGGTCTAAAAAGCCCTCCTAGTTAGTTTGGTGTGAGAATCAAATGAATTAATCCGTAGGAAAAGCCAGCATTCTGCCCAGCCTATAACAAATACTATATATATATATATTTTTTTTTTTTTTAATTCCCACTCTCTTTGCAGCTTTTCCCAGCATGACCTCTCCTGTAGCCTCAAGATCCACACCCCTAGACATTTTTAGGTATATTAATAACCTCTCATGTTTGGGATAGAGTTTAGAGCTTTCATATTCATCTATCATTGGTAAGAGAGATGCTAATCAGCTTGCCTGAAGTCATATGGCTTGTCAATTACAGACTGAAATTGTGGATTTCAGGTCCAGCAGGCTCCAGACTCTAGATCTAGCAGGCTGCCCATTCTCCACTACCTCCCAAACAGCCTCTCGCACAACTTTGAGATGTATATCCAACCAGCAGCCCCTTTCAGCAAGGGAAAGCGTGCTGGATCCATGAATAAGGGAGGGAAACTTTGAAATGTACAAGCCATTTAAATTTAAAAGTAGACATTTTTTCCTTGCCCCCACCCCCTTCACTGTCCTTGGATCCAGTAACTGTTGCTGGTACTGAAGGAAACAACTATTTTCATTGAGGCCCCTGACAAGCAGGAGCCATACACAAAGGACTGCATGTCCCCGAAAATGTCTCCACTAGACCTAGATAAGAAATGAGCTATTAAATCCTTTTAACATTTAGACATGTATCTGCTCCTTTAGTCTCTAAATAATAACAGCTTTCTTTCGTGCCGTGTCTTTGTATTAATTTTATGCATAATGTTTAATCAAGCCTTGTGAACTAAAACTCCCAAAATAAGCAAAAACTGTAACCAACTAAAAAGCATGCAGCCCAAATTGTTCAAGGCATTTGTGCTTCTGGCCTTGATGTATCATTATCAGTTTACTGTGGCCAACCTCCTGCCCACCACCTGGAGTCATAAGGTACCAGTGCCTGGTAATGTCACGACACAAGGCTTATGTGACTTCTGATATCTACATCAAAAGACTGAAACTCTGAACATTCTTCCTAACCTAAACTCCCCTTCAAGCGCCTTAAAAATACTCAGCTCCGCAGCCTTCAGGACCACACTTGCCTCTGAGTATTGGCCCCCTTTCCGTCTGTGAAATGTGAATCATAAACGTTACTTTCTTTTATTTTGTACTTGGTTGCAGTCTTGCACCATTCCTGTGGCACCGGTCCAGCTTATCTCAGTTTATCTTTTCAATGAATTATGACTTTGGCCTAGAACATTTCAAAAAGGGCTTAAGGCAAGATTTAAAATTACAAGAGGAAATAACTTCTACTTCTCTCACCTGTCTCTTCCTCCCAGTTCTGGTGACTCATCTTCTTTGCTTCAGGCAGCCTGCTCAAGTGCTGTGGGGCATGATGGGATATGCCTGTGCACAGGAAGACAAACCCAGCAGCAAAGCAGACACACCAAGTCCCCTCTAGGATGGCAGCTCCACAAAGGCAGGGATTTTTCTATCCTGTTCACTGATGTGTCCCAAATACTTATAACAGTGCCTGGAAGATAGTTGGTGTTTTGGTAAGTGAGTGAATTTTATTGACCAAGAATGAGAGTTTAACTTCTTTTCTTTTTTTTTTTTTGAGTTGGAGTCTCACTCTGTCACCCAGACTGGAGTGCAGTGGCACGCTGCTGGCCACCACAGCCTCGACCTGCTGGGCTCTGGTGATCCTTCCACCTCAGTCTTCCAAGTAGCTGGAACTACAGGTGCACGCTACCATGCCCGGCTAATTTTTGATTTATTGTAGAGTTGAGGTCTCACCAAATTGCCCAGGTGGGTCTCGAACCTGCGGGTTTAGGCAAATCCACTCACCTCAGCCTCCCAAAGCGCGAGAATTTAACTTATTTTTTTTTGAGTTGGAGTCTCACTCTGCCGCCCAGACTGGAGTGCAGTGGCCGCTCCCAGCCACCGCAGCCTCGACCTGCTGGGCTCCGGCGATCCTTCCGCCTCAGCCTTCCAAGTAGCCGGAATTACAAGCATGCGCTACCGCGCCCGGCTAATTTTTTGATTTATTGTAGAGGTGAAGTCTCGCTGCCCAGGCGGATCTCAAACCCGGGGCTCAGGCAATCCACTCACCTCAGCCTCCCAAAGGCGCAGGATTACAGGCTGAGCCACCGAGCCGGCTGAGAGTTTAACTTCTAATCTCACAAGGAAATCTCAGGCAACTGTGTTCTAGCCCTTAGTGTGAATTCCTACAGCACTTAGGACAATTGGTCTGGAATTGCTGCCAGATGTCAGTTGGTCTCTATCTACACTGTAAACTCTTCTAGGTCAAGGGTTGGACCCTGCCTCTCAGCTCAGTGCTAAATCCCAGCAGGTACTGTATATATTTGTATGTATAGACATATATATAGTGTGTGTGTTTTTTAAGTCATTCACCCCTACTTTCTCCTATGTACTTTAACACCAGACTTTCAGAATTAGAGTACAGGATTTCCAGTCCTAAGCATGCATTGGAAAGTAAAATCGTTTAAGTTGAAATGTCACAGAAAATAGAGAATGTGCATTTGCCAAGTGTGTACACCAGCATGCAGCCATATGTTTCCAGGTCAAATTATGTCACCATATGGTGCAGCAAGTGAAGGTCCTAACTATACCTAAACAGGTTATTGTAGATATACTATTCCTTATTCTTAATTTTAGTATCCATTAGAAGATGTCAACTACCAACTCTTCAGAAATACCATCAACAAAAAAAAAGTTTTCTGACCTGGAAATGCTAAGTTTATTAGAATTACTCAGCAGGACGAACAATGCTTTGATAGTGTCTTAGTGTCTCAGAAGGAGGATGTTAGGAGGACTGGGCTCCAAAACTTGAAAACTGATCTGTCAAGGCAGGAAACTGACTTAGGTAAAGTTGCTCACAAAAAGTTTAGGATTGGTGGACAAAAGATTCTTACCAGCATAAGCAAACTGTGCTGTCTGATGAGTGATCTGTTAGCCCAGATGAGCAGTGAATGGCCTGGATAAACTGATTTACAAGAACTTCCTAAAGCAAATAGTAAAGTTGTTCATTTGTTTACAGATTTATTTCTATGTAAGAATTTAATTGTTTCTTACATAGAAATAAATTAAGTCATGCTAACACAGATTAAGTCATGTTAACACAGTCTTAGTTCTTAAGAGAAAGCTGATATAGGGAACTTGTCTGTAGCCTCAACTCTTAGTACAGGGTCTAGCATAAAATAATTGCATATAGAAATATAACTAGCCGGGCTCGGTGGCTCAGCCTGTAATCCTGTGCCTTTGGGAGGCTGAGGTGAGTGGATTGCCTGAGCCCGCGGGTTTGAGACCCGCCTGGGCAGTGAGACCTCATCTCTACAATAAATCAAAAAATCAGCCAGGCGTGGTAGCGTATGCCTGTAGTTCCAGCTACTTGGAAGGCTGAGGCAGAAGGATCGCTGGAGCCCAGCAGGTTGAGGCTGCGGTGGCCGGGAGCGGCCACTGCACTCCAGTCTGGGTGACAGAGTGAGACTCCAACCAAAAAAAAAAGAAATATAACTGGCAGTCAAAAAATAGTTGTTGAGTTGAATAAAGACTATCTTGGTCCTAGGTATAATGTTAATAAAATAGACATTTATTTTTATTTATTTATATTTTTACTTTTTTTTTAAAGATGTGGGGTACAATTCAGGATTAGGTATACAAATGTTCATTATGCAGGTACCCTTGTTGATGAGGTGTGCCCTCCCCTCCCCTGGCAGTTTCCCTCAACTGCCAATCTCACAACCCATCGCACCCCCTCCTGGGCAGTTTCCCATTACAGCCAATACCTTTCTTATAGTATTATGATAATTGTTCAAGGTCTACTTATGAGTGAGAACATATGGTACTCTGCTGTTTTTTTCTGTGATAGGTAACTGAGTATGGTCGACTGTAAATCTATCCAAGTTGGTGCAAAGTCCATATGTTTGTCCTTCTTTATGGTTGCATAATATTCCAATGTGTTTATGTAGCACATTGTTTTTATTCAGCCCAGCTTCGATGGGCAGCATGATTGGTTCCTTGTTTTTGCTATTGTGCATAGAGCTGCAACAAACATATGTGTGCAGGTATCTTTTTTGTAGAATGATTTGTGCTCCTTTGGGTATATTCCCAATAGGGGAATTGCTGGGTCATATGGAAGGTCAATTTCTAGTTCTTTCAGAAATCACCACACTGTCTTCCAGAGGTTGCACTACTTTGTATTCCCACTAGCACTATAGAAGCATTCCTTTTTCTACACATCCTTGCCAGCCTCTGTTGTTGTTTGCTTTATTAACGATGGCCATTCATACTGGGGTTAGGTGGTATCTCAATGTGATTCTGATTTGCATTTCCCTGATGACTAGTGAGACTGAACACTTTTTCATATGTCTGTTGGCTGCCCGTATATCTTCTTTTGAGAAGGGTCTATTCATGTCTTTTGCCCACTTTTTAATGGGGTTGTTTGTTTTTTCCTTTCGATGCGCTTGAATTCCTTGTAGATCCTAGACATTAGGACTTTGTCAGATATACAGCTGCCAAATATTTTTTCCCATTCTGTGGGCTGTCTCCCTGCTATCTCGATGATTTCTTTTACTATGCAGAAGCTCATCAGTTTGATGAGGTTCCACTTGTCTATCTTCTTTCTTTCTTTTTTTTACTTTTAAATTTTTTATTTTAAAATTGTGGGGTTCAATTCACGGTTAGGTATACAAATATTCATTGTGTAGGTACCCTTATTGATGAGGTGTGCCCCCCTTTCCCCAGGCAGATCCCCACTACTACCAATCCCACCTATGTCCTCTCCCCCACCCTCCAATCCCTCCGCAGTTTTATTTTATTTCTTATGGTATGGGCACTTAGGGTTCTGATCAGGAATGGTTGCGAGTTCCAATTTCCATAAGGGTGTCTCCTGCATTTTCTAACAATCTTATAGTTTGAGTTTTTTCATTTTGGTCTTTGATCCATTTATAGTTAATTTTTGTGTATGATGATAGGTAGGGGTTCTGTTTCAATCTTCTGTATGTGGTCAGCCAGTTTTCCCAGCACCATTTACCAAATAGGTTCTCCTCTCCCCAGTGGTGGTTGTTGGAGGCTTTGTCAAAGTTGAAATGGTTGAGAAATTGAGGCTCTGGTTTTAGAATCTCTATTCTGTTCCATTGGTCTATATGCCTGTTCTTGTACCAATACCAGGCTATTTTGATTATTGTAGCTTTACAGTATAGTTTGAAGTCTGAAAGTGGGATACCTCCTGCTTTGTTTCTTTTGATAAGGATTGTTTTGGCTATTCATGGTAATTTATGTTTCCATATGAATTTCTTCTGTGTTGCCATTTCCAGGTCTGAGAAGAATGATGTTGGTAATTTAATGGGTATTGTGTTGAATCTATAGATTGCCTTTGGTAGGATGGACATCTTAAAATGTTGATTCTTCCTATCCATGAGCATGGAATATTTTTCCATTTGTTTGTGTCTTCTTGGATTTCTTTGAGAAGTGTTTCGTAGTTCTCATTGTAAAGGTCTTTCACTTCTCTGGTTAGGAAGATGCCAAGGTATTTCACTTGTGTGTGTGTGTATGTGTGGCTATTGTGAAGGGGATTGTGATTTTTATTTGGCTCTCCGTCTGTTTGTTGGTATATAAGAATGTACCTGTCTTTTGCACATTTATTTTGTACCCCTAGACTCTGCCAAAGTCCTTTATCAGTGCAAGCAGGTTTTTGACAGATTCTTTTGGATTTACAAGTCATAGGATCATATCATCAGCAAAGAGAGATAACTTTACTTCCTCTTTTCCTATTTGGATACCCCTGATTTCCTTCTCTTGTCTAACTGCCCTAGCTAGGGCGTTCAACACAAAGTTGAACAAGGAGTGACAGTGGGCAACCTTGTCTTGTTCCAGTTTTCAGGGGAAATGTTTCCAGTTTCTGTCCATTTAGCAATATGCTAGCTATGGGTTTATCATAGATGGCACTTACTATTTTGAGCTATGTTCTTTCTGTACCTAGGTGTTTGAAGGTTTTTGTCAAGAAGGGATCCTGGATTTTATCAAAAGCTTTTTCTGCATATAATGATATAATCATGTGGTTCTTTTTTTTACATCTGTTGATGTATTTAATTACATTTATGGTCTTGGGAATGTTGAATCAGCCCTACATCCTAGGGATGAAGCCAACTTGGTCATGGTGGATGATTTTTGAGATGTGTTTTTTGATCCAATTTGCTAGAGTCTTGTTGAGGAATTTTGCATCTATGTTCTTAAGGGGTATTGGCCTGTAGTTCTCGGTTTTTGTTCCACCTTTACCTGGTTTGGATATCAGTGTGATGTTAGCTTTGTAAAATGATTTGGGAAGAATTCCATCTTTCTCAATTTCCTGGAATACTTTCAACAGGACTGGTATCAGCTCCTCCTTGAACGTTTTGTAGAATTCTGCTGGTTAGCCATCTGGTCTGGGACTTTTATTGTAGGTAGTTTTCTTACGACAGAATCAATTTCCTGGGTGGCTTTTGGTCTCTTTAGTGTCTCAATGTCTTCTTGTTTAACCAGGGGAGAGATTGTGTGATGTCAGAAAGTCCTCCATTTATTTAGGTTATCAAGTTTGTTTCCATATAGGTGTACATAGTAATCTCTGGTGATCTTTTGTATTACTTCAGGTTCAGTTGTGATTTGATCTTTTGTATTTCTGATTGTGTTTATTTGGGCTTTTTCTCTCTTTTTCTTTGTAAGAATTTTTGCTAGGGGGTCCATCAATCTTGTTAATTCTTACAAAGAACCAGTTTTTTGTTTTGTTGATGTTTTCTGTGATATTTTTGTCTTCCGTGTCCCATATCTGGGCTCTTATTTTGGTGATTTGGATTCTTCTCCTAAAGTTAGGGTTTTGGAGGTCTTCTCATTCTATCTCCCTTAGGTGATTTGTTAGGTTCTCAACTTGTGATCTTTCCATTTTCTTGATGTGTGCTCGTAGAGATATAAATTTCCCTCTGAGAATGGCTTTCATGGCATCCCAGAGGTTTTGGTAAGATGTTTCTTCATTTTCATTTGTTTCTAGGACTCTTAATTTTTTATTTCATTTCAGTGTTGACCCAGTAATTGTTCAGCATCATGCTGTTTAGTGTCCATGTCTTTGTGGGCTTTGGGGAAATTTTGTCAGCGTTGATATTTATTTTTGTTCCACTGTGGCCTGAGAAGGTGCATGGCAGTATTTCAACCTTATGGAATTTGTTTATGCTTGATTTATGGCCAAAGTTGTGATCAATTTGGAGTATGTTCCATGTGGTGATGAGTAGAATGTATAATCTGTGGTTGTTGGGGGGAATAATCAGTAGGTATCTATTAAGTCCATTTGGTCAAGTGTCAAGTTTAGGTTTTGGATCTCCTTGTTGATTTTTTGCCTTGATGATCTATCTAGGACTACTAGTGGGGTATTCAATCCCCTGCTATAATAGTGTTGGAGTCAATATCTTTTTTTAGTTTACTTAGTAGTTATTTTATAAATGCTGTTGCTCCTATGTTGGGTGCATATATGTTTAGGATGGATTTTTCTTGTTGTTGGATTGAACCTTTTATCATTATGTCGTGTCCTTTTGTTTCTTTTAAAAATTTTGATAGCTTAAAGGTTGCCCTCTTTTGTGATCCATTTGCCTGGAAACTCGTTTTCAATCCTTTAACTTTGAGTCTCAGTGTGTCCCTTATGGTGAGATGAGTTTCCTAGTTGTAGCAAATAATTGGGTCATGGTTTCTTATCCAGTTTGCCATTCTGTGTCTTTTTAGTGGTGAATTTAGTCCATTCACATTCAGGTTTATTATTGAAATGTGATTTTTTAGGCCTGCCATGAGGTTCTTATGAAGTTTTTTCTTTGTTTGTTTTCTTTTGACTTTGGGATTGATGTATGTGTGTGTCTTCAAGTTTGTTGTTGCACTATATTCTCTGTTGATTCTGTGCTCTGCTGTTCTCTTGGAAAATATGTGGTCATTCTTTTTTTCTTCTTCTGTGTTTAATACCTTTTTCAGTGTCCCTTGTAGAGCTGGTCTAGAAACTGCATAATCTCTTAGGGATTGGATGTCTGGGAAGGATTATAATTCTCTATCACTGATGAAGGTGAGCTTGGCTGGGTAGGAAATTTTGGGTTGAAATTATTTATCTTTGAGGATTTTGAATGTTGGACTCAAGTCCCTTCTTACTTGTAGTGTTGCTGCTGATAGGTCTGCTGCTATTCTGATTGGTTTTCCCCAGTAGGAAATCTGACCTTTCTCTCTTGGTGCCTTTAGGGTTTTTTCTTTTGTGCCTGCTTTGTGTAGGTGAATTACTATGTGTCTAGGGGTTGGTCTTCTCATTTGATGTCTTGTGGGGGTTCTCTGTATCTCTTGTGTTTGCCTGGTCACATCTCTGGTGCAATGGAGAAGTTTTCTTGGATTACTTCCTGGAATACTTTCTCCAAGGTGTTCTCCATTTCTCATTCTTCTTCTGGGATAGCAATCAGGTGTAGGTTTGTGTGGGGGTCTGGCCTCCACTGATCAGGGCCTGAGTTGGGGGGAGGGAATGAGAAAAGAAAGAGACAGAGAAATAGCAGGATTGGGAGGACTCCGTCTCAGGTAACCAGGGGTGAGAGAGAGCAAATTTATTTTACTGCATGCCTCTTATGTAGGACAAAAATCTCACAAAGGAAGGCGAAACTGTACACATAGGATATGTTAATGTCTGAGTTAAATCACACAAGCAGGGTAAGTATCAATGACTAAACTATGCGTATCTTAACATCTATGCTAAGCAGGGCAATCACTTAGGATGAGCAGGTTCCAGGCCAGACTTGGCACCACTTGGTTATCTATATAAATGTAACCAAAAGGCCAGGGGAGAAAAAGGAAATGTAGGCTTAGTTCCTTGAACATAAGACAAAGAACACAAGGACTCTGTTAGCTTGTGCTCTTGGTTTCCTTCAGGTTTGGCCTCTTGGTATAATCGCACATCTCTTGTAGGTTTTGTTCTTTCTTTCTGAGTTTTCTTTCTATGTTTTCTTACAGATCAGGTTAATTCCATGTTCTGGTCTTCAAGTTCTGAGATTCTTTCTTCTGCCTGATTAATTCTGCTTTCCATGCTTGTCATCTTGTTATTTATTTCCTGTATGAAATTTTTAATTGCCAAAATCTGTTACAAGTTCTTTCAGTGTTACAGCTCGTCTTTCTTGAGTCTTATTTACTCTTTCCAACTATTCCCTAATCCCTGTCATATTCTGGGGCCAGTTTTTGGTGACTTCCATTGTTTGGGCTCCAAGGTCTGATTTTTTAGGTGTTTTCTTTTTGTTACATTTGAAATTACCTGTGGTCTTCCATTGGTTTTTCCTCATTTGTGACAGATCTCTTGCTTTTCTCTTTAGTTCCATTATTCAGTGTCAGTGGGAGAGGCTTTCAATTCTGATGTTTGCTCAGCCCTCTATTCTTCCCTGATCTGGATTTGTTCGACTTTGCAATAGGACTGTGAGTAGGAAGCTTTGCTGTCTTTTTTAGTTTTAAAAGTTGAATAAGGTAGTGAATAGGTAGTTAGGATTCAGAAACTACTTGCAATTCACAATGTTCACTGATTGTGGTATGTGTTACCTGAGACCCACTTCCCATCACCACTCTACATGATGATGCAATGGGTACATGTGTGTAGCCCTGAGTCCAAGATACAGTGGCAGCAATGAGGAGAACAGAGAAAAATAGAATGAAATAAAATGGATAGGAATTTTTTTAAAAAGAAAAAAAAAAACACAGAACAATGAAAGCAGAAACCAAAGCAAAAAACAATTGAACACATACACAAAGAGGCATACACATACACCCCAAAACAAACTGGAATAATGACAAAGTGAAACAAAACAAATAACAAAAAGCCAGGAAAATTGCATACACACACACGCACGCACACGTGAGCACCTAACACAAAATGAGTGCAGAAGAAAATGAGAAAGACCAGTAAGAAAAAAAGAGAAAGAATTCAGACTGAACCTTCAGACGTATATTCACAACACATCTTAAACTAAAAAAAAAAAAGAGAGAGAGAGAAGAACAAAAGAGCAAAAACAAACTAATAAAAACTGAAAAATGAGCACTCAATAATTCACATACACAAACAGAAAACAAAAGACAAAAGAAGAAGGACGAAGAAAAAGAAAAGAAAAAAAGAGAAAAGGGGGGTATGCAGATCAAACTCTCACATACACATTTATGCACAATGGAAAAATATTTCAAAGATAGATATATTAACAAACAAACAGGCAAAAAATTTTTAAAAAAAGAAAAAAATCTCTGTTCTCTTGTGGCAGTTTCTAATTGGTCCTTTGGTCTGCTCTGCTGTCTCCTGCATGGCTTCCTTCTCTTTCAGTCTCTCCCCAGTGTCTGGAGCAGTGGGGGTGGGTGGGGCTGCAGTCTTCCCTTCCCACTCTTATATGGTCCGGGAGATCCCCACCCGTAGGGAGATGTAGGATTGTCCCTTCCCCAGGAATATACTCGCAGAGTGTGTCCCAGTAAGGCCTATCCTAGAATGGAGCTCTCCTATTGTGACTGAGGTCCAGGTTCTGCCTGGGTTTGTCCCTCTCTGTTGTGCCCCAGCTGGTGGGTCTGATGTTCAAAGGATTGCTGGGGAGGAGAGGGGTTGGGTCAGCCCTGGACTCACCACTGATCTCTTGGGAGGTCTTCCTCATCCTTTTCTGGTCACACACTTTGTTCTGTGGCTGGATCAGGGTAGGGGGTAGGGCTCCTGAGACTTAGCACTCATCAAGTCCCTGTAAAGTTTGTGCTTTCATGATATTCCCTCTAGGTCACAATTAACCCCTGAATAATTGATTTACCGGTCACAGAGATAGGGTCTGTTTGCTCCATGGTGAGCAAGTTGGAGCACTTTCCTGTCCCACTTTTCTGACCCATTCTCAAGATCGTGCCAGGGTGCCTCTTTTATCTTCTCCATTGGGATTCTACATCTGGGCTCCCTTTGCAGCCCTTGCTGCCAGTGTCTAGCCAGGCACTGCAGTGGTGAGACAAAGCTTGGAGTCAGGAGTCTCTCCTGCTGCAATGGTGAGGCAGAACCTGGGGCCGGTAGTCTATCCCCTACTGCTTCTTCACAGGAAAACTTTTGTCCATTAAAAAAAATGGTGCTTGGCTTCCATGACCTGGGAAGCTAGGGACCAAGCAGAACAGCTGCAGCACCAGCTGCTTCACCAGGAGGACCCTGGCCACTTGCTCATGAGCCCCCACTTAGTCAGTCTCTCAGCATTTTCTTCCCAGGAAGAGTTTTGTTGATCTTAAAAAAAGATGGCAATAGGCTTCTGTGTTCTGGGAATCACTAGGGTCCAAACCAAGCAGTTGCAGTTCCAGCCAATGCATCAGGAGAGCCCTGGCTGCTAGCTCCCTAGCCCTCACTTGTTCAACCACTCACATGCCCACTTACTCACCAACATGTACACAAAATTTTCCATATACTCACTCAATCACACTGGGACTCACATAGTCTGACTGGCTAGGTCACTGTCTTTGATCCGTCTCCCAGACAGACATTTAAAAATATTCAGATGAGGAAGCCAGGAATCTGAATTCTAGTCCTGAATCTACCACTAGCAATCTCTTGGAATCTCTATTTTCTCACCAGATGAATGAGCAACTTAGACAAGATTATTTCTAAGGTCCCTTCAGTTCTAAAACACACCATCTCTTTTCACATTTACTTAGGAATTTTTAAGTCACCTGCAAAATACCCACGTTACTGCTAGGACATACAGGCTTCTTTTGTTGCTTAGAAAAAAAGTATGTGTTTTTAAGATTGGGGCTGATAGGGAGAGCTAGTCACTGAGAAGCCTCACTTGGTGTCTATTAATAGTAATTTGGGGGACAATAGAATACCTCGCCAACTCCAGAATATGTGGGCAGGGAATGCCCAGATTTATAATCTTGGAGGAAGAAATCCTTCATCTAGCATTTCCATTCCTAGAGCCAAAAAAGTGGTAGTCACTGTCAGTCCAGGGAGAACAACTTCTAGGAATCTTCTGTGCGTGAGAGTTGCCTGGATGGTGAAGCCCAGGAAAAGTCAATGAGTGAAAGAGAAAGCCAGCTAAGGTCAGGGAGGTGGGGGTGGGAGAGTTAAAGTGATTTCAGCAGAGAGCAGTAAGGGTAGAAGAAAGAGATTATAGTAAAGGGGAGGGAAAAAAAATGAATTGTTCATATAAATCACATTCATGCTGATCATGCTCACACAGAGCTACGAGCAGTAACGTGTTGGTAAACCAGCTCTCAAACCAAAAGAAAATTTAGATGTATTGCATTCACAGTATGAACACTCCCACTATGGCCAAATTTATGCTACCGACAGTTAATAACTAGCTATCTAAATTCCTGGCAATGAAATAACCTTCAACCTTCTCTTGCTGACCTGGCTTGAGCACAGCAATGATGGTAAGTGAGACTGAGAAGCTCTCACTGACCAAGGATGATATCCTGTAGGACCCTCATGATGGTGACTCTTCAATTACTGAATACAAGCATTTTCTAATGTGTTTTATTTTCTGTTAATAAAATCCTCACTGTTTTACCTCAGGGACTTGGTATTCCTATCCTGTAAGTCAAGAAAAATTTTCCACTGGGAACTTGAATAAATTGAAGTGAGCCAGCCCTAATGCAAGGCACCTCTGTTCCCAGGTTTAGATGATAATGGTTATTCCTTCAATGAACCCCTGGCCACTTTGAGATGGACAGATGACAGAGAAAGGAAGGGGATGCCAGTTAAACCACATCCTGTTCTAACCCTGACCTCACTCTCTCCCAGTCTTTCATCTTAGACTTTGGCCTTCTTGTGAAATGAATCTTCCTTGGACCTAGCTTCCAGGAAAATTGCAAGCTAGACTATAAAATAGGCCAGGTCAAAAGAAAACCAGGAAACATTTGACACAAAGAAGTGTTCTTCGAGAAATTATTTTCCGTGTCATATTTGCATAAATTTGTCATGGACCTGCTATTTCAACAAAGGAAGAAAACAGCATGACCTTGAGTATGCCGACATCCTGTTGTCCTTTGCAGCTAAGGTCAGTTTGTTTCTCCTCTGGCTTCACGTCTGCTCCTCTTAGTGGACTAATGACTGGCAGATCTGAGGCTACAGATGATTGTGTTTAAAATGTGCTATGAGTGAGCAGCCTGAATTGTGCAACATCATTTCATTTGGCTGATATTTCAGTTTGTTGACTCATAATCCTGACAAGTAACTATAGCCCATGAAGCAGCATTTTGACTCAGTGCATGTGAGAAAGAAGTGGTGTACAAATGTTCAGCCCAGGAGGCACCATAGGCACGACCATCTGATCCCACAGCCTTATTCTAGGATCTGGGTTCCTCTCTACTTAATAATGCCATTGCTTCTTTTATTTCATTTCAATGCAAATCTCAGACCTGCAGGAACACATCCCAAGACACCCAATGAAAAACACCTGGTGTTTGACCTTCTCATGCCCTAACTGTGAAAGCGTCCCTCCAGGAAATGACAGTAGTTGTCAGTCTGTTAATTCATGAGCAATTTGATGCCTTGTGCATGATAAGTTCAAGTTGAGAAATAAGTTTCCTGCTGCTGAAATTCTAACACCTTAGCAACTCTTCAATGAGCAAATACAAGAATATTCTTTGTATTAATAATGGGGAAAAAGATTTTCTTAAAAACCAAATGATTTAAGGTCTTGACAGATGTCAGCATGGTGGTTGCAGTCTTTCAAGGAACGACTGGGAATCAAGAAAGGCAAAATTGTGGTTACTCATTTTTCCTCATCCTGTCCTATTGTTCTGTGTTATCATAAATAACTTTAATTAAAATTAACATTTTAATTAAAATGAACATCTCTCTCATCTGAGATCTTAACCATTGAAGTGTATTATCTACATTTCAGTTCCTTTCTTTCCTGAGAATGTCTTATTTCAATTAATTTTGCTCTGTTGCATTCTAGGCACTTATAAAATGAGCCCTGTGCATAGATAAAAACATAAATAAAAATAATCATTGTTTCAAAACAACAAAACCTCTTCTGAAGGGGTAGCAAAATGAGTGCAAGTTAAAATACATAATAATAGTAACATGCAGCCTTTCCCCCAAATTCATCTTTTTGGTTATCAGTTCTAGGATACTCTCAGAATTCTCCCCCATGCACTTCCCCAGTGCTCCATCAGGCCCATATCTAACAATTAAGGAATCTTGGGGGAGAGTTTAAAGAAGCCCACGTTTCTCTAAATATTTAATGTTTTTGGAACAAATTAACAAAATGTTAAATAAAGTGAGAGCTATTATCCCACCTTGGCAAATATATAGTCACGTGCTGCATAATGACATTTTAGTCAATGACAGATTGAACCAAATGGTAGGCCCATAAGATTATAATATCACATTTTTACTGTGTATTTAGACATGCTTGGATACACAGATACCCATGTGTTACAAGTGCCTACAGTATTCAATACAGTAACATGCTGCACTGGTTTATAGCCTAGGAACAATAGGCTATACTATACAGTCTAGGTGTGTAATAAGCTAGACCATCTAGGTTTGCATAAGTGTACTCAGTGATGTTCCTACAGTGAGAAAACAGCCTAACAATGCATTTCTCAGAATATCTCCCTGTCTTCATGCAGCACATAACTGTATATTGAGAACATTTTAAAAATATAGCTCTGGATTTTGCATGATGAGAATCAGAAAAATAACTGAATTCGTTGCTCTGCATCTGGGTGTTCTGCTATTGTGCAGGATGTGGCTAGATGTGCACCAAATAAAGTCAGGCATAATTTATTCTAAGTGCATAATATACAATTAATCTTTAGTTAATTTCAGCAAAAGCAGTAATTAAGTTTTTATCATTGATTTTTTTACATAACTTTTGTTCTACAGACAGTAATGCCATTTTAGGTGTTACTTGAATCATTTAATTCTTAGATGTATTTGTTATGAATTTAAATTTGGAGGAGTTTAACTCTGCTAATGCACTAACAATAAGATTTCTAAAGCATAACTAGGATACAGAACAGACCATGAATTTTACATCAAATTCACACATTGCAATGGGTCACCTGTGGTAAATTACCAAGACATTGAACCTTCAGAATAAATAAGTGGACTGATCTGTTAGGGCTGTGCTTATTAACTGATCTCACAATGACTTGGGGAAATTGTTGGCAGTAATGTACATGGTCCTCTTGATTTTCCCCGAGTTTCTTAGGCCAAGTCTATGAAAATTCTGGTTTTTTAAAACATACTTTTAGCTCCTTGTAGACATTCCAGAGCCAAAGAGAACAAAAGGAGTCCAACCACCACCTTCGTTATTCAATAGGCTCCCCAGTATGTTGCTCTGTGATCTCAGCCTTGGGCCTGAACTTTGTTAGACAAAAAAGTGGATGTGTCAGGGTAAGGATGTTTAGGAGGTTACAAGTTGATTGGTGCCCACACTGGGCTCTGGTTTCTCCTGTGGCAGAGGGGCCCATGTGTCCTCTGGGTCTTAAGACCTTCTGACACTTAGGGTAGGGAGATCTTCCTTCCTGAGTATAAAGACTGCCATGGACCCCATATAGAATTGACCATAATATGATATACTTTTTTAAATGAGTCTATTCTATCTTTTAGAATTTAAACTCTTTGGAAGCAAAGACAGTATGTTATCTTTCTTTTTATTCCCAGTTAACTGCACAGATAATGCCTGGCATAACCACCGGGCTGTTATCGCCTATTAACATCCCTGTCAGCTGAACCAGATCATAGCTTGTGTGAAAGAAGGAATGGATATTTTGATTTCTGGGTCACCTGGACATGAGGATGCTGCTTAATAAATAACTCCATTGATTGAGTATATGTGCAACCATAAACTGCATTGAGACAGAGGGAAGACAGTGCAGTACATGTCCCCCATGGCCTGAATGCTAGTTTGCTAACATCTGAAACAGGCAAAAAGAAAACATAGAACCAAAAGGACACTGGAATACGGAAGGAAAGAGACTGTCACAGTGTGCTACCCAGTGCCAAGGTAAACAATTTTGTTTCTTCTCACTGCTGTCTTCTTCCAAGGAAGTGGTAGGACTATGGCAAAACAGCTATACTCTGTACTTAGGAGACTCAGCAGGCACTGGTATTACCAACCTTAGCAAAGATTTCTGTGCTACAGAATGGATTAAAGCTGCACAGTGCTGTACTTCAAAAGACCACACAATGTTTGTCCTTTTATGCAAAACAAGTATAAGCCAAAGTCCAGACGGGACACCCCTGAAATGTTTTGCTCTATGCCAACTCCTTGGGACCTTTGTACTTCCAGACAGTGTGGTCAGGGAGTCATGATAATGAACAAGATTGAATAGTGGTTCTCATTGGTGGAATGACAGCATTGGGTCAAATTTAATTTGATTAAAGAATATAAAGAAATATAAATTTTCTTGCACACTGAAGTTTAGGGACAAAATTCAGTACTCAAAGAAGATTCAAGGAAGTGATTTGAAGCACAGTAAAGACCAGAATGCTGGAGTTTAAAGTTTAAAGTCTAGCAACTGACTTTGTTTTTGTTTCAAGTGTAATTGTCACAGGCATACAATAAAGCTAACAGTCTGTCATACCACAAAGCTTTGCCTATTTGCATATTTGCCAAGTTAGAGAAAAAAAAAATGACCATAAAGATGACAGAAAAGAGCTGGGCTTGGTGGCTCAGCCTGTAATCCCGCGCTTTTGGGAGGCTGAGGTGAGTGGATTGCCTGAGCCCGCGGGTTTGAGACCTGCCTGGGCAGCGAGACCTCATCTCTACAATAAATAAAAAAATCAGCCGGGCATAGTAGCGCATGCCTGTAATTCCGGCTACTCGGAAGGCTGAGGCGGAAGGATCGCCGGAGCCTAGCAGGTCGAGGCTGCGGTGGCCAGGAGCGGCCACTGCACTCCAGTCTGGGCGACAGAAAGAGACTCCAACTCAAAAAAAAAAAAAAAAAAAAAAGATGACAGAAAAGGACAACACCCAGATAAATGTTGTTATAGAAATTCCTCTGTAATTCAAAGATTTTCAATATATATATGATATTGAATTCAACAAAATTCCATAATAGACGCAGAGATTTGCCTGCTTATGGGATTAATATTTGTCCTGAAAGATTCAAAGTGCACCTCAGGCTCAAATGTAGAGATCTCAGAAGGCTCTTGCCTCGGTGGTGGGGGTGGTGGGGAGTCAAATTCAGCCAAGTCTAAAGGATACTGTGGATCTTTAGAAGCTTAGAAATAAACCTAGAAAGAATCACACTGATTCCAGGTAACCTAACTGCATCCTGAGTTTCTTCCATATATTTTACTTTCCATGCTACAAAAGATATTTTGCTCAAACACAAATAACCACATAACTTACCTATATATACACATTCAGAGTTTTTCTTTTGTCCACAGTGTAAGATTCAAATTTCTTAGTATGGCAGATGCCTTGATTTCCTAATCTATTTCTTGGATTACTACTGTAAGGAACTTTTGTACATACACACACAAGCACACAAACATGTATGTAAAACATTAGCTCTGTTTTAGATATAAAAATTTACAAAATAATGTGTTTTTATTGAATGTTAGTGATTACTAATGATTATAACTGTCACATTTGTATTTTTTTTGTGTGTGTGTGCTATCATAGACAGACTGGTGAATTGACTAAGACATTTAGCAGAGACATTTGGCAAAAAAACAAGCAAAGAATGTTATGATTGAAATACAAGTACTTCAATTGATTTTTTTTCTCTTTTTGGAAAATTAACACACTAGGAAATGGGCTGCCAGTAGTAAGGTATTAAAGTTTTAATTTATACTTTATTTTCTGCTTGCATCTGCCACAAGCAACATTTTTTTTTCTGAGTTGGAGTCTCACTCTGTCGCCCAGACTGGAGTGCAGTGGCTGCTCCCGGCCACCGCAGCCTCGACCTGCTAGGCTCCGGCGATCCTTCCGCCTCAGCCTTCCGAGTAGCCGGAATTACAGTCATGCGCTACCACGCCCGGCTGATTTTTTGATTTATTGTAGAGATGAGGTCTCGCTGCCCAGGCGGGTCTCGAACCCACGGGCTCAGGCAATCCACTCACCTCAGCCTCCCAAAGGCGCGGGATTACAGGCTGAGCCACCGAGCCCAGTTAGCAACATTCTTTTATTTTTTATTTTTATTTTTATTTTAAAGATGTGGGGTCCAATTCAGGATTAGGTATGCAAACATTATTATGTAGGTACCCTTGTTGATGAGGTGTGTCCCTCCCTCCCCTAGCAGTTTCCCTCAACTGCCACTTCCACCCCTGCTCCCCTGGCAGTTTCCCACTACTGCCAATCCCTTTCTTATAGTATTATGATCATTGTTCAAGGTCCACTTATGAGTGAAAACATATGGTACTATGTTCTTGTTTCTATGATAGAGCTCTGAGCATGATCGACTCTAAATCCATCCAAGTAGTGGTGGAGTCCATATGCTTGTCCTCCTTTATGGCTGCATAATATCCCATTATGTATATGTACCACATTTTTTTATCCAGTCCAACTTTGATGGGCAACATGGTTGGTTCCATGTTTTTGCTATTTTGAGTAGAGCTGCAACAAACATATGTGTGCAGGTATCTTTTTTGTAGAATGATTTGAGCTCTTCTGGGTATATTCCCAATGGGAGGACTGCTGGGTCATATGGAAGGTCAATTTCTAGTTCTTTCAGAAATTGTCACATTGTCTTCCAAAGTGTTTGCACTAGTTTGTTTTACCACCAGCAGTGTAGAAGTGTTCCTTTTTCTCCACATCCTCACCAGCATCTGCTGTTTGTTTTGTTAATGATGGCCATTCTTACTGGGATTAGGTGGTATCTCAATGTGGTTTTGATTTGCATTTCTCTGATGATTAGTGACTGAGCACTTTTTCATGTGTCTGTTGGCTGCCTGTATATCTTCTTTTGAGAAGTATCTATTGACGTCTTTTGCCCACTTTCGAATGGGGCTGTTTGTTTTTTCCCTTTCAGCATGTTTGAGTTCCTTGTAAATCCTAGATGTTAGGCCTTTGTCAAATAAACAGTTGGCAAATATTTTTTCCCATTTTGTGGGCAGTCTTCCTGCTCTCTTGTTGGTTTCTTTTGCTTTGCAGAAGCTTGTCAGTTTGATGAGGTCCCAGTTGTCTATCTTATCTCTTATGGCATGGGCACTTGGGGTTTTGATCAGGAATTGGTTGCCAGTTTCAATTTCCATAAGGTTGTCTCCTGCATTTTCTAAAATTCTTATAGTTTGAGGTTTTACGTTTAGGTTTTTGATCCATTTAGAGTTAATTTTTGTGTGTGGTGATATGTGTATGGGTCCTGTTTCAATCTTCTGCATGTGATCAGCCAATAACATTCTTAGTTGGCTATAATAATTAGGTGTGGCCCAACTGACCAAAAAACCAAAACAAATTTTGCTAAGTCAATTGCTGCTGGTGCCATGTTAATCTTTTAACTCTGCTGAGAACAGTGTCAAGCTGCTGCCCTTATCAGCAGGAACATTGAAGTTTTCTGCCCGGAAAAGCTCCAGTTGTACAGCAGTTTACTGTAGTTCTCTGTTGTGCAAACTTTCAGAGAGTGATGAAATTAAAATGGAATGCGCTTGCGTTTTATTTTTTTTCCCAACTGGAAATTCTCAGCAGACAATGTCTATAAACTAGGAACTTATTCTATAGTCATATCCTTGATCCGTATAACAAAATTATTGAAGGAATATTTTTACTCTTGGAGGTCACTTCTTGCATCTTGTGTATCAAGCTTACTTAACAGTTATTCATGTATATAAGACACAAAAGTGATATAAAATAACACTAATACAACAATATGTGATGAGGTCTTTTTAAAAATATTCCATCCTATTATATTTTATTCCATTGGATTTAAAAATATTCGTAATTTTTCTTTACTGGTTGTGGCACCCTGGCTTTGGGTTGTGGTCCTGTTGAAGAAATAGTCTTGCTTGTCTGTCGTTCCTTAGTGGGTTGCTGTTAGCTCAGGGACTGTGGCCACCACTGATTGAAATGTATGCTCTGGAGGTAAAGCACTGCTGATTTAAATTTTGTTACAGCCTGTAAAATTGAGTGTATGACCCACTAGTGGATCATGACTTGCTCAAGTCTCTTCATGAGAGAACTAAGCTTTAACAGTCCATGATAGACTTCTTATTAGTGCCTTCCAAGATACTTTGAGAGCTGACTGAGATAAAATGCTTAGACCAGCTAGATCCGTCACCTGCTCTGTCATCTGCCTTCAACCTTAATATCAGATCTTGAACTAATGCTAGAAGTTTCTGAGAACTTCATGGGTGAGGCATTTGGGGTTAATGGCACAGTAAGCAGGAGGGTCCTTGGGCAATATGGACTTTCAGGGCTACTTAGTTGTCATCACCCCTACATTTCTGTTTGGTTCCTAGTATAAACTGGATAGAAGATTTCTAAAAATGCATCATTTTCTAGGAGGGCTGACAAAACCAGGTAAGATTTTACCTGGTTTTTTCTTCCTGGTTGCTTCTTTCCCTAACGAGGCTCAAGCCAGCGGACCTCTGAACCAGAGAGTCTTAGACTTGAATTTAACCCTTACCAGTAAGACCTTATATTACATTTTCCTTTTCTATAAAATAAAAATGATACCAACTTCCTAGCATTATTGGAAGTATTGAAACGACATTATACTGAAGTACTTGGGCACTGCATCTGATCAAGAATTGGAGCCTAATAAATATTACTTTCCTTCTTTTAATTTTGTGCTTTTCCTCCAGAGCACGTATTTCAATCAGTTGTGGTCACAGTCCCTGAGCTAACAACCCACTAAGGTGCCATAGACAAGGAAGAATTTTTCTTCAGCAGGATCACAACCCAAAAACAACAAAAAGTAGCACAATGAATATAAACCATATTTTTCAAAAAATCAAAAAGCTCCACACAACATGTCAACCGCTCTGTTTATAACACTTTGAAGTATGCAGAGGATCTGGTCATGGAGAGGCTGTCTTAACTCTTTTTTCATTAAAACAACAACAACAACAACAACAACAACAAAACAAAATATATAGTATGTGACCATGCCAATTGTTTACTTCTTCACTGAGTCAGACAAGGGAATGGTACCACTGCCTAGCTTTGTACTGGTGGCAGCAAAGCTTGAAGAAAATCACTCAGCATAAACAGAGTTAGAACTGTCAAGTTTTAATTGTCAGCAGTGTTAACTGCTTTCCATTCTGTAATTCCAAAGCACTAGATCTCAATCCCCATTAGACCAGTCTCCAAAGTCCGTTTTCATTATTTATCTTTCTAATCTGTTTCTCTGCAGAAGGAAAATTTATGCTGGAAGTTATGCCCACCGAGTCCTCAAGGCAAATCTGGGGCAAACAGAGCCACACCATTCCTTGCTGCCCAATTAGCAAGAATGTCAGTGCTCACAGGAAACAGCATCCCTAAATTTTGCAGACATATTTGATTGTACTAGTTAAATCTGAAAGATATGATAAAAATTACAGGATAGAATGAAATTTAGTAAACTGAGCTTCTATTTTATTTTATTTTATTTTATTATTTTTTTGAGTTGGAGTCTCACTCGGTCGCCCAGACTGGAGTGCAGTGGCCGCTTCCGGCCACCGCAGCCTCGCCTACTGAGCTCCGGCGATGCTTCCGCCTCAGCCTTCCGAGTAGCCGGAATTACAGGCATGCGCTATCATGCCCGGCTGGTTTTTTGATTTATTATAGAGATGAGGTCTCGCTGCCCAGGCCGGTCTCGAACCTGCGGGCTCAGGCAATCCACTCACCTCAGCCTCCCAAAGGCGTGGGATTACAGGCTGAGCCACCAAGCCCGGCTCTGAGCTTCCATTTTAGAGATGGATTCATTGGGTTGGGGATTGCATAGGTTTCCAATCTGTACATATAACAGAGGCATTCAGCACATGTCAAAACAAGAAGAATTCATTCATCATGAGAGGTTTCATAATACTGGGGCTCTTCAAAATTTCAGAAACTTAGTAAGGGGCTGTCATGAATTAAATCATGTAAAGTGGTAGATTACAAAAGGGGAAAACTTTCTTACTTCTTTTCTGAAAGCAAATTTATTTTACTAAATAAGTTCTAGGAGTCACAGATAATGAGATGATTCTTGATATGCTTCATCATTTTGGGGGTCTGTTGCTATAGATAAATCAAAATGTCACTAATTTTTTTACTGGTATTAATATTTATTTGTATCAATAGTTTGGGATGAGTCTGGCAATAATTATAAGCTAATATTTTCTATTTCTTTTAGTTGCAAAAAATAAACAAAAAGTTTGGGCAGCCAGCTATTAATGCCCAAGACAGAGAGAGTCATTTCTTAAACCTTTACCAATAATTGGTTGGGTAGAATTTTACTCTTATTCCCATTTTATATGAAAAGTAATTGAAACTAAAATTTCAAACAATGAATTTTTAAAAATTATTCTAACTTTCCCTTAGACTATAAATGCACCTTCCTTTCAAAATTCCTGATGTTTAAAAATGTTAAAGATAAATTAGAAGACGTTTCTTTGACAAAAAAAGTTATTCTGTTCATAAGGATTTACCACCTGTTTAGAGGTCTTAGTCAGTTTGAGCTATTATAACAAAATTTCATACACTGGGTGGCAATAACTAAACTCTTATTTCACTGTTCTAGCGGCTGGGAAGTTCAATATTAAGGTGCTGGCAGCTTCCTAGTCTGGCGAGAGCATTCTTCCTAGTTTGCAGATGGCCACCTTCTTATTGTGTCCTTACAATGTGGGTAGGCAGGGAGGGGATTGGGGAGGAAGAGGAGGAGCAGAGAGGAAGAGTGGGAAGGAGGAAAGGAAGGGGGAAGGGAGAAGAGACAGACACACACATAGGGCACTAATCGCATCATACCCCTCCCCCCTCCCCCTTATAGCCTCATCTAAACCTGCCTCCCAAGGTTTAACTTTCTAATATCCTCACATAGGGATTTATGGCCTTAACCTATGAATGTGGGGGTGGGGGACACTGTCAGTCCATAATAGTAAGGTTGTAAAACCCTCCTATTTGGTTTATTGAACAAATATTTACATAACACCGAATATATGCTGACGGTTTGCAAATGTGAACACATGGAATACTCCTAAGAACCCTGTGAGGCAGGCACTATTACAAGTTATTTTTCAGGGAGGAAACATGAACAGAAAGAGGTTAGATAGATTGCCAATGGCCATGAAGCAAGTCAGTGGTGTAGCTGAGACTTCAGCCCTGACAGCCTTAGCAAATTATCTCCATAGCTTTGCATCTAGGGAACACACCCTTCCCATGCAAGTGCGCCTCATACTGCTGCAGGCTTCCCAGACCTTTCACATCAGTGGCAAGATGTCTTACAAATCCCTGAGGACTGTATACACCCGGAAGAATCAACTTAGACCATGTAGGCCCATAGTTTAATTTTGAAAAGGAGGACTATTGAAACTGATGGTGAAAGGCAGTTACCAGTGAGAAGGCATTCGCTAAACAGGTTTAGAAATGCTTTATGACATTCCTACAGAACTAATACAAGACTATGTTAGTAATGCCTCTGCAGAGAAACAGCCCCAGGATGCAGGTACCTACAGAGAGCACAGAAATATTAGCAATATTAGTCATTTAGTATTTATACATCAAAGTCGCCTCTGTTTGCGTTTAGAGGAGTAAACAGGCGGAGTCACATTAGCTGCTCTCTTTCTGGTATCTAAGGTCTTTTCTGTCCCAGAATTAGTAGAGTGTACGGAGAAGGAACTCCCAGGCAAAGATGTGATCAAGTCCTTACTTGGGTCTAATTGGCCTGACCCTCTTGGTCCCGCGTACTGGAGTCACTGGGCGACCCCGGTCCCCCTTCCCCTGCGGTGACTCCAGCGCCGCAGGCGACTCACGCCTCCCTCCCCACCCCTACCCCCCGCCCCGGAATTTGGGATGGAATACCCCAGAGTCCCCAAGTCCGCGGGCCTTCCACAGGAGGGCGAGGCGGGGACGTCATCATTGGGCCCCTCCCCTCTCCCCCGTGGCGGTGTGGCGCCTTCCTTACGGGAATTTCCCGGCCTCGGGCTTTCCAGCCCCACCATGCATAAAAGGGGTTCGCCGGTCTCGGGAGCCGCAGAGCCAGCACCGCAAGCGCCCCCGCCCGCCTCCTGCTCCCCTCCGCTGAGACCATGGCCCGCGCCGCGACTCCCGCCGCCTTCCGCGCCCCGCGGCTGCCCCAGGCGGCGCTGCTGCTCCTGCTCCTGGTGGTCGCCGGCCGCCACGTGGCAGGTGGGACCAGGGGTCCCGGGCTGGGCGGGACTCGGGTGGCCGCCCCCCGGAGCCACCAATTCACCCAGCAAGTCTCTCCGCCCGCAGGAGCGCCCGTGGTCTCCGAGTTGCGCTGCCAGTGCCTGCAGAGCGTGCATGGCATCCACCCCAAGAACATTCGGAGCGTGAGGGTGACGTCCCCAGGACCCCACTGCGCCCAGACCGAAGTCATGTGAGTCCCGCCCGGAGCCTCCCGCCGTCCTGCCGTACCCCAGCCCCAGCTCTCGCTCACGCACCCCTCTTCTCTCCACAGAGCCACGCTCAAGAACGGGCAGGACGCCTGTCTCAACCCCACAGCTCCCATGGTCAAGAAAATCATCCAAAGGATGCTCAACAAGTGAGTGTGGGTGTCTATGGACACAGGCGACTGGAGCACTCGTTAGAAATACGGGCATCTGTCCCCTGAAAATTGTACCAGGGAAGCCTAGGAGTTGGTTGCAGGATAAAAAAGAGGATTATTGTTTTCACAACTAGTTTCCATTAAGAGCATTATTCTGTTCTGGTGCCAGAGGCTGTTTCAGTATTTTAGTGCCCTCCATCCCCATGCCCAAACCCCTGCTCAAATGAGAGAGTAAATGAGTGTTCCTAAAAGATTAATGGATTTGGCTAATGATGAGATAATGCCTCCCACCTATTGAAAGCCAATGTTTACTTCAGTTCCTTGTGGGATGCAGACCAGAGAAGTGGAACCTCTGGTCTTGGTCACCTTGAGCCTCTAAGTCTTTCTGGTGAAGAGCAGGGACTTTGCAGTTTGACCTCCCTACCCCCACCCCCACCTCACAGTTCAAGGTTAGGAACTCTGTGAACATTATTTAATCTCTGAGCTTCAGAAAAATAGGGTAGATAATAGTAGCTATTTCATAGGGTTGTGTGTGGCTAAGTGAGGTCATGACATGTCAATGTTTAATCTGATGTGACAGACAATTAGAGAGCAATATGTTTTGGTTCCTTCAAGCCAAGAATCTATTTGAGTCCACAGGCCTCTTGTTTTCTCAATAGAAAGGATTTAAGAACCCTAGTTTTCTGCTACACAAGCATAGTGGGTTGAACCAGACCTTCCCTGAGCAGAGGGCTAAGCAAGGGTTTCCAAGCTTCAGAGACCAGGATAGGAGAAGAGAGAGCATACTTCCCTAGCATCATAACAGTAACCATTTTCTCATCATAAGGGCATCACCAACTGACCTAGGGAGAAGTAAGAAGCTCAGCTCATAAGTGGCGGTTCCTGCAGGGCAGATTCTGCCCTTACGAAAGCTGAAAATGAAAGAGAACAACTGGTTTCTGGAGACATCTGGAAAAGGCTTAATCTATTTGATTATTTCTTTTGAGAGTTCTATTTATTTATGTATTTATTTATTTTTCAAAACTTGCATTTTGATATTTTACATGTTACTTTTTAAAGAGGTGAATATGTTTCATCAAACACAGCTCAGTCCTGATTACTATTACATTTGAAGATGCTGGGTTTGAAATGTCTCATTAAACTAATATTTAGTGGAAGACTATCAAGTGTCAGCCACTGTGATGGATGGGGATGGGGAGGGGACCCAACAGTGAGATCACTGTTAGGGTAAGGGAATATAGGTGGACTTCTATTTTTGTACGTTTTAAAAAGAATGTCAATTGTTATTTATTGAAATTATCTTATATTATGTGGTCAACATGTTTGTGTTGACGCTTCCCTTGGACATTTTATGTCTTGTTTGTAAGGCATAATGCCTTGTTTAATGTTCATTATGCAGTGCTTCTCTTTGCTTTGGAACAGAGAGGTTACAATGATTGTTACATTTTTACAAATGACATGAAAATAAAAAGTTTTACCACAAAAAAGAAAATGCTTACTTTAAAAAAAAAAATCTTCTTGCCCTTTAGTTCCTCCTAGGTGCCCAAGGTACCTACAGTTAGACTGTCGGTTATATCTAACTCTGTCTGATTCCAGCTGGTCCTTCCCATGTATTTCTATTGCACAAAAAGGAATAGTTGAGTTGAAGCTCTTAGAAAGTACCTTGATCATTCTCAATAATTCTAGTTTTACCTAAAGTATTGCTGTTCTTCACACTACCAATTTGTTATTCGAAATTAGTTCTTTACAAATTTGATGTTTCTGGTAAGTGGTATTTCAAACAATGATGCAATTCTTTCCCACCGCAAAAGGTGGAAAAGTGGATCTTGCTTAAGAACTCAAAACGTGTGCTTACTTAAAATAACAATGACCTACTGAGAATCTGTAGAGTAAAATATAGGACAAAAATAACACAGAGGACATGTTGGGAGATGAGCAGACTTAGACTATAATATGTGTCTTCCATTGTGAGAGAAAGTATTAAGAAAAATCAGAATGCAGCAAAAACATATACTGTAATTTATAGAGCAACCATGGAAAAGGAAAACGCAGAATGTTGGACTTAATCTGAAAAGGGATGAAATGGAATAATAGAAAATATCTGAATCATACAAAAGAAGACAAAGATGAAGGAATAAAGGAACAAAACAGCAAAATGGTACAGGAGAGAAGGGACAAATTTGTGCAGAATTCTGAATACAATGAGTAACAGTCTCTCCCTGAAGGCAAGGCTCAGTTTTCCTTTCCATAGATGTGTGGGCTGACTTAGTGACTGGCTTTCAGGGAAGAAACTAGCAAAAGGAAAGAGAGAAGCACAAGTGGAAAAATTCAGCAGAAACAACCTTAACCAAGTGATCAAGGTTATTAACAACAGTGATGGCATGTGAATATTCTGCACTCCCAGCTATAATTGTGATGGGATAGACACTTCAACTCCTCTTACATTCTTCCACAAAATCTGTATCTCCAGAATTGTGAGAAATATGAATGGTGATTTATTTTAAAATTGGAGCCTAGCTTATTTTGGGTTCTTAAGATAGTGTCTGAATGCTTTGTTCTTCTCTTTTGTTGAGTCACTTCCTGCTACTTTGTGCTTCCTTTTCATGGGCTTTTTACTTTGGTGGGCTTCATGTTTAAACTTTTGTTAGGATCCAATCAGAATGATTCTGTAAGCCAACTGGCAAATAAGGCATGAAAATGAAATGATTCTGTAAGCCAGTCAAAATTGTGTCACGTAGGCGTCCTACGGGAAGGCCTGTAACTTCTGCAGTACTACTCCAAAGAGGAATCGGGAGAAGGACCTTCATTTTAGGGATAAAGCGCTGGTTCTTCCTGCTTCTGTGTTCCTGCCAGACAACTGATCGTGCAAGAAAGTCATTAAAATCTTGCTTCTGCTGCACTCCACGTCTCTGTGTCCATTCTTTGATTTTGAATAGGTGAGTTCATTTCTCACAAGGATAGTCATAAGAAGGGCATCATCAAAATCTTTGATTTTGTTGTTGTTGTTTTTTGAGTTGGAGTCTCACTCTGTCGCCCAGACTGGAGTACAGTGGCCGCTCCCGGCCACCGCAGCCTCAACCTGCTGGGCTCCGGCGATCCTTCCACCTCAGCCTTCCGAGTAGCCGGAATTACAGGCATGCACTACCACGCCCGGCTGATTTTTTGATTTATTGTAGAGATGAGGTCTCGCTGCCCAGGCGGGTCTCGAACCCGCGGGTTCAGGCAATCCACTTACCTCAGCCTCCCAAAGGCGAGGGATTACAGGCTGAGCCACTGAGCCCAGCCAAAATCTTTGATTTTGAACAGGTGAGTTCATTTCTCACAAGGATAGTCATAAGAAGGACATCATCAGCCGGGCTTGGTGGCTCAGCCTGTAATCCCTCGCCTTTGGGAGGCTGAGGTGAGTGGATTGCCTGAGCCGTGGGTTCGAGACCCGCCTGGGCAGCGAGACCTCATCTCTACAATAAATCAAAAAACCAGCCGGCGTGGTAGCGCACTCCTGTAATTCGGCTACTTGGAAGGCTGAGGCGGAAGGATCGCCGAGCCCAGCGGTCGAGGCTGCGGTGGCCGGGAGCGGCCACTGCACTCAGTCTGGGCGACAGAGTGAGACTCCAACTCAAAAAAAAAAAAAAAAAAAAAGAAGGACATCATCAAAATCTGACTTAAGGGTCATTCTACAAATTGCCTAACGAGTACTCATCAAGATTGTGGAAAAGAAGGCACAACTAAGAAACAGGTAGAAGAGACAAAGGTGACATGAGGACTGAATACAATATGCTATGCTGGATTGGATCCTGGAATAGGAAAAAAGTCATTAATGGAAAATTAGTAAAATCTGAATAAACTAGAGTTTAGTTAATGGCAATATATGAATGCTAATTTCTTATTATTGACAAATGTGCTACAATTACATAGAATGTAAACATTAGGGGATACTGAGCTAAGGTCATACACAGAAGCTCTACTAATTACATGAATTTGTTGTAAATCTAAAATTATTCCAAGTTAAAAAGTTTATTTTTTAAAAAAGATAGCTCAACTAGAATAACAAGATAGTATACTTAAATACAACTATGTTAAGAATTACAGAAATTTTAATGGAATAAACACTCCAATTAAAACTCAAAGATTATTAGACTGTATAAATAAGACATGCGTATGCTGCTTAAAAGGGACACACTTTATAGCTAGAGAAGAGGAATAAGTTCTAGTATTCTATGCTACAGTAGGATGACTACAGTTGAAAGTAATATACAGTTTCAAACAGCTAGAAGGAGGATATCGAATGTTCCCAACACATTTGTGATGATGGATATGAGCTGATTATATCCATCCCTGATCTGATCACTATAAATGATATATATCAAAACATCACCATGTAACCCAAATATGTACAATTATGTATCAGTTAAAAAGGTAAAAATAAAATACAAATTAGGCCTCAAATGGCCTGAAATTAAAAGAATTAAAATTGTTCTAGCATGCAAAACTAACTGAAAGAACTCTGACATAGATATATTAATACATTGATTACTTATTAATAACTATGACTATAAATATTAGTGTATTTACTAATAATTGGTCCATTAATGATGACCTAATTAATATATTATGCCTTAAGGAAAGAAGTAATCTTAGAGATAAAGAAAGTTTCTTGAAAATAAAAGGAGACAATCCTGCACAAGGATGGTTCTACAACCATCCTTAAATTTTATGAACTTAATAACATATTACCAAGATATTTAAACTACTTGAGAGGCTGAGATGAGAAGAACTATAAGGTCCAGGAGTTCAGGACCTCAGTGAGCTATGATTGCATCCCACCACTGCACTCCAACCTGGGTGACAGAATGAGACCTTACTGCTAAAAAAAAAGTGCAATAGACAAATGCATAATTGTAGTTAAAGATGCTAACACACTCTTTCAATACTTAATACAAGGCAGCGAAATATAGACATTTTACTCAGCAATTGCATACATCACATTTGTTTTTCCAGTACACAAGGAACCTTTTCTTGAAGAGACAATATATGAATCATAAAAAATGTATTAACATCTTTCAAAATGTTGAGATGTTGCAGAGGACATTTTCTGATCATCAAGTTTTTTATAATGATTTGCAACTTTCCTAATTGAACTCTATAGCTATACACTGGGTATGATCTGTTGGCTGTGGTTTATAAATCATCTCTCAACTTCCTAAATCTTACTTCCATAATACCAGAGTCATCATGTTTTTATGTCCAAAATAGCCATCTAATACGATAAAAATATTTCCATGGAGATGTTTCTTCATTTCCTGCATATTTGTCTGCCATATTCTTTTGTAATTTGGGTATTCCTGTATTTCTTGGGTTACATGATATGACCACAACGCAGTTTAATTACTCAATGCCACTTCCACAAAAGTGTAAAAAAAAAAATCTTTAAAAAATGTAAATATAGGGCACACCTTCTCGTGGTTTCTCAAAAAAAAAAGCATTTGGGGGATGATTATGAGCCCACGATCACCTGCCAGTTTCCCAAGCGGGAGAACCTGCTTCGGGGCCAGCAGGAGGAGGAGGAACAGCTGCTCAAAGCCATCCCTTTGTTCTGCTTCCCAGATGGGAACGCATGGGCACCACTCACCGAGTATCCTAGGGAGACCTTCTCCTTCGTTCTGACTAATGTGGACGGGAGCAGAAAGATTGGATACTGCAGGCGCCTCTTGCCGGCTGGCCCTGGCCCTCGCCTTCCCAAAGTCTACTGCATCATCAGCTGCATTGGCTGCTTCGGCTTGTTCTCCAAGATCCTGGATGAAGTGGAGAAGAGACACCAGATCTCCATGGCTGTCATCTACCCGTTCACGCAGGGCCTGCGAGAGGCAGCCTTCCCTGCCCCTGGGAAGACCGTCACCCTCAAGAGTTTCATCCCCAACTCAGGCACTGAGTTCATTTCACTGACACGGCCCCTGGACTCCCACCTAGAACATGTGGATTTTAGTTCCCTGTTGCAGTGCCTCGGTTTTGAACAGATACTTCAGATCTTTGCCTCTGCGGTGCTGGAGAGAAAAATCATCTTCCTGGCAGAAGATCTCAGCACCCTGTCTCAGAGCATCCACGATGCCGCCGCACTGCTCTACCCCTTCAGCTGGGCGCACATCCCTGTTGTCCCCGAGAGCCTTCTGGCCACCGTCTGCTGCCCCACCCCCTTCATGGTTGGCGTACAAATGCGCTTCCGTCAGGAGGTCCTGGACAGCCCCATGGAAGAGGTCCTGCTGGTGAATCTCTGTGAAGGAACCTTCTTAATGTCGGTTGGTGATGAAAAAGACATCCTACCACCGAAGCTTCAGGATGACATCTTAGACTCTCTTGGTCAGGGGATAAATGAGTTAACGACTGCAGAACAAATCAACGAGCATGTTTCAGGCCCTTTTGTGCAGTTCTTTGTCAAGACTTTGGACCACTATGCTTCCTTTATCAAGCGGGAGGCAAATGGACAAGGCCACTTCCAAGAATGACCCTTTTGTAAGGCTCTGACCTCCAAGACCAACCACCGGTTTGTGAAGAAGTTTGTGAAGACACAGCTGTTCTTCTTCATCCAAGAAGCCGAGAAGAGCAAGAATCCTCCTGCAGGCTATTTCCAACAGAAAATACTTGAATGCGAAGAACAGAAGAAACAAAAGAAACCAAGGGAAAAAAGACTGTGAAATAAGAGTGTGGTGAACAGGAGTGACTAGACCTACACCCAGTCCTGGAGTTTGGCCCCTGCCAGCGTGGCAGTATCCACAAAGGTCTTAGGCCTGAAAACCCACAGCCTCTCAAGTCCTGGTATCCAGGACTATTCATACTGGTGTCTGAGTTTGGGAACTCTGTTGCCAGCATTCTCAGAACTTTGGAGTGCTTTGCCCTCATGCTCATAGAACTGGACTCAAAGCTGCATTCTTTGCAGAGGTGACACAGAGTGGACGCAGTAGTCCAGGTATTGTAGACACTTGGTTAGAAGTTGCTGCAACCACCCTCTCCCGGGAACCACTACTACAAATTCTTAAACAGAGAACGCAGTTGTGGCCCTAGGACCCAGTCCCTCTCCATGGAAAAGAGGTCTGTGGACACGTGAGGATGAGAGTAAAGACGAAAATCTTACTGTTAAAAAAAAATGTAAATATAAAGTTTATACTAAAATCTTAAAAAAACGCTTGGAGTGATGTCTAAATCTAATATATTAGATAGTGCTCAGTGTTAATTGAAACAAATTTAAATAATTATAGGTTACTGAAATCATCAGGATGTCTTTACTATAGAAATAGAAGAAAAGACTAGCTATGTTGCAGAAGAAAGTATGTGAGCTAAGTATCACAAAAGAATTTCATATTTGAAATTTTGGCTTTATTCACTATTCGTCTTTTGAAAAACCAATCACAGTCTTTTGAATATTATATGGTTGTATGTGTTTAATAAATGTCCTTTGAACTTCATATCCACCATCCCTCATTTTCTGCACATACCTTGAACCTGTAGGTTATCTAGGCCTTACCCCCCACTAACCTAGTACATAGGCAATAAAGGTCACAGTGCAACTTGTGCATAAGGGACAAGGGCCATAAAAACACTATGAGATGCATGTAGTGGCTTACCAATGTAGGTCACCTCCATTTGGCCTGGCAGGACTCTCCAGGCACGTGACCACCAGTGCTGGAGCCCTGCCTCAGCTCCTATCTCGTCTCTGCTCACAGGGTGAACTCCAGATATAGGAGTCACTTGCAGCTTCTGGTACTTCCATGTTTGGCTCACTTGGGTTTCTCCTTCTGGAATTTTGTCTAGCTCTTAATGTTTCCCCATCTACTTGGAAAACTCTTCATCCTTTAAAGTTTACAAAAGTAACCACCTCTTTCAGAAAAACCCCTCTGACGTATCTCACAAATCCACTCTGTAAGAGTTGTGTTAGGGGCCCTTCCTTGTTCATAATACCTTGGGCATAGTTTATCATAGTATTTACCAGGCTCTTCTAAAATCTTTCATTTGTACGTTCATCTTCCCTATTACGTTGAGAGTTAGAGGGTAGCGGGGTCTGTCTGAATCATCTCTGTATCTATGGCACTTAACTTGGTCTCTACATTACAATGCTGAGAAAATGATCAATAACAATGCGGGATCAAATGGAAGATGAAAGAAATTAAATTCAAGTTGGAAATGCCCTCTGGTTAAAAAGATAACTCAAGTAATAAGTGGAGTCAGTTACAAAAATCCAACACGAATTGGCTTACTCATTTCATTTCTCTATGAACCTGAAAGACTGAAGAGTAAACGAGATAAACCTGATCCTAGAGCTAAAAAATTTATCTCACATCAGCCTCACTGCAGGTTTGATGCTTTTCTCTGAGCTGGCTTTATTTTAGGCTGATTATTTTCAAACATTGGCAAAGCTCCAAGTTTCTGTTCTACTATCTATTACCCAGCAGGAAGCAACAGACTGTTTTTCCAACCATTTATTGCCGAAATGGGCTTCCAAAAATTTTTCTGACTTGGCTGGACTTAGGTCACTTGCCCAGCCCTGAGCATTGCCAGGCTGGCTGGAGGGTTTGGACCAAGACAGAAAAGACTGGCCTATACTACTTTGGGATGTCAGCTCAGTCCTGGATCTTTGGAGTAGGATTAATCTACCTGAATTATCCAAACTGGAAGGAAGGGGAGAAGGTTTCCCAAAGAAAACTAGAGTTCTGTTATTAGAAAAAGTGGGGAGAGGCTCAAACCAGGCAGAAAGGACAAGTGTAGTAGGGACTGGACCCAGTAGATGATTTTGACACTTGATAAAATGCTCTGGATTGATCAATCAAAGCTGCAAGAGACAATAAATATATTTGCTCACAATTGAATTTAGAAAACAATACTTTCATTTTAGAGATGACTCTATTTCTTTAAGATTGGTGTTTCCATGAGTTCAAAGTTTGGGCATATAAACTTGTCATTTAGCTCATACAATCAGTAACTGCCTAGGGAAGACAATCATTAAAAGAAGAAAGAACTGGATTATTTCAATAGAATGCCACTTTTTAAATTTTCTGAAAAATAAATATGAGGACGTTAGGGATCGAATTATGATAACTGAAATACTAAAGAGGAAAAAAACCCATTTCTTTTGTACTTCACTTTGTAACCAACTAATATTTATTACCCAAGTCATCAGCATAAAGTTATGGATCATTCTACAAATATGAGGCTGTTTCTTGAAATGTCTTAACCCCTTTGGCTATTATTACACATCTTTTGACGCTCTATTTACCCTGAATACTGGATTATGCAAATACTTTGGGTTGGATCTGGAAATCATTTCAGCAAATATTTTCTGTTTTCTTTTTTTTTTTTTGAGTTGGAGTCTCACTCTGTCACCCGGACTGGAGTGCAGTGGCCGTTCCCGGCCACCACAGCCTCGACCTGCTGGGCTCTAGCGATCCTTCCGCCTTAGCCTTCCGAGTAGCCGGAATTACAGGCATGCACTACCATGCCCGGCTGATTTTTGGATTTATTGTAGAGATGAGGTCTCGCTGCCCAGGCGGGTCTCAAACCCGCGGGCTCAGGCAATCCACTCACCTCAGCCTCCCAAAGGCGCGGGATTACAGGCTGAGCCACCGAGGCCGGCTTCTGTTTTCTTAAGTTATAAGGGGAACAAAGTTCTGGACAGTCTCCTATTAATGTTGAAGACATAGTATTTAGTTACTAAAATATGATAAAATTCCCAAACTGGATCAGCAGAAAATTGTGATCCTTATCTCAGCAAACAATAGCCAGTTAAGATGTCTACTTCCCCTTCTAGGAAGCACCCAAGGGAGAATATTCATTTTTTGAAGGTGAAGTACATATATACAGATTTTGAAGGTGAAATACATTTGTTTGGAATAACAGACAGCTAGCTAAATAGGTATAGATTTCATTAAATTTAAGTATATTATATTAATGCCACAAAAAATTCTTGCCATTAGTAAAATAATACTGGAGACTCCCAGCAGTTTACTATTTTTAAGGTTTAGGAAATATCAAGTTGAGATATTTAACCATGAGAATAACAAACATTAAAAATTTTTTTTTAAAAAAGCTACTTTCCTGAAGTCATTAATCACTTACCCCAGAAAACTAATTTTTTTTTTTTTTTTTTTTGAGTTGGAGTCTTACTCTGTCGCCCAGACTGGAGTGCAGTGGCCGCTCCCTGCCACCGCAACCTCGACCTGCTGGGCTCCGGCGATCCTTACGTCTCAGCCTTCTGAGTAGCCGGAATTACAGGCATGCGCTACCACGCCCAGCTGATTTTTTGATTTGTTGTAGAGATGAGGTCTCGCTGCCCAGGCGGGTCTCGAACCCGCGGGCTCAGGCAATCCACTCACCTCAGCCTCCCAAAGGCGCGGGATTACCGGCTGAGCCACCGAGCCCGGCTGAAAACTAATTTTTTATTGTGTGGTTAAAGCTACACTGCCTGGAGCTACAATTCTGAATTTTATTAACCATGAAATCTTGGACAAATTACTTAAATTCCATGCCCTTTAATTTCCTTGTACAATGCAATGTGAGAAAAACCTGGAAATTGAGGCAGGGTAGCTAGTACACATTAGGCATAGATAGATATATTTCTTATAGCCAGACATTCTGCCAGCAGGTCGAATGGCCCTGTGGCCTGGAATGTGAATTCAGTGTGAAGTTCCAGTCCACCCCACTGGCTCAGCTTGCCAAAGAAAAACTCAATCAGGGTGGTTCCCGGACAGGAAATCAAAAGTCATAGAAATGATAATAAGACCACTTTTTAGCTCATGATTTAAAAAGTCTGACCAGCCTCCCTAAAAAAGACTGCCTTTCCTCCCATTGGCTGCTGGGAGATGTCAATCTCTCTGGAGCAGTGGCTATCTGGGCTCCATCCTCTTTAGCATATCAATCATTGTGAAGATATATCAGGTCTTTTTTTTTTTTTGAAAGCAAAAATCGATTTTCTTTCTCCCATACCATCTCTGGCATTCCTCTTATATCTCCCCTCTTCTTTCACTAACAAACTTTGTTTTAAAACTTGGCTGACCACTCTAAAATTCATTTTGGGTTCCAGTCAAAGAGCCATGAGTTTTGCGCTGCACCCCATCTGGCAACAGTAAGTACTTCAAGAGGTGGTGGTGGAAAAGACTAAGTGGATTTTATACATATGTCAAGAACTTAGAATATTGCCTGTAACATCAAGGTGTTATTTATCATAACACTTCATGTTTACTCAACATCTTATAAATAAATAAAATGTGTAGGTACTCAGGCTGTTGAAGAAAGAAGCATAGATCTGCTAAAGTTTGTTCCTTGGACTAAAGTTAAGAGAGCTTACTCAATGATCTCTTCATCTTTTCTGCCCTTCATAATTTTTCTACAGTAAGCAGGTATGCATCTATAATCAGAAAAATGAAATTATATTTTTTAACTTTGAAAGAATAGCTATTATATTTCTGAGCCACTGAATGTTTCAAGAAAACACAGTATTTCCAACTATGAATTCCAAAAATTAAAGATAACAACAGTGAAGATATCAACACAAATTTTCAATTATCGATGAGGTATACTTTTACATTTTATATGTAAAATTTATATTATATACATAACTTATATATACTATATGATACAAAATATACTTACATATAAAATATATATGTGCTAAATACATAATTTTTTTTGAGTTGGAGTTCTCACTCTGTTGCCCAGCCTGGAGTGCAATGGCATGATCACAGCTCACTGCAGCTACCTTCTGGGCTCAGGCACTTCTGCCTCAGCCTCCCAAGTAGCTAGGGCTACAGGTGTGCATCGCCATGCCCAGCTAATTTAAAAAAAAATTTTTTTTTGTAGAGATGAGGTTTTGCTATGCTGTCTAGGCTGGTCTGGAACCCTTGGGCTCAAGCAATCCTCTGGTTTGAGCCTCACAAAGTGCTGGTATTTCTGACATGAGCTATCATGCCTGGCCTACATGTTACATATTTTATAAATTTTAGACCATCTTTCATTTTCCATGCCTTTTTAAAAATTAAATTTTTCTTTAAATCCCTGTTATTTTTCACAGGACTGTACTAGTGATAAATAAGGGAAAAATAAAATGTAGAGACAAAAATTTAGACATTTATAAATCTTTTCTAATAATTGAAATGAGGCATCTTTACTTTTATTCACATTTTGTTGCTGAACTTACAAAAACTAGAATTAGAAAATAATCTAACAATTAAGCCAGATAACAAGAACTCATTTTGTTTAAAGAGAAAAAAAACTAATACAAAAAATTTATACTAAAGGGTTTTGTTTTATTTTGTTTTACAAAAATTATTTTCTCTGTGTACAAGACACTTCATGTCTTTTGGCCACATTTTGGTAATTCTGAAAATATTTCCAACTTTTTCATTACTATTACATCTGTTAAAGTCATCTGTGATCAGTGATTTTTTTTTTTTATTTTTTGAGTTGGAGTCTCACTCTGTCGCCCAGACTGGAGTGCCGTGGCCGCTTCCGGCCACTGCAGCCTCGGCTCCGGCAATCCTTCCGCCTCAGCCTTCCAAGTAGCCGGAATTACAGGCATGTGTTACCACAACCGGCTGATTTTTTTTAATTTATTGTAGAGATGAGGTCTCGCTGCCCAAAAGGGTCTCCAACCCGCGGGCTCAGGCAATCCACTCACCTCAGCCTCCCAAAGGCGCGGGATTACAGGCTGAGCCACCAAGCCCGGCTGATCAGTGATCGTTGATGTGAACATTGAGATTGTTTGGGACTTCCACCCATATAAGTGGAAAACTTAATTGATAAATGTTGTGTGGGTTCTGACTCCACCAACCTCCCTCTCCTGTCTTTCTCCTTTACTGAGGGATCGGCATTCCCTAAGACACAACAAAATTGAAATTCATAGCACTACAATGGCCTCAAAGTGTTCAAGTAAAAGAAAGTGTTGCATGTCTCTCACTTTATATCAGCAACTAGAATGACTGAACTTAGTAAGGAAGGTTTATAGAAAGTCCAGATAGGCTGGAAGCAAGCTCTTACACAAAACAGTTAGCCAAGTTGTGAGTGCGAAGAAAAGTGCTTAAAGGAAATTGATGGTGCTACTCCAGCAACACATGAGTGATAAGAAAGCAAAACATGTGTATTGCAAATAGGAAAAAAGTTTTCGTGGTCTGGATAAAAGATTAAACCAGCCACAACACTCCTTTAGGCCAAACCCTAATCCAGAGTAAGACCTTAACCCTCTTCAACTCAGTGAAAGTTGGGAGAGGTAAGGACACTTCAGAAGAAAAATTGGAAGCTAGTAGAGGCTGGTTTAAGAGTTTTAACAAAAGAAGCTGTCTTTATAACATGAAAGTACAAGGTGAAAGTACAAGCTGAAATAAATTATCTAGATTTAACTAGGATAAGTGATAAAGATGGTTACACTAAACAACAGATTGTCAATATAGAAACAGTCTTCTGATGGAAGAAGAGAATATCTAGGACTTCCATAGCTAAGGAGGAAAAGCCAATGCTTGGCTTCAAAGTTTCAAAGACAGACTGACTATTGGCTAGGGACTAATACAACTAGAGACTTAAAGTTGAAACCAATGCTCTTTTACCATTCTGAAAATCCTAAGATCTTTAAGAAATATGCTAAATCTACTCTGCCTTTACTCTATAAATGGAACACAAAGCACATTTGTTTACAGCATAGATTACTGAACATTTTGAGTCCGCTGTTTAGAACTACTGCTCAGAAGAAAGCTTCTTTTCAAAAATGTTACTGCTCATGTAACTATTCAACCTAAGTGCTCTTATTATAGTTTGCCTGCCTGCGGACACAACAGCCATTCTGTAGCCCATGGATCAGGGAGTTATTTCTATCTTCAAGTCTCATTATTTAAGCAATAAATTTCATAAAGCTATAGCTGCCATACATAATGATTCCTCTGCTGGATCTTGGCAAAGTACATTGAAAACCTTTTGGAAAGGATTCACTATTCTAGATGCCCTTAAGAACATTTTTTATTTGTAAGAGGAGGTCAGCATATCAATATTAACTGGCATTGGAAAGAAGTTGATTCTAAGCCTCATAGATGACTTTGAAAGGTTCAAGACTTCAAGAAGTAACTGCAAATATGGTAGAGATAGCAAGAGAACCAAAATTAGAAGTGAAAGCTAAAGATGTGACTGAATTGCTGCAATCTCATGACAAAACTTGAATAGATGGGTAGTTGCTTCTTGTGGGTGAGCAAAGAAAGTGGTTTCTTGAAATAGTATCTACACCTGGTCAAGATGCTGTGAAGACTGTTGAAATGACAACAGAGGATTTAGAATGTGACACAAATTTAGTTGATAAAGCAGTGGCAGAGTTTGAGAAGACTGATTCCAATTTTGAAAGTACCCCTACTGTGGGTAAAATGCTGTCACACAGCATCTCGTGCTACAGAGAAATCTTTCATATAAGAAAGAGTCAATCAGTGTGGCTTTATTGTTTTCTTATTTTTAAAAATTGCCACAGCCACTGCAGTCTTCAGCAAGCACTACCCTGATCAGTCAGCAAGCAACAAGACTCTCCACCAGCAAAAAGATTATGACTCACTAAAGTCTCAAGTTTGTTAGCATGTTTTAACAATAAAGTATATTAATTAAATATTACATGGTTTTCTATACATAATGCAGTTGGATACTTCATAGACTACAGTATAGCGTAAGCATAACTTTTATATCTACTAGTAAGCCAAAACATTCATGTAAGTCGCTTTACTGATATTCACTTTGTTGAGGTGGTCTGGAACCAAACCTGCAATGCCTCCAGGGTGTGTCTGTCCTGCTCTGTGCCTTGCTAGCACCTCTGCAGCATCCCCTCCCCTCTTCTTGCTCCCTATTGCACACCTTCCCAGGGTATCCCCACACTTCTCATGAAATTGCACCTGAACCATCTGCAACTTACCTGTAATCTATCAGTCCTGATAATTAAGCTTCCTCAAGATGCCAAAATCTCCATAGATGACACAGACTCAGTGCCCACAGTAAAATTTACACTTTTAAATTAAAGTTATAATATCAGGTACCAATAGATGATGAGGAACAGAAAAGTCAGGCTGTCTGTTCAGTGTGGTTTCTCTTGTCTTTAAATACATGTTTCAGGAAGTGTATAAAAAGTTTCTGACAGGTTCCAACACTTATTTAAAGAGATGGTCTATGGTGAAACCCACTGAGAGAGAGTGGAGTAACTCCAGCAATGAGTTATGGCCATGACAGCAGCAATACCTTATTTTAGCTGCTGCTGCTGCAGTTCTGGTGAAAACATATTCAGTCCAGCATTGCAGTGTATGTCAGCAATGCCAGCCTTGGTGTGAAAAAGCTTGTGTTGTCTTTTCCAGGTGATTCTGCTGTGTGGGTTTGGACATTGTTCCTGATGTGCATCTTTTGAGACTGGCTCTTGTCCCTCCTGGAAATTCTGTGAGCCTCTCAGGATCTTTTTAATACATTTATTTTCCACTTAAATGGTTACTTATATGTAACTAATGATATCATTGTCTTTCACAAGATATTAGGGTCACCCAAGAGACTGCATGAAGTCTCTTTGAGCAGCGGTAAATAAAGTCTTCAGCTAGAAGACATTTGTGTACATAAAGCAATCTCCTGCTTCCACCTTAATTCCTCCAATCCTGATAAATAAGATTCCTCAAGATGCTGAAATCTCCAAGGTAGAGAGGCAGTTCTGTGAGGCTTTTATACACAACGTGGAGCAGACTGCACCCAGGAAGATGTGGATAGCCAAGGGACGAAACGTGATTTCTGAACCCCGATGACCAGCATAGAGACTTCCTTTGGGAAGCAAAGTGGCAGAGTGAAAAGATAATGGGTCTTGAAATCAGAAACTCTACTGCTTACAAGATGCACAACAAATAGATGAACCTCCCTGAGACTATTTTCTTACATGTATACAATGAATAATAGCATTTACTTTTCAGAGCTGTTATAGGATTTACAGAAAACGGATACAAAATACCAAGCCAGATTCTAGAGAACGTGAAAGGGGTTGAGTAATGTAGAAAGAAGAAAACGATTTAAACAGAACAAATGTTCTATGGCAGAAGACAATTAAATACTGGAAAGCTCAATTCACAGTTTGAGGCCACAGTTTCTTTTTAGCTCTCCTGCTAAATGGAGTCCATAAATCATTTTTTGGGTGATGACTCTCATATATTCAGCTACAACACAAACGTCTTCCCTGAATTCCAGGCCCTTTTAAACAACTGACTGCATATTTCATACTGTATAGGCATTTAAAAATTTATGTCTAAAAAAGAATTCTTTTTTAAAAACATGTATTTGTTTTGAAATTATTATTATTACTCTATTTTAAATTCAGAGAGTATAAGTGCATGTTTGCTAGCTAAATAGATATATTGCATACTGGTGGGGATTGGACTTCTGGGATCCCCATTCCTCAAACAGTGACCATAGTCCCCAATAGGTAATGCTTCCACCCACGTTCCCTTTTCATCCTCCCTCCTTTTGGTGTCCCCAGTGTTTGCTAGCTCCATAAAAGATCATTCTTAATTCCACTACCATGTAAACATGATCGTCCTCAGTCTTTTACATCAATAAGGGGCATCACCATGTGCACAGTTGTTTCCATCCAATGACAAAATTTATTAATTCTTGAGTCTTTCATTGCCTTCATTCATCCCATCAGCATGTCCTGAGGTTGTGTCTGTAAAACATACAGAAGATCTTTCAACATCTCTACATCTCCATTAAATACCATCCAGGTCCAATTCATCATAATTTCTCCTCCAGATCAGGGGTTGACAAATTTTTTTTCTGTAAAAGACCAAAAAAAATAAATACTTTGCTTTGCAGGTCATACAGTTCTTGTCACAACTATTCAATATTGTTGTTGTAGTGTGAAATAAACTATAGGCAAAATGCACAAAAACTATCCCAGCTGTGTTTTACTAAAGCTTTATTGGCAAAAAACTTGTGGCAGGCTAGACATGGCCCACGAGTGACAGTTGCTTACCCTTGCCTACACTGTTAATGCTTATCAACTTGGGTCTCTGAATATGAATTTGATGCTACCTTATTTTCACATAGAAGTCAGAGATTAAAAAAAAAATTCAAAGCAGAAAATATCTTCTTACAACATAAAATCCTTAAAAGGCTTTCTATTGCAATTAAAAGAAAATATAAACTCTGTACCCTGGCCTAGAAATTTGTATGTGACCTTGTTCTTGCTTGCATATCTGACCTCACTCACACCACTCTTTCTTTTTCTACATTCCATCTAAGTGCCATCTTTTCTAAGAGCCACTGGTGGCCTACTTTTAGTTATGAAAACACAGCACTCTCTTTTCTGCTTCTGTCTTTTGCCCAGCTGCTCTTCTGCCTGGATCCCTCCTCTCCAGGATTTTTTGCAAACCTGTGTCACTTTTAGCCTTCTGGTGTCAGCTTTAAATGTCACCTTCTCAGTGACTACTGTTCTGAAGTAAGCATTCCCAGTGCATGTTACTTTTTTTTTTCTCAAGTGAAGTTTCTTTCATAGCATCTACCACAGTCTTTTTTTTCTTTGCCTGTTTTATTTTTACTTCTCCTACTAGATTATTAATTTCATGAGGACAAGATTCTTGACAACACTGTTCATCACATGTCTGGAGCTCTTAGCACAATAGAGTCTTAATAAATAGAAATGGAGCCGGGCTCGGTGGCTCAGCCTGTAATCCTGCGCCTTTGGGAGGCTGAGGTGAGTGGATTGCCTGAGCCCACGAGTTCGAGACCCACCTGGGCAGCGAGACCTTGTCTCTACAATAAATCAAAAAATCAGCCAGGTGTGGTAGCGCATGCCTGTAATTCCGGCTACTTGGAAGGCTGAGGTGGAAGGATCGCCGGAGCCCAGCAGGTTGAGGCTGCGGTGGCTGGGAGCGGCCACTGCACTCCAGTCTGGGTGACAGAGTGAGACTCCAACTCAATAAATAAATAAATAGAAATGGAGGATTTGAATGAATATAGACAAAGCCAGGTGCAAACAAAGGAGAGTCTGAAGGCAGAGACAAATTGAGAAAGTCTCTAGCAGAGATGGAGAAAGAGAGAGAGAAGAAAGAGATGGTCAGGGAGGTAGGCAGGGAGAGGAAGAGGGAGAGAGAGATAGCCCTTGAAGACACCAGACCAGGGAAGGTTCAAATTATTGCTGAAGCAAACAGAAAAAGGAGCTGAACAAAACCAAATAAAAGGTTTTATGTGAACTTGAGTCAGCAGAAAAACAATTGAAAAGCATGAAGTGTTGTGATCCGAATGACAGTTAATTTTTAAAAATGTGCTTGACCCATATGGTAGTTGTTATTATTATTATAAACTTATGAAAAATCTTCATTTTTATGAAACGTTGACAAGGCATATTCTGAAGCCAATATGGGAAAAAGAGGCCGGAAAGAACATTCTAAGCACTAGTCAGATAGAGACTTTTAAAAAATGCTTTAAAAGAATGTTTTCAAATATTAGTATGCATAACAATCTCCTGGAGAACTTGTTACCAGATTCCTATCAACCTTACCCACTCATTGTAATTCAGTAGTAGTTCCCGGTAGGGCCCAATAATTTTTTTTTTTTTTTTTTTGAGAATGAACTCACATGCTATAAAATGCACCCTTTAAAGGTATTCATATTAGTGGATTTTAATATATTCACAAACTTGTGCAATCACCACCATAAACTGGTTCCAGAACATTTTTGCAATGTTAGCAGTCACTCCCCATTCCCCCTTTGCCAAGCCCCCAGGAAATCACTAATTTTTCTGTCTTGCGGATTTGCCTCTTCTGGACATTTTATATAAATGTAATCATCCTATATGTAGCTGTTCATACCAAAATCTTGGTGGAACCTCTAAAAATGTTCCAAAGCTGTTAGGTTAAAAATATCCCAGCAGGGCCTCCAAAATGTTAGGACACACCCACCAAGGTGGAGTTGTGTGATCTGGTGCTGAGAAAAAGAAGCAAAGAATTGCACAGCAGTTAGATTGGAAAATACAATATAATTAGAAAGTAAATTAGAGAGAGAGGAAATTAATCTCCCCAAGGTAGGGGAGGGGAGGGGGCCAAAGTAAAGAAACATGGTGGCCATAGCTCAAAAAACATATGGTCAGACCATAGCTTAGCAAGGCAATGGCAGCTGGCTGCTGAAGGCTTAATACTTTTAAACAGTTCCCTTTTTGAGTGCAGGTTGATAAAGTGGTTGGGTGGTAGTCTCCTCCATGTCATCACGGAGGGCAGATAAGTGCAGGTACTGACATCAGGTGATAGACAAAGTAGGTAGATGGGTGGGCTACTCACATGACTGCTGCCCTGGTGGTCGGGTCTGTGTCATGAAGGTCATGAAGGGCTGATTAGGTTAACGTGGGTCTTATGGGTGGAGGCAAATACTTGAGATAAAAAAGTTAATTCGTGCAAAACAAGCTGGGGAGGAGGTTGCAAAACAACGATCAATAACTACCTCTGAGAAACTGGTTCTGTCCTTGGCTATTGATTAGTGGGTGACGTGAACTGCTAAAGAAACATGACAAATCTAGACAATGTTAAAATGGCTGCTCATTGGGTATATTGACTTCATGTTATGTCCTTTCAGTAGTTTTTTGTGTCTTGCTTCTTTTATTTAGCATAATGCTTTTCAGGTTCATGTAGCATGAAGTACTTTTTATGTAGTACTTTTTGTGCCTCGATAACATTCCACTGTATGAATATACCACAGTTTATGAATCCATTCATCAGTTGATGCTCATTTGAGCTTCTTCTAATTTTTGACTATGATACATAATGCTGCTTCGAGCAATCGTGAACAAGTTTTTGTGTGGACATATATTTTCAATTTTCATAGTTGTAAAACTAAGAGTGAACTTGCTGGGTCATATAGCAGTTCTATATTTAACGTTTTAAGAAACTCTCAAACTGTTTTCCAAAACTGTGGCACTATTTACATTCCCATTAGTGTTGTATAAAGGCTCTAATTTCTTCACATCCTCTACACACTTAACATTACCTGACATTTTGGATATAGCCATCTAATGGGTGTAATAATGATGTTGAACATTCTTAAATGTACTTATGGTCACTTGTATATCTTTCTGTGGTATTAAGTCAACAGTATAAACTAATGCTTTTCTATTTTTAATAGGGATAGTTGCTTTTTTACTTTTGCACTGTAAGAGTTGTTTATATATTTTGGAAAGTAGATGCTTACCATATATATGATTTGCAAATATTTTCTCCCATTCCCTGTGCTTACTTTCTTTCCTTTTTTTTTTTTTTTGAGTTGGAGTCTCACTTTCTTTTTTTGAGTTGGAGTGCCACAGTTTTTTGAGTTGGAGTCCAGTCGCCCAGACTGGAGTGCAGTGGCCGCTCCTGGCCACTGCAGCCTCGACCTGCTGGACTCCGGTGATCCTTCTGCCTCAGCCTTCCAAGTAGCTGGAACTACAGGCACGCGCTACCACACCCGGCTAATTTTTGATTTATTGTAGAGATGAGGTCTCGCCAAGTTGTCCAGGCGGGTCTTGAACCCTCAGGCTCAGGCAATCCACTCACCTCAGCCTCCCAAAGGCGCAGGATTACAGGCTGAGCCACCGAGCCCGGCGTGCTTACTTTCTTGATATATGAATTTTCTAATTGATGAACTTTACTTTTTTTTCTTTGGTTGCTTTTGTTTTTGATGTCATATCTAAGAAAACAATTCCTAATTTAAAGGCACAAAGACAACCAACACGTATGTTTTCTTCCAAAAATTGTATAGTTTTAGTACTTACATTTAAGTCTTTGATTCATTTTGAATTAACTTTTGAATATGATGTGAAGTAAGGGTCCAGTTTCACTCTTCTGTATGTGGATATAAAGTTGTCTACCATCATTTGTTGAAAATACTACTCTGTTCTCTATTTAATTATCTTGACACCCTTGATGAGAACTAACTGATGTCTATCCTTATGCCAGTCTCACACACCCTTAATTACTGTAGCTTTGTAGAAAGTTTTGAAATTGGAAAGTATGAGTCTTCCAATTTGTTCTTTTTTAAAAAATTGCTTTGACTATTCAGAATCTCTTATGTTTCTAAGTGAATTTTAGGATGCACTTGTCAATTAGACAGTCTTTTGAACTCATCAAACTCTATAGGTTTGTGGAAGGAGGCACATGATTCAAAATTTTGATACATACTTGATTAAAGATCCTGAGCTGTCATTGGCTGACTCTACAAATTTTAGTTTACATACTAATATTAACGTTGATGGTCTAGAAAATGTCTTATATCATGATGAAGAAGAATGAGAGTTTATAGATTTAAAAAAAATGTATCAGCTCATAACCCAAAATGCCAGATTTTTTTGCTATGAGATAAACAACTACATATGCTATCTGATAGAATATGTCCAGGATCACTCTGCAAGTATGAACTGACTTCACCTTCCTACCTGTGCCTTTACCAGAGCCAGGCTAAACATAGTTGGAAAAGGTAGTTAACAGTCCTGCTGACTTAACCTCAGCATGTACTATAAATTGTTTGATGGCAAAAAGAATGCTCTAGTACTTTTTCATTAAAGAGTGCTATCACAGAAACTCACAATGAAAGAATCAAAACCAAAATGAGAGACTATAGGAAAACATTTGAGATGGACAATAACTGAGTTATTCTAGGAAAGCCAAAATTTTATATAGATAAACCAGATCTGATTTTGTCCTGAGAAGTATTATCTTTAATTTTGACAATGTTACTTTACAAATTAATAATCCAGAAAGGGAAAGGAATTTAAACTAATATGAGTCCAGGGTGATTGGCTGGTCCAAAATGGCAGACGACATCAAAAGCAAATGTGCGACAGCTCATGGACTGTAACACAGAAAACATTTCATTAGAATTTGCTAAATATGTTGTAAACACTGACATTGAAGTTGAAGGATGATGAGAGTCAGGTATAGTAATTTGGAGACAGGCTTATACAATGGGAATAATATTTAGAAATATTGACTAAAGTGTTCTCCTCCTGTCTACACACAGGAGCAGATTCAGCAGATTCTATCATCATCACTCCCTTGGTGCTACATGGTACCTAAGATATAATCTGCAAATTATCCATCTCTATTTGCACGAGGATGGATGGATGTATCCTCTTTGCTGAGAAATGATGACCTTTCAATCACCATTGGAGATCTATCCTTAGCAGCATTCAGCATGTCACCTATGGAGCACCAGGAGGTAATCATGACTACTTACTCTTCTAAATTTTGCTCGTATGTCTTCCAAAAGATGATATGTGAACAATCCTTGCTCCAAGGTCCAGCTTCTAAGCAAACACATAAAACAGATGTTGCCAATTCAGTTCCAGCATAGAAGCAAAGCAAATATTGTCATAAAGTGAGTCTCACATATTTTTGGATTTCCCAGTGTGGATAAAAGTTATGCTTACACTATACTGTAGTCTATAAAGTATGCACTAGAAGTATGTCTAAAAAAACTTTAATTTCAAGATACATACCTTAATTTAAAAACATTTTATTGCTAAGAAATGCTAACTATTATCTAAGTCTCCAGAGAGCCATGATCTTTTTGCTAGTGAAGTATCTTGCCTAGATGTTGATGGCTGCCGACCGATCAGGGTGTTGAAGTTTGGGGTGGCTGTGGAAATTTCTTAAAATAAGATGACAATGAAGTTTGATGCATCAATTGACTCTTTCTTTCATGAAAGGCGTATCTGTAGCTTGTGGTGGTTTTTTTTTTTTTTTAACACAGTAGAGTGTCTTGCAAAATTGAAGTTTGTTATCTCATACTCTGCCACTGCTTGATCAACTAAATTAATGTCATATTCTAAATATTTTGTTGATGTTTTAACAATGTTCATAGCATCTTCACCAGAAGTAGATTTCATTTTAAGAAACCACTCTCTTTCTCATCTATAAGGAGAACTCCTCATCTGTTAAAGTTGTATCACGAGATTGAAGCAATTCAATCACATCTTCAGACTCCACTTCCAATTCCAGTTCTCTTGCTATTTCCACTGCATCTGCAGTTATTTCCTCCACTGAAATCTTGAACCTCTCTCAAAGTCAATCATGAGGGTTGGAATCAACTTCTTCCAAATTCCTGTTAATGTTAATATCTTGACCTCCCATGAATCAAAAATGCCCTTAATAGCATCTAGAATGGTGAATCTTTTCCAAAAGTTTCTCAATGTACTTTGGCAAGTTCTAGCAAAGGAATCACTATGTATGGCAGCTACAACCTTATGAAATGTATTTCTAAAGTAATAAAACTTCAAAGTCAAAATTAGTTCTTGATCCACGGGCTGCATAATGGTTGTTGTGTTAACAAGTAGACAAATAACAACAATCTTCTTGTATGTCTCCCTCAGAGCCTTGAGTGACTAGGTGTATTGTCAATGAGCAGTGATACTTTAAAAGGAAACTTTTTTCCAAGTGGTAGTTCTCAACAGTGGGATTAATATATTCAGTAATTCATGTTGTAAACAGATGTGCTGTTATCCAGACTTCTTGTTCTGTTTATAGGGCACAGAGTAGATTTAACGTTTTTCTTAAGGGCCCTGGGATTTTCTTTTTTTCTTGTTTTATTTTTATTTATTTATTTATTGAGTTGGAGTCTCGCTCCATGGCTCAGACTGGAGTGCAGTGGAATGCTCATGGCCACTCCAGTGTCAATGTTTTAAACAGTAAGTGAGCCTTGGTTTAAACTTAAAGTCACCAGCTTCATTAGCACCTAAAAAAAGAGTCAACCTGTCGTTTGAAATGCAGAAGCTGGACATTGACACTGACTTCTCCTTTCTAGCTAAGAGCATTCTAGAGGGCATCTTTTTCAAATAAAAAGCTGTTTTGTTTGCAATTGAAAATCTGTTTTTAGTGCACCCACTTTTATAGGTTATCTTAGCTAGATTTCCTGGGAAATTTACTATAGCTTCTACACGCGCACTTGCTGCTTTACCTTGTATTTTTATAATTTTGAAGATGGCTTTTTCCCTTAAACCTTATAAACAAACCTCTAATAGCTTCCAGCTTTTCTTCAGCAGCTTTCCCACTCTCTCAGCCTTCACAGAATTGAAAAGAGCTAGGGATTAGGAGTTAGAGTTGCTCTGAATTAGGTTTTGGCTTGAAGGAATGTTGTGGCTGCTTTGATCTTCTATCCAGTCTCCAGCAACTTTCTCCATAACAGCAAGAAGCCTGGTTTGCTCTCTTATCATTCCTGTGTTTGTGGGAGTAGCACTTTTAATTTCCTTCAAGAACTTTTGCTTTGCATTCACAGCTTGGCTAACTGGTGCCACAGGCCTACTTTCTGACCTGTCATAACTTTCAACATGCCTTTCTCACTAAGCTCAATCATTTCTAGCTTTCAATTTAAAGTGAGAGATTTGCAACACTTTCTTTCAATTGAACACTAAGAGGCCACTGTAAGGATATTAATAGGCCTGATTTCAATATTATTGTGTCTCAGAGAATAACCTGAGGACAGAGGGAGAGATAGGGGAAACGATCAGTAAACTTAACAATCGGAACACACATATATTGATTAAGCTATGTAATCAGACAAGAGAAGATCAGGGGTATCCAAATATGAAAAGAAGAAGTCAAGTTATCCCTCTTTGCAGATGACATGATTCTACACCTTGAAAATACAAAAGACTGCAAAAACTTTGAACTGATAAAGAACTTTGACAAAGTCTCAGAATACAAAAGAGACAATCACATTCTTATACACCAACAGCAAACAGGCAGAGAATCAAATAAAAAGCACAATTCTATTCACAATAGCAACAAAAAAATGAAATACCTCGGGATCTTCCTAACCAGAGAAGTGAAAGACCTTTGCAATGAAAACTACAAAACGCTGCCCAAAAAGTCAAAGATGACACAAACAAATAGAAACATATTCGATTCTCATGGACTGGAAGAATAAACATTGTTAAGATGACCATCCTACCCAAGGGAATCTACAGATTTAATGCAATACCCATTAAATTACCAACATCATTCTTCTCAGACCTGCAAATAATACAGAAATTCATATGGAAACATAAGCAACCATGAATAGCCAGAACAATCCTCAACAAAAGAAACAAAGCAGGAGGTATCACACTTCAAGACTTTAAACTTTATTAAAAGCCTTCAATAATCAAAATAGCCCGGTACTGGTACAAGAACAGACATACAGACCAATAGAATCATCAATAACTATCATCAATAACTCAAAAACAACAGGTGCTGGAGAGGATGCGGGGAAAAGGGAACACTTCTACACTGTTGGCAAGGGTGGAAATTAGTACAACCTCTATGGAAAACAGTGTGGCGATTCCTAAAAGATCTAAAAAACAACCTTCCACATGACCCAGCAGTCTCCCTTCTGGGAATACACCAGGAGGAACTCAAATAATTCTACAAAAAAGAAACCTGTGCACACATGTTTATTGCAACACTGTTCACAATAGCAAAAACATGGAACCAACTGTGCTGCCCATCAAAAGTAGACTGGGTAAAAAGACATGGCACATATATGTGATGAAATATTACACAGCCAGAAATAAGGACAGAATTATGAACTTTGCAATAGCTTTGTTGAATTTGGAGTCTGTAATACTGAGTGATCTATCACAGAAACAAAAAACGAACTGAGTACCACATGTTCTCACTCATAAGTGGACCCAGGACAATTATCATGATACTATAAGAAAGGGATTGTCAGTAGCAGGAAACTGACAGCGGAGGGAGAAGAGGGGCTGCACTTCACCAATAAGGGTGCCTGATCTCAAACCAGGCAAAGTGGGGACCAAAGGGAGGCCAAAACTTTACCTGTACAATAACCACTTGTATACCTAACCCTGAATTGTATCCCAAGTCTCTGAAATAAAAATAAGTTAAAAAAATAAGTGTATGCATCCATTTTTAAAAGTTAGTCTCTTATATGGGCATGGTTTATGGTACCCCAAAACAATTATGAAAGTAACATCAAGGATCACTGATAACAGAGAGCCATAACAGAAATAATAGCAGTAAGTTCAAAATATTGTGGAATTGCTAAAGTGTGACACAGAGACATGAAATGAGCACATAGTGCTGAAAAAATTGTTCCCATAGATTTGCTCGATGTAGGACTGCCACAAACCTTCAGTTTGTATAAAACACAGTATCTGTAAAGTGCAATAAAGTGAAACACAATAAAACAAAGTGTCTTTATAATCTCTTCAAATGACAGTGTAATCCCCTTAGAGGATCCATAGTCACATGAAAGGAAAGCCTGAACAGGTACTTGGTGGTACTACACTGAAACTAACTGGAGTTCTCCCTGCCATTCCTATCCATGAGAGTGATAATGCCCCATTTCTATAAGCACATGTGTACTAACCTGTTGTACTTGTAACACCCTAATAATGCTGATGCTGTCACTGGCTTAACTTTATTGTTTGCTTTTTAAAATAGATTTGTTAAAGGGATATGGCTGCTTACAGACACATGTTTGCCGGGAGCCGCAATCACTAGTAAAAGTAAGGTAAAAGGGACCTGAAAACAGGAAAAACGCCGGCTGGGCACAAGGCCCCAGTATAATGTGGCATGACAGAGGCAAAGCCCCATGGATCCTGTTGACGGACCTTCCCTAACTTTGAAGGATTGTGAAGGATTTGAAGGCATAGGCTTGAGAATGTTCCCTCTTTAATTGATAACAGATGCGCAAATGGATGATGGCATTTGACAGCAAAAATTATACATAGGCATAATGGAGGTGAGATTGCAGCAAAAAGGGTGCCCTTTAGGGTGTGTAAGGATGTTTTTCGGTAACAGCAGGAGGCTGAGAAGAACGAGTCGGCCACTTCCTCATAAACAACAGACCCCAGCTGAGAGCTGGTAGAAAACAACCATGTGAGATAAAAAATAGGTTAAGATATTTTAGGATTAAATAAGTAGTTTAATGAAGATAGAATTTAGAATATTAATAATAAGATAGTAAGATAAGATAAACTAGTAAGATAAGAGATATATAATAGTATAAGTGATAGTTAAGAAAATATAGAGACATAAGGATAGAAATAAGATTAATAGAAATAAATATATAGTAGTAAGTAAGTTAAATAAGACTTAGGGTTAAGGTTTAGCTTTACAGGGTAAGGATATTATAGGCCTATAATAGTAAATAGTTATAAGAAAGTTAGGAAGAAAACCAGGATGTTCATAAATGTTTGACTTAAGAAAAACACCATCTGTGGTTGAAATTGTTAAAAGTCAACCTTATTGTGAGTGCAAAAAGGATGTACGTGGGCGTTTGGTTAGCAACATAAGATACATTTGTGGGTACAGGGCTGAGTGGAAAACCTATATAAGCTTGTAAAAAATAAATAAAACTTGGCAGAGTCTTGAGCTCTCCCCAGGAAGAGGATTCCTGTCATTTTCATCTTTTCTTTTTCGCCACTTCCCTATTCCCCCGTCTCAAGCCCTGACTCTCTCCTGGAGCTGGACTCCAGCACATGTTAAAATGGAGATTCTAGAAGGTTCATTCAAAATGCAACTAAAGAAATGGATACATTTTAAAAACTAAAAATAGAAAGGAAGCATCCAGACTGACCAATGCTGCAGCCCTCAGCTGATGTCCTACCTGATTTCAAGACTTATTGTCAAGCTACCTTAAGAAGAACGGTTGGAGTAGGGAGAGACAAATAGACACATCAACCCAAATAAAGTCCAGAAATAGATACACATGTATGTCATCCATTGAATCTTGATAATGGTTCCTAGGAAATTCAAGAGAAAGGTATCAGAATATTTCTAGAGTAATTGGATAGCTATGTGGAAGCAAAAAGTAAGCAATGAAGATGAACCACTATACTGAACAATTAGAAAAACTGAATATGGTCCATATATCTATATAAATATAAAAGCTAAAAGTGTAAAGCTTCAAGAAAAAATGTAGGGGAATATCTTTCAACCTTTGTGTAGATAATGAGTTCTTCAAAAGAACAAACAAAAATATGATTGACCATAAAAGGAAAAATTGTTAAATTTAATGTTTTCAGAATTCAAAATTTCTGCTTCTCAAATACGTTTTTTAAGAAAATAAAAATCCAAGCTATAAACTGGAATAGACAGTAACAGCACATATATCTATCAACCAAAAGATTTGTATCTGTAATCTACAATGATCCCCAATAAATAAATGTAAAAAGACAAAAACACCCAATTTCAAACAAAATAGGCAAAACATTTAAAAATAGATTTTACAAATGATTTACAAATGACAAATAAGCACATGGAAAGGTGTTCCACATCATTAGCAACCATGAAGTAATAATAAAGAACTTCACGAGATACTACTAAATGTCTGTCAGTAACTAAAATTTTAAAGGGTAATGACAAGGATATTGAGTAACCTGAACACTCCGATTTGGCTCGTGGAGTATGAAATGGTAAAACTACTTTTGACAACAATTTGAAAGTTTCCTATGAGGTTACAAATACAAATTTTCTCTGATCTAGCAGTTCTCCTGATAGTTATCCAAGAGAGATGAAATAACTATTTTCTTTATTCCTGTGTAAAAAAAAAAAAATCTCAAAACGTAGTGGCTTAAGACAACTGTTTATTAACTTGGGACTATCTGGGCTGACCGGGGTGAATCTTTTGCTCCTGTGGCTGGGATCGGAAGTGTCTGACATGTGGCTGGGCTGGAAATGACAAGATGGTCACCTGCACGGCGGTCAACCGGCACTGGCTGCCAGTTGGGAACTCCGCGAGGTTCATCAGCCGTGGTGCCTGGGTTCCCTGCCAAGTGGCCTCTAAACATAACTCAGGCCTCTCACAGCGTGGGCATCGGGCTCCAGGAGGAATCATTCCAAAAAACAGCAGTGGAGGCTGCAGATGTCCTTTCACGCGTTGTACACCATCACTCCTGCCAGCTTATATTGACCAAAAGCAGCCACAGGAGCCCGCTCAGATCGCTCAGATGCAAGGGTATAGAAAATACCATTATTATTGTTGTTGTTGTTGTTATTTAGATGTGTTGCCACTTCTCAACAGGAAAGATGGGCAATAATTGCATAATTGCATGGTGCTCTGTTTTCCATCATACCCAGGAAAATTTCTATAATAAATCTCACAGCCACTTCATAATAGCCAAACTGCTCACCAAAAACTAGAAATAGTTATTTCCTCAAGTTAAGTAATGATTTTATTTCCAAACCATCACTGAATGCTGACTGGATATAGTTTGATATAAAATGTTTACCACTTTCATTTACTTCAAAGAACTATCACCCACATAGTCACTCTGTGAAGATACCAGCTTGTGGCTTATTTCTAATGTATGAGCTACTGCCATCCTTTTCTTTTCTATGGCATACTCTCTGGTCATAACATTCATCAGTCTGGTCTCAAGTTTGAATTAGGTTAAAAATAAAAACTGTTTCCAAGGGACATTCTGTTCCAAAGAAAATGACTTCCAGTCTGATTCACCAATACTAAATTTTTGGAAACCAAAATGATTCCAAGTTTTGTTAAAGCAATCTGGCCAATTTATTTCCAGAAGAAGCCATGCTTTAAAATCCTAATTGGTCAGTAAAAAACTCATAGTCCACCATTAGCCGGAATGTTTAAGATTTTGTGACTTTTAGTTTGACATTGCAACATGTTTCATGTCAATGTGAGTAATTTCCTAATTCTCAATTCTATTAAGAAGTACATTTTAAATGTGCATGAAAGGAATTATTCACTGGGAATTCATAGACAGATTGAATAAAAAAAAATAGTGGCAAAAAGTCAACTCTACATATCCTATTCTCATTTTATCTTTTGAGTTTTGTGTTGGTGGTGATGGTGATGGTGGTGGTGTGTGTATGTGTTTGTCCTTTAAGTTCAAGAGCATTGTCTTGAATACTTGTCAAATGTTACATCTTAGCTACTTTTTCAAGCAGTGAGAAGAAAGGTAAATAGATGGTTTCTATGGTCTAGGAAGTACATAAGTTGCACACATACAAGTACATTACAATTATTTTTTAAAGCATCAATAATGCAGTTCCATGACATATTCAATGAGAACAAAATATATTGTAAGGCTATGCAAAAGTAAATATTCTGCTAAAAAAGTGTGGTATAAAGATAATAGTGATCAGAAATGATGTCGCAAATGGCCATTATTGAGTATTAGAAGTCTAATTTACATAAAAGACCCATCCAATGTCACAGGAATACCTTCTCAAAGTTTATTTAGAATAGCTAACATTACCATTTCTATTTATTTACTTTTGCTTAACCCAGATCATATTTTTGAAAGCAATTTCTGAGAAGCCCAAGGCCTTTGGAAACATTTAAAACTTTAATTTCCAACTTTTTGTTCCTGTGTATCACTTCTTGCTGTCAAGAAAAACGTTTTTTAGGTTTGCACAGCTGAACAAAAAATAACTAGCTTCCCAATCCTCCCAGGAGGTGGCAAGGAAAAGCCAGGATAATATTTTTTGGAATCTCATTACGAACTCCAGCAAGTTTTATTGATTTACTCCTTGCTCAAGCAGATTTCATCTGAAATGGGTAGCAAGGAAAATTGTATAATTATTCTTGACATTTCACAGTAAAGCTGAAGCAATTTTGAAGCAAACTTAGTTCCTGGAATGATACTACTTCTTCATCGGACTGTCAACCAATGAAGAAGGAGACAGGTAGACTGCACCGATACTGCAAAGTAAACCCAAGAGTTATTGGCTTTTTCCATTTGCATACAAGCAAGTAATTCGATTTGCTATTTGAACACTTATTGCCTTTTTAAAATATTTTTTTATTTTAAAGATGCCTTTTTAAGATTGATATTTTTGATATGCCTTACCTGATATTGATGTGTCCACATTCTTAATTAATACAATGATAGTATTTCTGAAAGGTAATATAAAGAGTAGTAGATATTAAAAAATAAAATCTTGTAAAAAATTGAAAAGGCCTGTGCCTTATACTTAATCACATAATTAAAGGCCTTTCTGTTTTGATGGAAAAGATCAACTTAGAATAACATTTGCACACTGTTAACAATCAAAGCAGTATAACTTAATCAGAAATTCCCCTTGTCATTTATCTCCAACAATCTCTAAATCACAGAAACTATGTAGTTTGATCAATACTTTAGTTGTATAATCATCTTTCTTTTAACATCAAATGTCATGCTGGGTTCTGAACAAGTTCAGATTTCAAAAACTAACAATATCATGTGAACATTCTCTAAGAATAGCCATGGAACAATTTTCAACATAGGGGAAAGCCATTTAAAAATAGTGGAGTTAAAAAAAATATATAGGAGTTAATGATAGTTAATAGCCGTATACTTTTCTCCTAAACATTAAGATCTTGTAAAGTAAGGTAAGAACACTGTAAAATAAAAAGTTATTATCATGATCCATCATCAATTGTTCATAGACTGGTCAATCCTAAAGTAAAAATTTATGGAAGATTATATGAGAAATATAAGACATTACTTCTGAATTTAAAGTGTTTATAGCTAGCCGGGCTCGGTGGCTCAGCCTGTAATCCCGCGCCTTTGGGAGGCTGAGGTGAGTGGATTGCCTGAGCCCGTGGGTTCGAGACCCGCCTGGGCAGCGATACCTCATCTCTACAATAAATGAAAAAATCAGCCGGGCGTGGTAGCGCGCTCCTGTAATTCCGGCTACTTGGAAGGCTGAGGCGGAAGGATCGCCGGAGTCCAGCAGGTCGAGGCTGCGGTGGCCGGGAGCGGCCACTGCACTCCAGTCTGGGCGACCGAGTGAGACTCCAACTCAAAAAAAAAAAGAGTTTATAGCTAACTTGAGGAAGACACAAGCAAAATTAAGAAATAATTAAACTCTGCCTCATGAGGTGGCTATCATAAACACATTAGATATTCAAAGGCCAAAGGTGGAAGTCATAGGTTTCAAATGGCTTTGTCAGAATAAGTCTGCTCAGAGAAGACAGGACTTTGAATCATCTTTGAAGAAAGTGAGGGATTTAGAGAATAGAGAACAGTTTCAGGTTGGGTAACCTAAAAGTCTGTTGAGTCTGAATTATTGTGACCTCAAATCCTGGAGTGAGGATTTCCAAGCTTACAATGTGGGAGTTGAGCAATACAATAAAGTGGTTAGCCAGATTGTGGAGAGCTGTGGTGGGGTTGCCAGTGACTGGAAAGAAAGTGTTTTGCAATCTGAAACCATTAAAATTTCTTAGGGCAGATTTTCTAGTGTTCCACTTCCAATACTGAATTTTTTACTGCTTAACTTGTTCTCTGACCTTACTTTCCCAAGCTGAAAAATTGGGAAGAGAGTTTCTCTTATCTGCATCAAAGAATCAATGTGAAGCTCAAGAAATAATAAGCATGAAAGTGTTTTGGAAGCCACAAACCATCCAGAGTGGTTTCGGTCATATTATATGACTCTATGGTATGATGATTAGGATTGGATTGTTTTTGACAGACAGTAAATCTTTCAGGCTCTCAGGATACTGGTGCCATCGGATGAATTGTCTTATGATGGACACAGTGCAGGTAAGCCAAACGACTTCCCTTTAAACCAGTGATAAAGACACAATTACTTTTTAAGTGCCCTGGCTCCAGTGGTTTGGTGCTGTCATTCTCAACCTCAGAAGATTTTTGGGCCATCTCCCACCCCCATGTTCCTACCTGTCTGTGGACAAAGACAACAGTAGAGATGCCTGGACTAGAGCCAGACATGGGCAGTGGGCCAGAATGGTCTCAGTGAGAAGTCAGGTTGAATGACACACTACTTCCTTAGGTTGGGCAACCCAACAGCCCACTTCTAGGAACTTTTTTTTACCTGCTTGGCCATAGCAGACAATTTTTTTTCTCCCTATATTCCGTAACCAATATATATGGTGAGTTGATGCAGAGCCCAAGTCAGGCAAGCCACATGCATCTATAAGACTGTCAGGAAGAACTGCCAGTTTTGTCCCAGGACCCTTCTCTGATCTTACCAGTTGATGCCAAAAACTAATTCATATGCTCATTTATATTCAAAATAGCTTATTTGGAGTTAACCTAAACACACACACAGAGTTTTAAAGTCAATAACATGTGTCATTAATTTGTTTTATTTCACCAAGCCTTACTAAACTATGGTTTATCCCCTGTAGCTAAGTTGAATTTAGTTACCCAAGATCTTTAGACACATCTTTGAAATTTTGTCTTAGTTACTTCGGCAAGGCTTTTCTTTTGTCTTTAGGTATATTCTGATCTCTAAAAAGTCAGTATAATCTGTAGAAAACAGATTGCCACTCCCCAGAAAGATGCTGAGTCAGGTATGATGCTGATAATATCAGAAAGTTGGGAGAACTTCCCATTAAACTTCCCACAAAGTGAGGGCCAAACCTCCAAGCCTTCTTAGCCAGAGCATTTCTTAAGTTTCCTTCTAGAATAAAAGTTCTAAAAGTCTATGACACCTCTTTCTTCCTCACTAATGGAGGTGATGAGTGGGGGAGTTAATAAAATTTCCCAGTGGACAAGAAAGGGGTTTTGTTCAATGACTGGTTACTTATTGCCGTAATGCTTACAGATACCCTTTGCTGGCCTACCCTAAAGACAAGGGTCTAGAAAACAATCCAGAGGAGGACCTAATTAGATTTCCAAGAAAGAAAGCCTATGTGCCATTCTAGGATCATAGCCTTGCTTACCATGGAGTTAGACATGTGGAAGGAACTTAAAATGTCAACTTAAAATCTTACAAATTCAGTGTTCTAACTACTTCTACAGATAATAGAGAAAAGAGAGAGGGAGAGGAAGCTGGAATTTCACGCTTCCATCTCACAGGTTTGGTCTAACTTCCCTGGGGACTAGAGCAGCAGAAACAGCCTTGGTCACCCCTAATTATGAAGCTGGACAGAATCATGGGGAAGAGTACAATCTTGTGGAAGGGGCCTCCTTCCCCCCATGAAATTGTTTGGAAGAAGCCAGAGTGGGTGCTGTTTTGCTGCCAAATTGTTTCAAACCCCTAGATTAAATTTTGAGATGAGCCTCTCAAACTCATCAGCCTCCCACAGCGTCTCCAAATCATGGCAAATGCACGCCTGGCTGAGGAGTCAGTACTGGGGCAGCCTTGGGTTCTCCAGCAGCTTTAGTCTACATTCGCCCTCCTTCACCTCACCCTCAAGGATTACCAAAACCTCTTCTAATTCAATAGTGGATTGAACTGCCAGAAGCAAAGTATCATGGTCCATTGCAATTCACTGGGTGATTATTGAAGATGTTTGCTTGTTAAACCATCTCAGCACATGCTCACGTGCTAAATTACAAGCATAGAGCTTCCAGTGAGCAGACTTGCTCACCAATGGAGGGCATGGGTGTGTGTGTGGGGGGGGAATCAATAAGATGCATCGGCCTATTTAGGCCACTGACTTCAAGTGAGCGCAGGGAAACATTTTCATGTCTTGGCTAAAGCTGGCTGAATTCCAGAGAATCATAAAGAAAACTCAAGAACCCTTGAAAAACTTTACAAGGAAGGGAAGAAGATATTTCAGTTCCCGCCACTTTGGTTTCAGTCTTTCTCTCAACATAGAGATGAGAACCATCACTCAGAGGGCCCGGTTCCCCCCGCCCCGCCGCTCCCAACCCCATAGCTCTGGCTGACCCAGGGATGAGGTTCCCTCCGAATTGCCGCTTACGTCTGGCCAGAGCCGCGGGGCGGGGCACAGAATCCTCCGCGGAGCCCGTGCAGGCGGCTCCTCCTAGCTCCCTCCTCCCCAGTTCCCCCTTCCAGCCCCCTCCACCAACCTCTCCCACCCCAAATCCAGAGAAATTCCCGCGCATCCCAAAGCTTGGGTTTCCTGCCTGGGGGAAGGGGCGAGCGCAGATAAAAGGCGTACAGAGGGCGCGAGGCAGCCACAGCACTCTGGAGCCTCCGGTCTGCAGCCTCTCTCGCCTCTGGAACCCGCTTCCCTTGCTGCGCTCTCCCGGCCGCGATGAGCCTCCCGCCCAGCCGCTGCTCGCACGCCCCCGGCCCCCGGGACTCCCTGTGCGTGCTGCTCGCGCTGCTGCTGCTGCTGACGCCGCCGGGGTCCTTTGCCAGTGGTGAGAGCGTAGTACCGGGCGCAGCGGGCAGGGCGCCCCAGCCTCTCCGGCCCGCGTCCCGGCACCCGCTCTGACTCAGTGTCTCTCTCTTCCCCCAGCGGGTCCGGCCGCCGTCGTCGTGCAAGAGCTGCGTTGCGTTTGTTTACGCACCACCCCAGCAGTTCACCCCAAAATGATCAGTAACCTGCAGGTGATCGCCTCCGGTCCGCACTGCGCCAAGGTGGAAGTTGTGTAAGTCCTCGGGGCTGTGTGTCCGCTGAGGCCTTGGCAGGAGGGCTGCCCCCAGCCCGGGTCTACAGTCCCCGTTTCTCCTGAGTGCACCCCCTCTTTCTCTCTGCAGAGCCTCCCTGAAGAACGGGAGGAACATCTGTCTGGACCCAGAAGGCCCTTTGATCAAGAAAGTCCTCCAGAGGATTCTGGACAGGTACTTGGCACTCTTGATCTCCGTGGTTTCCTAATCTTTTCTGGGGAGAGCATGGACTTCAAAGAGCTTTCTTCTATTGGTGGGATTTAGGTACCACATTCCAGACCAGGTTTAGCAGTACAAGGCTGTCTAGGAGAAAAAGAAGTGTCTGGAATGTCCTGGGAAAACCTGGATGCCAATCGCACTCCGACCTGCCTGAGCAGTCATGCCGAACTCGCTCCTGGGATGTGCTTTTTGGTTACCTTTTGCTTTTAGTGAGTTTTGTTTTTGCTTACACCAAAGATCTTAGTGCTGTGTTTTGACAACAGAGCAGAGTAGACAGAATTGGGAAATTGGTTAAACCGATATAATTATTTTCTCAACAGTGGAAAAAAAGAACAGTGGATGAAGAGGAAGGACCATGCGTTGTAGAAACTGCTCAGTCTTCAGCCCAGCAGTTTTCTGGAGGTCTCCGAACTCAGTGAAGGCAAGACGTAAGGATTTTTTTTTTCTTCCCCAGTAGCCAGATTACTTCGCAGATTCCCCACTGAAGAGGATGGGTGAAACCTGTTTGTCCCTGGTGTCAGCTTAGCTTATGAAGACTTTGGCATCGTATTTCCTGCTATTTACTGTTCTTTTATCTGCTGCACTGTTGGACTCTTTGGCAATTGACTATATTGTGAACTGAGACTCATTGGTTGTTACTCTTTCAAAGTGTCTTGAATGGAAGAAAACTGTTGCGTTTGTAGGATATATTCCTTATAGTGTTTTTGGAAAGGCCGTGGCTTTAATATGAAAATGATGTGTCATTATAATACTGTTGAGGGGGTACACTTACTCTGCCCATGAATTAGGAAATATCTTCACGTTGTTTTGGGGGGAATATGTGAGAGAACTTTTACACTCTTGATCCTGGGATGCTATTTAAGTGGTGTTGTATTAGAAAGCTGGGTGTATCATGCATTATCTGTGTAGAATATGTTTCCTTATTTAGAATTTCTTTGAGTTTACATTCTATAAGGACTAATATATTCTCTCCCTATAATTTTAGACATCTTATGTCTTCTTAGTATGGCATAATGTCATTATTTACTCACTAAACTTTGTTTTTATGTGCTATTTATTAACTATGTTATAAGGAGTATGATAACTCCAGTCACTAAATATAAGGTTTTCTTTCCTTTTTTTTTGAGTCAGAGACTCACTCTGTTGCCCAGGCTGGAGGGCAGAGACACGCTGCTCATGACTACCGCAACCTTGACCTGCTGGGCTCAGGCAATCCTTCTGCCTTAGCCTTTCAAGTAGCTGGAACTACAGGTGTGCGTTATTATGTCCAGCTAATTTTTCTTGATTTATTGTATAGGTGAGGTCTCACCAAGTTGCCCAGGTTGGTCTCGAACTCCTGAACTCAGGCAGTCCTCTTACCTGAGGCATGAGCCACCACACCCAGCCCTACGGCCCTAAGTATATATTTTATGATAGATGAAGAAGCTAGGAAATAGGTAAATTCCTGACTTCTAATTTACATATTAAACATATTATTTTAAGTAAAAGCAAACTTCACAATGATCTGTACTCTGAACATTTTGAAAACATAACTGAACCATTTGACTATAAATCTGTAAGTCTGTCTTCAAAACACCCAGCATTGCTAAGATTATTAGATGCCTATAGTGTATTTTTAAAAGGCTTTGGCCAAATTGTTATAAGAAGTTAAATGTGTATCACATTCACTATGTTAAAAATTGAACTTTTTTTTTTACTGTGCCTCATTGGTTTATAGTACTTATTTTGTTTCCATTTTAGAAAAAAATAAAAGATTTCTAAACTTCACTTATGTTGCTTCATCCTTAAATTATTACAGTGCATTTTCTTTACCTTTAATTCCATGTTATTTAAAAAGTTAACTCTGCTCCTCTCTGGCTGGCAGAGAGGTTCCTCATTTCCCAAATCCACTGCTTTGGTCCAGCGTTTCTCCAAGTTCAGTCCCCTTCCATTACTTCTTCTTAGCACCAGTAGTCCAGGTGTCTCTAGAAAGCACACACAAGATAAGACTTCCTTGTCTTAAATCCTTCACTGGCTCCCTGATTCCTCAACGTGAAATAAAAGTTACTAAACTTGGCAAGTGAGGTTCGCTCTCATCTCACTCCTGATCACGACGTCCACCTCACTTCCCCTCACTTCACTGAGCCAGGAGTTCCCTACTGGGCCTGTTCTTCCCTGGGTCCATGAATTTACATTTGCTGGAAACTCTATCTAGAAGGAACTTGTCTCTTTCATGCCTATGGAAGAAAACTTATTCATCCTTCAGAACTCAGCTCAAACAATGAAGTTTCCTCCTTCATGAAGTTTCTTTGGCACACTCAGCAGAGCTTGTGGTTTCCGTTTTGATGTTTCATAGCATCTTCTAGATATCTGAATTCCAACAAACATATGGCATTGCTGTTATTTTATGGGTTTCTTCACCTTGCTCTACTAAGAGCTCTTCTAGAACATCAACCGCATTTCATCCATCTCTGCATCCTCAGTGCTTGACACACAATGACTTAATGAATTAGTAAGTTCTCCTGGCCCTCAGGCTGTCACATAGTGTGTAAAAATCAATAACGTGGCTCATAGTAGTTTTTGATTAAACTCTATCTTTCTATCCTCTTTTTTTCTTCTTATCTAGAGATAATCCAACCAGGGCTTTGGCACATGCCATCCTCTCAACCTATACCACCTATCCCTCACTTTCACCTGACTAACTCCCATCTTTTCTGCCTTCTGGATAGCTTGCCTAATACTTCCTCGAGGAAATCACTCTGATCCTCACCTCTGTCTGATTAAGGTCCTTTATATACCCTCTCATGGCATTTTGTACTTTTTCTTTGTAACATTTTCCTACCAAGGTGACTGGAGAGTTTGTAGAGCTTATACACGTGTTCCTTCGTTTACTATCTATTTCAGCTTCACTGTAAACTCCAGGAGGGGAGGGACAATGGTTATTATCTTCATCTCAGTTCCTCGAACAGTGCTTAGCACATAGAAGGTATTTAAACAGATGAATGAACTAGGCTACACAAATCCCCATTGTCTCTCTAGTATTAAAAGAGCAACGTAATATAAATAGCCTACCTCTTATTGTCCTTATGCGAATGAAGCCATGTTTTACTTTTTTAGCCATTTCAGTTGCTTCTGACTATACCCACTCAAGTGAACTCAACAGAAGGACCTCTCATTAACATTCAGAATTGTCCAAAATAATAAATTATTGCTTTAAAGTCACTATGTTCGAAGTTGACTTATCACACAAAAAAGAAGATTGACAGTACTTAGTAAAAAATTAATGTAGTTGCAACCTGTAGAACAATATTGTATTAGCATGTCCTCGAATGAATATGTAGAGAAACTGAGTAATTGTCATACATTTGAGGTTTAACAGATGGCATTAATTTCTCAGGACTGCAAATTTTGCAGCACTCCTATGTAATAGTACCCAGGAAGATATTTCCCCTTCAATTCCTTCACCCTTTCCACTTTTCCTCGCCCCATATTTCAGTTCTGGGAAGTAGGCAGCAGGAATCCCATTGCCTTGAGTGCCAAAGGAATTGAGGTTAGACATTCTTTGTCAATTCAGAGTTATACAGACAACGCATTTAGGGTCATCATTTTTAGAAAATCTTTTGGTGAATATTATTTCAATTTATTTATTAACCTCCCTTAACAAATTGACTCAAAGTTTTGCCATCCCTAAGATCTTCTGTATCAATTGTTTTTAGGATTGATTTCCTTTACACTTGGAAGAAAGACTTGGGAAATGTCAGTGAAAAATATTATATGTAAGACAGTTATCTTATGCCTTAACTTTATGGATAATAATCCTTCAATATCTCTAGATATTCTCTTTTTAAAAAGCTAACATAAGATCTGTTTTGGATCTTAGAAAACTTGGCCCTAACTGACCCTCCCCCCATTATTTATAAGATGAATTATAGGAAAAAGAGATAAAATAATTTGCCACAGATAAACACACACACACACAAATACCCACAGCGACAATGTATGTTTCATTAAAAAGTTGTCAAGTTATTTTACAACTAAAGAACCTATGACACTTATTTATGCTTCTATCATTCACTTAAATCATTATTCTGTACAAGCCAACATATATTAACCAAATAACTAATTTAAAAATATCTTTTAGTAATTCTTTTGCAGCCAGCTTATCACTGTATTGTGTTTCTCATCATGGAAATCAAAGGATACAATGCAAATGCCATAACAGCAGTTGACAGCAATGGTCCTCATAGCAGTAGTAATAGTAGAGTATTATTTATATCCCATTGCTTGCACATATGTTTTTGGTCTCGCTTTTAAAAAAGAAATTTAATTGTTAACTAATGTTTAATCAATGTCTTTTGAATAAATGAAAGCTGACAAAAATCTGTTTTGTGTCAAATTCTGACTAACAGGCTTGTGAATTTTAATGACTCAAAAATGTGTTTATACTTCCTCATAAATCTTGCTGAGGATGTACTTCTATGCCAAGAAACACTTGTTGATTAAAACAATGACTTTATTATACTGTGCTACATGCCCACCTCTTTCCTGATATCAGCCAACTCAAAGAGCATCATTACTTTACAAGAATTTTCACATTGTTTCTGCAAAAGGATTAGGAAATTTTGAGTAATCTTATTAAGTGAAACAGGAAAGAAAGTTGGCTAGTATGGAAAGAAAACTCTCTAATGTGCTTCAGTTTCTTCATCTCTAAAATAGAGATATTAATGCTGCCTATTTTGTAGAGTTGATGTGATGATTAGAAGAGTTAATAAATTTGGGATACTTAAAATAATGCATGTCACACAATAACCCATGTGTACAGGTTAGTATTTGTAAGTGTTAGCATTTCCAATATTACAGAGAAGAAAAGTGAAGTTCAAAGAGATTAAAATCTTGCATATTGAGTACAATGTTCACTATCTGGGGAATCCAACTCTCACAACATAAAATACGTCCATGTAACAAGCATACATGTGTACCCCCAATTCTAAAAAAATAGAAAGTGTTTTTACTTAAAACAAAATTTCTCCCCAATATCAGATAACAAAATAGGTGACAGAGTGGGGATTTGAAACTGTGCTCTAAACCTCTATATCACACCACTCTCCTTGATGCTTCTTCCTTTAATGACGAGATTACATTGCATATCACACAGTATTACTGATGTGCAAAATAGGACTTGATATATAAATAGTATACCTTATATACTATACTGGTTATAGGAGAAGAAATAAGTTCATCTGCTCCAACTGTGTGTGGACTTTGGGAAAGAAATCATGCACTAAGCATGTGGTTCACAAATGGTGTATTATTAAAGGGCTCTTTTTATTATCTTTTATCATTAGATAACTTGATGCCTTAAGGTGTTTTGCATACAAAATAAATGAATTGATTAAGTAATAGTTAACCAAAATATACACAAATAAACATGTAATAAAGCAGTAATGGGGACTGCAATCATTTTCATTAGTTTTTCTCCAAAAATTTAAAATAGCTCAGGCATCTTGCTCATATCCCTAGTGATTTCCCACTGAAACCTGACAGGCCCAACTAGAGATGACAAGACCCTGAGAGATGATGTTTGCACTATGCTTATACCTCCGAAGATGCAGTTGTCTTTTATTTTTGTGTGTGCATATTGGGTTATTCTGTTTAGATGCAGAGAAAGGGCAGTTTCCTTGCCAGTCACTGCTACTTGATTTTCTTTATGCTATAAATGTTAAAATCTGAGTGTAAGGTTGTACAAGCTCATTATGATGATCTCCCATATTCAAAATTATTCCTTTTATCCATTCCTTCTGCTGCTAACCCAGAAGGGGCTTCAAGTTTCAGTTCCATAGACACATAGGAATTACAACATGTTTTGCAATAGCCATTAGCCATTGTTGGACACTGAATGTTAAAAAACACAGTCATGCATTTCTTAACAATGGGGATAGATTCTGAGAAATTAGGCAATTTCATTGTTGTATGAACGTCATAGAGGATACTTACACAAACCTAGGTGGTATAACCTATTACACAACTAGGCTACAAACCTGTATAGCATGTTACTGTCCTGAATACTGTAGGCAATTATAACACAATGGTATATATGTGCATATCTAAACATATCTGAGCACAGAAATAATAGAGTAAAATTACTGTATAAAAGATCCAAAATGGTACACCTTTACAGAGCACTTGCAATAACTGGAGCTTGTGGGACTGGAAGTTTCTCTGGAGAGTCTGTGAGTGAATGGTGAGTGAAGGCCCAAGACATGACTGTACGTTACTGGAGATTTTATCAGCACTGTGCCTTTGGGCTAGACTGAATTAATTTTGAAATTTTTTTTCTTCAGTAATAAATTATTGTTACCTTGCTGTACTTTTTTTAAATTTAGAAAATTCTAGCTGGGCTCGGTAGCTCAGCCTGTAATCCCAGTGCTTTGGGAGGCCAAGGTGAGTGGATTGTCTGAGTCCGCGGGTTTGAGACCCGCCTGGGCAACTTGGCGAAACCTCATTTCTACAATAAATCAAAAATTAGCTGGGCATGGTAGTGCACGCCTATAATTCCAGCTACTTGAAAGGCTGAGGCAGAAAGATTGCCGGTGCCCAGTGGGTCGAACCAGGTCCATAATGTTATAGCACCATCATCACACATGTGGGCCATCACTGACCTAAATGTCTATGTGTGTTAAGTGAATATATATAAGTCACAGAGAATTGTCCTTAAAGAGGACTATCTGGTGGGAGAGGCTGACAAGAGGACAGATAATTGCGACCATACGTGACACATGTTAATAGAGGGGGTATGCTCCAAATTACGAACAGACACATGAACACGTCAATGCCTCATTATCATCATTTTCAACATGCTACCTTCAGTAATGTAGCTACTTTGTATTGAATCCTACCAGTATGCTAAAGTAGTGATAAACATTATAAACTCTAATTTTATAGTATTTGTTCTCATTTAGGGAACAAAAGCACTTTAATCACTTTTAAATGCACGCACACATCTGTGGGTATAATATATAGGTATAATGTGTATATGTATGTTTGTATTCCCTATGAGAAATAGAAAAAGCAGAGATTTCCACAAGAGAGAACAACAAGGGAACATAATTAGATACAGTTGCCAAGGCAGGCCCTTCTGAGGAAGTGATATTTAAGGTGACACAAGAAATAGAAATAGGTCTTAACCAGTTGAAAGGGCAAGGGATGGGATAGTAGGAGAAAGACAATTTCTGGCTCAGAAACGAAACTGCACATTCCTACAGAAGTTCAGTTCTGCTGAGCATCAGGACGTCAGCTGGGTCCCTGCAGTGGGCTCCGGACACTCTTACCACTGCTAATCAGTGTGACAGAGAACCTCTGGCTTGGGGTAGAGTGTGTAACTCACCCTAATCAAGAGCCAAGTCATCCTTTTCTGGGAGGGGAAGATGGTCCATAGCGATCTCTTCATCTTTCCTGTGTGAGATTCTGCTGTTCACTCTTCACACCCCATCCCATTATTTCCACAGGCAACTCCAGATGCTCTGAGTCCTTCTTCAGGAAGCATCATTGCAGCTCATCGCACCCTGTCGCTGGTCCTAGCAGGGAATGCAGCTGCTACTGGGAGACATGGCCCAGTAAACTCTCCTTGTCTTTTCTTCTGAGATATTATCCAGAGTAGACCCAATGGAGAAACAAACATCCAGGTATGAAGTATTTATGAAAAAAAGCATTCAAATATCACGCTGTAATTTTCCTAAGACTACGTATAAAGAGAATGAAAGAACTTGCTTCCTGTAGTATATTAGGCTATTGTTGATGGAGCCTGGTAAATCCTCTGCCAGAGACTGGGTAGTACAGGCTAAAAAAGAGGGCATTTTGCTAGTATCGGAACAGAGATTTAGAAAAGACCTGGAAACTTGTATTGAGAATCTTTCCTTTGTAATTGAGTAGAGCTGAATTTGGAAGCCACTTAAATTTAAAAGGACACATTTTTTTCCTCCCTGCATCCCCTACCCTCTATTCCCCTTTTCCTCTCCTAGCCCAGCCCAGCAGTCTAGAAGGCCAGTCTTACCTAGCAAACCATTACTGATGCAGAGGAAGAAACAGGTGGAGAGTGATCCAAGGCCAGCAGTTGGAAGTCCGGTGTGGGCACCAAATAGGAGGACATTGGATTGTTGTAGACCAGGGCTCTGAGAATAGGAGATTGTTACAATTATGATTTAAAACAATTTAAAGCTATCATTTTAAATGTTATGATTTTCTCTTTCTTCCAGATGTTGTAATTGTCTGCTCCTTCTTCTGAAAAACTGAAAAAAAAATTCCAAAATGTTACCTAAAATGTCAGCATAACCAGGAAAATGTGGTCAGTGGTACTTATCAAAAAATATTAGCCAGGCTTGGTGACTCAGCCTGTAATCCCGCGTTTTTGGGAGGCTGAGGTGAGTGGATTGCCTGAGCCCACGGGTTCCAGACCCGCCTGGGCAGCGAGACCTCATCTCTACAATAAATAATAAAATCAGCCAGGCATGGTAGTGCATGCCTGTAATTCCAGGTACTTGGAAGGCTGAGGCGAAAGAATCGCCAGAGCCCAGCAGGTCGAGGCTGCGGTGGCCGGGAGTGGCCACTGCACTCCAGTCTGGGTGACAGAGTGAGACTCCAACTCAGAAAAAAAGAAAATTAATGTAAACCTTTTGTCATACTAAAACTGCATGTAGGCTTCAAACTTGGGGTGAGTGAAGGGTTCTGAATTTCGGATCTAAATACTAGAAAAAGTATGTGTTGCTTTGAGCAGGTTTTTTGGCAATGATGCCAACCTGTCTCCCTATAGCCTGGTTAATCCCTTTTCTCCCAGTCTCTACCTCTTGTCTTTGGTCACAAAGGATAGCAGACGAATTACTGAATCAGACTGTAACATGGGGCAGCTTCATTCAGTTTAAATTCAGAAGAGTCATTGCCTAGAGACCAAATTCAACTCATTAGTAGAAAAAAAAATTACAAACAAAACACCCTTGCACACACAGCAGCCAAACTCAACTCTGGTAATACAGCAGAAAGACAGGAACTGATGGGCAGCTCCTGGTGATGCAGGTGGGGGTTGGGAGGGAAACAGAAACCATCTGGGTCCTGGAGGTGCATGATGTGTAAGTTGCATGGCAACCACAGAGTCATCTATTATACATAACAGAGAAATCTTTCTCTCATGAGAATCAAGCACTGCTTTTAACTCCACAAACATGCTTGTGTGTAAGTTCAGGTTGGAGATGTGGATCCTTCTATCAGCTCCCAGCCTAGGCAGCTGACCTTGGTCTTCTTTTCTTTTCCTTCCTTCCCTTTCCTTCTCTTCCCTTTTATTTATTTTTTCTTTCTGTCTTTCTTTCTTTTGCTTTCCCCCCTCCCTCCTTTCTTTCTCTTTCTTCCCCTTTCTCTCTCTTTCTCTCTTTTCTTCCCTTCCTCCCTCTCTCCCCACTCCCTCTCTCTCTTCTTTCTTTCTTTCTTTACTCCCTCTCTGCCTCCTTCCCTTCCTCTTTCTTCCTCTTTTTCTCTTTCTCTCTCTTCTTCCTTCCTTCCTTCCTTCCTTCCTTCCTTCCTTCCTTCCTTCCTTCCTCCCTTCCTTCCCTCCCTCTTCTTTCTCTCTCTCTCTCTCTCTCTCTCTCTTCCCTCCCTTCTTCCTTCCTTCCTTCCTCTTTCTCTTGGCTAGCTAGAGCCCAAACCTTCAGAGTAGTACCTTAACTTTCACCTCACATATCCCTGACATCCACCCAGGCTTTCAGACAGGAAGGACAGAGGAGGTAAAAGGTGCCCAATGAGTCCCAGGAGCCAATGGCCCGCAAAGCCCCAGCCAACTTGCCCTGGAGCTCAGCTCTTCCTGGAACCTGGTGCCATGAGCTTCCCAGCAAGCTCCCAGGTCTCCCACCGCTGGCCTGGCTCCTGATTCCTGCTCCTGGGGCTGCTGCTGCTGCCAGTTGTGGTCACTATTGCCAGAGGTGAGAACAGATGGGCAGGGAAAGTGGGTGGAGCAGCAGGAGGAAGTGCAGGGAACCTGGGCTGGGAAGGGCCCTGGAGGTAGGGAGACCAGTTGCACTTGATCATCTGGAAGTGTGTAGCACAGGGCCAGGGCTGCACGTCTGCCTTACTCCTGGCCAACACTGCTCCTGAGGAGGTGAGGCTGAGGAAATGAAGTCCAAAGGTAGGGCAAGACTCCCAGGGCCCTTGGCCACTCATGGAGTCGCTCCCCCCCAACACTTCCCTCTCCTCATCCCCCCTCCGCCCTGTTGACCAGAAGGAAGGAGATGGGGATCTGTGATGTGTGTGCCTGAAGACCACCTACCAGGTCCATTCCAATCGCATCACCAGCCTGGAAGTGATCAAGGTCAGCCCTCACTGCCCCATTGCCCAACTGATGTGAGTCCTCCCAGGCCAGTCAGTGCCCATCCTCTGCCCCCTCTGCCCATCTTTCCTCAGTCTAATCCCTTCTGCAAACCCAAGAACTGAAAGTCATGCCTCTTCTTTTTTCCCTGCCAGAGTCACGCTGAGGAATGGGAAGAAAATGTGTCTGGACTTGCAGGCCTCCCTATATAAGACAACAATTAGAAACTTCTGGAGAGTTAGCTACCAGCTGCCTAAACCTGCGTTTTTGTCGTGTAATATGTTTTGGGTAGTTTCTGTTTTCAATCCAACTGAGAAAGACTCTTCTGATGTTTATATTAACCTTCTTATCTTAAATAAATGAAACAAACTAAGTTGTGGCAGAGTCAAAATAAGTAAGCATCGAACAAAACTAGGGCTGACACATCATCATTTTATATAAGAAAAAATATTCAGAATTTTAAGTCAAAAATCTTTTGAAAGAAGGTTTGGTTTAATAAAGACTGACTTTGCATGGTGTTGTGTGTTGGCTGATATGCTTGTATATTTACACAATTGCAGTAATTTAGAGATACCTATTTACTTGTAATGTTATAATTAGCTTTGCCAATAAATACTACTAGCACTTAAGCATTACTAGACTGCTTTTTAAAAAAAGTTAAGTAGCCGGGGTCGGTGGCTCAGCCTGTAATCCCGCGCCTTTGGGAGGCTGAGGTGAGTGGATTGCCTGAGCCCGCAGGTTCGAGACCCGCCTGGGCAGGAGAAACCTCATCTCTACAATAAATCAAAAAAAAAAAAAAATCAACTGGGCATGGTAGCGCATGCCTGTAATTCCGGCTACTAGGAAGGCTGAGGCGGAAGGATCGCCCGAGCCCAGCAGGTCGAGGCTGCGGTGGCCGGGAGCGGCCACTGCACTCCAGTCTGGGCGACAGAGTGAGACTTCAACTCAAAAAATAAAAAATAAAAAATAAAAAATAAAATAAATAAATAAATAAAAAAGTTAAGTAAATAAATCAAACGCAGCTTTTTTGTCTATGAATTGCTTAACATCTGAGATAGTAAGATTGTGGAAACCAAGAGAGGTGAAGGCACTCTCTTCATTCATATTTTGGGAAGACATTGCTATACATTGAAGAGTAAGGAAAGTGTTATAATATGGGTGTAATAGTTCACTATCAGTTCTATGACAAATTACCACTAACTCAGAGACCTAACACAAATTCATTTTCTTGCAATTTTGAAGGTCACAAGTCCAAAATGAGTGCTAGAGGCTAAACTCGAAGCGTCAGAGTTGTGTTCCTTCTGAAGGTGCAATAGGATAATCTGCTTCCTTGCCTTCCTCAGCTTCTAGAAGCCACCTTCCTTCCTTGTCCTGTGGCCCCTCCTCCATCTTTAAACTGCATCACTGCAACCTCTGCATCCATTGTCACATTACTTCTCCATCCTCTGACTCTTCTAACTCTAATACCCTACTCATGTCTCATAAGGACCCTTGTGAATACATTAGGAACACTAGGATCATCTAGAATACTAATCTCACCTCAAGATCTTTAACACATCTGTAAAGAGTTTTTTTTTCCATATCAAGTAATATATTTACAGGTTCCAGGGAATAAGGCATGGTGATATCAGGGGTGGAGGCCAATATTCAACCTACCACAATGGGCCAGAAGGAAGAAATTATTGAGGCAAGAGAAAGATGCAGACCCTTGCTCACGAGATAATGCAATTTCAACCTAATGTGAGCAAGTTTGTGTAGAGGTCGGAGTAACTTCCAAGAGAAAACTGAGAATGGGGAAATATACACAAGATGGCAGCAGAGCCAGTTGGATTGTATGAGTCTTTGTGTGAGTGAGTGTATGGATGAATTTGCGAGTATGTCTGTGTGTAAGTGGGTGTGTGAGTGGCTGACTGAGTGGGGACTCGGGAGCAAGTGGCCAGTGTTTTCCTGGTAAAGCAGCTGTAATTGCAGTCTCTCTGCTTGTTCCCTAGTGTTTCCCAGGTTGCAAAAGCTGAATGCCATTTTCTAAAATCAACAAAGCCTTTCCAAAGAAGAAGCTGCCTGGAGCAACTGCTGGTGCCAGGCTCTGCCATACCACCACAAGGCCAGGCCAGACACTGGCAGCAAGGGCCATGAAAAGAGTGCAGTGACAGTGACAGAGGCAGAGTCCCACTGGAGAAGACAAAATAGGCATTCCGTCACCATCTTGAAAACTGGACAGGGAAGTGCTCTGTCATGCTCCAATGGAGCAACAGACCCATTCTCTGTGACTGGTGGGTTAACAACTCTGAGTTGATCATGACCAGAGGGGGTATCCCAAAAGCACAAACTTCGGAGGGACAGGAAGAGTGTGGAGTCTCAGGCACCCCACTCCTTATGCTGACCCAGCTGCAAGACAAATTGTGTGACCAAAACAAGGTAAGGAAGACCCCCCCATGAGATCAGTGATGAGTTCTGGACTGACCCAACCCCCTTGTCCTCAGCAATCAGACCAACATGGTTGGGTCATGACTGAGAGGTACAAACCCAGCCACGATAGGACTTTATTCTGGAATAAGCCTGGCTGGGGTGCCAGTCACCAGCACCTGGGGAGAAGACAATACTGCTCCTTCCCACCAGAGGTGATTCCCCCTGACCTTACGAAAGTAGGAGGGAAGGACCCACCCGCCCCCTCCATCGCCTCTTTCCCCTCAGGGCTGCTCACCAGGGAGATTGTGAATGAGCCCACAGCCCAACAGGAGAGGGCAGACATGTTTACCTGTGAGCAGCTGAGAGGAATAATTACAGAACGTGCCACAAGAGGGCGGTTAGTGCCCAGAAATTAAAAAAAATTTTTTTCTTCCTTTGTTTTTTTTCTGTGCAGGTGTGTTTCTGAGTGTTTGAGTGTTCATTTCTCAGTTTTTCTTTTTTGCCTTCTTTTGTTGTGGCTTTGTGTGTGTGTGTGTGAATGTGTGTATGAGAATTCAATTTGCATTCCCCCCCTTTTTCTTCTTTCATTTTTTGTTTTGTGTGTGTGTGTTCAGTTTTCCTGTTTTTTGTTTTTGTGTGTGTTTTTTCTGTTTGTTTTGGTTTTTGATTTTTTGTCTTTGTTTTTTGTTACTGCTTTGCTTTTGTTTTTTAAATTTTTAAATTATTTTTGTCCATTCCATTTTATCCTAGTTTTTTCTCTTCTCCTCGCTGGTGCTACTTTATCTTGAACTCAGGGAGTACACAGAATACCCATTGTATCATCATATCGGGTGGTGATAAGGAGTGGGTTGGAGGGAACCCATATTCCAGTAATTACACATTGTGACTTACTGTAAGCTTCTGAATCCTAGCTCCCCGCCCTTCACCTTATTCAATTCTCAAAATTACAAAAGACAGTAAAGCTTCCCACCTCCAGCCCTGTTTCAAAATAGAGCAAATTTGGAGGCTCTGATCAGGGAAAAATAGAGGGCTGAGCAAACATCAGAAGTGAAAGCCCTTCCCACTACCACCACTGAATAATGAAATTAAGGAGAAAAGAAAGAGATCAGTCACAAATAAAGAAAAATTAATGGAAGAACATAGATAATTCCCAGTGTACCAAAGAGGAAATGCTTGAAAAATCAGACCTCAGAGCTCAAACCATGAAAATCACCAATGATTGGCCTCAGAATATAATAAAGATTATGAAATGAATGGAAAGAGTGAATAAGCCTCAAGAAAGACAAGATGCAACACTGAAAAACTCTTAACAGAAGTTTTGGTCATAAAAAACTTCATCCAGGAAACAAATAACATGATGACATGCATGGAAAGGAGAATTAACCAAGCAGAAGAAAGACTCTCAGAGCTTGAAGACCAAATCATGGAATTAATCTGATCCATTAGAAACATAGAAAAAACACTCAGAAAGAAAGAACAAAGCCTCCAAGTGATGTGTGATTATATCAAGAGGTGGAATTTATGCCTGATCAGTATCTCTGAAGCAGAAAGGGAAATAGAAAACACCTTGGAACAAGTATTCCAGAATATTATCCAAGAAAACATTCCCCATCTCACCAGAGATACAATCATCCAAACACAAGAGATTCAGAGAGCCCCTGCAAGACATCCAATGATAAGATCAGCCCCTAGACACATAGTAATTCAACTACACATGGTAGGTATAAAAGAAAAAATTCTAAAGATAATGAGAGAGAAAGGTCAGATTACCTACTGGGAAAGACCAATCAGAGCAGCAATAGATTTATTGGCAGAAACTCTGCAAGTTAGAAGGGACTGGAGTCCAATATTCAAAGTTCTCAAAGATAAACAATTTCAATAAAAAATCTCCTACCCAGCCAAGCTCAGTTTCATCAAAATTCTTCTTTGACATTCAATACCTAAGAGATTATGCTGCTTCCAAACCAGCTCTACACCAGATGCTCAAGAATGTATTAGGTACAGAAAATAACAACAAAAAAGAACCATGCACTTTGCAAAAGTACAGGAAAACACAGAGCCAACAGAGCATACAATGTACCTGCTTGAAACTTGAAAACACACAAATATCAATGCAAAATTTAAAAAGAAAAAAAAAGACTCATAAGAACCTCATGACAGGGATAAATTCTCACATTTCAATAATCAGCCCAAAAATCAATGGATAAATACAGAACTGAAAAGACATAGAATGGCAAACTAGATTTAAAAAGCACAAACCAACATCATTTTGCTTCCAGGAAACACATCTCACTACACAGGACACCCATGGACTTAAAGTTAGAGGATGGAAAATAAACTTTCAGGTGAATGGAAAATAAAAAGAAGCCAAGTTGTGATTTTAATATTAGACAAAAAAACTTTCAAGCTCTCAAAAATTTAAAAAGATACAGACGAACACTACATAATGATAAAAGCTTCAATCCATCAACAAGAAATATCCATCCTAAACATACATGCACCCAACATAGAAACACCAGGTTTTATAAAGCAATTACTAAGAAAACTAAAGAAAGATATAAACTCTAACTCTATCATAACTGGAGACTTAAATGCTACACTAACAACCCTAGGTGGATCATCAAGTAAAAAGAATCAATAAGGAGATCTGGAAGCTCAATTTGATACATGAACAAATGAATTTAATAGATACCTACAGAACATTCCACCTAACAACCATGGAATATACATTTTACTCATCACCACACAGAACATACTCCAAGATTGGCCACATCCTTGGCCATAAATTAAGCATAAACAAATTTCATAAGATTAAAATACTGCCATGCACCTTCTCAGACCACAGTGTAATAAAAATAAATATTGCAATTAACAAGATCCCCCCAAAACACACAAAGACATGGACAGTAAACAGCATGATGCTGAACAACTCCTAGAAAGTAAACAGTGTGATGCTGAACAAACGCTGGGTAAACATAGAAATTAAAAGATTCCTAGAAACAAATGAAAATGAAGAAATATCTTACCAAAACCTCTGGGATGCAATGAAATCAGTGCTGAGAGGCAAATTTATAGTCCTACACACATATCAAGAAAATAGAAAGAGAAAAAAGATAATAGCCTAACAAATAACCTAAAGGAGTTGGAAAGGCAAGACCACAAAACCCTAACTTCAACAGAAGAATCCAGATCACCAAAGTAAAAGCTCAAATACAGGAAACAGGAGATAAAAACATCTTAGGAAAAAAAATCAATGAAACCAAAAGCTGGGTCTTTGAAAGGATAAACAAGATTGATGAATCCATAACCAGATTGAACAAGAAAAAGAGAAAAAGCCCAGATAAACACAATTAGAAATGCAAAATTCAAGTCACAACTGAATCTGAAGAAATACAAATATTATCAGAGATTACTATGCACACCTGTGTGGAAACAAATTTTTTAAACCTAAATGAAATGGAACACTTTCTGACCTCAAGGTGGAAACAAGAATGAATTGAGACCCTAATAAACTGATAACAATTGAGGAAATTGAGTCTGTCATAAGAGAGCTACCTACAAAAAAAATTTTAAAAATTTAAAAAGCCCTGGACCAGATGACTTTCCTGTGGAATTCTACAAAGCATACAAGGAGAAGTTGATACCAATCCTATTGAAAGTATTCCAGACAATCAAGAAAGATGAAATCCTCTTCAAATCATGTTATAAAGCTAGCATCACACTGATACCCAAACCAGGCAAAGATCCAACAAAGAAAGAGAATTATAAGCTAATATCCCTGATGAACATACATGCAAACATTCTAAACAAGATTCTAACAAATTGGAGCCAACAACACATCTCAAAACTCATCCACGATGACCAAGTAGATTTCATTCCTGAGATGCAGGGCTGGTTCAACATCCGCACGACCATAAATGTAATTCTATACATCAACAGATAAAAATACAAGAGCTACATGATTATATCATTAGATGCAGAAAACAAAATCCAGCATCCCTTCTTGATAAAAACAAACAAACAAACAAACAAACCTTTGAACACCTAGGCATAGAGGGAACATACCTCAAAATAGTAAGAGCATCTACAATAAACCCACAGCCAACGTATTACTACATGGAGAGAAAGTAGAAACATTTCCTCTGAAAACCAGAACAAGATAAGGCTGCCCACCCTCACCCATCCTGTTCAATATAGTGTTGGAAGTCCTAGCTAGAGCAATCAGACAAGAGAAGGAAATCAGGGGTATCAAAATAGGAAAAGAGGAAGGTAAGCTATCCTTTTTTGCTAACAACATGATCCTACACCTGGAAAACCCAAGAGAATCTGTCAAAAACCTCCTTACACTGATAAAGGACTTTGGCAAAATCTCAGAATACCAAATATGCATGCTGAAGACAGTATTTTTATACAGCAACAACAAACAGGCAGAGTACCAAATAAAAAGCAGAATAATAGCCCCATTTACAATAGCCACAAAAACAATTGAAATATCTTGGCATCTTCCTAACTAAAGAAGTGAAAGACCTTTACAATGAAAACAACAAAACACTGCTCAAAGAAATAAAAAAAAGACACAAACAAATGGAAAAATAATCCACACTCATGGATTGGAAGAGTCAACATTGTTAAGATGTCCATCCTACCCAAGGCAGCCTACAGATGCAACACCATACCCATTAAATTAACAACATCATTATTCTCAGACCTGGAAATGACAATACAGAAATTCATATGGAAACAAAAAGACCTCGAATAGCTAAAATAATTCTTAGCAAAGGAAACAAAGTGGGAGGTATCACACTCACAGACTTCTAAAATTATAAAGCTATAATAATCAAAATAACCTGATATTGGTACAAGAAGAGGCTTATAGACGAATGAAACAGGATAGAGATTCTGGAAGCAAAACCTCAATTTCTCACCAACTCATCTTTGACAAAGCCTCCATCAACAACCACTGGAGAGAGAAGAACCTCTTTAGTAAATGATGGGAAAACTGGTTGACCACATGTGGAAAAATGAAATAGGATCCCTACCTATCACCATACACAAAAATCAACTCTAAATGGATCAAAGACCTAAATGTATAACCTCAAACTATAAGAATCTTAGAAAACACAGGAGACACCCTTACAGAAAATGTAATGGGCAACCAATTCCTGGTCAAAAACCCAAAAGCCCATGCCACAGACAAATGGGACTTCATCATAACGAAAAGCTTATGCAAAGCAAAAGAAACCATCAAGAGAATGGGGAGATAGCCCTCAAAATGGGAAAAAATATCTCGCAACTGTATATCTTACAAAGGCTTAACATCCAGGATCTACAAAGAACTCAAACATGCCAAAAGGAAAAAAACAAACAGCCTTACTAAAAAGTAAGCAAAAGATGTGAATAGACACTTCTCAAAATAGACATATGAGCAGCCAACAGATACATGAAAACTGCTCAGCCTCACTAATCAGCAAGGAAATGCAAATTAAAACCACACTGAGATAACACCTAAGTCTAGTCAGGATGGTCATCATCAATAACTCAAAAAACAAAAGATGATGGAGAGATTGCAGGGAAAATGGTACAATCCTACAATGTTGGTGGCAGCATAAACTAGTACAACTTCTGTGGGAAACAGTGCAGCAATCTCTAAATGATCTAAAAATAAACCTTCCATATGTCCCAGCAATCTCCCTTCTGGGAATATACTTGGAGGAACTCAAATCATTTTACAAAAAAGTTACCTGTGTATGCATGTTTATTACAGCACTAGTCACAATAGCAAAAACATGCAACAAAGTGTGCTACTAATAGAAAGTGGACAGAATTTTTAAAAATAAGGTACATATACACGATGGAATACTATGCATGGGATATTATGCAGCCCTAAAGGACAAAATGATGGACTTTTCAACAAGGTAGATGGATTCAGAGTCTGTAAAACTCAGTGATCTATCACAGAAACAAAGAACTGAGTACCACATGCTCTCCCTTATAAGTGGATCCTGAACATTTTTCATAATACTTTAAGAAAGGGATTGGCAGTAACAGTACACTGCCAGGGGAGGGGTACATAACATCAGTAAAGTACCTCATTCCAAACCAAGCTAAGTGAGGATTAATGGGAGACCCAAACTTCACCTGTACAATGACACATTTTAAAAATAATCCTGAACTGTACCCCACATTTTAAAAATAAAATAAAAAATATATGTTAAAAAAGAAAACCAAGAATGGTACAATTTAATGTCTGTGGTGGTGGTAGGGTACTTAGGATGACAAACTGATTGAAATAAGTATAGATTATAGAGGTTTGTGAAGTGCTAGAATATTATCTAACATTTCCACACCCACATTGTAAATTAAGTGGTAATATTCCCAATACAGAGATGATGCAATAGTCTTGGAAAAGGACACAGCTTGTTAGAGGCTGAGCAGAATAGTTTGATTCCTCACTCCCTGCTTTAGTTCTCACTTTGTGCTGCTTTTCACACAGGCAAGAGGCATGTTAGCAATACTGCAGATAGGAAGTATTCTATAAACTAGCTCTTGAAGGGGGGAACGCATACATTTCCCAGGGGAACAAAGGGGAGACTGGAACTCTCACAAGGTAAATAATAAGTAGAAAGACACAAGATCATGAAGTCCTCAGCATGCAGGGCTGGAGTAGCTATGGAGAGAGTGAACATTGGTCTCCCAACTAGGTTTTGCACTCTTGATGTTTTTCGCCTTCGATATAACATATGCACTGTTACCCAAATAATTTTTTCAAAATTCAGACACAAGTATGTTACTTCCCTCCATAAAACATTTAAGGTTCAAAGTTCTTTGCATAGAACCCAAAGGAGTGCCACACTCACTCTTCCTATGTGCCTTAGTTTCCTTATCTGTGAAATGCGGTCATTATGAGTGCTTATTTCATAGGTTATTGTGAGGACTAAAGGCAATCAGTGCTGGAATGCTGGTACCTCATAAACTCTATTTTCAGAATTACCTTGATCTAACTATCCTGAGAAAACTTTCACATGGCTACGTTTATCAGCAAGAGCATTTGGGAGAGGACGTTCCTGCCAGAAAAGTCCAAGTCACACCCCAACTCCCTGTTGCTTCAACGTTCATGGAGTGATAGAGATTAAATTTATTTAAATTCTCTGACAGTTAAAGCAGTTAGCAGACAATTTCCACAAATTATACACTTACTGCATAGTCACAGCCCCGATAAATAGGGGAGAAAAAGGATATTTTGTTCTTGCAAATTGTTCTGCGTTTTTGTAATTTTTGGGGTTTTTTTCTTCTGAGTCATTTGTGGTAAAAACAATTTCCTCTGTAATGCATAAAACATTGAAGTTTCAGTTGGATTTAAAGATATATCCATATTTTTCTCATTGTAAAAGGCAGTGCATGTTCATTATTAAAAACAGAAAGGCTGGGCATGGGGTTCACACCTGTAATTCTAGCACTTAGGGATGAGGAGGCAAGAGGATTACTTAAACCCAGGGGTTCAAGACCAGCCTAGGCAACTTGGTGAGATCTTGTCTCTACAATAAATCAAAAAATTATCTGGGTGTGGTGGTACACAACTGTAGTCCCAGTTGCTTGGAAGACTGAGGATCACCTGAGTCCAGCAGGTCAAGGCTGTGATGGTCATGAACATGCCACTGTACTCCAGTCTGGGTGACAGAGAGTGAGACTCTGACTCAAAAAACAAACAAAATGACCAGAAAATAAATACAGAGGAAAAAATTCTTTTAAAAATCTGCAATTTCACCACTCAAAAATGTTTTTTTTTGAAAATATTAGTCATATAATCTGTTTTCAAGGAGAACTGCTAATATTCAATAAAGTACAGTTTATTTGTGTACAATCATAAAGAAAACACTGAGTAGCTACTTCCACTGCAACTAGTTAGGCAAGATTCCTGTCCCAATTCGCACATAAGAAACCAAGTTCCAGGGTAATCAAATAAATTTTCCTTGGCTGGCAAATGAATAGCTTATGCATGTGACCTAGCAATCTCATATACATATATAGGTCCTGTCATGTTTATATTCACAGTATGTGTACATATGTATGTATGAATGTATGTATACATTTCCACAAATATATACACACACATATAAAACAAGTTCACAATACAATACTTGTACTTGCTTTGTACTGTGTGTCCTGATATTTTATTTTCTAGACTTTCCTTTCTTACTATATTCACTTTTAGAAGATGTTGGCCACATACATATAAAGGGATTTCATTACTCACAGATGGATCATGACATGTACTTTAAAAACATTGCTCTAGTTCTTTGAGCAGAGAATTATGTTTTGACAGTCCACATTGGAGTCCATGCTCTAGATAAGATACTTGGAGAGTCAGTAGGGGCAGGATGCTCAGGACCAGTTGGGCGGTTAGATCTCCTTGCCTGTAGTCTTCCTTCATCACCATCTCCATCACTAATGTGAACTTGGAGTCTCTGGGAACCCCAAGAAAAATAGCTTCCAGGGTAAAGATGTAACATCAAATAGGATGTTGCCTGGACTGTCGAAATTCTGGGTTCTTTTTTGCAGGTGATCCCCCTTATATTCTGTGCTCATTCTGCTTCAGTCATGTATACTCTACTTTCGTTCTTAATGCAAACTTAATTGAGGACAGAAAATACAGTGCTTTCTAGGAGGGCCTGGGAAAAAAAACACATTTATATCCAATAGAATTCATTAGCTGTTTTATACTTATTTCTTCTTCCCATGTGGCTCTTTTCCTTATTATTCTTATAAATGCTGGCTTTAGTCCAGTGGGTTTTTGGGTAAGACAGCCTTGGGTTATAGCTCATCTTTGATTCTGTGTGATCCTGAGTCTCCTTAGTTCCCTTGTCTGCAAAACAAGGGCAGTAATGTTCACATAAGGTTCTTAAAAGGAGCAAATTACACTTATTATAGGACCTGGCGTGGATTCTGACTCAGAATTGGACTCTAGTAAGTAAATGTTATTTTTCTTGCCTATTATTGGAGCTCTACTCCTGGAGCACATAACATTTCCAACAGCAGTGGCCACAGTCCTTGAGTTACAATCAACCCTTTAAGAACACAGCCAACAAGCCAGAACTTCCACTGCACAGAATCACAACCCAAGCTTGGATGCAGATAGCAAATTAAGAAAATGTTTAACATGATAGAAACAAGTTGTATTTTTTACTTATGGTAGTAACTAAAAGAAAATCAAACAACAAAGCCACAATGTTGTGGTGGGGGGTTCACAATGGCTGACTGAAAGCATTTTATGCCTGCTTCTTCTACTTAGCTGGAACCAGAATAGTGAACAGACGGTCACACTTTGAGTACATTATCCAAGAGATAATTCTTGAAGTCAACAGAGAAATGACAGGGGACCTTAAAAGCTGGGAAGAAGAAGGAGGAAAAGCAGCCTCCCTAATCAAGAATAACAGGTAGCTGGGAGTGACTTGCCAACACAGGGAAAGGGTGAGTAACAGACTTCCAGCGACCACATACTCACTGTAGTATCATGCAATCCAGCCTGGGGAGAGCCCCTGACCCTCCCAATCCCTGAAATTAACATAGGAATCTGCTGGAAGACTGTGGGACAGAACAGCTCCAGGAAGAGAGCTTCCATTCCGTCCCACACCCTTTCTGAGACCTAAGCACCTACAGCAAGGCACCGGTTTCAAAACTAACTTCTGGCAACTGCACACTGTCTTGGGATCCAGCAGTGCCAAGACTCGGCCATTTCAGAAACTTGAGGTTTCACTGCTGGGACAGGGAAGTAAACCAGGAGTGCTCTTTGAGCTAGAGATAGAGAATGGGTGAGGGCTGAGAGTCCATGGCTGGTGCCAGGAAGCAAGTACTGCACTGCCAGAATCTGACATGGGATCATGAGCCAGATGTGAGTGGCTGCTGGAACCTGGCTGTAAACTGGGCGAGCTCTTTTGGAGCAAAGACAGGAGGGAACTCAACCAGGACTGGAGCATAACAGAGCCACATGTTCTCTACCTACCAGCCAAGGCTGTGAACACGGAGGGAGGTTTTACTCTGTCTAGTGGAGAGGCCTAACTGTGGTTGCCACCGCCCCTCACCCAAGCTCTCTTATTAAGGCCTGAGGATCAGTTCTCCATTGTCCCCTGTCCCCATAGCTAGTGCTTGCTCTCACATCAGGGGACTTGAGCACAAGGTCCTCAGGATTGCCCAACCCAATCTACCACTTTAGGAACCTGAGTATTCCTCCCAGGAGCCTGAGGCTGTGCCCAAACTCCCGGCTGCTACTGCCTCAGCTGGCACCTACATGCAAGCACCAACTACCAGTCCACCATTGCCTCTACTAGCATCTGAGCAAGCCACCTGGTGCCAGAAAAGTTGGCCCATTGGTAACCACCAACACATGTGCCAACATATGATACCCTAGGACACAAAGATAGACATATTTAACTCACTGCTACCACGCCTGGTGCCTGAAAATCGGCCCATTTAACATTCTAATTCCAAGTAAAACTTTACCACAGCCTCCACTGATAACCACACCCTAACTGCATCCTCCTTTCTATTGAAGAAATCACAGATACCACAAATGCTATTTATATATTATTATTATTAATTTTTTTTTTTGAGTTGGAGTCTTACTCTGTCACCCAGACTGGAGTGCAGTGGCCGTTCCCGGCCACCGCAGCCTCGACCTGCTGTGCGATCCTTCCTCCTCAGCTTTCTGAGTAGCTGGAATTACAGGCGTGCACTATCACGCCCGGCTAATTTTTTGATTTATTGTAGAGATGGGGTCTCACCAAGTTGCCCAGGTGGGTCTCGAGCCCGCGGGCTCAGGCAATTCACTCACCTCAGCCTCCCAAGGCGCGGGATTGCAGGCTGAGCCACTGAGCCCAGCTCACAAATGCTATTTATAACCAGAGAAATTATTCAGAAACTACACAACTGCATGCACTACATATAAAAACCAAAGTGCTCTTGTCCTCCAAACACTAAAGATACTTCTTTAAAAAAAAATCCTTCCCTACAAAAGTAAATTCAAAAATAGGAAGAAGTAACTATTATGCTATGTGCAAAGATATCAATGCAAAGACACTGGAAACATGGGTAAGCAAGAAAATGTGAAAGCTCCAATAGAACACAATAATTCTTCAGCAATAGATATTAATTAAAAAGACATTTTTGAAATTTTCAAATAAATAATTCAAAATAATGAATTTAAAGAATTTTAGTGAGATTCTGGAGAATTCTGGAAAACATTGCAAATTAATTTTTAAAAATTTCAGGAAATAAGGAGAAATTTGCCAAAGAAATTAATATTTTAAAAAAGAACCAAATACAAATTCTGGAACTGAAGAATTAATTGAAGAAAATACCAAATACATTTGAAAATGTCAACAATAGATTAGATCAGGCAGAAGAAAAAAATTCATGACTTGAAGACAGGTCTTTTAAAATAACCCAGTCAGACAAAAATAAAGAAAAAAAATTTTTTTAATTTTAAAAGCAAAGCAATCATGACATTTAAGACAATATAAAATAACCACATTTTACAAATTTTCAGTATACCTGAGGGCAAAGAAAAAAAGTATTAGAAAATCTATTTAACAAAATAGTATATGAAAATGTTCAAAGTCTAGAAAGATAATTAGCATTCAGATACAAAAGGCTTAACATCCCCAAGCAGATACATTACAAAAAGTTCTTCTCCACAGCTGACTAAAGTCAAAGTAAAGAACAAATTATTTTTAAAAAGCAAGAAAAAACACTTAGTCACCTATAAAGAAAACTGCATCAGATTAACAATAAATTTTTCACCAGAATACTGAGAGGTCAAAAGAGAATAGGATGATATATTCAAAGTGCTGAAAAAAATTGAATCATATAGTCAAAAAAATTATCCTTTATAAATGAAATTGAGCCAGGCTTGGTGGCTCATCCTGTAATCCCGTGCTTTGGGAGGCCGAGGTGAGTGAATTGCCTGAGCCCGCGGGTTCGAGACCCATCTGAACAACTTGGCGAGACCTCATCTCTACAATAAATCAAAAATTAGCCGGGTATGATAGCGCACGGCTGTAGTTCCAGCTACTTGGAAGGCTGAGGCTGAAGGAGCGCTGGAGCCCCAGCAGGTCGAGGCAGTGTGGCCAGGAGTGACCGCTGCACTCCAGTCTGGGCAACAGAGTGAGACTCCAACTCAAATAAAATAAAATAAAATAAATGAAATTGAAATGAAGTCACTCTCAGATCATATATATAACATATACATATTTGCTGAGGGAACTTATTATCACTAGATCAGCCTTTCTAGAACTACTCAAAGGAGTCCTAAACTTGGAAGCAAAAGGGTGACACTTACCATCATGAAAACACACAAAAGGCCGGCCTCGGTGGCTCAGCCTGTAATCCTGCACCTTTGGGAGGCTGAGGTGAGCGGATTGCCTGAGCCTGCGGGTTTGAGACCCGCCTGGGCAGGTGAGACCTCATCTCTACAGTAAATCAAAAAATTAGCCAGGCGTGGTAGCGCGCACCTGTAGTTCCGGCTGCTTGGAATGCTGAGGCGGAAGGATTGCTGGAGCCCAGCAGGTCGAGGCTGCAGTGGCCGGAAGCGACCACTGCACTCCAGTCTGTGCGACAGAGTGAGACTCCAACTCAAAAGAAAAGAAAACACACAAAAGTATAAAACTCACTGGTAAAGCAAACATACAAAAATGAAAGAGAAAGTACCTAAATGATACCACTACAGAAAACCACCAAACTACATGGCAAACAATAAAAGAAGAAAAAAACAACAAAGACTATAACAACAACCAGAAAACAATTAAAAATATGACAGGAACAAAGCTCCACATATCAATATAATTCAGAATGTGAATAGATTTAATTCTCCCTTAAAAGATATAGAATGAGGCTGAGCACAGTGGTCCACATCTGTAATCCTAGCACTTTGGGAGGTGGAAGTGAGAGGATTCCTTGAGCCCAGAGGTTTGAGACCAGCCTGACTAACATGTTGAGACCTCGTCTCTACAATAAATCAAAAGATTAACTGGGCATGACAGCATGCACCTGTACTTCCAGTACTTGAAAGACTGAAGCAGAAGGATCACTTGAGCCCAATAGGTTGAGGCTGCAGTGGCCATGAGCATGCCACTGCACTCTAGCCTGGGTGACAGAGTGAGACTCTCTCTCTCTCTCCATATATATGTATATGTATATATATGTATATGCATATATATGGAGAGAGAGAGAGTGAGAGAATGGTGAATGAATTTATTAAAATGATCAAACTATATGCTGCTTTGGGGAAACTCACTTTACAAGTAAAGACACATTCACATTCCTCTCAAGGATCAGAAGTATTTTAAATGTCCCTCTTTGTTGATGATGTGGACTTATATCCAGCAAAACCCGAGGGCTTAACCAAAAAACACACTTAAATTTGATAAATTCAGCAAAGTTGTAGCATACAAAATCAATGTACAAAAATCAGTAACATTTCTGTACATCAGTGTTGATTTAGCTGAGAACAAAATTGAGAAGGCACTGTCATTTATGATAGATGCAAAAAAAATTTAAGATACCTAGAAATAAATTAACCAAGAAGGCAAAAATACTCTACAGGAAAGACTACAAAATGTTGATGAAAGAAATTGAAGATGACCAGGACAAATACAAAAGCATCCCAAACTCATGGATCAGAAGAATTAATATAGGTAAAATGACCATATGCACAAATAAATTTACAAATTCAGTGCAATCCTTATCAAAATACCAAAATCATTCTCTTCAGAATTGGGGGAAAAAAGTCCAAAATTTACATGGATCCAAATAAAAGCCCAAATAAGCAAAGCAATCCTGAATAAAAAGTGCAAAGCTGGAGGCATATTTCCAGATTTCAAAACATAATACAAGGTGAAGGGACTAAGATGCCTGATAGGAGGCAGCTAGAGTGAATTCCTCCTACAGAATAAGAGTAGGAGTTTCCTCAGCACCCAGCAAAGAATGGATCCAGCAGCATTCCCCATGCATCTCCAAAGGAGTAGCAATAACCACTTAGAGAAAAGAAGAAGAAAAAACTCCACCAACCTGGGCTGGAACTGACTGGACTCTTGTCAGCACCACCAGAATCCACCACAGCCTCCAGATGCAGTGGGGAAGGTGTTGAGGAGAATTCAGGAGTTTTGTGCTCCTGCCATGAACCTGTAGGGCACCATGAGCCTTGTAGGATCCCAGTCCCTCATGGGATACTGCCTTCCCCACAGCCTGCTCTACCATGGAGTGGTGCAGGAAAAAAACCTTGAGCAGCACCAGCTGTCATTTCCCAGGATCTCAACCCTTGCAGGATGGAGTGGCTGCTTTCCAGCCAGCTTGGGAGGGAATGGGCCCCAAGGGCAAACCCCAAGGCTGCAGGCAGTTCCTGACTGGCAGGATGCTTGAGAACACCTTAGACCCTGAAGCCGATTGCACCTTAACATTCAGATCACACATTGCCTAGCAACTTCTCACTCCTCTCTTCTGTCCCTGTTCTGCACAACAGCATTACTCCAGTTGCCTTGGACTGCCTCCTAATCCCCACCAAGTATCTAAGTGCACACTTGCAGGGTGATTCAGCTCCTTTCCCCTGCACTCCCCTCAAAGATTCAAAACACACAAAGAACTTAAGAAATCCCCAGAGCTCTACCCATCATCTAGGCTGACTGGGAACTTCTTTAAAGCAACATTTGGCAAGGAGAAACACTACACCCACCATTGCAGCTGGCTTTCTTCCCCAAGCACCACCCTCTGACCAGAGGTCAACAATATAGTCTACCAATTCAGATACAATACTCCAGCTTTGGAAAAGGCCTGGTCCCAAATTCCAGACAAAAACACTTTCCAAGACACTCCAGCTATGCAGGATGCCATGGGCCAATGCAGATACACAGCACAGAGCTGCCACAGCTAGCAATTAAGAGATTCTTCACACCAAGCCTATATATATAACCAAGGGAACTCTGCAGTGCCTATGTCAGCCCCCTGTCAATATCAAATAAGAAGAAATCATCTGTCTAAATGAGAAGAAACCAGAAAAATAATTTTGACAATATGAAAAAACATAGTTCTCCAGCACCCCCCAAAAATCACACTAACTCTTTACCAATGAACCTTAACCAAAATAAAATTATTGAAATTCCAGAATTATAATTCAAAAGGTTGATTATAAAATTGATCAGTGAACTTCAGGTTAAAATTGAAAACTGACTTAAATTTAAAAAAACCCAAAAAACTATTCAAGACATGGATGAGAAATTCTCCAAAGAGATAGACACCAAAAAAAAAAAAAAAAGCAAAAAGCAAAAAAAAAGCTGAAACTTTGGAAATGAAAGGAGCATTTAGGAAAGTACAAAATGCAATGAAAAGTTTCAACAGTAGACTAGAACAAAGATAAGAAAGGATCTCAGAACTTGAAAACAAAACTTTTGAATTAATCCAATCAGACAATAAGGAAAAAAGGATCAAGAAAATGGAACAAAGTTTCCAACTAATGTGGAATTATATAAAATGTCCAAACCTAAGAATCATGGATTTTCTTGAGGAAGAAGAGAAAGCAACTGGTTTGGAAAACCTATTTGAGGGAATAATAGAGGAAAAACTTTCCTGGCCTTGCCAGAGTTATAAACATCCACATACAAGAAACCCAAAGAATCCCAAGATTCATTGCAGAAAGTTCATCCCCAAGATATATAATCATTCAGTTATGCAAAGTTAATGTGAAGGAAAGAATTTTAAAGAAGTGAGACAAAAGTACCAAATAACTTACAAAGTTAAACCTAATAGACTAACAGCAGACTTCTCATAAGAAACTCTACATGCTAGAAGGGATTGGAACCCCATCTTCAATCTCCTCCAACAAAATCACTATCAGCCAAGGGTATTGTATCCAACAAAACTAAGTTTCATAAATGAAGGAGAATTGAAGTTCTTCATAGACAAACAAACACTGAGGGAATATGTCACCACTAGAGCAGTTATACAAGAAATACTAAAAGTAGTTCTAAATACTGAAATAAATGGGTTGAAATACACCAGTAGAAAAACACTGGGAATCATAAGGTTCACAGGTCCTATGGAACACCAACACAATAGAGAAAATGAATAAATAAATAAAACAACCAGTATGATTAATAGAATAATACCTTGCATATCATTACTAGCTCTGAATGCAAATTGTCTCAGTATACCACTAAAAAGATATAGACTGGCAGAATGGGTTAAAAACACAACCCAAATATCTGCTGCCTTTTAGAGACCCATTTAACTCACACAAAGAATCCTAAAGAGTCAAGGTTAAAATGTGGGGAAAATATTCCATGCAAAAGGAATCCAAAAAGAGCAGGAGTAGCCATTCTCAAATCAGATAAAATAGACTTCAAATTAATGACTTGGTGAGACCTCATCTCTACAATAAATCAAAAATTAGCCGGGCGTGGTAGCACGTGCCTGTAGTTCCAGCTACTTGGAAGGCTGAGGCGGAAGGATTGCTGGAGCCCAGAAGGTTGAGGTTGCGGTGGCTGGGAGCAGCCACTGCACTCCAGTCTGGGTGACGGCATGAGACTCCAACTCAAAAAAAAAAAAAAAAGACAAAAAGTGTTATTATTTAATGCTAAAGGAATCATTCCAATAAGAAGACATAACAGCTGGGCTCGGTGGCTCAGCCTGTAATCCTGCGCCTTTGGGAGGCTGAGGTGAATGGATTGCCTGAGCCCATGGGTTCAAGACCTGCCTGGGCAGGTGAGACCTCATCTCTACAATAAATCAAAAAATTAGCTGGGCATGATAGCGCACGTCTGTAGTTCCAGTTACTTGGAAGGCTGAGGCGGAAGGATTGCTGGAGCCCAGCAGGTCGAGGCTGCGGTGGCTGGGAGAGGCCACTGCACTCCAGTCTGGGTGACAGAGTGAGACTCCAACTTAAAAAAAAAAAAAAAAGAAGAGGACATAACAATTTTAAATATATATTCACCTAACACCAGAATCCCCAGCTTTATAAAACAAATTCTACTAAATCTAAAAAAAGAGATAAACAGCAATACAATAACAATGGGAGACTTCAACATTCCACAGACAGCAATAAACAGATCATCAAAGCAGAAACTCAACAGGACTCTGGAGGAAATAGAACTACCAACAGAACATTCCATCTCCAAACTGCAAACTATAGAGTATACACTTTTCTCACCAGCATATGGAACATTCTCCAAGATAGATCATATGATAAGCCAAAATCAAGCCTCAATAAATTAAAAATTGAAATCATATCAAGCACCTATTCAAACAACAGTGAAATAAAACTATATATTAACTCCAAGAAGAACTCATGAAACCAAACAAAAACATGGAAGTTAAACAATTTGCTCCTGGATGATCCTCGAGTAAACAATGAAACCAAGATGGAAATTTAAAAATTTATCAAAAGGAGTGACAACAATGAAACAAGTTATCAAAATCTCTGGGACACAGGCAAAATTGTGCTCTGTGGAAAACTTATAGCACATAAGGCCTACATTAATTAGACTGATAGATCTCATATCAACAATCTAACATCATACCTCAAGGAACTAGAAAAATACGAGCAAACCAAACCTAAAACTAGAAGAAGAAAAGAAATAACAAAGATGAGACCAGAATTAAATGAAATTGAAATTAAAAAATACAAAGGATCAATGAAACAAAAATCTGTTCTTTGAAAAAATAAAGAAAATCGATAGACCTCTAGCTAGAATAAATAAGAAACAAACAGAGAAAACTCAAATTTATTATATCAGAATGAAAAAGGAGACATTACAACTGATATGAAGGGAAATCAAAAGATCATCCAAGACTATTATGAGGATCTCTACGCAAACAAACTAGACAGTCTAGAGGAAATGGATACATTTTAGGAAACATACAACCCCTCAACCTTGAATCAGGAAGAAATAGAGACCTCGAACAGCCCAATAATGAGTAGCAAGACTGAAACAGTAATTAGAAGTCTCCCAGCAAAAGAAAGGCCAGGACCTGATGGATTCACACCTGAATTCTGCCAGACCCTCAAAGAATAACTGGCACCAATTTTACTGAAGCTATTCCATGAGATTGAATAGGAGAAAATTCTCCCTAGCTCATTCTATGAGGCCAATATCACTCTGATGCCATAGCCAAGAAAAGACACAACAAAAAAAGAAAACCTCAGATCAATATCCCTCATGAACATAAACACAAAAATCCTCAACAAAATATTATCAAACTTAATATAACAGTACAATAAAAAAAATACACCATGACCAAGTGGGTTTTATCCCAGGGATGCAAGGGTGGTTTAATGTATACAAGTCAATAAATGTGATCCACTACATAAAGAGAATTAAAAGCAAAAGTCATATGATCACTTCAATAGACATAGAAAAAGCATTTGATAAAATCTAGCATCCCCTCATGATAAAATCATTCAGCAAAATAAGCATAGAAGGAACATCCCTCTAAATTATAAAAATGATATATGACAAATCCACAGCCAATGTCATCCTGAACAGAGAAAAGTTGAACACATTCCTTCTAAGAACTGGAACAAGGCAAGGATACCCACTTTCACCACTACTATTCAATATATATAGTACAGGAAGTCCTAGCCAGAGCAACTAGGCAAGAAAAAAAAATAAAGGGTATCCAAATTGTAAAAAAAGAAATCAAACTATTTCTGTATGCCAATGATATGACCTAATACCTACAGAATACTAAGGACACCTCCAAAAGATTCCTGTACTTAATACATGAATTTGGTAAAGTTTCAGGATGCAAAATCAACCCACACACAAATCAGTAACACTACTATACTCTAATAGGAATCAAACTGAGAATCAAATTAAGAACTCAATTTCATTTACAATATCAGCCAAAAAGCTAAAATATTTAGGGATCTATTTCACCAAGGTGGTGAAAGATCTCTACAAACAGAACTGCAAAACTCTAATGAAAGAAACCACAGAAGACACAAGCAAATGGAGAAATATCCCATGCTCATAAATTGGAAGGATCAACATTATTATAATGACTGTATTACCCAAAGTAATCTACAGATTCAATGCAATTCCTATCAAACTACCAGTGTCAGTTTTCACAGAATTAGAAAAAACAATCCTAAAATTCATATGGAACATAAAGAGAGCCGGAATAGCCAAAGCAAGCCTAAGCAAAAATAACAAAGTAGGAGGCATTACCTGACTTCAAATTATACTATGCTTTTGTAGTAACCAAAGCAGCATGGTACTGATACAAGAGCAGACACACAGTCCAATGGGACAGAATAGAGAATCCAGAAATAAGCCCAAATACTTATAACCAACTGACCTTTGACAAAGCAGATAGAAAAAAAATTCATGGCTAAAACCCCAGAAGCAAATGCAACTAAAACAAGAATAAATAAATGGGACTTAATTGATGAAAAGGTTTCTGCACAGCAAAAGGAATAACCAACAGAGAAAATAGGCAACCTATGGAATAGGTAAAGATATTCACAAACTATACATCTGATAAAAAACTAATATATAGAATCTACAAAAAGCTCAAACAGATCAGCAAACAAAAAGCAAACAACCTCATTGAAAAGTGGGCCCCAGGGAGACGGGGCAAGATGGCGACGGCATAGGTGAACTGGTGAGATTCTCTGAACGGACCAAGGCTGCATACTGCTGAATAGACAGACTGTAAAGCAGAGGGAAAAGTGAACAAAGCCAGAAGACCCTCATAAGGAAGAACAGGTCATTGCAGAAGAGAAATAAAAGCAACCCCACCTTCCCTCAAAAACAGAATTGAAGAGGGGGAGGGAAAGGGGGAGAGGGAGAAAAATCTACAGAAATGAAGAAAAACCAAAAGAAGAGTATGGGTCTCTCCCAGACGCCTGGGAGAGCAGACATTGAGAAAACTGACTTTGGAATGCAAACAATGAAAAGTCCCCAGAATGAAGGGTCTCAAAATGCAAATGTAGATATCAAAACAATAATGGAGAGATTAAAAAGAATTGAGGAGACACAAGAAGAAACTAGGAAGGAGCTGATATCTGAGATAACAGTAATATAGAATACTGTGAATGAAATAAATAACAAATTGATAGCATGGAAAGCAGAATTACCCAAGCAGAAGAAAGAATCTCAGAGCTTGAGGACCAAAATATAGAAATAACCCAAGCTCTTAAAAACACAGAAAATAAGCTCAAAAAGACAGAACAAAGCCTTCAAGAGATGAGTGACTACCTCAAGAGGCCTAACCTAAGAATAATCGGACTCACTGAGGCAGAAAGAGAAACAGAGACCACATTGGAACAAACTTTCCATGAGATCATTCAAGAAAACTTCCTTATCTAATCAGTGATGCAAAAATTCAAACACAAGAGATTCAGAGAACCCCCACAAGACAACAAATGAGAAGACCAACTCCTAGACACATAATAATTCGCCTAAATAAAGTAGGCACAAAAGAAAAAATCCTAAAGGTAGCAAGAGAAAAAGGCCAGATCACCTACCATGGAAGACCAATCAGAATAGCAGAAGATTTATCTGCAGAAACACTGCAGGCTAGGAGAGCTTGGAGCCCTATCTTCAAAGTCCTAAAAGATAAACAATTTCAACCAAGAATAACCTACCCGGCCAAGCTAAGCTTCATCAGTGAGGGAGAATTAAAATCTTTCCCAGATATCCAATCCCTAAGAACTTATGCTGCCACCAAACCATCTCTACATGAAACACTTAAGAAGGTACTAAACACAGAAGAAAAGGAAAAAAGAACAACATTCTTCACAAGAGTACAGGGAAAAGAATAAAATATACACGAACCAATCCCAAAACCAAAAGAAAGACAAAAAAAAAAAAAAAAGAAAAAAGAAAAAACCAAGTAGAAGAACAACAACTCAATAAGAACTCCATGATAGGGACGAACTCTCACATTTCAATAATTAGTCTGAATGTGAATGGACTAAACGCACCACTGAAAAGACATAGAATGACAAAATGGATAAAATATCACCAGGCAACAATATACTGCCTTCAAGAGACCCATCTCACTAGAAAGGACATACACAGACTCAAAGTTAGAGGATGGGAAACAAATTTTCAGGAGAATGGAACACAAAAGAAAGGAGGAGTCGCGATCCTAATTTCAGACAAAATACCATTTAAGCTATCAAAAATTAAAAAAGATACAGAGGGCCACTAACATAATGATAAAAGGTTCACTCCATCAACAAGAAATATCTATCCTAAACATATATGCACCCAACATAGGTGCACCAACATTCATAAAGCAACTTCTAGGAAAACTAAAGAAAGACATTGATTCTAACACCATAATAACTGGGGACTTTAATACACCACTCACAACCTTAGACAGATCATCAGGACAAAAAATCAGCAAGGAGATCCGGAACCTCAATGAGACTCTCGACCAAATGGACTTAATTGATACCTATAGAACACTCCATCCAAAGACCACAGAATACACATTCTACTCATCACACATGGAACTATTCTAAGATCGACCACATAATTGGACACAAATCAAGTATAAGCAAATTTAAAAGGACTGAAATTCTACCGTGCACCTTCTCGGACCACAGTGGAATAAAAATAAACATTGACACCAACAAAGTCCCCCCAAAACCCACAAAGACATGGACACTAAACAGCATGATGCTAAATAACTCCTAGGTCAATGATGACATCAAAACAGAGATCAAAAGATACCTGGAAACAAATGAAAATGAAGAAACATCTTACCAAAATCTCTGGGATGCCTTAAAAGCTGTAATAAGAGGGGAATTTATATCCCTACAAACACACATGAGGAAAATGGAAGGAACAGAAATTAACAACCTAACAAGTCACCTAAAGAAGCTGGAAAAGCAAGACCAGAAAAACCCTAATTTCAGCAGAAGAATCCAGATCACCAAAATAAAAGCCCAAATCTAGGACATAGAAGACAAAAAGATAATAGAAAAAATCAATGAAACAAAAAGCTGGTTCTTTGAAAGAATAAACAAGATCGATGGTCCCCTAGCTAGACTGACCAAGAAAAAACAAGAAAAAAACCAAATAAGCACAATCAGAAACACAAAAGATGAAGTCACATCTGACCCTGAAGAAATACAAAAGATCATTAGAGACTACTACGTACACTTGTATAGAAACAAACTTGAAAACCTTAAGGAAATAGAGGACTTTCTGACATCACACAACCTACCTAAGTTGGAACAAGAAGAGATTGAGACCCTAAATAAACCAATAACAATCAAGGAAATCAACTACGTAATAAGAAAACTTCCTACAAAAAAAAGCCCTGGACCAGATGGCTTTCCAGCAGAATTCTACAAGACATTTAAGGAGGAGCTGATACCAATCCTACTGAAGGTATTCCAGGCGATTGAAAAAGATGGAACGCTCCCCAAAAAATTTTACGAAGCCAACATCACATTGATACCCAAGCCAGGTAAAGATCCAGCAAAGAAAGAGAACTACAGGCCAATATCTTTGATGAACATAGATGCTAAAATTCTCAACAAGATCCTAGCAAACCGGATTCAGCAATATATCTCAAAAATCATCCATCATGACCAAGTAGGCTTCATTCCTGGGATGCAAGTCTGGTTCAACACTCGTAAAACCATAAATGTTATTAAATACATCAACAGATGTCAAAACAAAAACCACATGATTATATCATTAGATGCAGAAAAAGCTTTTGATAAAATCCAGCACCCCTTCTTGATAAAAACCCTTGAACATCTAGGCATACGGGGAACATACCTCAAAATAGTAAAAGCCATCTATGAGAAACCCACAGGAAGCATACTCCTAAATGGACAAAAATTAGAACCATTTCCCCCGAAAACTGGAACAAGACAAGGATGCCCACTCTACCCCTCCTGTTCAACATAGTATTGGAAGTCCTGGCTTGAGCAATCAGAGAAGAGAAGGCAATCAGGGTATCCAAATAGGAAAAGAGGAAGTCAAGTTATCTCTCTTTGCAGATGACATGATTGTATACCTTGAAAACCCAAGAGAATCTGTCAAAAACCTCCTTACACTGATAAAGACCTTTGGCAAAGTCTCAGGATACAAAATAAATGTACAAAAGACAATCGCATTTCTCTACACCAATAATAAACAAACAGAAACCCAAATAAAAAACACAATTCCATTCACAATAGCCACAAAAAAAATGAAATACCTTGGCATCTTCCTAACCAGAGATGTGAAAGACCTTTACAAGGAAAACTACAAAACACTGCTCAAAGAAATCAAAGTTGACACAAACAAGTGGAAAAATATCCCATGCTCATGGATCGGAAGAATCAACATTGTGAAGATGTCCATCTTACCTAAGGCAATCTACAAATTCAATGCAATACCCATCAAATTACCAGCAACATTCTTCTCAGACCTAGAAAAAACAATGCAGGAATTCGTATGGAAACACAAACGTCCAAGAATAGCCAGAACAATCCTCAGCAAAAAAAACCAAAGCAGGTGGTATTACACTACCAGACTTCAAACTTTACTATAAAGCTACAATCATCAAACAGCTTGGTATTGGTACAGGAACAGGCATATAGATCAATGGAATAGAATTGAGATTCCAGAAGCAAAACCTCAATTTCTCAACCAACTCATCTTTGACAAAGCCTCCACCACCTACCACTGGGGAGAGGAGAACCTATTCAGTAAATGGTGCTGGGAAAACTGGCTGACCACATGCAGAAGATTGAAACAGGACCCCTATCTATCCCCATGCACAAAGGTTAATTCCAAATGGATCAGAGACCTAAATGTAAAACCTCAAACCATAAAAACCTTAGAAAATGAAGGAAAAACCCTCATGGAAATCGGAACTGGCATCCAATTCCTGAACAAAACCCAAAACCCACAGCTCATAAGAGAGAAAATAGACAAGTGGGACCTTATTAAACTGACAAGCTTCTGCAAAGCCAAAGAAACCATCAAGAGAGCAGGGAGACAGCCTACAGACTTGGAAAAAGTATTTACCAACTCCAGGTCCGATAAAGGCTTAGCATCCTGGATCTACAAGGAACTCAACCGTGCTGAAAAGAAAAAACCAAACAACCCCATTATAAAATGGGCAAAAGATATGAACAGACACTTCACAAAGGAAAACATCCGAGCAGCCAACAAACACATAAAGAAATGTTCAACCTCACTAATCACCAGGGAGATGCAAATCGAAACCACACCGAGATACCACCTAACCCCAGTCAGAATGGCAATTATCCACAACTCAAAAAATAACAGCTGCTGGAGAGGGTGTGGTGAAAAGGGAACACTTCTACACTGTTGGTGGGAGTGTACTAGTGCAACCTCTGTGGAAAGCAGTGTGGCAATTCTCAAAAGCTCTAAATACCAACCTCCCATATGACCCCGCAATCCCCCTACTGGAAATATATCCTGAAGAACACAAATCACTCTATAAAAAAGATACCTGCATACGCATGTTTATCGCAGCATTGTTCACAATAGCAAGAACTTGGAAACAGCCATGTTGCCCGTCAAAAGAGGACTGGATTAAAAAAAATGTGGTACATATACAGGATGGAATACTATGCAGCCATAAAAAAGAACAAGATCATGAATTTTGCAGCAACCTGGATGGAACTAGAGTCTATAATACTGAGTGACCTCTCACAGAAACAAAGATCCGAGTATCACATGTTCTCACTCATATAATGGACCTTAAACATCCAATGCAATACTATACGAAAATGACTGACCGTACTGGGAAATTATGGTGGGGGGAGGGAGATGGGATTAACAGTAGCAAATATCTGTCTGGGTACGGGGAAACATCCCATATCAACAGGGTGCCTGAATGAAACGCAATTGTATACCTAACCCTTAACTGTACCCCACAACTTCACAATAAAAAAAAAAAGAAAAGTGGGCCCCATTACAAAGTAGACAAAAGATATTAATAGATACTTCTCAAAAGAAAACATATTGAGCATCAACAGATATGTTAAAAAATGCTCAGACTCACTAGTCATCAAAGAAATGCAAATTAAAACCACACTGAGATACCACCTAACTCCAGTCAGAATGACCATCATCAATAACTCAAAAAATAACAGATGGTGGAGAGAATGCAGTGAAAAGGAAACACTTGTATACTGTTGGCGGGTGTATAAACTAGTACAGCCTCTGTGGAAAACAGTGTGGCAATTTCTAAAAGTTCTAAAAATTGATGTCCCATATGACCCTGCAATCACCCTACTGGGAATATACCCGGAGGGACTCAAATCACTCTATTAAAAAGATATCTGCACATGCATGCATATTGCAGCATTATTCAAAATAGCAAAAACATGAAACTAACCATGCTGCCCATCAAAATAGGACTGGATTAAAAATGTGTAGTAGATATACACAATGGAATATTATGCAGTCATAAAGAAGGACAAAATTATGACCTTCGCAGCAACTTGGATGGACTTAGAGTCTATAATACTGAGTGCTCTATTACAAAAACAAAGAACCGAGTATCACGTGTTCTCACTCATAAGCGGACCTTGAATAACTGTTGTAATACTATAAGAAAGGGATTGGAAGTTGTGAGAAACTGTCAGAGGAGGGTGGGTATGGGATTGGCAGTAGTGGGAAAATGCCAGGGTGGGGGAGGGCACACCTCATCAAAAAGGGTATCTGCATAATGAACACTTGTATACCTAACCCTGAACTGCATTCCACATATTTAAAAATTTTTTAAAAAGTGGGCAAATGACATGAACAGGTATCTCTCAAAAGAAGATATACAAATGGCCAACAAACATATGAAAAAATGTTCCACATCACTCATCATCAGAGAAATACAAATTAAAACCACAATGAGATACCACCTTATACCAGTCAGAATGGCCATTATTAAAAAAGAAAAAAAAAAAAGCAATAGATGCTGACATGGATGCAGAGAAAAGGGAACACCTATACACTGTTGATGGAATATAAATTAGTACAACCTTTATGGAAAGTGGTATGGAGATTACTCAAAGAACTAAAAGTAGATGTACTATTTGATGTAGCAATCCTACTACTAGGTATCTACCCTAAGGAACAGAGGTCAGTATGTAAAAAGACATCTGCACCCACATATTCATCATAGAATAATTTATAATTTTTTTTTTGAGTTGGAGTCTTACTCCATTGCCCAGACTGGAGTGCAGTGGCTGCTCCCTGCCACTGCAGCCTCGACCTGCTGGGCTCTGGTGATCCTTCCACCTCAGCCTTCCAAGTAGCTGGAACTACAGGCGCACGCTACCACACCTGGCTAGTTTTTGATTTATTGAAGAGATGAGGTCTCGCCAAGTTGCCCAGGTGGGTCTTGAACCCGCAGGCTCAGGCAATCCACTCACCTCAGCCTCCCAAAGCGTGGAATTACAGGCTGAGCCACTGAGCGCAGATTGCAATTTTAAAGAAATGGAATCAACCTAAATGCCCACCAACTGATCAGTGGATAAAGAAAATTTGGTATATATACACCATGAAATACTATGCAGTCATACAAAATAATATAATTATGTCCTTTGAAATGTTTCCTTTAGCAACATAAATGGAGCTGGAGATTCATCATCCTAAGTAAACTGACTCAGAAGCAGAAAACCAAACACCGCATGTTCTCACTCATATGTGGGAGCTAATGTCACAAAGATGGAAATAATAGACACTGGGGACACTAGTAAGGTGGGAGGGTTCAGAAACTACCTACAGAGCACAATGTTCACTATCTGGGGAATGGGCTACCTGAGACCCAATCCCCACTATTACACAATATGTCCAAGTAATGAACATGCATGTGTACACCCTGAATCTAAAATTTTAAAATATTTATATAAATTATATATGTGTGTACACACACACACACACACACACACACACACACACACACATATATATATATATAAAACAAAGGTAGAAACTGAAGTGAACAGTTTGCTCATCTAGAAGAAAAAAAATTCTTCAGCTTGGAAATATTTCCTCTTCTATTTATGAAAGTGACAAGTGACATTTATACACCACAGACAAATTTGGAAAATTCAAAAAACTACAAAAAAAAAATAAAATTCATTCATAATCCTACTATCTTTAGAATATCTAGGTAACCATCCTTAAAATATATTATTATGCATATTTTAATATATGCAATATATTTAAAACTATATTACAAGCTATAGTAATCAAAATAGCATGATGTTGGTATAAAAATAGACACATAGACCAATGGAGCAGGGCAGAGAACTCAGAAAAAGAGTCATATATTTACAGCCAACTGGTGACAAAGCTAACAAGAGCTTATATTGGGGAACAAATGCCCTCTTCGGTCAATGGTGCTGTGAAAATTGGATAACTATATGCAAAAGAATGAAACAAGACCCCTATCTCTCATCATATACAAAAAAATCAACTCAAGATGAATTAAAGACTTAAATGTAAGACCTGAGACCATAAAAATACTAGAAGTAAATCTAGGGAGCATGTTCCTGGAACTAGTCTAGACAAAGACTTTATGACTTTGACCTCAAAAGCACAGACACCAAAAACACAAAATAGATAAATGGGACTTAATGAAAATAAAAATTAAAAAAACCTTCTGCACAGCAAAAAAAAAAATCAACAGAATGAAAAAGCAACCTGCATAATGGGAGAGAACATTTGAAAACTATTCTTCTAATAGGAAACTAATATCCAGAATAGACAAGGAACTCATCTCAACATGAAGAAAATACAAGTAATCCCATTAAAAAGTAGGCAATGGACATGAACAGCTATTTCTCAAAAGAAGACATGCAATTGCCTAAAAGGTATATGGAAAAATGCTCAACATCAGTAATCCGCAGAGAAATTCAAATCAAAATCATTATGAGATATCATCTTACTATAGTCAGGATGTCTATTATTTAAAAAGACAAAAACATACTCCCTGTTCCATCCTTTTCCCTTTTCTTACCTCATTTTTCTTTCAGGAAGTAAACCTATAACCTCAATGCATGGACAGATTGCAAGGCAGTGGGAAGTGGGTTCCAGATTATCCATATACCTGTCAGTGGATACTGGGATCTGCAGATAGATTTTGAATCACAGCTCCCCCCTCAATTAAATCTCAAAACTGCAAAAAGGATCGCCCCCAACCTACAGTCCAGCTCGAGAATTGAACAAAGCCAGAGGGTATGCATAAGTAAGAATAGGAGATTGAATAAACATTAAATTGAGTAAAAGCAACCCCTCCACCCCTGAACAACAGAATTAAAGAAGATGGGGGGGGGGAGTGGGGAGGAAAATCTACACAAATGAAGAAAAACCAAAAGAAGAATATAGGTCTCACACAGACCTCTGGGAGGGCAGACACTGAGAAAACAAACATCGGAACGCAAACAATGAAGAGACCTCAGAATGACTGGTCACGTATGACAAACCCAGACATCAAGACATTAATAGAGAGAATAAAAAGAATTGAGGAGAGACAAGAGGAAAATAGGAAGTAGCTGATAACTGAAATAATAGCAGTAAAGAAGACTGTGATGAAATTAATAACAAACTAATAAGCAGGAAAAGCAGAATTAGCAAAGCTGAAGAAAGAATCTCAGAGCTTGAAGATCAAAATACAGAACTAACCCAAACTGTCAAAAACATAGAAAAGAAGCTTAAAAAGACAGAAGAAAATCTTCAAGAGATGACCGATTACTTCAAGAGACTGAACCTAAGAGTAACTGGACTTCCTGAGGTAGAAAGAGAGACAGAGACCACCTTGGAACAAACATTCCACAAAATTATTCAAGAAAACTTCCCTCATCTCATCAGTGATGCAAAAATTCAAACACAAGAGATTCAGAGAATCCCTACAAGACAACAGTGAGAAGACAAACTCCCAGACACATAATAATTCACTTAAACAAAGTAGGTATAAAAGAAAAATTCCTAAAGGCAGCAAGAGAAAAAGATCACACTACCTACCAGGGAAGACCAATTAGAATAGCAGCAGATTTAACTACAGAAACCCTTCAGGATAGGAGAGCTTGGAGACTAATTTTCCAAGTTCTAAAAGATAAACAATTTCAACCAAGAATAGCCTACCCAGTCAAGCTAAGCTTTGTCAGTGAGGGAGAATTAAAATATTTTCCAGACGTCCAATCCCCAAGAACTTATGCTGCCTCCAGACCACTTCTACAAGAAACACTTAAGAAACTATTAAAAACAGAAGAAAAGGAGAAAAGAATGGCAACATTCTTCACAGGAGAACAGGGAAGAGTTGGAAAACACACATGAGTCAACCCCAAAACCAAAGGCAAGACAACAAATAAACAGGCACAACAACAACTCTATAAGAACCTGTTGACTGGGATAAACTTCCACATTTCAATAATTAACCTGAATGTGAACTAAATACACCACTGAAAAGACACAGAATGGTGGACTGGATAAGAAACCATGACCCCATTATTTGCTGCATCCAGGAGACTCATCTCATTATAAGGGATGCACACAGACTCCAAGTTAAAGGATAGAAAATGAGTTTCCAGGCAAATGGATCACAAAAGAAGGCAGGAGTTGCCATCCTAATATCAGACAACACAACCTTCAAGCTATCAAAAATTTAAAAACATGCAAAAGACACTACATAATAATAAAAGGTTCAATCCATCAACAAGAAATATCCATCCTAAACGTAAATGCATCCAACACAGGAGTAACAAAATTTATAAAACAACTACTAAATAAACTAAAAAAAGATAATGACTCTAATACTATTATAGCAGGGGACTTAAATACCTCACTGACAACCCTAGATAGAATATTGAGGCAAAAAATCAACAAGGAGATCCAGAACCTAAACTTGACACTTGACCAAATGGACTTAGTGGATACCTACAGATTATTCTACCCAACAACCACAGAATATACATTCTGCTCATCACCACATGGAACATACTCCAAGATCGATTACATTCTTGGTCATATATCAAGCATAAAAAATTCCATAAGGTTGAAATCTTACCATGCACATTCTCAGACCACAGTGGAATAAAAATAAACATCTCTGGGCTCGGTGGCTCAGCCTGTAATCCTATACCTTTGGGAGGCTGAGGTGAATGGATTGCCTGAGCCCGCAGGTTCGAGACCCATCTGGGCAGCGAGACCTCATCTCTATAATAAATCAAAAAATCAGCTGGGCGTGGTAGCGCATGCCTGTAATTCTGGCTACTCGGAAGGCTGAGGTGAAAGGATCGTCAGAGCCTAGCAGGTCGAGGCTGCGGTGGCCAGGAGCGGCCACTGCACTCCAGTCTGGGCGACAGAGTGAGACTCCAACTCAAAAAATAAAAAAAATAAACATCAATACCAACATTTCCCCAAAACCCACAAAGACATTAAACAGCATGATGCTGAACAATGACTGGGTCAACAATGAAATCAAAGAAGAATTTGAAAGATTCCTGGAAACAAATGAAAATGAAGAAACATCTTACCAAAACCTCTGGAATGCCATGAAATCAGTTTTAAGAGGGGAATTTATATCTCTTTGAGCACATATCAAGAAAATGGAAAAAGCACAAGTGGAAAGCCTAACAAATAACCTAAGGGAGCTAGAAAGAGAAGACCACCAAAACCCCAACTTTAGCAGTAGAATCCAAATCACAAAAATAAGAGCCTAAATACGAGACATGGAGGACAAAAATATCATAGAAAAGATCAACAAAACAAAAAACTGGTTCATTGAAAGAATTAACAAGATTGATGGGCCCCTAGCCAGAATGACCAAGAAAAAGAGAGAAAAAGTCCAAATAAACACAATCAGAAATACAAAAGAGCAAATCACAACTGACCCCAAAGAAATACAAAAGATTATCAGAGATTACATTGTACACCTATATGGAAGCAAACTTGATAACCTAGATGAAATGGAAGACTTTCTGAAATCACATAACCTCCCCAGGTTAAAACAAGAAGACAAGGAGACACTAAAGAGACCAATAACAACCCAGGAAATTGACTCTGTCATACGAAAACTACCTACAAAAAAAAGTCTTAGACTGGATGCTCTCCAGAAGAATTGATACCAATCCTATTGAAAGTATTCCAGACAACTGAGAAAGATGAATTCTCCCCAAATCATTTTACAAAGCTAACATTACACTGATACCCAAACTGGGTAAAGATCCAACAAAAAAGAGAACTATAGACCAATATCCCTTATGAACATAGATGCAAAAATCTTCAACAAGATGCTAGAAAATCGGATCAGAAAACACATCTCAAAAATCATCTACCATGACCAAGTAGGCTTCATCCCCAGGATACAGGTCTGGTTCAACTTTCACAAGACAATAAATGTCATTAAATACATTAACAGATGTAAAAGCAAGAAACACAGGATTATCTCATTAGATGCGGAAAAAACTTTTGATAAAATCCAGCATCCCTTCTTAATAAAAACCCTCAAACACCTAGGTATAGAAGGAACATACCTCAAAATAGTAAGTGCCATCTATGACAAACCCACAGCTAACATATTGCCAAATGAACAGAAACTAGAATCATTTCCCCTGAAAACTGGAACAAGACAAGGCTGCCCACTCCCCACTCTCACACCTCTTGTTCAATATTGTGTTGGAAGTCCTAGCTCAGGCAATTAGACAAGAGAAGGAAATCAGGGGTATCCAAATAGGAAAAGAGGAAGTAAAGGTATCCCTCTTTGCTGATAATATGATCCTATACCTTAGAAATCCAAGAGAATCTGTCAAAAACCTGCTTGCACTGATAAAGGACTTTGGCAAAGTCTCAGGGTACAAAATAAATGTGCAAAAGACAGTTGCATTACTTTGCACCAACAACAAGCAGGCAGAGACCCAAATTAAAAGCACGATCCCATTCATAATAGCCACACAAAAAATGAAAGCCTCCAACAGCAACCACTGGGGAGAGGAGAACCTATTCAGTAAATGGTGCTGGGAAAACTGGCTGACCACATGCAGAAGATTGAAACAGGACTCCTAACTATCACCATACACAAAAATTAACTCTAAATGGATCAAAGACCTTAATGTAAAACCTTAAACTATAAGAATCTTAGAAAATGCAGGAGACACCCTTATGAAAATTGGAACTGGGAACCAATTCCTACTCAGAACCCTAAAGGCAAATACCTTAAGAAATAAAATAGATAAGTGGGACCTCATCAAATTAACAAGCCTCTGCAAAGCAAAAGAAACCGTCAAGAGAGCAGGGAGACAGTCCATAGAATGGGAAAATATACTTGCCAACCATTTATTCGACAAAGGCCTAACACCTAGGATCTACAAGGAACTCAAATGCGCTCTTTAAAAAGTAGGCAAAAGACATGAATAGACACTTCTCAAAAGAAGATATACTGGCAGCCAACAGACACATGAAAAAGTGCTCAGCCTCACTTATCATCAGAGAAATGAAAATCAAAACCACATTGAGATACTATCTAACCCCTGTAAGAATGGCCATTAGTAAACAAACAACAACAGATGCTGGTGAGGATGTGGAGAAAAAGGAACGATTTTACACTGCTTGTGGGAATGCAAACTGGTGCAGCCTCTTTGGAAGGCAGTGTGGCGATTCCTGAAAGAACTAGAAATTGACCTTTCTTCCATATGACCCAGTGATTCCCCTATTGGGAATATTCAATAGTGATTGAGTTCTGGAGGAACTCAAATCATTCTATCAAAAAGATACCTGCACACATATGTTTGTTGCAGTTCTATTCACAATAGCAAAAACATGGAACCAACCATGTTGCCCTTTGAAGCTGGACTGGATTTAAAAAACGATGAAATATTATGCATCCATAAAGAAGGACAAATATACGGACTTTGCAGCAACTTGGATGGATTTGGAGTTGATCATACTCTGATTTATCTCAGAAACAAAGCACAGAGTTCCATATGTTCTCACTCATAAATGGACCTTGAACAATTATAATGTTAAAGGAAAGCGATTGGCAGTAGTGGGAAACTGTCAGGGGAGGGGGTGTGGGATTGGCAGTTGAGGGAGACTGCTAGGGGAGGACGAGGCATCAGCAAGGGTACCTGCATGATCAATCTATATACCTAACCTTGAAATATACCCCACATCATTTTAATAAAGATTAAAAAAAATAAATAAAAAGACAAAAACAAAACAAATGTTGTTGAGGATGTAGAGAAAAGGGAATTATTATACACTGTTGGTAGGTATGTAAGCTAGTTCAGCCACCGTAAAAAATACTACAGAGATTTCTCAAAAAACTAAAAATAAAATTTCCATTTGATCAGCAATACCACTACTGGGTAGCTACCCAAAGGAAAAGAAATCGACATATTAAAGGAATATAGGCACTTACATGTTTAATACAGCACTATTCACAAGAGCAAATATGTGGAATAAACTTAAGTGACCATCAATGAATGAATGAATGGATATAGAAAATGTGACATATATACACAATTAAATACTATTCAGTCATTAAAAATAAAATTATGTCAATAACAGCAACATGGGTGGAACAGAAGTTCAATGTATTAAGTGAAATACGTCAGACAAAAAGAAAAAAAAATCTCGTGTTCTCACTTATATGTGGGAGCTAAAAATTTGAACACTTGAAGGTGGATGACAGAGACTGGGAAAGGATGGGTGGGGAGAGGAAGGAAAGAAGGAATAAAAGTGGGCTAAGTGGTACAGATATATGGTAAGATAAAAGGAATAATTCCAATTTTGATAGCAGAGTATGATGACTATACTTAACAAAAATGTACTGAAGGGACAGAATCCCTGAATACCCTGACTTAATCATATTCATTATACACATATAACACAATATCTCCATGTACCCCATAAATTTGTACAAATTAAAAGCAACGTTTATCAACCAGTATATTTATAAGAGTATAAAATATCTTGGACATCTGATGATTGAGAGATTGTCTTAATTTTCTTTCCATTAAGGAAAGCAATAAAACAAAATAAACTTTGGGTATAAACTTGCCAAATAAATATTTATTAACTGAAACAGACACAACATAAGAATTGTACCATTATTTACCATTTGTGGTGAGAGGCAATCAAACCTCAAACAGAATAATCATCAAGCAGAATTGGAAAACCAGTTTTACTCATCAGCTGTGTTGGAGAGTCAGTCTTCCTTTCCCAGTAATTCTAGGGATGTCTATAGGAATGGTTAGGAAATAAGAAATAAAGCAATTTACACCTACCTCCATGAAACTGCATGGTGAGTTTTACTACTTTAAATCAGGGGAAAAAATGTTGCTTCTATTCCACCTCTTCATTCTGGGTTTCAGAAAAAAGTCTGATACAGTAGGTGCTAAGTCAATGTTTGTCAAATACTAACTACATGAGGAAGAATAATGCAGTTTGAATTGTGGTGCAATGGTGCAACTGAGTGCCGAAAGTTGGCTGAACATTAAAGACACTGTTTTCCCAACTCCTCACCTTGTTAGTCTCAGAGATCTCACCTTTATTTGTAGACATTATAACACACTCATGCCACTTGCTCCATCAGTGATTTGTTTGAGGTTTTCATTACCTGTCCATCTGTAAGGAGGTCCCATATTAAAAAAAAAAAAAGAGTTACCTCATCTGTCCATCCCCACCCTCCAGTCACACACAGATGATATAACATGTTCTCATGAAATGCTATTTGATTGTACATATACACTTCAATGTATTGCAAACATAAGTGTAAAATGCACAAAACCAAGGCATTTTCCCTTCACTCTGACATAATTTCTAACATATCTAATTAAATCTCATATTTCTTTGGTGTCTTTGACTACTTCAATTATGTCAATAAATGAGCTGGTTCAGTCACACACCAGCAGAGCTCAAAAGTCTCTGACTCAAAGATTACCTGAACATATGAAGAGGGCACAGAATCACATGAAAACAGAAATATTTCTTATCAAATAATTGGAAAACAATGAACACTGAAAAATACTATGGACAGCATACTTAATAACACATTTTTATGATGACTCATAATTTTCCTGGTAGAAGTCTATATCTTTCTGCTGTGCATGCCATTTTCATGTGTGGTTCATGCATTCATTTGTCAACTTTCTAAATTTTGTTTCCGTAATAGCAAAGTCATAATGATGCTTCCATCTCCAAAACAAATTGCTCATGTAATTATTTTCAAGAGAAGTTTTTTCATTTCCTTATTATTTTGCAATTCTGGCAATCCTATATTTTTGTTTACATTATAGAATCACGATGTCATTTATTTAGTGAGGACTATTTCCGGGTAGTTCAGAAAGCAATCTTAAAGAAAATGGAATGAAAAGCAGTATATATCACTTGTATACCTATTCCTGATTTGTACCCCACATCTTTAAAATAAAATACATTTAAAAAAAATAAAAGTTATGTATAAAATGATTTTTAGAAACCAACAACAGCCTATCCCCCCAGATGATAAGAACTAATATATTGAAAAATGCATATGTTACCTGAAGATTTTAAGTATTTATAGACTGACAAATCATCAGGTTATCATGCCAGCAACAGAAAATTAAATAATGTAGCATTGCAGGAGAAAGTAGATAGGCTAAGCAAAAGATTTTGTACTAGAAATTGGACTTTTTCCAAATTCACCTCTTCTACTAAATCCATCACTGTGCCTTATTCACATAGATAAAGAAAAGAAACTGTGTGTAACATTCTTTCCCATTCACTTTCTGCCTGAACCACTTAACTTCAATTAGCTGATCCTCCTGTCCGCCATGAGGTAGATGATCCACAAAAGCCAAACACAGACACTCCAACTCATCTGTGACAGTGAAATGGGCCCCCCCACTTACTTTCTTCCTGACATTGCTCTCATTCTGTTCCAAACCTGGGCAGCTCAGATCTACTGGCTCTGAAAGTGTTTGGAGGTCCCATCTGGGTTCTTTGGACTTGTGGCAGACTTTGGTCTCCTAACTTTCTAAGAACTTTGTTTTAAACTCATTGCTCTAGCTCTCCTGAATAGGATAACCTTCTCCAGTTCTTCCTCTAGACTTCAAATTCTGGCTATTCCCCACTGTTTAATCTAGGCTCTCAATGTTCACAGAGAGACTTTATTCAGATCCTCAGTGGTCAAAACAGGCAACACAGAGTAAGAAAATGCTTCAGTCCTTCAAGGGCAGTTTCCATCTTTCCTGATCTCAGGGTATTTTGGTTATGAAATGGTGACCTGAAACCATTTTACATGCATCATTTCAGTAAACACTTGTCGAGTGCTTAGTATGAACCAGACTCATATTGGAGACTGGTGGATGCAAAGAAAAATGAGATACAATAGTCTTCCTAATAGGAATCCATCATGGGAGTACATAAACCAATTCTCCTCCCACCCCCACAATGTGATAACCCCTTGGAAGGAATGATGGGCTTTTGAAGGCAATGATAATTGACAGTTGGCTCGTGAGTGACAAGCAGGAGCCTCCAGTGACTGGGTCACACCTGCTGTCCTGTTCCCTCTCTCTGCACTCCATGCTCCAATGTTAAATTACAGGTTAAAAGACAAACTGCTTATTTTTGTTCTCAGGTTCTACCACACTGTTTCCAGCTGTTATGCCTTTGCTTACTTGGTCCTCTTTTACTGAAATGGATCCTGTCTCCACTTATGTTAGGTAGCACCCTCCTCCAGAAAGTTTTCTCAGGCAGCCCCCACCCTTCCAAGAAAAGGGGTAAGATATCCCCCTCCCCCATGAAGCTCTGTACATTGCTGAGCATCTTGGGCCTCCAGACGACTCTAGATCTTTCTGTCCTGCTCAATTGACTGGGAGTTCAGTAGTAGCAGAGTCTGTCTTTTCCCTTTTTGAAACCCGATTTGAAGTCTAATTATCTCCTGGCTTATAAGTGGTAGGTAAATAGTGAATGATGAATAGATGTATTAAAAATAAGTAACTGGAGGAACTGTGTGGAAAAGTTGTCTCTAGCAGAAGTGTGGAGGAAGGGTGACGTGAGACAAGACTATTTCACTAGAAAGAGGCAGAAATCTAATTTAAATCATCTTTTTTAAAAAAGGAAAGAAAATATGCTGACCTCCATGACTGAAAAGTCCATGAATAAGTCAGAGCCAGCTGGAGGACCCAGATGCCCAAACAATGTGCTTAGAAATGTGTCCTCCATGTCTTGCCTGTGCTGTCCCCTGGGCCAGCATCCTTCTCAGGCAGTTTCCCTCAAGCACTGCAAAACTCTAGGATACATTTTCCCAATTTTCAACCCCAGGGAAAATTGAGAACCTCTTTTTCAATTGTTCCAGCAAAAAACTCTAGGGACTGTTTCTGATTTGGCCAGAATTGGGTCACTTGCTTGTTCTGAGATGGCCAGTAGTTGGAGAAGAAGGTTGTGGGCTGGACAGGAAGGAACAGAGGGATGGGTTGCCCTACCTGAACCTCATGGACTGACAGCAGGTAATCTTGGGTGTGTTACCAGAAGAAAGAGGAGGAGGAACCAGACAATCAGTCCCTAGGGAGACTGAATAGAGAGGCTGACCTGACTCTGGCACACAGTATGCCCCTGGACTGTGGAGGTGGAGGGATCCAGGAATCTGCATCTTCATTCTTCTCCCCTCATAGGAAGAGATGACTTGAGGGACATAGGGATGGCAGTTGTGAGGGCACAAGCTCCTCAGGCAAGCTATGCAGAGAAGAGCTGCCCTGCCCTTCCTGTCTGCCATCAGCAGAGCCACCACTCAGGAGGAAGCAGTCCTCAGTCTAGGCTACTCTTCAGTCCTAGTCTAGCCTGAGTCATGGGCCTGCCATGCAGCTCATTTATATGGTGGAATGTTCCCAATGCAGAGGACTGAAGAACTGGAAAGAGCAAAATAGGAAGGGAAGGTGTGGCAACTGGGGTTCCATCCTGCTGGGGACCCTCTGAGAAATAATGTAGAACAACTTCCCGAAACAAGAAGAAGGGAGAAAAGTTTATCCATCAGTCCCCAGTCCTCATGAGAAAGGGCTGGTCCATGGCAGCAGCAGAAAAATACTGGGCCAGAAAGCAAAAGATTCCTGATGTCATGAGGCAAGAAGCAGCCAGGCTACACTTGCACTCAGCTGGTTCCTGTAGCAACGACTGAGCAAGGCAGTGGGTTGGGAGACGTGAGCACACTGGGTTTGATTGTCTGTCAACTCTGAAAGGTTCCATAATGGTTAAAAGGAAATGGAATTTAACCATCAACATTTCCATTTTTAAAGGTTCTTCTATTTAAGAATCATTACCTGCATAGGTTTAAGTACTGCACAAAAACCTGGCATTCAGTTCTTGAAAAGTAGTTAGTTTGGAGAAACTCTTATTCAAATGATTTGAGAATTATTATTTTTAAAATTTTTCTAGGCTATAGTATGATGGCATTTATAAGTTTTATATTTTGGTTCATAGAAATCTCATGTATTCAAGTCGCATATTAAGGAAAAAAATTTTTTTAAATGTTTTTGCTTCATTTACAAAAGGAGTCATGTTCTGCCTAATCTTCAAGTGTCGGCTGCTTCCTGATATGCTTCACTGGTTTCATTCTTCTGGCAGCTGCTTTGTCTGCTTGGAGCTCTACTCTCCCTGATTGCCCTCATGACGTCAGCTTGGTTGGGTCTAGAGACCATTACATCAAGCACGTTTAATCTTCAGTTACAAGAACTAGGCAAGAAATTTGGACAGCATGAGTAATGCCACAGGCAAACTCTTTAATCCTGTGAAACATGATGAAGTGTGCAAACTAGGGATGCAGATATTTTGAATTTTCATATTTGAGCAAATACGTACTCAACAAAAATTCAATTTCCTTTATAGAAAGCTAGAAGGTAAAACTTGCATGTCTCCTGATTTCCTTGTGGTGATGTTCTAACAGTAAGTAGAAAGAGAAGCTTGAAATGAAATAAACATTTATTTTGGAATAATTTTAAATTTGCAAACATTGCCAAGCTAATAGTGTCTGTGTACCCTCCACCCAGCTTCCTCTATAGGGAACAGTTTACATTACTATGGTATATTTGTCAAGACTAAGAAATTACCATTGGCACATTACCATTTTAATCAAACTCTCAACTCTACTGGATTTCAGTTTTTTCCCTGAATGTCTTCTTTCTGTTTCAGGATCCAATCCAAAATACTACATCGCAGATAGTTGTCATATCTCCATTGCTTTCTCTGGACTGTGATAGTTTTTCAGTCTTTTCTGGTTTCTTATAACTTTGACAATTTTGAAGAGTACTGCTCAGCTAGTTAAGATTTTTAGTTTGGGTTTGAAGAATGTTTTATCATGACAAGACTTGATTTGGAAAGAATACTAAAGAGATGTGCTCTTCCTATGACATCTTACTTGATGATGTCCATGTGACATCACAGTGATGATGTTAACCATCATTTAGTAAAGGGCTTGCTGGGTTTCTCCATGGTAAAGTTACTATTCTGTTTCCTAGAACTGGACACTTTAAGAAAACATAAATTATTTCAATGTCACAGGAGAGTGTTATGCCCATAGTGAAATGAAACAAAGACGCATGGCACATTTTGAAGGGTTTTCATCTGAGTAAGTAAATTTGAACCATTAAACTTGGGCAATAACAGATTTTTTAAAAATAATTTCTCTCCTGAAATTATTAATCATGTATCACAGAGCTTTTTTATCTGATTCCCAGGCTCGGGGACATATGATCTCAGGGAAGTTACTTACACTCTCAGATTCTTTATTTGTAACCTCAGAATTCCATAAAGATAACAATCACATCTACTTCACAGGGTTGTCTGAAAGATTGAATGAGTCAATATTTGTAAGTGCTTAGAAGAGCACAAGATAAATTCTCTGTATGTTGGTGTGGGTGTAAAAGTTTTGCAACTTGCCCATGGAATGTAGCAACTAAATAAAGGAAGCAGCCTATTTCACATTTACCCCGAATTCTATAAGCTCATATTAATTCAGCTACTATGTCTGTTGAAGAGAAAAAATTTTTTCAGAGACCCGTTAAAGTTTGTTCCATAGACAAATGTTGAGAGATTAGGAAAAAAAACCTCTTCATTCCTTTCTAACTTTTATGAACTTTATAAAATGAATGTGTATTACAACTACAATTCAAAAAAATATATATATCTCAAATTTTAAAGTCACTTTCATATTTCTGGTCCAGTTTCCCATCAAATCTTAGAACAGGAGGAATAATAAAAGGAGTAACCACAAAACTTAATTATTCATGAGCTAGCTGCATATTTTATAGCCTTTAAATTATGTCATATCCTTCTACTTGATACAAATTTGAATATCCGTTTAATTTTACTGTTTTTTGTCCTCTTAGGCTCATACTAGAGTATTTTTAGAAGTATACATTCATTTTATACATCTTTCATAATAAATGAGATGAAGTGGTTTATTCAAACTCCTTGCTTATGAAATGATTGAAAGTGGGACTACAAAATAAAGGATCCATTTCGATATTTTTTTAAAAAGATCTCTTCTAAGCACACTTCCTAGTAGACTATCATATAGGAGTGCCTTCCTTTCTGAAAGCCTGATACAGAAAATTTAAATTTATTATTAGTTTTTTTCTGAATTCTCAATTGGAGTTTTCTTAAGAAACAAATTAGAAGTTTGCAGCTTTTACTACAACTTAAAACTGCTGAAGACATTTGGGACACTTTGTTTTTTGGCCTCCATTGGGTCAATGCGTGTCTTGTATCCTTTTTTATCAAGGAATATAAGTCATCAGGAAGATGTGAGAAAGGGAAATTATTAAAGAAGACCTGGGACACCTATACTATCTATAGTGTTTGTTTGAAAGAAACATGACATTCTAACACACCTTTCCATCTTTGACCAAGATACCATCATGACAGCACAGATTGCTCTGAGCACCTGTAACCACAAGACCATTTTGGACACTGTGAGACAGTGGTGTCTATCTGAATATTCTTCCTTCTAGGTCCTGCCTTGATATTTTAAGGACTCATGCTGTTCCATTTGATGCTGTATACAGTTAGGTACATTTGGGTGGCAGTTACTGATACCAAATATAAATATGGAAAAAATTGGGGAGTGAATCTTTCCACTCTTTATAGCAGAATTTACAATGGGTTGAGTTTCTGTTTAGGCAATTTGGGTAAAATATATTTCCATTTTATTTATTTAACAAATCTTTATAAGGTACTTCAACCATGCTGGCTCTTACAAATGTTGACTCATTTCTCACAGTCATCTTGGGTAGGCACAGAGAGGTTTAACAACTAGCAGGTGGTACTTGGCAACTAAATGCAGGCAGTGGGAGGGTGCATGCCCTGCAGTTGGCTGGAACAGCATGAGCTTTTATTCCTTGCCTGGGCTATGTAGAGACCTGTCCTTCAGACTTTCACCCAAGTCTTATAATAAGTGGAACGCGATTTTATGTGTGGTCTGGCGTTTCCTATTTCCCCTGTAAGCATTCTTTTGCTACTGCAGGGGGAAGGGCGCCTGCACACCGGGTACCCACTCCCCAGATTCAAGTGCTTTACTGGCCAAAGAGAACCAGGGAAGGTGAGCCCCGCGAGCCTGCTGGACCCGGCCCCTCCGCAGCTTCAGAGTGTCAACCAGTCCGGATTTCAGAGATCACATCTGAACCCCTCCCCCAGGGAAAAGGAGCTCTGGGGGCGGGATGGGGGGAATTTTGGAAGTTCCAACATTTCAGAAGGAAGAAGGAAGTTATGCAGGAAGGAAAGAAGAGGTCATGTGGGAGCCCTGGCTGCCTCTGAAAGTAACCCTGGGTTCAACTTTGAACACGGATCTCTGTTCCCACAACATCGGAAACAAACAAGATATCCTCAGTGTGATGAGACAATAAACAACACCTGGAGCAAGCGGAACATCCCTCTCTGGAATCCGAGATGTTGGCTGTGATTTTGACAGAGAGCACTGATTTCAGATGTGTATGAAATATACAAAACCTCAGCTTGGAGAAAGACAGAGACAGAGGGAAGGTATATACACAGAGGATAATATATACAGACTGTACATATATGTATATACAGTCAGCATATACAGATATGTATATATGGTCAGTAAAGCAAACCTGACCTCGCCCCCGCCCCTCCTAATCCGCCCAGGTCTGATAACTAAGGAGAACACTTATTTCGCCCAAAGACATTCTCAAAGACATTGGGGAGTGAATCTGCCCATAGCACTGGAGTCACTGCCCATAGCACTGGAGTCACTGAGCGCCCCCAATTCCCCTTCCAGGCGGTCGCTCCAGCACCGCGGGCGATTCCCGCCCCCTCCAGGCATCTGGGACAGAAGCCAATACCCCAGAGGCCTAGAGCCTTACGCAGGAGGGCGAGGCGGGGACGTCGCCAGTGGGCCCCTCCCGCCCCGTCCCCCCTCCCCCCCGCCCCGGGACAGGATCGCGCCTCCTTTCCGGGAATTTCCCGGCCAGTAGCCCCGGGCTTTCCAACCCCACCGGGCATAAAAGGGGTTCTCTGGTCTCCAGAGTCGCAGAGCCCGCACCGCAGACGCCCTCCACCCGCCCTCCGCCCACCCCGCGCTTCACGTCGTCACCCGCCCCTCCGCAGAGCCCATGGCCCGCACCGCGACCCCTGCCGTCCCAGACGTCCCGTGGCTGCCCCGGGCTGTGCTGCTGCTCCTGCTCCTGGTGGCCGCCGGCCGGCGAGTGGCAGGTGGAACCTGGGGGCCCGGGCGGGCGGGGCCCGGGAGACCGTCCGCTGGATTCACCTGCTCACCCAACGCATCTCTCTCCTGCAGGGGCGCCGGTGGTCTCCGAGCTGCGCTGCCAATGCCTGCAGAGCGCACAGGGCATCCACCCCAAGAACATCCGGAGCGTGAGGGTGACGTCCCCGGGACCCCACTGCGCCCAGACTGAAGTCATGTGAGTCCCTCCCGGAGCCTCCCGCCGCCCGGCCGGACCCCAGCCCCAGCTCTCGCTCACGTGCCCCTCTTCTCTCCACAGAGCCACGCTCAAGAACGGGCAGGACGCCTGTCTCAACCCCACAGCCCCCATGGTCAAGAAAATCATCCAAAGGATGCTCAACACGTGAGTGTGGGTTCCTATGGACACAGGCATCTGCCCCCTGAAAACTATACCAGGAAATATACCAAGGGCCAATGTTTACATCAGTTCCTTGTGGGATACAGACCTGAAAAGCGGACGGGCCTGATTTTGGTTGGGCATGGTGGGCCTCTAAGATTTCTTGGTGAAAAGTGAGAGCCCTTCCCCGACACTCCTCAAGTTCAAGTCTAGACTCCACTTCTTATTATCCAAGTCTTAATAAAATATCAAGTCCATAAGCTTTGCTATGAACCTTAAGGGAGATCATAGATGTACATTTTTTAGCTCAGTGTGCCATTGTTTCACTTTTTGAAGCAAAAACACAGTTGTGACCACAGGCTCAGTATTTCTAATTCAGTGACATTTGGGAACCTGGTGATTGCTGTGGTACAGAGCAACCACTTGGCTTAAGGATAGGGGACTGACCAAGTTAGAAAAACCCCAGAAGGTAGGGATCTGAGGCAGGAGGAAAAGACTGTGTAGTTTCCTGAGTACCTACTCACAGCAACCATTTTTTCCATTACAGGGATAACCCCAACTGACAGTAGAAGGCAGAAGTTCATCACCTCCTGTTCCCAAAGGAGGTCTGACTTTAGAGAAATCAAAGTGGAAGAAGAGAAACGAATAGCGCCTGGGGATACCTGGACTGTCTTTAATGTGCTGGTTTCTGATGAGAGTTTTTTTGTTGATTTATATGTGTATTTATTTATTTATTTTTCAAAGCTTGTATATCAATGTTTCTTTCTGATCGTTAAAGATCTGCATGTGTTTGGTAATTCGCTGTACTGTGATTCTCAAGGGTCATTGTTTGTTTTTGATTGTTTGTTTTTGTTTGTTTGTTTTTGCGTTAAATCAAAGTTAGTTCAGTCTTGACTCTCATTCGACTTGAAGATGGTGGGTTTTACATGTTCTTCATTCATTAAACTACTACTGTGGTGGAGGAGAGACCCTACTGTACTGCAATCTGTGCTAGAGCCCACAGATAATCGTGGGAATCCAAGCACGCCCCTGTGAAGTTCGGGGAATGTGTATGTCCGTCTACTTTTGTAATTGTTTAGAAGAGTGTCAGTTGTTATTTATTGAAACAGGTTGACTATATGTGGTCAACATTTCTGATGTTGAAGTTTTCAAGACCGCACTCTTCTTGTTATCCCTTGGACATTTTATGTCTTCCTGGTAAGGCATAATGCCTTGTTTAGTATTAATTATGCAATGTTTCTCTATATATTGGAATAGCAAAGTTTACTTATTGATGTATTTTTATAAAACAAATATGAAAATAAAGCTTTACCAAAAAAGTATCATGCTCAGGTTTGTTTCTTATTTCTCAACCTTTTGGAATCCAAGGTGCTAGGAATTTATAGCAGACTGTAGCCCAGGCACACTTAGTAGCTATCTCTAGATGGCATCTCCCTTGTTTCTCTCTTGTTCCAGAAGACATATTTGATTATTTTTTTCAAAGGCAGGCCCCTATCTTAAGAATATCTGTGTTGGGTCGGGCATGGCGGCTTACCCCTTGTAATCCCAGCACTTAGGGAGGTGGAGGCAAGAGGATTGCCTGAGCCCAGGGATTTGAGAACAGCCTGGGCAACTTGGCAAGACCTCCTCTCTACAATTAATCAGAAAATTAGCCAGGCTTGGTGGCCTGCGCCTGTGGTTCCAGCTACTTGGAAGACTGAGGCAGAAGGATCACCTGAACCTAGTAGGTTGAGGCTGCCGTGGCCCACTCCAGCCTGGGCAACAGAGTGAGACTCCGACTCAAAAAAAAAAAAAAAAGAAATATCTGTGTTATGTAAAATATTCATTTTGTTTCACTACAACCAACCTGCTATTCAGATTTAACTCTTTAAAAGTTTTCCAATTTTGATTGTGATATGTTATAAAGAGCTCTCGTTTAAATTATTTTGCTAATGGTTTTACAAAAAATTATGCCTTTCTTTTTCTCTTAGAAGAGGTGGGAGCTAAACTGTAGTAAAATGGATTCTTCTTTATCACTCAATGTGTGCAATGGGGAAAAAGGCAGAAAAAGTGAATGGTGAGTATTTCCTCTGTGTAAGGGTCTAATTGAGAAGGGTTTCATTTTCTAACACACATGGGGAGATAAGGATCACTAAATTTAATGCAGTTCCAGTTCTTCACAGGTGTGATCATGGTTTCAATGTTTTCTAAGCCTATAAATTTGAATTGAAATTGCCCCAGGGCCTGGCTAGGTAGCTCACACCTGTAATCCCCGCACTTTGAGAGGTCAAGGCAAGAGAATTGCTTGGGCCCAGGAGTTTGAATCCAGCTTGGGCAACATGGTGAGACTTATTCTCAAAAAAAAAAAATTTTTTTTTTAAATTAGCCAGGCATGGGGCCAGGTGTGGTGCCTCAAGCCCGTAATCCCAGCATGTTGGGAGGTCGAAGTGAAAGGATTGCTTGAGTCCAGGGGTTTGAGACTACCCTGGGCAACTTGGTGAGACCTTGTCTCTACAATAAATCAAAAAATTAGCTGAGCATGGGGTGACATGCCTGTAGTTCCAGCTATTTGGAAGGTTGAGGCGGAAGGATCGCCTGAACCCAGCAGGTCAAGGCTGTAGTGGCCATGAGTGTGCCACTGTACTCCAGTCTGGGCAACAGAGTGAGACTCCAATTCAATAAACAAACAAACAAACCGTTAGGGCACAGATAAGGTGAGGGTGGAGGCACGGATGGAAAGGGGCACAGCACCCCCAGAGCCGGTGTGTCAGAGGTGCGCACTGACACCCAGAGATCTGAGTATTACAAAGAATTGCAACACACAAAAAGGTGAAAGAAGAAAAGATTTATTTAAGAAAGATTCACTTCCCACAGACAAGAAGCAGGCCTACACTCTAAGTGAGTGTGGCACCATAGAGGGCCTACACTTTTGATGAGTGTGGCCTTGGCAGGCCTACACTCTAGATGAGTGTGCCCTGTAGCAGGCCTACACTCTTGATGAGTGTGGCTCCAAAGTTCCCCCAAGCCCTGGCTTAAATGCTTTCCCCTGGAGATGTTGCAGTCAGGTAGACATGACTGTCGTGACTTCCTAATTGGCCACCTGTGGATGTCTTAGAGATCCTGTGACACTGAGACCAGTTAACGTCTGTCCATATTATCACAGACCTTAGAGAAGGGCATGACAAGTATTCTAGTGCTCCTGTTCATGCCCGAACAGCATTCCTTAGAGCTAATGCAGGGTGCAATTCCCCTTATCTCCTATGCATTCCCAGTGGATAGCTTGGGGGATCCTTGACTTCCCTGTAGACAGTGTCCAATTTACTGAAAGGTTGAATCCCCACCTGCTCCCCCTTTCAGCAGTCACAAGTCCTGTGATCTGCATAACTTTTCTGCATAACTTTTGTAATTATAAGTTTCACGACTTCTACAATCCTTGCCCAATGCATGATGTTTTAGGCCTTGTAAATTACCTTTACTCTAGGCAAACTTGATTGCCACTCTGAGATACCTCTGATACCTGGCACCAGGAAGTCTGTGTTTCTGAAAAGACAAAGTCAGCAAGGTTAATTTTTATCTAAAGTATGCATTTCTCCAAAACATAGCTTCTACTTTTTCATCATTGTGTCCAGGTTTAAGAAGAAAATGAAAAATGGCTTCCCATTCTCAGTCTGTCCTTTCACAAATAAATAAATAAGCTAGGCATGGTGGTGCATACCTGTGAGCCCCAGAGTTTGAAACTGCAGTGAGCCATGACTGTGTCACTGCACTTCAGCCTGGGCAACAGAGTGAGACCCTGACTCAAAAAAAAAAAAAAATCCCCCATAATTACAGGAGGATAGCCAACTTCTATAATAGAAACAAAGGCTGTCATCTGGTAGGGAAAAATCTAAGTTATCTGGTAAAGAACACTCTCCAAATCTGAAAAGGAGAAAAGGTTGTGAAAGAGAAGAGACAATGGTAGACTGTTTGGCTGAGTGCATGTGTGTGAGTATGTGTGTGTTTGTGTGTGTGTGTGTGTCTGATTTGGTACCAGCCCCCAGACCTCTAAGCCCCAATTTACTGCCCACAGCAGGCAGAAGAGGCCTGAGGTGGCGGCCTGACACCTGGGTGTGTGTGGAGGCTTGTCCTAAACAGGTGGGTAACTGCAGTCAAGAAACAGTGACCCTGAGCCTCACCCTGGAAAGTAAGTATAACGACCTCTGTGTAACTCCAATGTTTTTTGCTCAGGATGAAAGACATAAAGTGGAAAAGCAATTTTTAGATGGCTCAGCGGCACACAAATGCAAATCATTCTGCAAGTTGTGCCACCACCGACTCCTTTTCCCCGAGTCAGGGACATATATTTTAGGCTGGGGGGGTGGGGTGGGGGAACTTCCTTGGATAGCTCAATGTTCTAGTAAAAAGCTATTTTTCCTTCTCGGACCACACGAATTAAGTCTATCTAGTTAATGGCTGGATCAGGAGAGTAACAAAGCCTCTCTAATCTTCCCCTAGAGTCCAAAGTTTACATAGGTCCCTAGGTGAAGCCTCAGCCCAAAGGTTCAAGATCAGCCTGGGCAAATTGGAGACCTTGTCTCTATAATAAATCAAAAAAGTAGCCTCAGGGTGCTGGGGAGAGTGGAGCACCTCCCTAAGTATTTACATGTCAAAAGAGATGAAGTCACTGGATTTCAAATCAGCTATAGGTAATAAAAGTGGTGACAAGTGAGTTATCAGGCTCTTAAAGAGATTGATTTACATACCTAAGAGTTGGAGTTAGGGCTCAGGCTCACTATGTTTCTAGGAGACCTTTCCAAGAGGGTGGTAGGACAACTTGCTCCTTCCCCTTTAGAAGCAGAAAAAAATCATCTTCTCCTCATCCCTGTCCTATGGAGTGCGTGGCCACCAGAATGAAACAATGGATGTAGCTTTCATTGCATCACTCCAAGAATAAAGCCCAAGGCAAGAAGGAGACAGCACACTTACTGAATATGAGGTACTTTGGAGGAAATCTGTCCCTGATCCAGAATACCTCATATGGACATTAAGGACAAAAAATTTTAAATGTGAGCATTAAAAACTCAACATAGCCAGACTTAATTCGTGTGGTCTGAGAAGGAAAAATAGCTTTTTACTAGAACATTGAGCTATTCAAGGAAGTTCCCCCTCCCCCCCTCAGCCTAAAATATATGTCCCTGACTCGGGGAAAAGGAGTCGGTGGTGGCACATATGGAACTTGCAGAATGATTTGCATTTGTGTGCCACTGAGCCATCTAAAAATTGCAGTGGCTCACACCTGTCATTCCAGCACTTTGGGAGGTGGAGGGGAGAGGATTGCCTGAGTTCAGGTTTTCGAGACCATCCTGGGCAACATGGCAAGACTTTGTCTCTACTATAAATTAAAAAATTAACCGGGCACAGTGGCTCATGCCTGTAATCCCAGCACTTTGGGAGGTGGAGACAAGAGGATTACCTGATCACAAAGGTTCAAGACCAGCCTGGGCAACTTGACGAGACATTGTCTCTACAATAAATCAAAAAAGTAGCCAGGCATGGTGGGGTTCATGCCTGTGGTTCCAGCTACTTGGAAGGTTGAAGTGGAAGGGTCGCCTGAGCCTGGTAGGTCGAGGCTGCGTTAGCCATGAGCATGCCACTACACTCCAACTTGGGCGACAGAGTGAGACTTCAACTCAGAAAAAAAGAAAAGAAAAGAAAAGAAAACTTATCATAGAATTTAGTAATTTGATGTGTGGAAAGTAGAGAGGAGCAGATGACAGTCACTTTAGATGGTGATTAAGCACATGACTTTGAAGAATGAGTAGGATCCAGTTGTAACACCTTCTGTGTGGGCTTCAGGCCACATGTCTTGATTAGACTTTATTTCCTCCTTTCATAAATAATAATTCAACTTTTTGAAGTTGTTATTAAACTTGTATGTCAAAATTTGAGGAAAGGGATAAGCAGCACCTGAGAGATTGTAGTGGCTCCAGAATTTCTAGGACAAAGAAGGAGCAATCCGATTGGTAGTGGAGGCAGTATATTCGATTCCTAATGCTGCATAGTAAAGTACCACAAATGCTGTACCTTGAAACAACACAAATGTATACTCACTATTTTGGAGGCCAGAAGACCAAAATCAATTTCACTAAAGTAAAGCCAAGGTATATATATACCCTCTAGTTCCTTCCTAGGAGAGGTTCTGTTTCCTTGATCTTTCCAGCTTCCCATACCTTTCACAACATAAAATGGCATATTTATAGGCTCCAGGGATTACAACAAGGACATCTTTAGAGAGCAATTATTCGGCCTACAACAAGGTCTTGAAGTTCAGTCATCACAGAACTCATTATAGGACAAGAAAATGTACATACATACAATCAAAGGGGAATTTGCGATTGTGGGAGGAATCAAAATGTACCAGCATGGGCTCATGTTCAGTAAATGCAACTATTGTTAATGTTCTCAGATTTTTAAATAGCAGACTTAGGTATTTTCTCCCGACTGGTACTAGAAAACTTCAAAATAATCCATAAGGAAGACATGAATGATCAGAAGACCAAGAAGAGGGTCTGGGTGGAAAACTTAGGGAGGGTCCTTGGATCGATGTTCATCATTGGTACTCTGGTCCCATCAGTACCAATGTATTCCTGGAGCTAGCAGACATGGCAAGAGTAGGTACCACATTAAATTGTGAGACTTTTTTTTTTTTTGAGTTGGAGTCTCACTCTGTCTCCCAGACTGGAGTGCAGTGGCCGCTCCCGGCCACCGCAGCCTCGACCCGCTGGGCTCCGGTGATCCTTCCGCCTCAGCCTTCCAAGCAGCCAGAACTACAGGTGTGCGCTACCACGCCCGGCTGATTTTTTGATTTATTGTAGAGATGAGATCTCGCTGCCCAGGTGGGTCTCGAACCCACGGGCTCAGGCAATCCACTCACCTCAGCCTCCCAAAGGCGCGGGATTACAGGCTGAGCCACCGAGCCCGGCAAATTGTGAGATTTTGGAGTGCAAGGCAGACTCCCATTGAGAGCATCAAGGCAGGGGGCAAGGGACAGGGATATTTGAGTGAATGGTCACTGGGTATTGAAGACAGGAAAGAAGTATTCTCTGTATTCAAAAATCAGTCATAGAATAGTGTGACACCATATGACACGTGACTTTGAGAGACCAACAGCTATCATCGCAGTGCCTGAGGCTTTGTAGGGTAAGAAGCCAGAAGAGAAGCAGAAGAATGATGAGTAACCTCACTCTGTGATTACAATTCCTTATGTGAGAGTTCTCCTGAGATTCCCTCTAGAGACTTCCAGAAACTGGCAGGATATGAAAATGGAGAGATGGAAGTTCTGCAATGGCAAAATAGGGAATGTTTCCTCTACTAGAACATACAAATTGTAAGGTAAAAGAGTCCATTTACACTAGGTTTTCCATAAGGCAGAACTTGGGGGCAAGGCTTATATGCTACTGCTATATTAAGTCCACACAGCCTGCATCTGGAACCTTAACTTCACTGGTCATATGGTATCACCGTGGACACATTTTATTCTCTACCTTAAGACTGATATGATAGTGACAGTTGACTGGAATTGAATCTTTTCCTTTCAGTAGGCTTGCTGGGGAGGGAGGCAGATGAGATGATCTTGGGAGTGGCAAACAGATCAGATGGACCCAGTCACAAGGCAGCAAGTTAGAGTTTGAGGAAGCCTGCTCTGTGGGCCAGAAACAGATACAAGTTTGCAGAATCACCTAATTCAGTCACCTCACAGAGCTACCTAAATACGTAAGAAGGAGAACCAAGGTTTTGAATATCAGTCCAGGCGTCTTGCAAAAAACTGTGACAGTGCTTATGAACCACCAAAGACGCTTGCCTGTGGTACCAGCTTCCCTCAGCTTTTCAGGATTCTTCTTCTTCAACCACTCACTGCAAGCACTGCAATGTGGACTAAAGGAAAGGTAGGGACATTGCAGCAAAACACACTTGGAAAAAAATTTCTACCGCTTTTTGTGACCTTGCCAAAAATGTCTCACTGTCTCTCAGTCTCGATTTTCTCATCTATAAAATACAAACAATCCTTGTAGGATTGTTGCAAGGTTCCAAGATAATCCACTAAAAGCATTTAGGGAAGTACTGACACAAAGCAGTATCTGAAAATAGTTATTATTAGTACAGCATATGGTATCTCCGTCAAAAATAGACAATTATTTTTGCGAAGGGAGACATCAGACAGATCAAAATGAAGTCATTAATGGGATTTACAAATTTGTGCAGTCTTCAGAGCAGTTGAAAGATCATGACAATGCAATAAGTTATTTTTAAAACATGATAATCTGATAATCTTAGAATTTAAAGAGTCTAGAATTCACTACAAAAAGTCTGTTACCAATCTGGCATTTGGTTAAATTTTTCAAAATAGAAGCCTGTTTGAAAACATAACCACAATCTCTTGGACAGAGTCTACAATAACTGCCATTACATTCTAAATTGCTATCAAGTTAGAAACTACTCCTCTATTTTGATGACCCAAAACTTAATTTTATGTGTGTTTACTTATTATAATCACAATAAGCACTGGCCTTACACAATTTGATCATCTCTTCTTAGTACAGAGAGAGTCGGGACTCAAGGAGTTTAAGATGGCATGTGAATAGTGTTTCTAATTCATTTTAACTTTTTGTTTGGCAGTAAGTCAGCAGTCAATGGAACGTAGAGATTTTTTCCCCCTAATATGCCACTTCCTGTATTAAAGCTTTGCCCTTTGGAGCATGCCTCTTTTGCAATGTTTTTCAGCTTTTTCTCTTTATGCTGAAACTTTACTCATCTTTTTAGAAACAACTCAGTGATATCTCCTCCTGTGAAGGCAAATGAGATACTCTGATTTTAAGGTTTTGTATAAAGTGGTGCTACATCTACAATCCTATTAATTATTCAGCTAAAGAGTTTGACTGTTGATAACACAGAAATAAATGTGTTAAAGATAATGTAACCAAGATTATTTAACAAAACAAAAAACATAACTTGAGATCATAATTCGTTTTTAGTAATTCAGTTTTGAGAGCTTGAAGCTTAATATACTGCTCCTGACCAAATAAAAATTTATTCATTCTTAACCCCATTTTCCTAATAACTTATAAATATATGGCAGATTCCATTAAGACCTTGAAAATGATCATGAAAATGGACATAAAAGAAAAAGATAAATTAAAGTATATTTATATTTTTGCTTTGTACCAAAATGAATTTTTAAAAAACCCAAAGACCTTCTCATGCTGACATTCTTTAAGTCATCATTAACCACTAAAGTCATTGGATCCTTTGAAATTGCATAGTTTTACACTCAGAAAATAATAAGGCAAAAAATGTATATCTTTATAAAGAAATTTATTACATTCTGCACTCCACATTCCTCCCAAATAAAGCAAACTAGAAAAATAAACTCTATTTCCTTATTGGCTTGTAACTTACAAATACCCCTTTGGTAATTTTCTCTTTTCCTTCTTCAACAAGGAGGGAGGAGACAATAAATCTACTCTTGAGACTGCGGTATGAAAAAGAATACTGTGGTGCTGAGTTGACCAAGGTCTGAAATCAGAAACGCCTACTGAGATCTCGCAGATATTCTTGTGCTGTCTGTCCTTACAAAATTTAACCTTTTGTTTTATCCATTGGAGAAACCAGGTCTAAAGAAATGTTATTTAACTTTAAGCAAACCAAAAGCCGTGAAATACTTAAAGTTAAACCAGGACATATATGCAGGTTATCAAGTGTCAAAGAAGTCAAAGTCTATTTAATTACCTTGAAGTTCTGACAACTGGGTCTGCACTCCTCTTACTAGGGAGTAGAGGGGCACAGGTGGAGATAGTAGTAATTACTGCACATCAATCTAGAGCGTTTATTTTAATGTTGGTTAGCAGACAGAATTATTCCATTCAACTAAGAGCTCACATCTAATTATCATTTTAATGAAGTTTTACTGGAGTGAAGCAGCTATTTTATACTTATGTAGATTATTGTCTTATTTGGAGGCTAAAAGCAACCCCATCTTGGATGCTAACCCACCATGTTGACATCTGATTGACCCTAGTTCCAGGAAGAACTCTAACATTTCCAGTTTCTCCATTGTTCCTTTTGTAAAAGCAGATACGTATCATAAATCCTGCCCTTAAGTCAAAACCACCTTGATGTTATCCTGTGTCAATTGTCCTGCACATTCCTTTTGAATCACCCTTTCCCTATGTTATATAAGCCCCAGGTCTGGGTGATAATGGCACAGGGATCCACCATCTTGTCTTGCCACTGCCCAAGACACAGATAGAGCCTATTAAATGCTTCTTTATAAGAAACTGGATATGTTAGCTTCTTTCTTTAGCCTCTCAGCTTCCTTGGACTTTGGGAACTTTTATTTTACAATAGAAATCTTAAGGAATGGGTATTTGCTGTAGTATGCCTAACATTATTCCATAGTAACAGCTCAATAAATTCACATTGATTGTATTAGAAAATAGTTGTGTTTTTTGTGATTTCTTCATAACTATTTCTATCAATAGATGTTGAATTGTCAATCCTGTACTGCTGCAACTGAGTATCTCAGCCTTAAAATGTATTAAAGGTCTTTTTTCCCTTTAGCTATCAGACGTCCCCTTGCACCATACACACTTAACTGACAGTATACTTGCTTAGAAATTTCAGGGGCTAATCTTAAAACAGTGTGACTGTGGGACCCTTCTCCCTATGAGGAGTCACCAGACAGTTGACCCATAACCTGACTTCAGCTGAGATAATATCAAACAGACCTTCAGGAGGACTACTACCCAAGACAAACCATCAGAACAAGTGGCTACACCGCTGCCACTCCTGCATATTTCTCCAGACCAAGTTTCCATTTTTAAACCTTTGCACTCAGCCTAAAACTCTGAAATGAGTTGAGGCATGAACCTGGTCCTTTCTCTGCCAGCTTTTGGAGTAAAGTTACTTTCTTTTTTTTTTATTATAAAGATGTGGGGTACAACTCAGGGTTAGGTATACAAACATTGATTATGCAGGTACCCTTGTTGATGAGGTATGCCCCTCCCTCCCCTAGCAGTTTCCCTCAACTGCCAATCCCTTCCCCCCTCCCCTGACAGTTTCCCACTACTGCCAAACGCTTTCTTACTTTCCTTTCACCATCTCTCATCTGTCTTTGACTTTGAGCAGCCAGTAGCTGAGCTTGTGTCAGTTATATTGTGACTGCTACCTTGATTTAAAATGTTAAACTAAGGGCTAGGCAGCATGGCCCTTTTTATCTTCACTCAGAGTCCTGCTATACTTATTTCACACAGCTGATGCTTGTGAGAGTTAAGATTTACAATGTCAGTATATTTAGACATATTTTAAAAAATTTTTTCTAAACTCATTGAAAATGTCCAGTTGATACCTGAATCTTCTTGCTATAGCTTAAAAAAAATGTGTAAGTAGTAAACATGAGGGGAAAATAATAGCCCTTGGTTTTGGAGCTTTCAGAACTGAAGTGTATGCAAAATTTGCTGGACTAAGAATATATGAGGCCCAAACTTTGAGAATTATTCGTAAATGGTGAAGGCAAAAGAATATTGCTCAGTCTTCAAGATTCTATTGTAGAAACTGGGGTGTACCCTCTAAAAAAAGTATTTGACAGGGGAACATGAGTAAACTGAAATGTTTTTTGAAGTCAATGTACCTTTACAATAAGCAGTGATACATGGTTAGCAGTAAAGTTACATGGATACTTCTAAATTATTTGAATTTGAATATGATTTAGCAGATTTAAAAAGGGTTTTTTATTGCACAGTGTGTTATAGGTATAAAAAATTATATAAAAACATATGTATATGAATATGTTTTATGTAAATAACATTAAAGATTATATAAAATATTATATGTATGCATATGTATACTATTTGCATGTATGTATACATACATACATACGTATATATTTTTAGGAACACTAACAAAATAAACAACTCTTTTTTTTGAAGTTCAAGATATGGCACATTACAGGGTACTGGAAACAAGCAGCACAAACTTGAAACTTTGATTTATGACAAAGACTGGAAAATGAAGTTTATTTCAATACATGATACTGAGACAATTGGTTACCTCCTCAAAACTCATTTCTCTTCCTCCTGTCACACTTCCTCAGCTTAACCATCATGTTGAATTCCGTGTTAGTAATTTCCCACTTATCTTTAAGTTTATCCCCTATGAGTGAAATCCTAAACAATTAATTATTAGTTTTGTTTGTTTTTGAACTTTGGGAAAATGACAGCTATAATTTAAGTTTGTCATTCAGCAATATGTTTGTGAGTTTCATTTGATCAATGACTGCTATTCCATTTTATGGCAACACTGGAATGAGTGGAAATTTGGATTGCTTACATTTTGCTATTATGAATAATAGAGCTCTCAACACTTTTGTACCAGGTTCTTGACTACTCACGTGCCAGATACACTCTAGGATGCACTCTAGGATAGATATGTCAGAGTGAAACTACTGGCTCATAGGGTATGCCCATCTTCAACTTCACCAAAGAATACCAAGCTATGTTCAAAATGATTATACTAATTTATCCCACCAACAAGAAATCCACAAACATTCCTCTTCTCCCACCTACTGACTACTCCTTGAAATTGTCAGACTTATGTTAAATGATTGTATAATAGTATTTTACAGTGATTTTAAAGTGCATTTTCGTTATTACAAATGAAATCAATTTTTTTCACATGTTTATTCGCATTTGTATTTGATCCTCTGTGAAACTTCCATCTCTTTATTTTGTCCACGTGTTCTGCTATGCTATTAGCAATTTCATAAAAACTTTAAAAAAAACCATATATTTTGTATAGTAATCACTTGTCACTTATATATGTAGCACAAGGTTTTCTCTGTAGTACTTTTAAAAATAAATTTTCTATAATGTAATTTTTTTCTCTTATGGCTAGTTTTTTCTCTAAGTCATAAAAATATTCCATGTCTTCCAAATTTGAAGAGGACAGAGGAGATCTTATAACAAATTAATGCGATGTACTATGAGTCAGTATTCTAGGGAAGAAGTGCAGATAAACTAGTTTAGTCTTTTGCTTTTAGAAATTTAGTTCTTTTATATTTAGAAATTTACTCAGAATTTATTTTTCTTTGTAACGAAGTAGAAGTTCAATTGTATTTTTCACATATGGATAACCAATTGTCTCAGTATCATGTATTGAAATAAACTTCATTTTCCAGTCTTTGTCATAAATCAAAGTTTCAAGTTTGTGCAGTTTGTTCCCAGAATTTGTTTTCTTTTTCTTCATTGGTTAATATGTCATCTCTATATGAGTGCTACATCGCCTCAATTACACTAGCATTATAAAGATTCTTGGAAAGGCAACATTTTCTTTCTTCTTTTGCAGTGTCTAAGCTCTGCCTAGCTTTTTCATATATACATTAGAATCATCTTGTCAATTTTGAATGAAAGTGTTTTTTACTTTATAGGTCAGTTTGTGAAGAGCTAATTTGATGCATTTTTTAAAAATACTAACATTTTACGGTCTTTGTATAGCCCAAAACTGAGATCTTTAATATGTAATCAATTAATTCTTGCATATTACTTGACTTGTTTCTAGAGATTTTTGTGTTTGAATGTTATTGATAATGGTGTCTTTAGGATCGAATTTTCTATCTGATTTTTGCATTTATCAGCATTCTAATAGTGTAACTGTACATTATTTTGTATTTTCTGCATAGACAATTATGTCATCTGCTACCAATGGTAGTTTTAAAAAATTTGTTATCAATTTTATATGTTTTATATGTCTTACTGTACTAGTTAAAATTATCAGTATATGTTTGAAGGGAAGTGGTATTAGCAGGCATTCTTGTTTTGTTTCCAAGAAACTGCCTAAATATTTCACCACTAAACATAATATTTATTGTAGATGTTTTATAGCGTTTGTTTGACTGCTGCCCAACAAAAGAGAACTGGATTAAAAAATGTGGTACATATACACAATGGAATATTATGCAGCCATAAATAAGGACAAAATTATGAACTTCGAAGCAACTTAAATGAACTAAGAGTCTATAATACTGAGTGATCTATCACAGAAACAAAGAATTGAGTACTGCATGTTCTCACTCATAAGCGGGCCTTGAGCAATTAGCATAAAACTATAAGAAAGGGATTGGCAGTAGTTGGGAGCTCCCAAGGGAGATAGAGGCAGGACTGGCAGTAGTGGAAAACTGCCAGAAAAGGGGGGACAAACCTCATCAACAAGGGTACCTGCATAATGAACATTTGTATACCTAACCCTGAATTGTACCCCACATCTTCAAAAAAAAAAATTATGAGGCTAAGGGAGTTACCTGCTATTAATAATTTCTTGAAGCTGGGCTCGGTGGCTCAGCCTGTAATCCCGGGCCTTGGGGAGGCTGAGGTGAGTGGATTGCCTGAGCCCGCGGGTTTGAGACCCGCCTGGGCAGCAAGACCTCATCTCTACAATAAATCAAAAAATCAGCCGGGCGTGGTAGCACATGCCTGTAATTCCGGCTACTTGGAAGGCTGAGGCAGAAGGATCACCGGAGCCCAGCAGGTCGAGGCTGCGGTGGCCGGGAGTGGCCACTGCTCTCCAGTCTGGGTGACAGAGTGAGACTCCAACTCAAAATAATAATAATAATAATAATTTCTTGAGTTTTCTTTTTACATCATAAATTAATATAAAATTAAATTATTTTTAAACCTTGGGATTTTTCACTCTTAAAGTACAGGGGAATGGTCATGTCCACACCTAATGAACTTCTGAGGAATACAGCAGAGCCCTGCAGTCTGTGAAGAGCGGCTGAAAGCTTCAAAATTAATTTAAATGGAAACGTAAACAGGAACACAAAACACTTTCTTTTTAATTCGGACAATGCATGTTTTCCCTAATTAATTATAAATCATATATTATGATGTATAGATGACAGTTCTAAAAACAAAACCAACAAAAATTGATCAAAAATATTGTTGGAGATATCAATGCTAAACAATATATGATAAATATCATTCAGGGGCAGCTTAGGAGAAACAAGTGTAGATTACCAAACCGGATGCAAACTCTTGTATGTGGTAATGAATGTACAGTTTATTCTTCAATTTATTGCCATAAAGGTCTTATACATTAAAACTGGCATTATTCTTAGTCACTGGGAAAGATGTGGTAGTATATCCTGAATATATGGTTAGTATAATACCTGAGACAAGTTTATTTTGCTATACATGTATTTTATAGTTGCTAACAATAATTAAACAGCATTAAACTGCTTCCGAATCTTAAAAGAACCATTTTAACAGGTGTTACTCCTGTTTTTAATTGGTCCAATAGTCTTCTTTTCAGAGTCACAGTGAAAGGTGGAAAATTAGTTTTTTTGGCTCCCATGAATGTATGAGTGATGATCATTACCAAAAAGATTAAGACAAGGATAGTATATGCTAAAGTGTCTTGATAATAGAATGTTTATTTTTAAATAGACTGCTATTTAAACAAAATCCCTGCTATAGATTTGAATGAATTGGGTCTATACCTTTTTTTGAAATGTGATAAAATATTCAAAGTGACATATGCTATAATGGTCCTCGTAAATATATACGTGGTTGAAACGACTATAAGTTGTCTTATGCAGATCAACAGAGGCATATTCACTAAAAGAAATCTTGAAAGACATTTATTTTGTTTTATCCTTTGGAGGAAATCTTTTATTTCCAAAATAGTGTTGCAAGAAGTTGCAAGAACTTCAACTACAAGCACAGTAGATACATCATCTGGTAGACATGGGATAATGAAAGCACTCTTGAGACAAGGATTGAAGTGCAAGTATGGGCTTGGGCAGTGCAAGGAAGCCAGCAGGAATTGGAAGAAAATAATAGAGAAATGGGGATGCCCTCCAACAAAGAGTGCACTATTAAGCCAGCTGCCCTGCCACCATGGGCCAACCTCTGAGCTTTTGTAACAGGTCTATTTGAATGAGAACTGAGTGATTCACCTCCATGGCTGCCAGAGACAACAAGCCTCATAATCAGGAACTCCAATAAATTACATGCAGTGCAAATAAAAGTAATTCCACACATTGCCACCTCATAGTTAGAAATTAGAACACAGAGGACCAAGAGAAGATCTCATAATAAATTAATGTGTTGTACTACGGGTCAGTGTTCTAGGGAAGAAGTGTGGACAAACCAGTTTATCCAGTCTAGTTAGCAAGTTTGCAATAGAGATTAATTATTGAGGTTTTGTTTTGTGTCCTTCACAAACCCTGTTTTGAGATAGTGCTTATGTTTCTGGAAGACTAGAGTGAAGACAAAAGTTAGTAGTTCATCCATTGGTTTATTTGACTCAGTTCAGCTCCCTTGTTTTTGTGGTCTAATTCTATGTCCCTAATGCCTCTCAGTTCTAATACTGTCTCACCGTGAATTTAAAAATTTAAGTTCAAGAAGATATTCGCTATATGACTTCTTAGACACACTGAGAAATATAATGCCTGTATCATCCTTAGCAATGATCAGCCCCTGTTTGTATGGCATTGTAGGAAGGCTGTATAAAATTGATAGTTAAAATGCTGGTGCAGCCAGGTGTGGTGGCTCAAGCCTGCAATCCTAGCACTTTGGGAGGCGAGAGGATTGCCTGAGTCCCAGGAAACTTGGCAAGGATTTGTCTCTACAATAAGCAAAACGAAATTTAGCCAGGCATGGTGGCACACACCTGTAGTTTCAGCTACTTGGAAGACTGAGGTGGAAAGTTCACCTGAGCCCAGCAGGTCGAGGCTGTGGTGGCCGTGAACATGCCACTGCACTCCAGCCTGGGCTACGTACAGAGTGTGACTCCAACTCAAAAATAAACAAACAAACAAATAAATAAATAAATAAGATAAAGTGCTGGTGCAATCAATTCGCAGAGGCACAATCAATTCGCAGAGCAGATCTTGGTTAGCTAGATGACCTTGAGCAAGTCATTTAACTACTAATAATTTAGGTTTCCTCATTGCTTCCCTGTGAAACTCTATGCTCTAGTTACTGTCAAATCCCTCCTTGGTTCCCTGAAATGATCATTTTCCATTTTGGCTTAGGGCTGTACACATTCTGTCCCCTCTAACTGGAACATCTTTCATCTCCTCTCCAACGTTTAGCACATTCATTTGGTTAATTTTTACTTACTCCTCAGCTCTTAATCTGTCAATCACTTCCCCCAAGAGAATTTTCCTGAGCCTTTGAAGTATTAATTGGTAAGTCGAGTGTCATAATAAGAGTCATTTCATTGTTACTATGATTTGCTAGTGAAAGGAAATGAGCGAAGAGAAATCCACTGACTTGCCCAAGGTTATAAAATGTGTACATGGCACAGTCGCCACTTGATGCCAGGATCGTTATCTTTATTTAGTTCCATGACTTCTGCCTCAGCAGCTCCACCCTGCTTATACCCAGCCTCTGTGAAATGCTGACACACCCCCTCCAGAAAGAAACCCTCTGTGAATTTCTGGGTGGCGTGCATTTCTTCCCCATGACACGGTAAGTAATTCACTGGGCCGCTAAGACATCCTGCCTGCTGCTCCTTGCCAGCTCTGTCAGACACCCTTCCCTGGAGCATCGGGTGCTATAATAATCCTCATCTGGGCCAATGCCTGTCTGCTGCACTTTCATCTTGTTGCCAGTGTTAACATGTATTCATGTCATTTAGTTAGCTCTTCCCAGAGTTCACATGGGGAATCACTGTTCCTCTGTAGCGTCGTTTTGCTTTATAAACTGTTCACCCAGCTGCCTAAGCCAGGGAAGTAGGTTTCATCCAAGACAGAGGCCTCCTGTGTTCTGCTCCAATTGGGCTTTAGACCCAACCATTTCCACCTCCTTGACAACTCTCTTATGTAACTCAGTCACACCCTTTCCCATGAATTTGCTCATTTCCAATTTTCACCTGAATCCCTGAAATAACTTCCTAACCAGTCTCCCTGACCCTAGTTTGTTCCCCACAGTCAATCACTGCAAAATAAGCAACTTTTCTAAACGCAGATCTCACTAGATCATCTTCCCGCTTGAGAATTTTCAGTGGCTCCCTGTCCTCTGTAGCCAGTTCCATTGGGTTTAAGGGGAATATGAGTTTGCGTTTGCTTGATGACAAAGTGCCACAGACTGGGTGGTTTAATAACAGAAATTTATTTTCATAGAATTCTGGAGGCTGGAGGTCCAAGGCAAGGTTTGTTTCTTCTGCGGCCTCTCTCCTTGGCTTGCCCATGACAGCTTCTCATCTCCTCTCTGCATCTCCATGTGTACCTCCTTCTATGTGTCTGTTTTAATCTCCTCTTTTTATGAGGACATCAGGCATATTGAACTAGGGCCCACTCTAATGACCTCATTTTAACTTAATTGCCTCTTTAAATATCCTGTCTCCAAATATTGTTAGGTCATATTCTGAGGCACTAAGGGTTAGGACTTCAAATTTTGGATTTCTGAGTGGTGAAGACAAAATTCAGCCCACAACAAGTAACTGACTCATCTAATTGTTTATAACAAATCATATTTGTCCTTATGATTTGCCTCAGAACACGAATAAAACACAAATCCGTTGGTTCCAGGACTGACACAGTCTTTTTTTAACCTTTCAAAATGCAACACACCTCTAACAGAAAGCAATCCATATTTCTAAATATCTTTATGACTATTCTATAAAAACTTTATTCAACATGCTGTTAATCATTCATAATCTGAAACACGTCATCAAGTAAGTAAACCAGTTATGTTTGTTTACTGAAGAAAAAATGTGGACATAATAAAAAAATCAAATGGTAAAAGGGATATACAGCAAAAACAAAAGCAAAACCAACAATAACACCCCCACACTTTTTCTTCTCAGTCCAAATCTTCATTTCTCCTTCCCAGAACATATTAGGATTACTAATTTTTTGTGTGCAGATATCATAAAAAAATAGTTTATGCATAAACCAGTACCTGTGTATATGAGTCTAAAATCACATTTAAAAAAAATTATAGATTTAGTGGATACAAGTGCAGTTCTATTACATGGATATATTGTGCTACAGTGATGAAGGCTCTGTTTTTAGTGTAGCATAACCTGAACAGCTCTTGGTACACCTGAGGAAACCCATGCCTGCTGTTTGGCATCTTGCTTGCTTTCTATGTTATGGTCAATGTTCCATTTGAGTGAATATTTTTTGTCTATGTTCCTGGGAGGTAGAGGGACGTGAAACATAGTATTTTATTGTTGGAATGTATCAGTATTTATTCAATAAGTTCCATAGAGATATAATTGGAATACTTTTAGTCTTTTACTTTCTTTGCTCTGATTATTATAACCTTGCTTCTTTCCTTTGGGTAAGTGTGTTGTCTGGCACTTCCCACTATAATACAAGTGGTGGTTCTAGATGTCTTTCTCTGGATTTCAGCCTTTTAGGTGAATCTTTTTATTGTTCCACCATTAGGCATGATGTTGAACTTTTGGTTCTTGTTATATATGCAGGTTGTTATTGTTGTCACTTCAAATATTTTAGAAATATAGGTAGAGAAAATACTTATGTAATCCTCATGCTTAAAAAAAAATGAAGTAATGTAATTTGCATAACATTCCTAGTCATGATCTGATCCTTTTATAATTCTATCAAGAAGAGACTTGACTTATCTGGAAAGAGTGAATCAGGCTCAGCTCAGCCCTTCTTCGTCTTAAGAATTAGTTCTCCATGTGAATGAGACGCCTCTGGTTCAGCATTTGCAATGACGTAGTGGAAACTTATTTGTGGTGTTTAACTGGCACCCTCTTTGACACGCATACATACTAAGCTACATCTTCCTCTGCTTTCTTTATCAAGGGTAAATCCTGGCTTTGATTCCACAAGCCACATGTTTGACATTTTGTTGTTGTCCTGTGGTGTTTTTATTTGCTTGTTTGTATTTTTTCATTACTGAAGTGGTTTCTTGAGCTCTTCCAATACTTCAGCAGTATGAGTACAATCATACTTTAAGAGTTTACAAAATCTAGACTATATGTTTAATCTAATTTTAGCAATGACTACAGATGATTTAATCTATTGACAGCTTAACAAGGTAGGCACATAATATTGCTGAATAAATAGTTACTAAATTAAATGTAAGAATTACAGTATTTGTATAATCATAGGTAAATGAAACATTATCTTCACTCTTATGTACTTTTAGATATGATTCCCAAATGTATTATTTTTCATAACATGTCAGTTAAAACCTTAAATCACAAATATCAAGGACATTTGGTTATTCTTCTCCAGTTTTAGAGGCTAAGTATTTTGTTTTCACTAAAATAAGTACCAGAAAGGCGTCTTTATAAAGCAGTTAGTTACTGCAATCATCTGTGTATATAAATAATAAGGTTATAGTTACCCAAATAGAAGAGACTCTAGACTGTGAAAATGACAAAGAGATAACAATCATAAATGTAAGAGCAAACAACTGCCTATATTGTTATTTAATTCAACAGTGGATTCAAGTCAATAACTTAATCCATGGTTTGTGTTATGAATAAGATTCTGCTTTGGAGTTTTGTTTGGGGAAATTAAGTAAATATACTAACTTTTTTTTAGAAGAGAGGTTTCTTAGGGATAAGGATTACATCTAAGAAAAATCAACAAACATTTAAGTTCTTTGTTTTATCCATTTTAATTAAGGTACACTTTACCGTATATATAGATATAGATATAGATATAGATAGATAGATGTAGCGGGACATTGAAAAAATTAACATCCATTTATGATGAAATCTAAAAACTCTCAGAAAACTAGGAAGAGATAAAGGAACTCTATGAATATATAGATGAGTTTTGACTACATATATATGTAGTCAAAATGTCCCTTTACCAAGTATCCCTCGACAGATGAGTGGACAAATAAAATGTGGTATATCCATGTAATATTATCCAACCCAAAAAAGGAAGGGAATTCTGATATATATATATACACATTTTTAGATACAATTCCCAAATGTACTATTTTTCATATCATGTTGGCTAAAACTTTAAATCGCAAATATATATATATATAAGAATTTATTTATTTATTTATTTTTGAGTTGGGTTCTCACTCTGTCGCCCAGACTGGAGTGCAGTGGCCGCTCCCGGCCACCGCAACCTCGACCTGCTGGGCTCCGGCAATCCTTCCACCTCAGCCTTCCGAGTAGCCGGAATTACAGGCGTGCTACCACACCCGGCTGATTTTTTTATTTATTGTAGAGATGAGGTCTTGCTGCCCAGGCGGGTCTCGAACTCGCGGGCTCAGGCAATCCACTCACCTCAGCCTCCCAAAGAATTTATATACCATGTACCATTTCCCAATCAAAATATAGGCTAGTTCTATTACCTCAAAAAGCTGTACCCCTTTGCAGTCAGTCCCAGAAGATCAGTATAATATGGAACAGAAATGATTAGAAAAACATCCTGTCTTGTTTTTAAACCTTAGGTATTTTTCACTGTGAAGTTTGGTATTGAATGGAAGCTTTTCATAGATTACCTGGTTAATGAAGATCCCTCTATTCTTAGTTTTCGGAGAGACTTTATATTTCAGTTGTGAATGGATACTAATTTTTTCAAGTTTTTCTACATCTATTGTGGTTATCATTTTTTCTTATTTATTCCATTTCCATGGTGAATTACATTAATTGATTTTTGAATGCTGAACCAGATTAACATTCCTCAAATAAACTCCACTAGGTTATAATGTATTGTCTTTTTTATGCATTGCCATATTAAATTGGCTATTTTTTGAGAATTTTTGTTACTATGTTGCTAAGGGATTTTGGTCTGTAGTCTTATTTTCTTGCAGTATCTTTATCTTGAATTGTTTTGGAATCAGAGTAATACTAGCTTAACAAAGTATATTGGGAAGTGTTTCCTCTTCTATTTTCTGATTACAGAACATATTACAAAGTCACAGTATTCAAAATAGTGTGGCGCTGGAATAAAGACAGACATATTAGATCAAAGATTCAATCGAAGAGCTGAACTAAAAAATACATAAGAAAAAAGCAGAGAAAATACTTTTTGACACTGGATTTGTCAATGAGTTCTTGGATATGACACCAAAAGCACAAGCAACAAAAGTAAAGAATATAAATTGATTGACATTAAAATTAAAAGCTTCTATGAAGCAGATAACATAATTAGTAGAGTGAAAAGACAGTCAAAAGAATAGAAGAAAATATTTGCAAATTATGTATTTGATAAGGGGCTTATTTCCAGAAATATTTTTTTAAAACCTCCTACAGGTCAACAACAGAAAACAAATAACCCAACTAAAAAATGGGCAAAGAACTCGAATAAACATTTATCCAAAGAAAATATACAAATGGCCAAGAAGCTCATAAAAAAGTGATCAACTTCACTGATCATTAGGGAAATGCAAATCTAAACCACAACATGGTACCACCTCACATCCATTAGGATAACCATCATGAAAAAGGAAGTAACACATATTGAGAGAATGTGGATTAACTGGAACCCATTTGGGGTTCTGTTGGTGGCAGTGTAAAACAGTGCAGCCAATTGTAAACAGCATGATGGTGCCCTAAAACCTTAAAATTGAACTACCATGTATTCCAGCAATCCTTCTTGTGGGTATAGACCCCAAATAATTGAAGGTAAGATCTCAATGGGATATTTATCTGCCTATGATTAATTAATCACAATCAACAAAAAGCAGAAGCAACCCACGTGTCCCTTGACAGATGAATGTACAAATAAAATGTGGTATATATATCTATGCAATGGAATATTATCCATCCTGAAAAAGGAAGGGAATTCTGACATGTTGTCACATGGAGGAAACTTTGAGACATTACACTAAGCAAAATAAGCCAATCACAAAAAGACAAATACTGTATGATTCCACTTATATACGGTACCTAGAGTATAGGCACTCTGTTTACAATGGGGTTATCTCCCAATAAATCCAGAGTAAGCTGAAAATGTCACAAATCAAAAGTACATTTTTGATTTATGATATTTTCAACTTACATCTCAATGTAGTCTCATTGGAAGTCAAGGAAAATACTAAACTCAGATTGTTTTTGCATCATTGTAAAATCAAAAAAGTGTAAATCAAGTCATCAAACCATTATAAGTCAGGGATCATTCAGGACAATCGGGGGATAGCTATCACCTTAAACACTCATTTGTTCTTTATGCTAGAAACATTAAATTATTCTCATCTAGCTGTTTGAAAATATACAATAGATTTATGTTTACTATAGTTACCCTATTGAACTACCTAACATCAGATCTTATTTCTTCTATATAACTGTACATTTTTAGCTATTAATCAACCTTTCTTTATCCCTCCCCTCGCCATCATTCCCAGTCTCTGATAAACAGCAATATCCTCTCTATCATCACGATATTAGCTCCTACATGTAAGTGAGAAGATGCAATATATGTCTTTCTGTACTTGGCTTTTTTAGCTTAACATAATGGCCTCCTGTTTCATCCATATGCAAATGACAGAATGTCATTCATTTCTATGACTGAATAGTATTCCATTGTGTAAATATACCACATTTTATTTGTCCATTTATCCATTGATGGACACTTAAGTTGATTCCATATCTTTGCTATCATGAATAAGTGCTGCAATAAACATGGGAAGACTGATTGCCTTCTATTTCCTTCACCACTATCGTGATCATGTTTTTGGGAATCACTTTTAAAATGCAGATGTCTCCCTTAACTGTGATTTTGCTTTCTGTGGTTTAAGGGTTTAGCCACAGTCAATCATGGTTCAAAAATATTTTGAGAGAGAGAATTACAATCTTATATCTTTTATCACAGTATACTTGTTTTATTTTATTATTAGCTTTCTTTTTTTTTGAGATGGGGGTCTCACTCTGTCACCCAAGCAGGAGTACGGTGGCAGAACTATGACACACCACAGCATCGGCTTCCTTGACTCAAATAATCCTCCTACCTCTGCCTCAAGTAGTTGGGACTACAGGCATATGCCACCATGCCTAGCTAATATTTTGATTTTTGATTTTTATTATTTATTTATTTATTTGAGTTGGAGTCTCACTCTGTCACCCAGACTGGAGTGCAGTGGCCGCTCCCGGTCACTGCAGCCTCAACCTGCTGGGCTCCGGCTATCCTTCTGCCTCAGCCTTCCAAGTATCTGGAACTACAGGCGTGTGCTACCACGCCCGGCTAATTTTTGATTTATTGTAGAGATGAGGTCTCACCAAGTTGCCCAGGCGGGCCTCGAAACCGGGAGCTCAGGCAATTCACTCACCTAAACCTCCCAAAGCGCTGGGATTACAGGCTGAGCCACCGACTCCGGCTTGATTTTTTAAATAGAGACAAGGTCTTGCTATGTTGCCTAGGCTAGTCTCAAACTCCTAGGTTTAAGCAATCCTCCCACCTTGGCCTCCCACAGTGCTGGGATTACAGGTGTGAGCCACTGCCCCTGGCTATTGTAGTTATTGTTGATAATCTCTGACTGTGGTATATAATTTGCCAATGCTCCATAATTATTGAATGAATGAAAAAAATGAACGAATTAAGAGAATGACCTCTTTGTCTTAAGTTCCAACAAATATTATTCAGAAAATAAAATTTCTTGAATAAATTGTGGGATTAAGGAAAGAATTAGATTTGGTTACTCTGGTCATATGGATTTTATAGTCATGGCAGGAAAGAGGGACATTGACCAGACTATTTGCATTCTCTTTTACATGCTGGCATATTAGTACCATGGGAGGCTAGTAGATATTAATTACCTCAGTAAAACACAGAGATGAGGTAAAAAGAAAATAATGCATACCCCTTTTCTCTCTTGTGTATCACTGTTAAAAAAAAAAACCCCTATGAATTTGATACAAATAGCTTTTATTTAGGGGAAACTCCAGGACCTGGGAAATCAAAGGGAAAATTGGAGGGAAAACTTTGTGCTAAGGTAAGTATATTTTCTAGATGATAAGGATGCTGTATATGAATAAGAAAAGAAAGAGACTGTTGAATAACTCAAGGCAATGAATCACAGAGTGATTACCCCACCATGTAATAGAATACAGATGTTTGTATAACCTTCTTCTTAGGGAAAGGGAAGGGAGATGGAGAAGTGTGAATAATTTTAGGGGGAGTAGTAAATGATTTTAGGGGAATTCACTTGGATTGAAGAACATACAGTGACCTGGGACAAAGTTCATTGTTGGACCACAGAGCCCACGCAGACTATGGTTTGTGACAAAAATCTGTTCAGGTGTGTGGGCAGCCTTCAGTCTCCTTACTATATGATTTCAGTGAGAGACAACTTAGGGAAAGGACCAGAGGTCATTGTTTTCTTCTTTGGCGGATCTGAACTTTAGGCAGATAAGGGAACTTCAGAGAACAACTTCATTTTGTATTTTGGGAGAGACAAAAGACTGAGAGATGGGAAGGTGGGCTCGCTAGAGGCTTCTTCAATCCAGCATGTGATGGTGCCATGCTTGGGGGTCCTGGTTTCTGAGCTCCAACACAGGCGTGACTAGATCCAGAACAAATACTGTGGTCCCACCAAGAGTTGAAATAACTACCTTTTTTTACCTTTATTGGGTACTTGACGCAGGCTGCCCAGGAAGTTGCATGACCTCAGGTGAGACACTTTTCTGCCGCTGAAACAGCAAGTTCTTCCTTGAAAGGATCTAGACGTTGAAACTCCATGTTTACCACAAGGGGCCATCATTGGAGATAGGAAATACAGAAGACAAGATAGGGGAAAAGAATGACTTTACTTCTAAAGATGTGGTCTGAGATCCCTGAAGAAATAATAGAGGATGCAGAATTCAAGGAGAGTTCAGTATTAATTTTAATTGGTTAACATCTACTCTGTTTTCACACAAAAACCAATCTTATTTTAATATAACGTGGGAAAAGGTCAAGGATAAGATCGTAAGAGTCTCAGCATATGGGAGATGTAATAACTTCATGACTTTTCATTTCTACACTGAGTTTATTCATAATAACTCATAACATGACTTTTCATTTCTACATTGAGTTTATTCATAACATTTTTAGTTCTTAAGTTTTTATTCCAGGTTGCTCATGGTTTTCTGTTATTTTTTGCTTTTAAGGAAACAGAATCTCCAATCCTGAATTTGCTCCTAAGACACAATTTGAAACGTTATTTTTTTATTTTTCATTTATTTTGTATTTTTAATTTTTATTTTAAAGATGTGGGGTACAATTCAGGGTTAGGTATACAAATGGTCATTGTACAGGTAAAATTTGGGCTTCACTTTGTTCCTCATGTCATCTGGTTTGAGATCAGGTACCTTTAAAATTTTATTAAATGGTTGATTTACTTGTAAATATTTTCAGATAATTTCTGTACATTCATACAGAACAGGCTTTATTCCCATATTGTCAGCTGGAATTATTTTGAGGATTTCTCAGATCCCACTTGCTTTCTATTTGAACTTGGACTAATTACTTAGTCTCTCTAAGCCTCAGTTACTTCATCTATAAAATGGAGATCTCATGGTGCTTACTTCATAGGATTGTTGTGAGCATTAAGTGATATAAGTTTTTTTTTTTTTTTTTTGAGTTGGAGTCTCACTCTGTCGCCCAGACTGGAGTGCAGTGGCCGCTCCCGGCCACCGCAGCCTCGACCTGCTGGGCTCCGGCGATCCTTCCGCCTCAGCCTTCCGAGTAGCCGGAATTACAGGCGCGTGCTACCACGCCCGGCTGATTTTTTGATTTATTGTAGAGATGAGGTCTCGCCTGCCCAGGCGGGTCTCGAACCCGCGGGCTCAGGCCATTCACTCACCTCAGCCTCCCAAAGGAGCAGGATTACAGGCTGAGCCACCGAGCCCGGCTATAATATATGATTACATTGTATGTAGATGATATATTGTGGTGGGTATCCCATATAAACAAACCATTCTGTGAATCTATGATAATGTCAACCATCTTTTCATTGGTTAAAATCAGTCATTACCATATGATACCCTTTTGCAAAATATATTTGCTGAAAAGTAATATGGTCTGGTCTGATCACTAATCACATTAGCACAAGGATGGGATCAGCAGTCACTGAGCACTGCTAGGGAAGAGAGGGAAAGAAGGGGATTGGGTGCACATGACAACACAAAGGATACCTGGACTACTACCAGGGGGAGTGAGGGCCACTAGAAGCCCAAACTTCACCTGCATGCAACCTACTTATGTAACTAATCCTTACTTGTACACCACAACTCTATAGTAAATAAATAAATTTTAAAAAGAAATACAACTTTACATACACAGGTGAAACTCAAAAAAAAAAGTAACAACTATACTGTGCTTGAAAGCAGTACAATAACAGACAAGTCAGGTTTGGTCTGGGGGCTGTAGTTTGTCAAGCCCTGGTTTAGAGGAATAAATTCCAAGCAATATTTGTTGTTTCAATGGAATCCCAAGTTGCACTGGAGGCGTCATTACTTTGGAAGAAAATAAAATGCCAAAAGGAAAAAAAAAATGAAAGAAAAGTAATATAATCTAGGAACGGAAACCAAAATTCTAATCTCTGCATTTGGTCTACAGGATTTTTCAAAGTCTGTCACAAGGTGGCCCCAAATCCATATTCTTCATGACTCTGCATTCATCGAAAATAAATCAAACAACAAGAAGAAGGCATTACAGCAAAAATCCATTGTCATGATGCTCCAGTATGTAGGTGACCCACTTAATAAACTATTGTACACATGGCTAGATGAAGAGAAAAGAAGCAATCCCGTTATGTTTGAGATAAACAAGGAAGCTGTTAAATGCATCTAGACATTTTTCTCAGGGCTACTCTCAATAAAAGTGATAAATAAATTATCCTATTGATGTTCAATTATTCAATTAGTACATAATCTAGTAATATGCAGGCTTGGCTGACAAAAATCTGTCATCTTTGCATTTTACTCTTTTCGCAATTGGCTAGTATTTTACTTTGCCTGAGTACCTCTAAAAAAGTTTCAGACCTCTTTACTTCATTCTCTTCTTCCTGAAATTAAAAAAAAACCCACAGAAAAACACTGTAGATTATAAATCATGTAAGATCCTTCTGGAAAGTCTTAGATTAAAGTTCTTATATAAGATCATGACTAATTAATTCATTACTTCTTTTATCTCAAAATCCTTGAAGTCTTAAGATAGAGCCTCAAAAATTTCTTTCCAGGTCGTGAGAAATTCTTTCAGGGCTAGGTTATATAATGCTAAGGGAAATTTCTGGCAGTAGAGTGCACCCAATAGACAATATTTGAATAAACAGAAAAATAATACAGAAGATTGTTTTTTAGTTTAACATAATAGTGATGCAACTTGGGCAAGTCACTTTAAGATAATCATACTTTATTCATTGTGTGTGTGTGTGTGTGTGTGTGTGTGTGTGTGTGTGTGTGTGTGTGTGTGTTTGACAATTACATGAAATAGAATGCACGATTCTAAACACTGTGCCAGGCACATGATAGGGACTTAATGCCACTTTTTGCTATTGTCACTGCTTTCACTCAGGATATAATGGAATCATGGAAATAATTTAATCTTCAGTGGAAAGATCCAACACATCCCTGCTGATATCCTCAGCTGACTAAATTTGGAGGTTCAAATACCAGCTGTAAATGATGCAATAACTTCCAAGTCTCTTTGTTTTTTGTGGAGGAAAAGGTGGTCAGAAGTGATGGACAGCCCAACTTAGCTTGAAACAAAGCAGCATGGGATTTACCAGGACGGTCTGAGTATATTCTAGCAAAAACTATAGAAAATTATATTTTTTGAGTGAGTTCAAAGGCTTTTAAAAGTAAATGAGAGATTCAATTTGACTGTCACACTCTACTATATATTTGATTTTTATCTCAAGGAAAAGAAGTAGGAATAAGGTGAGATTATTGAATTTTGTAATTTTCAAAAGTTTTCCCGCTTCTGTTTGGTAAAAAAAGAAGGTCAAATTAGACAATCTAATTGTAGGATAGATAAATCACAATTCATAATAACTCTGACTCACCTTAAGCTCAGAATTTCCAACTTATTGATGAACACAAATTGTTAAAAGTCAATTGCCTGTTCATTAATGATACAGACTTTCAGAGCTTGCCATCAAGACCAAGGACTTATATAGCATTTGTAATACTAGATAGAGAACCGACGTTTAATATTTTCTCTGCATTAAAAAAAGAAGCTGTTCAGTGCTCATTATTTGAGATAAATGTGCAGTGAAGACCCAGAGACTTTCATCAAGAATGTAATTGTAGCCGGGCTCGGTGGCTCAGCCTGTAATCCCGCGCCTTTGGGAGGCTGAGGTGAAGTGGATCACCTGAACCCGCGGGTTCGAGACCCGCCTCGGCAGCGAGACCTCATCTCTACAATAAATCAAAAAATCAGCCGGGCATGGTAGCGCATGCCTGTAATTCCGGCTACTTGGAAGACTGAGGCGGAAGGATTGCCGGAGCCCAGCAGGTCGAGGCTGCGGTGGCCGGGAGCGGCCACTGCACTCCAGTCTGGGCGACGGAGTGAGACTCCAACTCAAAAAAAAAAAAAAAGAATGTAATTGTGTGCCTGAAACGCATCTCAAGGTGGACTCAAAGGCAATATTTTTACTTGAGCTTTTGAAATTTTCCAAAAGTTAAATTATACTTTTCAAGACTAAAAGTTGAAACTAAGACTAGCATAAGTGGTTATTTATATATATATATTCACACACACAAACATGAAGATATATACATGTATATATGTATACGTATACATACATACATGCCTACCATACATACATTGTTAATAATGCGTGTGTGTGTATGTATGTGTGTATATATATTGGTGTTTTTAATTAAACTTTACTCTTTAAATATTTGATATTTATTTTTCATATATCAATTATTGCATAATAAAATTGCACATTTTCAAACATTTTGAATGCTATTGATCTAACATATCAGGCTCTTGATTTCCTTGTCTATTAAATGGGGATGATAATAGTATTATGTATTGTATATATAAAGTTCTTATATAAGATCATGAGTATATATATATATGTATATATATATATATACATATATATATATATGCCAGACACTCTGATGCATATTTTACATCTTATTGTATCTAATTTTGACATCAATCTCATAATACAAATACTATTAACATCCCCATTTAATAGACAAGGAAATCAAGAGCTTGATATGTTAGATCAATAGCATTCAAAATGTTTGACAATGTACAATTTTAATATGCAATAATTGATATATGCAAAAGAAATATCAAAGATTTAAAGAGTAAAGTTTAATAAAAAACTAAAAACAAACACTCATAAATGCACATCATGAACATTGGAACTAGACTTTTACTAATATCATTCAATCTTATGTACTCTTTTACCATTCTGTCCTTCTGCTTCTAATCAGAGTTAATTACAATCCTAAACTTTTTTTTTGAGTTGCAATCTCACTCCGTCACTCAGACTGGAGTGCAGTGGCACACTCCCAGCCACCGCAGCCTCTACTTGCTGGGCTCCGGCAATCCTTCGGCTTCAGGCTTCCAAGTAGCCAGAGCTACAGGCATGCACTACCACGTCCAGCTAATTTTTTGATTTATTGTAGAGACGAGGTCTCCTCAAGTTGCCCAGGTGGGTCTCAAACCCGCGGGCTCAGGCAATCCACTCACCTCGGCCTCCCAAAGTACTGGGATTACAGGCTGAGCCACCAAGCCCGGCCAATCCTAAACTTTAATACATTCTTTTAACAAGAAGTATAGCTACTTCCTAATAACAGGCTAGCAATTTACTTGTGGAACCCTTTTAGTTTTCACAAAATGATATCAATATGTTGACATAAATTTAATATAAATATGATTAATATAATTCCCAGATTTTATACTTTTGTCTCAGAATTTAGCAGCTGTGCTGTGATTTTAATTTAGTAGTTAATCATGATTTTATAATAACCACTTACTTTCTACTGAATAAACTCAATTTAACGCTATATTGCAAAAATGATTTTCTTAAAACTGGTAAAAATTTGAGATTGAACAAGAAAAACCTCAAATATTCTTTCCCACAAATGTTTGCCAATTTATTATGGAAATGTTGAAAACTGCAGTAAACAAAGAAATTTTGTTGTTTATATCTCAGAACCAGCAGATTGCAGAAACCTCCTCAGCTTTTACTTTGGTTACTCTTGCAATATGAGCGCTATTCGCAGGAATTGGCATATTATATCATTCAATATTTTCTAGCTGAATTTTTGATAGAATTGAAAAGATGGCTGTTATCATTTCCTAATAGAATATTTATTGAACATCTACTAAGTACTGGAAACTACTCAAAACTAGATCTTCAGAGATGAGAAGACACAATCCAGGATGTCAGAAGACTATATGATATTAAAAGGACATACACAAGTGTGCTCATTTTAAAATTTATTTACTAAAATGCTTACAAAAACCAATGAAATTCAGGATATAAGGGAATCCTAGAAGAGTGTATTAGGCATTGTAGGTATCTGTCATTCTGGATCATGACTCTTTGTATCATGTTCCCCTTTCCCATGTAATCTTTTATGGCCAACAATATCCACATCCTCATTTCTAGAAGTACAAAACCCCATGATAACTTGAGAGTAACTGAAGGGAAAGTGTGAAGTGAGCCTAGCATAGCTTCTTATGCCAGGCAGTAAGAAAGTACTCCAAACTGAGAGGGAAGTGTCAAAAGGTCAGGAGGCAGCTTGAAAGAGTAGTTCTCCTGGAGAAGAAGAGATAGGAGCAAACATCTCAAGGAACTGAGGAATTTAGCCAACTGAATATCTGGTGGAAGAGAATTCTAGTCAAGATCAACATAATCCTAAAATGGACTCATAACTGCTGTGAGTTTAAAGATCAGTAAGAACTGTTCCCTTTTCCCTGCATCTTCTCCAGCATCTGTTTTGTTTTTTTTTTTGAGTTATTGATGATGGCCATCCTGAGTTAGGTGGCATCTCAGAGTGGTTTTAAATGCATTTCTTTGATGATGAGTAAGACTGAGCATTTTTTCATGTAGGAAAAGGAGGCACTCCTGTACTGTTGGTGGGAGTGTAAACTGGTAAAACCTCTGTGGAAAACAGTGGAAACAGATTCCGAAAAGATCTAAAAATCGACCTTCCATATGACCCAGCAGTCTCTCTCCTTTATGGGAATATACCTGGAGGAATTCAAATTATTCTATGAAAAAGATGCATGTTTATTACAGCATTATTTATAATAGCAAAAATATGGAATCAATTGTCCTACCCATCAAAAGTGAACTGGATTTTAAAAATGTGATACAGATACATGATAGAGTATTACACAGTCATAAAGAAGGACAAAATTATGAACTTCATGGCAACTTGGATGGATTTAGAGTCTGTAATACTCAGTGATCTAGTCACAGAAAGAAAGAACAGAGTACCACATGTTCTCACTCATAAGCAGACCCTGAACAATTATCATACCGGTATAAGAAAGGGATTGGCAGCAGTGGGAAACTGCCAGGGGTGGGGAGCACACATCATCAATAAGGGTACCTGTTCTCAAACCAGTTGAAGTGGGGACCATAGTAAGGCCCAAACTTTACCTACACAATGACTATCTGTATACCTAACCCTGAATTGTACCCCACATCTTTAAAAGAAAATAATAATAATAATAAAATAAAAAATAAACCTCTCAAAACTTAAAAAAAAAAATAAAGAACAGTAAGGAGCCCAGGGTGGCTGGAGTGAGTGAGCAAGAGGAAAACACTGTTGAAAATGCTGTTGCCTGTAATTCCGGCTACTTGGAAGGCTGAGGCGGAAGGATCGCCAGAGCCCAGCGAGTCAAGGCTGCAGTGGCCAGGAGCGGCCACTGCACTCCAGTCTGGGAGACAGAGTAAGACTCCAACTCAAAAAAAGAAAAAGAAAAGTAAAGAAAAGAGAATGCTGTCAGAGAAGGAACAGGGAGCTGCAGGGTGTAAGGCCTTGTGACTCACTTCTAAGGATTCAAACATTAACTCTAAGTAAGAGGGTAGCCAGTGGTAGATTTTAACAAAGGAAAGTCCTGGTTTGACATATTTTGAAAAGATCCCACTGGCAGGTGTGTCAAGAATAGACTTAGGTGAGCTCAAGGATAGCATGAAGAGGTTATTCCAGTGATTCGGGGGACTGAGAATGGTGGCTCAGATTAGGAGGGTAGTAATGCCAGTGGTTACATTTTGCAGGGGGATCTTCATTGGATGGGATGTGGAGTACAAGAGAAAGAGAAGAGTTGAGGATGAATTTTAAGTTGGCCTGTCATAACATTGCAGCCAACGGATTGCGGATAGCGGTAATAGAGTTGGAGTGGTCAGCTTGGATTTAAAAGAAATTGAGGACTAGAATGTGGATAGATTCGTGGTTACATTTCTATTTTAAATTTAAATTCAGATATTTGCCAATTTGGAAAATATCTTATTTGCCAGTTTGGAAAATATCTTATACAACATTCTACCTTTATTTTTAAAGTCTCTCCAAATTAATTCCCCCCATAGGTAACCTTGAACTAGCCTGACTCATTTCTCTTGTTCTAAATCATCAACTTCTTTTGTTCATGCATTACATAGTGATTTTAAAGGATTACTGTTGAAATATATGAATTCTAGTGCTTAAACATTCTAGTAATTAAGAATGAAAGAGACAAAATGAGGTTAAAAAATTCTTCTGTGTGTTTGTGTGCATGTTCATGTGTGTGTAGTAATATATAGCTATTTTTTCTTTTCTAACTTCTTTTTAATTTACTCCTTTTTATTTTTTCCCAGTTGGAAACCAGACTTGACTGGGGAAACTGGGATGAGTTGAAAGGTAGGAGTTCTTTCATCTTAATACTAACCTGGACATACTTTTTTAAGAGTTCACAAAGTCAATAATCACCAAACAGTTTTTAGTTTTGTCACTTTCCACCTTCATTCCCCAGCCTTTTCTGTCTCCCTCTTGTCCCTGCATTTTATGTCCACATACCCTATGGCCAACAAGACCCACATGCTGATTTCTGCATATATGTACCTCTCTGATGAAACCTTGTTGCCACTAAAGGGCACGTTGAAGGTGAGCCTGGATTAGTTCCTTATACCAGAAAATAAGGAAGGGCTCAAAAACCAAGAGGGATCTGTCCAAAGGACTCAGGAGCCACCTGAAGAGAAGTCCTTTTGCTGTTCTCTGGAAGACCATGTTCTCATGAAGAACCATTCAAACCGAACTCCATCTCATCTTCCAAGATTACTCGTCCCCCCCAGACCACATCTCCCTCCATCTAAGTGTGACAGACAAAATAAGTCATTGATCTGGTTACAGCACTTGATGCTAAAATATAAATGAATGACACAACGTTTTATCAAAAAACTTAAAAGAGAATCTGCAGAACAAAACTCTATCTCTAATAGAAAAATAAGTGGGGTTATATTCTTATTACATATCGCATGTTAATAACACCTCTATCACACATACACAAACCCAGATCTTTCTCTCTCTCTCTCATGCCATAAATTAAAACAGCAAGAAATGAGTTTTGCATCCCTGTGTAGTTTCCACACACCCTTTCTCTCTCCCAGGCTCTTTTTTTTTTTTTTTTTTTTTTTAGTTGAAGTCTCACTGTGTCACCCAGGTTGGAGTGCAGTGGCACACTCATGGCCACCCCAGCGTCGACCTGATGGGTTGCAGCGATCCTTCCACTTCAGCCTTCCAAGTAGCCAGAACTACAGGCGCACGCTGCCATGCCTGGCTAATTTTTTTTATTTACTGTAGAGATGAGGTTTCACCAAATTGTCTGGGCTGGTCTTGAACACACGGGCTCAGGTAATCCACTCATCATGGCCTCCCAAAATGCTGGGATTACAGGCTGAGCCACTGAGCTCAGCCCCAGCCTCTATTTTTATAGAGTTCAGTCGAGGTTTACGTTTGTGTTCTAACAGTGTACTAGTAAATGCCATTCTTCATTTCCAGGAGTCCCCTGTGGCTTCATACGTTGCTTGATTGGAAGGAACGTACCTTGTAAAATTAGAAGGCAATGTAGTATTGACTTGGTCAGGGTGAGATTCAGAAAGAAATGTAAAGGGCTAACATGATGTACAGTATTTTAAGAAATGATTTTACTTCTTTCACTTAGAAATGATTTCATTGTCCTGTATCAGAATTCAATTATTAGATAAAAATACAAAAGATCACTCTCTCTTCTTTTGTAGCTAAAGTATTTTCCAGGCTGGGCATGGTGGCGTACACCTATGATCACAGCATTTTGGGAGGTTGAGGTGAGAGGATTGCCTGAGCCCATGGGCTCGAGACCAGCCTGGGCAACTTGGTGAGACCTCATCGCTACAATAAATCAAAATTAGCTGTGCATAGTGGTGCATGCCTGTAGTTCCAGCTACTTGGGAGGCTGAGGCAGAAGGTTCGCCTGAGCCCAACAAGTTGAGGCTGCGGTGGCTGTGAGTATGCCACTGCACTCCAGCCTGGGTGATAGAGTGAGACTCCAACTAAAAAACAAAGTATTTTCCACCCACAACAAAATACAACAGCTAATAGAAATACTTTAGATTTACAAACACAGGAAAATATAATAGAATTAGGTTCATTCTTAAGTATCTAAGAGTCTGCCAGTGCTATTAACTCTGTTCCTTTAATCTAGGATATAGAAAAGTGCTGGGTAATTCCATTACAGATGGAGAAACTGTCTAGAGAGGATAGGAGGTTTCTCAACATAATGAGCAGAATCATAAAAAGGAATTAAGAGCCTCTGACTCACTGTCTGGCATTTTCTGGAAGCAGACCACACTTAGATGTTTCAATTCATGGCCAAATCCTCCAAATACAACTAACCGCACAGACTGTGAGAGAATTGGGCCACTTGGGAAAAATAAAATCACAACCATAACCTCTTGAGCAAATGTTAAACATATCCCAAAATTATGGTGGTATCTTAACTTTGTTTACCATCACTTAAAACTGAAAAAAGTGAGAGGCAGAGACTGAGGACCGTACAACCACCATCTCAAGTCTAAATGAAATTAGGTGTTTTGGGCAAACTCGGTGCTTCCCCAAAGAAAAGGCAACATTGAATTAAAAAATACAAACCAAAGAGCTTCAAAGTGAGCTATCACAAAATGGAAAAATAAATGTTTTTTAATCTATAGAGCACCCAGAAAGAGATGTGTTTTTGTAAACAGAAGACTTTTGCTTTTTTGTTTTTGCTTTTTTTAATTGCCATAATTTTTATTCTCCTAAAGTCAGAACCTGAGACAAGGACATGGGCCCTAGTTGTTCATTTATGATGAGATCAATGACACAGAAGCGAGGGATAGACGAAGTGAAACAGGGAGGAGTGAAAAGTCAGAATATGAGTCTCACTGAGTACCTACCATGGATAACAGGGTCTTTATTTCCCTGGGACTTGTAGGGAGCACACAGAATGCCTTCTAGAATTGTTTGCCTTGAAGGTCTGAACTCTGGCATATGTAACCATCAGTTCTCCTTGCCCAGTGGTCTAGGATTGTTCACAATAGCATTAACTCTCCCGCTCTACTTGTGCGTGCTCTTTCACACTGGCCAAGCAGACTTCCACTACCTTGGGGACAGTCCTGCAGCCAAATGCAGAAAGATGCCTGCTCTTGAGGCGGGCAACTGCCAGTGCAAGATGAATTTGGGGTCATATGGAAATTTTCACTACTGTTGTGATGGAGATCAGAGGTAAGTTTGTGGTATGTGATGGGGAAAAAATAAATGAATGTCACAGGTTGCCTTAGCATCACTCAGATTTATAGGTGTTCCATAGTGACTTTTTGTGATTATTGAGCCTTAGTAAAACAAAGTGCACACATCACTATAGCAGCTAGTCCCTAGACAATCATTGATACTCATCATCTCACTCCTTCACATCTATTAAAGATTTTCATTATTGCTGGTTAGAAGTGGAGATAGTTCAATTGGCTTACCTGGTAGGGTAACTAGGCTTTCATCTTGAGAAGTTTGATCGTGTGGTATCTTGCCCTGGTCTGATCACAGTTGTATAAATTGCTTATTTACCATTTTCCCATGGCTTGGAAACAATTCTAGTCCCTGTAAGTGTCAGTGACCCTAAATCTTCCAGACAATATCAATTACATCAAACAGTATAGTCACTCCTTTATTTATCTGCTGGTCCATGAGCATGAGGAGTCCAAAGTGATCAGGTGAGAGTTGTGGCTTTTGGTTCAATGGAACACTTTCTGTGTGTCCTGGTACCCATGTTTTTGTTTTGGGAGCCAGAACCTTTGAGTTGTTAGAACTTAGCATGGTGAGTTTTGGAAGCATAAATTCTGCAGTTGTATGACAGGGCATGGGTTAGAGAAGTCAATACTACTCCTATGCCTCATTTGTCAGATCCACCTATCTATTTCAGTACTATACAATGGCATTATTTAAATGCATACACCATATTCTGGAGGACAATGCCCAAAATTGAGTATCATTCCTGAGCTGGTGTATTTCAGCTGGAAATAATATTAGTACTTGCCAAAATCTGTCTACAATGTAACATAAGAACATATGGCTTGGGTCAAAGCAAAGCTTCCAGGAACCACTCCATTCAGTGATTTTACCAATACTCTCTTTCTCCCAAATCACTCCTTTCTGCTTTTAGTCAATCCCAAAAACTTTTCAAAAAACTTTAGCCCTGGCACACTCAGCTTTGTTTTTGTTGTTGTTGCTGTTCTTCTCATTATTATTACTGGCAAGGTCTCACTCTGCTATCCGGGCTGGATAGGCTGGACAGGCTGGAGTGCAGTGGCATAATCATGGCTCACTACAGCTCCAACCTCCTGGGCTCAAGTGAGCATTCATTCAGCTTCAGCCTCCCCAGTAGTTGGGACTACTGCGCACCACCATGCACAGCTATTTTTTTGTGGAGATGAGGTCTTACTATGTTGCTTAGGCTGGTCTTGAACTCCTTGGCTTAAGCAATCCTCCCACATTAGCCTCCAGAGTGCTGGGATTACACATGTGAGCCACTATGCCCAGCTAGCTATTGAGTTTCATTGTGTTTTTTTGGATGTTCTTTCTTTCTTTTTTTATTTAATTATTTTTTTTTATTATGAAGTTGTGGGGCACAGTTAAGGGTTAGGTATACAATTGCGTTTCATTCAGGCACCCTGTTGATATGGGGTGTTTCCCCGTTCCCAGGCAGATATTTGCTACTGTTAATCCCATCTCCCCCCCCCATAGTTTCCCAGTACTGTCAGTCATTTTTGTGTAGTATTGCATTGGATGTTTAAGGTCCATTATATGAGTGAGAACATGTGATACTCGGATCTTTGTTTCTGTGAGAGGTCACTCAGTATTATAGACTCTAGGTCCATCCAGGTTGCTGCAAAATTCATGATTTTGTTCTTTTTATGGCTGCGTAGTATTCCATCGTGTATATGTACCACATTTTTTTAATCCAGTCCTCTTTTGACGGGCAGCATGGTTGTTTCCAGGTTCTTGCTGTTGTGAACAAGCTGCGATAAACATGCGTGTGCAGGTATCTTTTTTATAGAGTGATTTGTGTTCTTCAGGATATATTCCCAGTAGGGGGATTGCTGGCTCATATGGGAGGTTGGTATTTAGAGCTTTTAGGAATCACCACACTGCTTTCCACAGAAGTTGCACTAGTTTACACTCCCACCAACAGTGTAGAAGTGTTCCCTTTTTGCCACACCCTCTCCAGCAGCTGTTATTTTTTGACTTGTTGATAATTGCCATTCTGACTGGGGTTAGGTGGTATCTCAGTGTGATTTTGATTTGCATCTCCCTGATGATTAGTGAGGTTAAACATTTCTTCATGTGTTTGTTGGCTGCTCGGATGTCTTCCTTTGTGAAGTGTCTGTTCATATCTTTTGCCCATTTTATAATGGGGTTGTTTGTTTTTTTCTTTTCAGTACGTTTGAGTTCCTTGTAGATCCAGGATGTTAATCCTTTGTCAGAACTGGTGTTGGCAAATATTTTTTCCCAGTCTGTAGGCTGTCTTTCTGCTCTCTTTCTTATAAAAGTACATTTCTTGTACCTTTTAATGAAAATTAATCTAGACTTTAGCTTCTTTCAAACTTCTCTACTCTTCTTCTCCAACCAGTATAATAAAGTATCTGAAATACTCTAACTCCATCCACAAATGGAGAAGGAAAGAAAAACATGGAGAATACTTACTCATAAACATGCTTGTTCTTATCATAACTTCTTACATGAAAACCTCTCAAGTATGCAATGAATTCTTGTCCAGTTCTTATTCCTCTTTGTCACTGAGAGAATAAAGCTACCCCTTCATCAGAGTATCCAAGAAAAGCAGCATCATTTCTGGTTCCAACTCTTTGACTGTCTTTTCAGGAATGTCTATTTCATCCTTCAGGGCTCATATAATTAATTCCTGATAATCCTTTTTTATGGTTATATGCTTATTGAAAGATCAAACTTTGATCATTGAGTTGAAACTTTCTTTTTTTCAGATACCTAGAAAATTTTACTTCCCTTTAATATGATCTTCAAAATATTACACAATATTTATTATCATGAAAATAATAGTTGTGTGATTTTATAATTTTCTGTTTCTTTGACCCAAGCTCTATCTGGAAGAAGAAGACTCTGCCATGATGAGAATTCTTAGGATGGTGTGATGATGTAAGAAATGTTAGCAGAAAGTGTCTGTTTCTAGAATACAAGTTAGAAACAAATTTTCATTTCACAGAGTCACATTCTTTCCTTAGGTCACCATTAAACATGCCCTCAAAGTAGTAGAGCTGTCAGTCTTTGACTTTTTCAAGATTTATACTCTGTGTGTTACACTATTTCAAATTTAATGCATTTTTATCATCCAGAAGTGGTATTACTTTACCGATAGCAGATAAAAACATATAATTATCTTTTCATAGTATTTCTTATAAAATACATATGGGATTGATTATCAATAATGATCATTCTGAAATATCACATTTTTCCTTATCAACCAGAGCTTGGATTAAAGTCATAATGAAGAAGTTTTTAAAATTTTATTCCAAAGAACAACATGACTGGCGCTATAAGAAAGCAATGGGAAAGGAAAGAAGTAGAATTGAAAGTCCTGTTACCCACAGCTCTCACGCTTAGGTATTTTTCTCCTCTGTTAAACAACAAATATGTTGGGAGAAAGAGTTTGCAAACAAGATTTGGAGAATGGGATTGAGATTGTATTGCACCTCAAATAAACGTCTTGCTATTTCAAATGGTTATTTTGAGTTGTTATTCTTTGTTTTATTAGAGCATTAGTAGATTTTTCACTTTGAATATGGCAAAGCTAATTATCCTAAGTCTCTCTCTGAATATATTTGAATTTTAAAATTGCCATTGTCCAAAGCCAGATCCAAAATGTTGAATAAAGGACTAGTTATATAGGCTACTTTCATTGCCTACCTGTGAGAATTGCAGAGTGATTGTGCATGTCTTGTCATCAAATGCAAAACAGTGGCTACACATGGAATGAATTCAAGAAGGGTCTACAGCGGCTTCAATTGTTGTGGTAATATTTTAGTTTTTAAAGAGGATGGTGGATATGCAGCTATTTTAAAAATACTGCTTTAAATTTCTGAAGTATTTTATAATTTAATTATTAATTATTGCTCAATTAAAAAGAAAGATTATATACTTTGTGACTAGTTACCTATCAATACTGAGGATGTCTTATTAATGCTATACTCACTTAGACATGGTAATTAGTAAAACAATCTGATAGTTCTTACAAGGTTTTCATGTAAGCTTTGTCATTTATTAACTTAGCAGGAAGGAATTATTACATGTCACAAAGAAGTAGTGCTATTATGGAAGGATTTTTTAAAATACGCCGTTTCCCCCCTCATTTCTTTCTCTTTTTTTTGAGTTAGAGTCTCACTCTGTCACCCAGACTGGAGTGCAGTGGCCGCTCCCGGTCACTGCAACGTTGACCTGCTGGGCTCCCACGATCCTTCCACCTTAGCCTTCCAAGTAGCTGGAACTACAGGTGCGCGCTACCACACCCAGCTAATTTTTTGATTTATTGTAGAGATGAGGTCTCGTCAAGTTGCCCAGGCGGGTCTTGAACCCACAGGCTCAGGCAATCCACTCACCTCAGCCTCCCAAAGGGGAGGATTACAGGCTGAGCCACTGAGCCCGGCTTCCCCCCTCATTTCATATATTGTTCTCCTTGTTCTGAGATCAGGATGTGATAGGATGAGCCCATAGGCATTTCAAGGATTCAGAGCTTAGATGATATTTTTTAAGAGAGAAGTTTAAAAGGAGGGCTTCTTCTGGAATAGTGGTTCTCAGCTGAGGTGCCTTCCAAGGGACATTTGGCAAAATCCAGAGATGTTTTTGATTGTCATGACTTGAGAAGGGGTAAGCTACCGGACCTATAGGATAAAGGTCAGGGTTGCTGCTAAATATCCTACAATATACAGGAGGGTCCCAAACAACAAAGAAGAATCTGGTCCAAAATATCAGTAGTGCTGAGATTGCGAAACCCTGCTGTGAGACAAGGAAAGGTATTATTGGACTAGGGGAGATGTGGATTGAAAGAGAGAATCATGACAGTACAGAGATTGTTGGATTCCAGAGAGAGAGATTCCCAGAAGAGGGCTGGAAAAGCGAGGACACTTGAGTTAGATTTGCAGACTCTGATCAAAGCAGTTACCTGAGAAGTTTGGGCAAAGGAGGCCTCAGATAGCCACTGGGAACATTTCTATGCTCCAGCAATGATATGAAAAAAACCTAATAGCATACCCCCTCTTATCCTGGTGCAAGAGAGTGCCACCGGACCTAAGGAATTCAAATACACAGGAAATGTGTACATGTCTGTGAATGTCAAGAAGACAAACAGTAGATACCCCACAATCTCAGGTCTGTATGATTTTGAAACAATCCTTAGAAATAGGAAGAGCCAAATCTCATATGAGGGTGTGTCTACAACCCTGGTAGAATAGGGATTAGAATAGTGTTACTCTGGGCTGCAGAAAAATTTTAAAAGGTATATTTCATGCATACCTGCAACAATGGGATGAAATTTTTAAGCATTTCACCATACATTGTGTTACTGAATTGATATTTTACTGGAAAATTTAACCAATGCTTATCAGTGATTTGCATTCCTTAAAACAGTGCCTGGTTGTTTTTAGATTCTCCACAGACCCAGTTCTTACCATTTTCTGCTTCTGTAGAGGGGTGGTCACAACTCAGGTAACAAGTGAAGGGAATGAGGCTCCACAACTATCACCAATTATGTTTTCACATAAAATCCTTGTGTGAGAAAATTCTATTTTCCTTGACTTTAACATTATCTAATTTAATTACCTGATTACATCTAACCATGGTGCCAGTGAATCTGTCTTTACAAAATCCATGCTGATCTGCCCAAAGTCCAAACAGGTGATCTGCTTATCCCCAGACTAACGTTGAGACCATGTTTTAAATATCCCAGAAAGCCATAGTCACACTTGATTTTAGAAGGTTCAGATTTGCTCCTCAGATTCCTGATGAGTGCTCTTCCAAAAGAAGTCTTTGCATAATATATCACCTATTTTTTTTTTTTGAGTTGGAGTCTCACTCTGTCACCCAGACTGGAGTGCAGTGACTGCTCCCGGCCTCCGCAGCCTCAACCTGCTGGGCTCTGGCGATCCTTCCACCTCAGCCTTCCGAGTAACCGGAATTATAGGCGTGCGCTACCACTCCCGGCTAATTTTTTTGATTTATTGTATAGATGAGGTCTCGCCTGCCCAACTTATATCTGATTAAGACCCTACAAAGTCATCCTCTCCCACCCCACAGTATAGATGTAGGCTCTTCCCTTTCCAAGGTCAGTAATTGACCTATCTTTGCCTTCCCTTTCAACGTAGAGTATTTTGTTTTTCCTTTTTCTAATTTAATAATGGATATACATCTTTAGATTGTCAGGAAACTAGTATTCATATTCAAGTAGATATTGTCTTTAATTACATAATTATGTCCTTACCTGTCAACTTGAATTGCCTTCAGCCATCACCAAGACGTTGTAATCACTGCACACACAAATACACAAATGCAGTGTGCAGAATATGTTTATTACACTTTGCCACATTTTATTATTGTCATAATCAAGAAGTGTTCTAAATTCCACTATCTCTGAACATTTAATTTAGAATATGAAGTTGATACTCTGCAATGAGTACCATTCCTACCTAAATAGCCTCTTCTTTTGTTATTCCCAGGAAGCCAGTGCATTAACTGCAGAGCATTCTAGCATGAAATGTGTAATGTATTTTATAGACTCTCACTTTCCCTGCTCTCAATCTTTCTATGATAGTATAGAAATCAATATTTGACTAACATTTTTTTCAAAGTTATGTGAGACCCTTAAAGCAGTCTTATAAAAAAAAGCAGATATAAATGTTGGTGGTTTTTGCTGCATAAATTCCAAATGAGATGCTTATTGGCAACCATTAGAATACATAGTTGCATGTTTAATTAAGGTCATCTTGTAGTACTATGAAGTAAAAATCTAAATTATGGACTTTTCTAATGATTCCATGTTTCTGTTGCAATATCAAAACACATTCTTGAACAAACATAGTATTTCCATAAACCAATAAAAGATGACTCAAAAGGTTAAATATTCAAATCACTTAAATATGAATGTTCTAAAGTTATGTCAAAGTGCTATTTTTAAAAATATTTAAATAACTAGAAAATAAATATGTCATATAAAAACATTTAATCCCCGATTCTTCCCTGAAATGTCTCAAAACAACTCACTGAATTCAAGAAAAGCTGTTTCAAAGAAGATTTTATAGTGGTTCAAGCACTTTCATTATAATGACTTTAAACACTTTTTGGTATTTGCTTTCTTTGATTCCCTAGTGCAGAAAATACAGGGACATTTTGCCAGCTACAGTCTATTCCGTTGCTCACAATTCCCTGACAGAGTATAAATCCAGTTATACTGTGCCATTAACCATCCTCAGGCAGTGACCAGATTTCTGATTATTTCTATCATATGTTTAGTTCAATTTTTTTTTTACATTTGATTGTATTAAGTAAGTGGACACAGGCCTTGAGGAAAACCTGATGAAAGGAATGGACTATGTTGATTCAGCAGGCACATGGAAACAGCAGAGTGTAACACAAACACTAAGTCAGCAGCAGAGGTTCAAAAGTGGTAGCATAATCCATAACATTCGGTATGAAGTCTGTGTTGAGTTGTACTCAGTGCAAAATGGATGGCTGATCTTGATCATTATCATTAAACTCTGATCTGCAAGTGTGAAAATAAGTATCAAAAAATGAAGTAGATACAATTAATTCATTTTTTGTAGCCACTGAAATCTTATATGTGATGAATATCTACATTTAGTCCAGTACTGACTTTCATATCCACTGAGGCAAATAGGTTATCTTTGGAATATATTTATTGTACAGTTTCTTTTATAAATTTTTAATTGGCATGTAACAATTGCACATATTTGCAGGGTACAATGTGAGGTTTTGTTGCATGTATACAATGTATAATGATTGAATCAGGGTCATTAGCAAAACCTTCACCTCAGACATTATTTATTTGTGGTAAGAACATTCAAAGCCCTCTCTTCTAGCTATTTTGAAGTATATAATATATTATTTTTAACTATAGTTTTTTTGTAAATTTTCTATAAGGCAGGCAAATCTGGATATACACAAATATGGTTTTTGTTATTGAAGAGTTCACAAGAGAGAGAGCAAGTGAGAGTGAGAGAGAGGGAGAGAAAGATTTTACAATACAGACATTAATACAGTTGCAAAGAGCTCCAAATTTACTCCAACCAAAATTTCACACTTAGTCTATAAAACAGGAAATGATATTACCCAGCTCCTAAGTGGGCTGTGAGGATTAGCTGCATTATTACATGCAAAGTATTGAAAAAAGTGCTGAACACATGCTCACTTGGCGTTTATTAACTCTTGTTATCATTATTAAAATTTCGCTCTTCCTTTTGTTCCCTGGTGGTTACACTGCCGTCTAATTGTAGCTGCCATTTTATAGATGTCTACTATATGCCCACATTTTACTCCAATTGAATATTTTATTTACTCCTCTCAATAACACTTAGAGGGGAGGGAGGGGCATACCTCATCAACAAGGTTACCTGCATAATCAACGTTTGTATACCTAACCCTGAATTGTACCCCACATCTTTATAATAAAAAAAATACTCTGTTGCTAAAAAAATAATAACTCTTAGAAGAGCTACTATTGTTCATGATTGATAGATGGAAAACTTAATGTCCAGAAATCCAACAATTTGCCTGAAATTCAGACTATGATTTTCTACTAAGCCACACAGCCCCATGGGTAGAGGTCACAATGGGAAGCTGGGATTAAACTGCTTAGTTCTCCAGCTCTACTCTCTGGGGAATTGGCTCTTGGAAGCCACCCTTTTCTGCCCTTTGGAGCAAGGAAGACACTGAGATAGAGACCTACTTTAACATGCAGGGCATTGGAGACATACCCAGATTCAATTTTTATAACATTTTCTCCCTTTCTCTAGCTGACCTTTAGAGAAGACAAATTTGTGGCCCTCAGCACAGAAAGAAAAAGTATTTGAGCATGATCTTTCCACAATTCATTGGCTTTCAGAAGAATCTGTATTTCTGGGTATATCATAATCACATGTATAAATCATTATTAATAAACTCAATTTATTCCAAAGTACCAAGCCATCTGGAGAGAATGGGACAAGTATGATGCAGAGGAGCAGAGATGAATGAAGCTGCAGTGAAGAGGCATGCTTTGCTTGGCCTGGTCCTACACTTGTCTCCTTGACCCACGTGCCCCTCGCCAGTTTCCTCCCCCATTTCCAAGCTAACCAAGTGTGCTGAAATTTCGTTTTTAACAATATTCCACTATCTTATTGAATGAGCAGCTGTGTCTGTTTTCATTGACTTAGAATTTAAATATTTATGTGTGTGTATGTAAAACACATACACACACATATTCTTTTTATATAAAAGTAGTGAATGGCTAAAATGTATCAAATGGTTAATAAATGTGCCAGCGCTATTCTAAGCACTTTACATCATTTTATTTATTCTTTAAAGCAGCTCCATGAAATAGATATTATTACTATCTCATGTTCATGGATGAGGTAACTGAGGCCCAAAGAATTTGAGAAAAATGTCTAAGAGCACAGATATAGTAAAATATACAAGATAAAAAAGTTAGTAAAAATGAGCAGTCAGAGAGCCAAATATAACTTTTGAGTTTTAAGCATCATATTATACTGCCTCTCATGCTCTTTAGAACATTGGGAAATAATTGAGAAAATAAATGTCATCCATAATTGCATTGCTGGGAGAAAACCATTGCCTATATTTTTAAAGCGATATGACATACAGAATATTATATTCATGACATATAGAATATTATACCAGCCCAAAGTTTTCATGTTTTTCACTTGCTATAGCGTGCACACTTTAAAATATTTGAAATTATTTAAAATGTTTAAATTATGAGTTTTTCTATGGTACCGTATCATCTATTTAATTACATCATGACTTTGAATAATTTAAGTTGCCCTCAAGTTTTGCCACAAAAACAATGTATTGACATCTTTGTGTTTAAAGTCTTTATGCCATTATTTAAGAGTCTCTTTTAGGATATATTTCTAGAAGTATAACTCCTCTATCAAAGACATTATTTTATTTTAAATCTTCAACTTTATAATAAATACAAATTTATTTAGATTGTTCCATGAGACGTTCTATCTATTCTTTCTGCCTGTTGACCTCTTATTTATTCTTTTGTACTGACTTTTACTCTCACATGAATTCTGGCTTTTCAGTCATGTTAGGACAAGTTAGTTATTCTCAAAATTTCATAGAGTTCAGTTCATATTATGTAATGTAGTATTTACAATTTTTGTGTTGTGTTTGTTTTCAAGGCAACCATTTTACTTCTTAAGGGCAGGCATCAGATTCTTTAGTGCTTTCTAAATGCAGAGTTTAGTCTGTGCTGCCACTTAACCCAGCCAGAAAGTCTGACTCTTCTTGGGTTCTTCTCTTTCCCTTCCAGGTTCTTGGGTTCCTGCTGCCCCATAATATTATTGAAATCTTGCTTCTACCTCCTGGGTCAAGCTAATATTTTGCCTAAGTTTTTCTGCTCACTGAAAAGCATTTTTAAAATTAAATTATTTTTCTTGGGTCAAAAAGATCTTGCATTTGAGGTCAGCTATGTGTTCTTCTACATCTCCTGACACTTGCCCTTCCCTTCCCCTTGGTGCAGGGCTCTGAGACCAGGCTTTTGCTTGTAATTATTGTGTAACACATCACCCATGCCGCAAGAGAGAGAGAACATCTTTCAGCCTAAAAAAATGTCTCAAAGATGACCTGAGAAGAATCCAAGGTCCTGGAGATAAATAGAACTGTAATCTTCAGTGCTCCTGTAATGCAACACTCAATACATTCACTGTAAATAGATAAACTCTACTTTTCAGTTGCCTGTTTGGTGCTAAATCCACGTTGTAAACAAAGGATAGGTTAACACAAGTTAGTTAGCTTGCAAATAAACCTCCCCTTTAAAACAAACATTGGGAAGAGCTCAATGAGTGGCAAAAAGATGATCATGATAGTCTTCAGAAACTCGTTAAATACTCATTGTATTATTCTTGATAGCTTCCTGTTTAGGTGAGATATTGGTTAAGCCAGATGCAGATACAAAGTACTCAACAATTACTAAGATATTTGGACCTTATGGAAATAGGGATCAGAAGGAGTAGAACTCTGGGTATAAAGCTTGGGACTAGACGACAAAATTTAGAAAATCTGAGATCTCATCCCAACCTTCACAGTGCCTTCACATATCTGGACAAGTTACTGTAACTTTTGTTTCTCAATAGCAAGTGTATGAGAAAAGTATGTACATTACAAAGCAGTCTATCCAGGTCAGTTTCTTTATCTGGAGAAGAGGTGGAAATAGAAGTTAGTCCCTATTCATCTTGCAATCTATGTCATCTCTGAAAGAGTGTGTGTTTGCTTTAATACCAATATTGACAAAGTGTTTTGAAAAAAATACAAAACTAGTTGCTGTATTCTAGCTTATAATAGCTGATATCATTCTAAAATGTTGACCAGCTATTGGCAGCTTTAACTGAGATCAAAGCATTGTGAAATATTAATTGGTGACATTTCATCACTCAGATTATTTACTTCCCACAAAAAGCAAAATGCAAACTCATTCTGTCAACTACATGTTGATAGATTTTTGGAACTAAGGAAAAAGGAATACAGAATATTTGCAAAACACGTTTAAAACTTGTCTTTAATCGTTAGTGAAATTTTTTAGCAAAGAAAGTATATTGACTGGGGCACAAGTGGTTAGGTAACACTTTAGAATGGGGTCTATGGTCTTACGACCCTGAAATCTTCCGATCTTGTCTGATCTCAAAAGCTAAGCAGATTTGAGTCTGGCTAATATTTGGATGATAAGGGTGATTAGGTATTCTAGAGACAGAAATCCAAGAACTTGCAATACTTACAAATTTACTGAAACAGATATGGCTTGATTGTCTATACCAAAAACTTGATCTTAGAGTAAGAAAGACTGGAATGTAAAATGGAGTAAAGTATGGAATATATTTGACTTTAAAGCCAAATCTAATATAGTAAACTATATTATAGACACAATTTTGTAATGAGATATTGTAGCAGAAAGTTTTTGGAAATTAGCTCATTTTACTGTTTACCAAAGAAACATGTTATTATTAATACCATACTTTCACTTCTAACCTAATTATTATTCTAATGCAAAAGAGAAAAATAGATCTGTCTTTTTCATAAGTAAATTTATGTCGTTTTGTTACATAGATATGTTGTATAGTGGTGAAGTCAGGGCTTTTAGTGTCTCTATAACCTGATAAACATATACTGCACCCTTAAGTAATATCTCATCATCTACCCCCTTCCACTCCCTACCATTCTGAGTCTCCATTACCTATCATTCCATATTATACATCCATGTGTACACATTATTTAGCTCCCACTTAAAAGTGAGAACATGCAGTATTTATCTTTCTGTGTCCAAGCTGTTTCACTTAAGATAATGACCTCCAGTTCTATCCACGTTGCTGCAAAAGACATGAATTCATTCTTTAAAATGGCCAAATACATCTTCCTAACCAAAGAAATGAAAGACCTTTACAATGAGAACTACAAAACACTGCTCCAAGAAATCCAAGAAGACCCAAACAAATGGAAAAATATTCCATGTTCATGGATAGGAAGAATCAACATTGTTAAAATGTCCATCCTACCAAAGGCAATCTACAGATTCAACGCAATACTGGCATCATTCTTCTCAGACCTGGAAATGACAACACAGAAATTCATATGGAAACATAAATGACCACAAATAGCCAAAACAATCCTTAACAACAACAACAACAACAAAAACAAAGCAGGAGGTATCACACTTTCAGACTTCAAGCTTTACTATAAGGCTACAGTAATCAAAACAGCCTGGTATTGGTACAAGAACAGGCACTTAGACCAATGTAACAGGATAGAGATTCTGGAAACAAAGCCTCAATTCCTCAACCAACTCATCTTTGACAAAACCTCCAACAACAATCACTGGGGAGAGGAAAACCTATTCAGTAAATGGTGCTGGGAAAACTGGCTGACCAAATGCAGAATATTGAAACAGGACCCCTACCTATCACCATACACAAAAATTAACTCTAAATGGATCAAACTTCAAATTATAAAAATCTTAGAAAATGTAGGAGACACCCTTATGGAAATTGGAACTGGCAACCAATTCCTATTCAGAACCCTAAAGGCTGATACCTTAAGAAATAAGATAGACAAGTGGGACCTCATCAAACTGATGAGCTTCTGCAAAGCAAAAGAAACCATCAAGAGAGTAGGGAGACAACCCACAGAATGGGAAAAAACATTTGCCTCCTGAATATTTGACAAAGGCCTGACATCTAGGATCTACAAGGAACTCAAACACGCCAAAAGGAAAAAAACAAACAGCCCCATTAAAAAGTGGGCAAAAGACATGAACAGACACCTCTCAAAAGAAGATATATGGGCAGCCAACAGACACATGAAAAATTGCTCAGCCTCGCCCATCATCAGAGAAATGCAAATCAAAACCACATTGAGATACCACTAATCCCTGTAAGAATGGCCATCATTAATAAAACAAACAACAACAGATGCTGGCGAGGATGCGTAGAAAAAGAAACACTTCCACACTGCTGGTGGGAATGCAAACCAGTGCAACCTCTCTGGAAGACAGTGTGGCGATTTCTGAAAGAACTAGAAATTGACCTTCCATATGAACCATCATTTCCCCTATTGAGAATATACCCGGAGGAACTCAAATCATTCTACAAAAAAGATACCTGCGTACATATGTTTGCTGCAGCTCTATTCACAATAGCAAAAGCATGAAACTTACCATGTTGCCCATCGAAGCTGGACTGGATTTAAAAAATGTGGTACATGTATACAATTGAATATTATGCAGCCATAAAGAAAGACAAACATATGGACTTCGCAACAACTTGGATTGTTTGGAGTCGATCATACTCAGTGATTTATCACAGAAACTAGGAACAGAGTACCATGTGTTCTCACTCATAAGCAGACCTTGAACAACTATAATACTATGAGAAGAGGATTGGTGGTAGTAGGAAACTGCCAGATGGGGGTGTGGATTGGCCGTTGAGGGAAACTGCTAGGAGAGGGAAGGGCATACCTCATCAACGAGGGTACCTGTATAATCAATGTTTGTATACCTAACCCTGAATTGTACCCTACATCTTTATAATTTAAGAAAAAAATGGCCGAATATATTTCATTGTGTACTTATACCACATTTTAATTCAATCATTCACTGATGGACACAGTTTGATTTTATATATTTGCTATTTTTAGTAGAGCTGTGATAAACTTAAGAGAACAGGTATCTTTTGGGGATTGCTAATGGTAGTTTTATTTTCAGTTCTTTGAGAAATCTCCATACTGTTTTCCATAAAGATTGTACTAATTTATATTTCCACCAATGGTGTATAAGCATTCCCTTTTCTCTGCATCCTTAGCAACATCGGTTTTTTTTTTTTCTTCTTCTTCTTTTTAATAGTGGCCACTCTCTGGTGTAAGATGATATCTCGTTGTGGTTTTAATTTGCATTTCTCTGGTGATTAGTATGATGAGTGTTTTTTATATGAGTGTTGGCAATTTGTATATCTTCTTCTGAAAAATGTCTTTCAATGGGATTATTTGTGGTTTTTCTGTTGAGCTAAATCCCTTGTAAATTCTGTATATTACTCCCATTGGTTGCATAACTTGTAAATATTTTCTCCCATTCTCCAGGTTGTCTATTTAGTCTGTTGATTATTTCTTTTGCTATACATAGCCTTTTTTGTTTAATTATGTACCATTTGTTTATTATCTTTGTTGCTTGTATTTTTGAGGTCTTGGTCACGAATTCTTTGGCTAGACCAATGTCCAGAAATGTTTTCCTTAGGTTTTTTTTTTAGTATTCTTAGAGTTTCAGGTTTATGTTAATAAATATTCAAGGACTTACTCAAATCTATTTTAACAGATCTTCAAGGGCCTATTAAATCAGTGCATTAAAAATACTAAAAAAGAAATCAACATATTTTTTCTTGACAGATAAATAAGGTAATAAAATATTAGACTGCATGTCCAGACAGCAAATATAAGACTGCATTTTAGTCATCCAACTCATAAATGGGTTCTATTCTAAAATTTTATTCCCACATTAGCATACATGTAAAAGGGTTTTCTTATAAAAATAATGTTCCAAATGATGGGATTACTTCATAGACTGACCCCGTCCCAACATACACACACCACATGCACACACCACACACCTATGTCCAAAAAACACTACATTCTTTCTAATCCCAGTGTGAGGCAACATGGAATAGTACAGGCTTTAGAAATAGAACATGATAAAATTCCACCTGCAGTAATTAGGGGCTAAACTAGTGGTCTTAGGAAATTTGCTTAACTTCTACCAACTTCATATTATTTATTTGAAAATGGATAATAATAACTCTCTCCTAGGGTAGCTGTGAACATCAGGTAAGTCACTGTAAGCAAAAGTTTCTTTAATACAGTGGCATGCCACAAAAATATTAGTTATTAGTATATGCTAGCAAGCTGCATTTCCTCTGTTTTATTGATTAAATCACCCTGTGGAAACTATGTGGGAAATTAAGTGCTTTTTGTCATTTCTCTATGGAGGAAAATGCATTGTGAAGCATGAAGAAATGGGGGTAGATCAAGAAGCATCGTGCCCCCTGCAGTAGCATTGCCAGTCAGCCATGGAAACAACAGAGGCATTTCCTCACTGCTTCCTCTCCCTTTCCCTGCTGTAGTGATTGCTGTTCCCCAGGGGTGGGGGATTGTGTCTATTCTTTTGTGGGCCCACATACTGTGTTTATCTTATCTTCCTTATTTTCATAATTGCCTAGACATTCTCTAGTTATTTCATGTATGCTGTTAAAGAAAAAATATTCAGTGGCACTTGTTAAAGCACTGTAAGGCACATATTATTCAGCACTATCACAATAGACTTAGGGACCATGCCTATGGGATTTTTTTTTTTTTTTTTGGTAGGGGGCAAGAGAGGTTGGGTTCACCTTCAATATGGCATGGACAAGTGGAAATTTATGGTAAGGGTTTAAGGTGGAGGTCAATGGATGGAAAATTATTATGAGGGAACATTAGGGGTCAGGGGATTCTGGCTAAAGTGACCTCACAGGATTCCCGCTGAAAGTAGGTCAGAGTGACCAGACATTATCTGGAGGAGGGTGAGCAGATACCGAGTGTGATAAGATTGGGAGGGTAGAGGTTCTTGCTAAACAGATTTTGGTAAAACTGGATTTTCCAATGCACAGAGGGGCTTAGGAGAAGGTTTAGGAGCCTGTCTAAGGTTTACTCAAGCAAAGAATCCTTATCAATGTGAGATTTGTCTTTTTCATTAATTCCAACCTGGTTGGAGATGACACCTGTCATTTGCAGACTCAGAGTACACATTTCAATTCTAGGCACAACCGGGTTTCTGACACATGCTAAGTAGAAGACAGAAGGGCACTTTCCAGGACCAGAGAATGCTCTCGTAAAGCTAAAAGGTGAGACTGAGTTTGTCTTCTCCCAGGGTTATTATTATTTAGATGATAGTAAGAAGAAAAGGCAGTAAGATCCAAACAACATTGAGGAGTGGTCAGGGCTAGGTAACAACCATGAGCAATAACCAACCCTCAAAGTACTTGAGAAGCAAGTCACAGGATGAAGGTTGTTAATGAGAGTAGTTTCTCAAGAAACAAAGATGTGTCATATATCAGAAGTTGACGAAAATACAATTTAAAACATTTTGTAAAGGACGATATAATCCAGTAGAAAAGTCATTTTAGGGAAAATAATTTTAGGTTAATTTGATAGCGAGCAATTTTTTTTTTTTAGAGACGAGATCTCACCAAGTTGCCCAGGGTGGTCTTGAACCCCCGGACTCAGGCATTCCTCTCGCCTCTGCCTCCCAAAGTGCTAGGATGACAGGTGTGAGCCACACACCCAGCTATAATGAGTAATTCTAAGAAATTAGATCATTCAGGCTGCTGACTCATCGGACTTGTTGTCTGTACCAACTCTATTTTATCTGCTTTATATGTATTACAACAATACTTAATAAGCATTGCATTGATGTAGTGATTTAGAAACTCTTGAGGAACAGGTGGCTCAGAAATTTTAAATAATTTATCCCAGGTTATAAAATAACCCATAAGTGCTGGAGTCAGGGTTTGAATTCCTTTCCTATAGTATTATGGTATTATGATAATTGTTCAAGGTCATCTTATGAGTGAGAACATGTGGTACTCAGTTCTTTGTTTCTTTGATAGAATCACTGAGTATTATAGACTCTAAGTTCATCCAAGTTGCTGCGAAGTGTTGGGAGCCGGCCATGGAGGCCCACCTGAGAGTTAGGGCAGGCTGCAGGCAGGCTGCAGACCCTGAGACCACTAGGATGAGTTCAGGAGCTGAAGGCCCATTCCCTCTTCTCTTCTTTGCTGTTTGGCACATTCCACTAGCAGGGACTTTGATGATCTAAGCATGAAGTTCTGAGAGTACGACAGGCATGGCTTACTTTAGGAGTCCATTGTTCCCATTTCTCACAGACTGCGGTTTCGGCTTTAAACTTAACATAATTCAAACTCAGGTCACATTTGGGAGCCTTATATATGATACAACCTTCTTAATGAGATTTAAAAGTATATTTGTAGAATTAGTATATACATTTAGAGACTCTTTCCAGCTTTAGATGGTATAGATGATTATCTAGAGTTACCAGAAATGGCCCAGCACAAACTTTGGACTGGGCAACATTCATAAGGGCCAGCATCCACTTTGAGCTAGGCTGCATTCTTTTAAACTGGTTCTTTAGCTACAATTAGTGTACGTTTTTTCTACTTATTATAGAAACTGAATTTATTTTATTCATAGAAAGTATTGTAGAATAGGTCATACTACGTCAGGGAATTATGTTAGTTCAAGCATGATCAAACATGATATTTTGAGGTTTTATAAGAATATAGCTAACTTTAGAAATTTCATTGTTCCCATTTTTTCTAATTGTGGTTTTGGCTTTAGTACAATTTACAGTTTGCATTTGGGTTTTATTTTAGAAGCTTTATTGCTGATGATCAGCCTTATATATTAGAATTAGGAATTAGAAATTTTTATAGAAGTTAAGATAGATATATAGGATTTAGAATAGCCATTTTGTTAAGAGATTGTAATCAATTGTTCCTAGAAACAGCCCAGCGTGATCTTTGGACTGGGCCACATTTTTTAGGAACTGGTTTGAGCTATAATTAAGAGTTTCTATAGTATAGGTAAATTAGCATAGAAGAGAAAGGTATTAGGATTTAAGTTAGTCATTAGGTGTTGTGCATGCATAAGCTTTAGAAGTTATTGATTATTAGAATATTATGATGTTAGCACTGTTGTATTGTTTTCGAGGAACATTAACCAAGCATAAGGAACAGTGAAATAATATTGGGATTGTCCTTCCTCATGCTTGAGGAAACACCTGGTGGGTGGGGGACACCCCTCATCCACATGGCTTTGTGTTCACTTGAAAATCTTGTGATTTTGCCTGTGAAACTTTAGGATAAAAGGTTTACGGGTTGTCCCATTAAACAGCTTCTGCACTAAACAGAGTCCAGTCTCTTTCTTTCTCTCCCCCTTTTCTTTTTTTTCTCTTTATCTCTCCAGAATAATCGCTGACACTGCCACACCTCCCAGGGACCCCCTAAACCTCTGCAGGGGCTGACCCCCCACAGCAAAGTTCATAATTTTGTCCTTTATGGCTGCATAATATTCCATCATGTATATATACTACATTTCTTTTATCCTGTCCATTTTCAATGGGCAGCATAATTGGTTCCATGTTTTTGCTATTGTGAATAGTACTGCAATAAACATGTGTATACAGGTATCCTTTTCATAAACCAGCTTTCTTAACCACTGTGTCGTCAAGACTCTCAAATATAAAGGAAGCTTATTCACTTAGGCAGCCTAATTATGTGTGTTCTGATGTGGAAAAAAACAAACAACAAAACAAAATGACCCTCTCTCCAAATTAATGCATACAAAGTTCCCTGAGAGACTTGTTATAATTATTTTTTGTGTTTTCAACTCCCCACTGCCTCTCTGTTGGCCTTTGATTCTCTTCTTAACTTTCCATGTTTTATCCAGTTGGAAATATTGCACTAATACTTACCCACTCACTAGTGGTCTGTGGCTAATTTTGGTTAGCCACTGGTAGGTCTGGCAAGAGAAGGGGTTGGGTTAGTTTTGTTCTATTTTCATCTGAATCTATAACTCATGATTCAAAATTGTACTTACTCTTCTGCTTGCAATAAAAATGGACTTCTCATCAATCTTGATGAGGCTAACACACCCAGGCTGAGACTGAGTGTGACTTTTTATCTCTCACAGAAGATATGCAAGGATGTTAGAGAAAAAAAAAATGAGAGACTCAACTTGTACTATGTGTTTACTTTATGTATACTATTTCTTGTAATCTTCACAGTAACCTTTTAAGGTTGAAAGTGTTAAATAGGGTGGTCCTAATTTTAGAAAAATGCCCAAGTTTATACTACTTTAAGTGACAGACTAATAGTTTATTTCAGCTTTACCTGATTGCAAAGTCTGTGCTCTTTGCATTTATGTCAGTTGGCCAAAACTAATTCAGAGAAAAAGATTTAAGAAAATGCAAACTTTTAGAAGGAGTCATTTTTTGATAATAAGACTATTGTTTCGTGAGTGATCACTAGGTACTAGGCTCTTTATTGGACCCTTTGTGTAACTTAATTCCTTGCAACTTTATGAAATGGGTATTATTATTATTGCTAATTTACAGAGAAGAAAAAAGAGGTTTAGAAAGATTAAGAAGCAGTCAGGCATGGTGGCTCACACCTGTAATCCCAGTACTTTGGGAGGCTGAGGCAAGAGGATTGCCTGAGGCCAGGGTTCGAGACCAGCCTGGGCAACTTGGTGAGATTGTGTCTCTATAATAAACCAAAAAATTAGAAGGCTGTGGTGGTGCACACCTGTAGGTCCAGCTACTTGGAAGACTGAGGCAAAAGGATTGCCTGAGCCCAGCAGGTTGAAGCTGTGGTGGCCATGAGCGTGCCACTGCTCTCCATCCTGGGTGACAGAGTAAGACTCTGACTCAAAAAAAAAAAAAAAAGCAATTGATTTGATCTGGGTCTCAACTCCGAGTATTTTGTTTCCAGATTCCTATACCTCAACTGTCCTAACTATTAATTACAGGCTATGTAGGCCTAGCACAAACTAGTTTTTTTTTTTTTTTACTTTGTTTTCATTTCTCTGCAAGGAATATATTTGTGTGTAGGTGTGTAAACATTTGTGTTTTCTATTAAACATCAGGTGTTGTTCTAAACCCTTGACAGAAATTACTTAATTAAATTCTCACAACAACCCTATGCATTAGCTATTATGATCATCCCTATTTTGCTGATGAAGGACATACAGGGCACCAGGTGGGCGAATCACTTGCCCAACATCACACAGGATCGGGGGCAGGATTCACTCCAGAGACACATGCCTATGCTCTCTGAGCTCAGCTGCCTCTGACTATTTATACTCCACCAGAGCTGTCTTCCCAAAACTCAGATCCAGTTATGTGCATATGTTCATCCCCTTTTCAGGATCTACAATAATTTCCCTTTATTTATCAAACAAATTCAAAGGTGTGTTGTTTGACATTTGAGGTCTCTTTTAATGTTCTATTTTCATTTCTCCGTCTTTTGATCAGCTATTTTATCTACTCTTGACTATTTGCTACCCACGCTCAGCTATTTGTAACTTTTCTCACAGACTGGAAGATTCTTTTTTGCCTTTTAAAACCTGAATCAGTGTTCGAGTTATCTCAGATGGGGCTCTTCTCACAAAACTTTCCCCATTCTTCTTCACAGAACAGTCTTCATCCTCTTCTGCACTTATTTATCCCTGCAGAGTATCATCTTTTTCACTCTGCAAGGCATTCTACTGTGATGCTTGTTTCTTTCTCATCCAGATGAGATTCAATCTCTTGAGGTCAAGGGCTGTGCTTTATATACATCTTCAAAGGATCTGGCATTTATTGCAGGTTTCTGACATTCAATGAATATTGCTGAGTAAATGAATATATGAGTAACTGAATAGGAGTACTTAACATGTTTTAATTTTTGAGGGGAAAACATTAAAAGTTCAAAGTGTTTCTTGAGCTAAATTAACTTTCAGAGTAAATAAAAATTGTGCATTGTGCATATAGTATATATATCAGTGTATAGTTTCTGCATCACTTGTATTTTTCAGACAAGTGTGCAGCAATATGAAATCCAGATCCTAGTATCCTAGTGAGTGATGATAACCCCAAAGCAGACCAGTTCAATGATCACATTTCTGAACCTCCAGCTGATCTTCCTATGTAAGTGCAGCTTTAAAGCCATCTGTTTAAAGAAGTCCATCTTCCTTTCCTTCCTACTAACTGGCAGTGGTGATAATAGGCATCTGTAGATGCCACCATGAAAACTGGATTCCAACCTTGAATGCCTTGATGCAGCAGAGCCTGACTACCTACTTTGAACTGTTAAGGGGAAGAAAAATGAACTTTGCCTTGTTTAGTCACTGAATCTTAACATCTTTTTAGTAAGCATGACTTCAATCTGTACCTTTTTTTACTGGTGGTAAATCCTACTGGTACTGTATTTCAGGTCTCAGTGTAAATATTCCTTCCTTGAGGAGGTTATGTCTAGCCACTTAGGACTCTAAACATGCTTCTTTAATACATCTTATCTTAGGCCCCAGCCCCTTTCTCTTATAAAGTTTAAACCTCACAACACTCTAGCGAGTGGGTCTCTCCTTCACTTGATCAAAAGCCCCATGAACACACGGACAGGGATGACTTATCTACCAGTATGTGCACATTGCCTGGCACATAATTTGCTCCCAATAAGTGTGATCAGTAAATACAGATAATAATAGTAGTTATTATCAATAGTAATAACTAATAACTATTCATTATTATGGCAGTAATTACCACTTACTAAATATGTACAATATTTCAGGAATTGTACTAAGTATTTTAAGTGTATTATCTCATTTAATTCTCTCAGCAACATATAGAGAAGACACTGATAATATTATTATCCCATTTTGCAAGATAAATACAGGTTTAGAAAGGATCTGTAACTCACACAAAGCCATACAATTTAAAGCTTATATTTTTAAGTTGAGACTCTGTGCTCACATGTGTCTTGGGAGTATGATTAGCAAGGGTAAGGTGCCCAATGTTCAGACAGTTCTACTATACAATCCAGGATTTCTCATCATTGAGATTCAGATCCTAGTGAATGATGACAACACCAAGGGAGGCCAGCTTAAGGACACTGTGTCTGAGCATCCAACTGTTCTTTCTCTGTAACTGAAACACATTTTTGTCTCTATGTAACCAAAACAGGAACAAAGCCTAAAACTCTGTTTATAATTTAACAACAATTATCTAAATTTTGTATAGTTAATGCAAGATGAGGTGTGGATAAACATTCTTTTGAACTCTATATAATTCCCAAAGGGGCAACTACAATGGGCTTATCTTCTTTTTGGTTTTTTTGAGTCAAGAATTTGATCTGGAGTATATTGGCATTTCAGAACTATACATGATAAGTCTCTTATTGCATGTTTTGTGGTTAAACACCCTCCTCACACCCACACAAATCAAGCCAAGAATTTAATAGTTAACAGAAGAAAAATCTCTTCTAACTGTAAATAAGCTTGTGCAAAATATTGGAAAAAAATATTAAATCAGGAGTTATGGCACTGATGGTCTGGGTCTGCACTGGTCAACCCATATGGTAGCCACTACTCACTGTGGCTATTTAAATTCAATTATTAATTTAACAAAAATAAAAGACTCAATTCTTCAGTTGCACTAGGTACATTTTAAGTGCTCATCAGTTACATGTGTCTAATGGCTATTGTATGAGACAATACAGATTTATAGAGCATTTTCAACTTTGTAATAAAGTCTACTAGAAAGCACTGCTCTAGACAGTAATTCTCAAACTTTTTGGTCTCAAGACACTTTTAAACACTTAAAGATTATTGAGGACCCCTAATGAGCTTTTTGGTTTTTTTTTAAAGTGAACTGTAACTATTAAAATTTACTGTGTTAGAAATTAAAACTGAGAAAATTAAAAATACTAACTCACATTCCACTGGCCATCAGAGCATCGATATCACAAATCATGTAACCTCTAGAAAACTCTACAGTATGCTTATGGAGAATCAGGGTGCAAAAAAGACATCTTAGTGTTATGAAACTATTTTGACATCACAGACACCCTGAAAGGGTCTCAGGTCTCCTAAGGGTCCTCAGACCACAGTTTGAAAACCATTGGTCTAGAGATTACTCTGTCACTAACTCTCGTGTTTCATCATCTTCTACATGTATATGGTAGTTATTTTGCCGAATCAAAAATTCTGCCAAATTTTAAATATTTGGCAAAGTAGAATAAAATAATCCTAGCTCTTTATCAAAGCCAGATTTCTTGGAGGGGGAAGAGAATGACTCACTCAGAGATTACTTCTGAGTAAATTGAAGCCTAAAGTCGTCTGATAAATAAATTAACTGTAGCATGAATTAAGTGGGGATTAGTGATTTCTTTGCTTGGCCTCAATAAAATTTTCTAAACATCTGTGAAAATCACAGGGATGCAGGTGGAATAATCTCAGACAGTATCTTGATAGTTATACATATAATTTTTCCAATATAACTTGTGTTCGCCATGGTGTCAGCATATAACAAAGGACCTTTTAAAAGAGCATTATGCAGCACAAATAATAAGTTCAAAAAATATTAAAGTCCTGAATCTGGCCCAAATACCATCAACATTATTTCATTTGTAGACTAAGTCCTTAATTTAGATTAAGAATTTTACAGATTCTTCCTACTTGGTCCTGAAAGTACAAAACATTCCACAGTGCTATACCATATGTTAAGCTTTCATAATAAATACTCTCTGTCAATGTATTATTCCTTAAAAAAATAGCAATAGTTAAGGAAAATTGAATTGCAACTAAAGCACATTGTGAATAACTTAACCATAATAAACTTTGCTAGGATAACTTTAGTAAAATGACTGCCCCCCCCAGGAATTTTTAAATGTCCATTCTGGTAATGATCTGAAATTGTATGAAATTAATAATAATTCAAGGATTCTACAGATTTTGTTACTATTTATGATCCATTGCTTTGCTACAATGTCTTTTTAGGTGAGTACATGACGTTTGAGATACTTAGGTGACAAATCACAAGCTAAGAAAGGCAGAATTTCTGCGGCATTGGTAAAGATAGATGCCCCCTTGGTAAAACACATCACCAAGGAAAGTTGTAGCTTCTCTTCTGAAGTTTCTCTGCTAGTCATTGGCAAGAGAAATCACTCTCAGATGACCTCTTTACACTGTGAGTGCCCAAGTCCTATTTCTTCCTCTTCTTTCTGAATAACGTCAGCTCACTCTTCAAACCTTTCAAATATTTTTTCTAGGTGAGCCTTGTATATATCCTGAAAAAGGTGACCTTCAAGGTCACCATGCAAGTTTCGTGCATGATGCTGTTTGGCTGGGTGCTGGACTGATCTGAATTCATTCTCAGCTCTATCTTCTCTCAGTGCTTGAGCCTGGGCTATGACTTCAGGCAGTGGTATGAGAAAGATCTTCATGTACGACCTTAAGAGAAAGAAGTCACCTCTGGAGGCTCATAACAGTCTGACATCATTTTCATAACAAGACTAGCCTCAGAAAGAACAAGCAATGGTCACAATTATTTTGTTAGTGATCTAGTTCTCATCTAGTTACTTCTCTGGCTTTACTTTCGAAATACTTCACTCATAAAACCTCCCAAATGTATAATTTGTTATTGTGCTGAGAAACCAGTACCACACAATCTGGTAATTTGACCATCATACTTTGAAAAAGAAGAGGAGAGGTTTGGTAAAATAAGTTGCTTGTATCACTGCAAATGGTCATGTGTATCGAGCATGTTGTCATGTAATAGATTCTAAAAGTATTGTAAGTCTTCTAAAGAACTCTGAAATAATATTTTTTAAATTATTGTACGCAGACGCAGCCTTAGGCTAAAATTTGCCTGGCTGTAATGTATATTCAGTGAGCACTGAGTGTTACTTTTGATTCTTAACTACATTCTCTCTTACTAATAGGTGGTTATAACCCTCTTTAATGTTAGAGAGTTATATAAAATACTTCCTTTAGGGCTAGTGATATTCTCTTGCAAGGATGTCAGAACAAGGTGTAATACAAACTTGTTTGACTGTCTTACTCCCCCTTGTTTAAAATTTGGTAGCTCTAAATGTTATTTTGTCTTTTGGAGAAAGTTCATGCTTCACCTAATCTTCCAAAATGAAACAACTACAACTTCTTCCAGGTGCAGGGACAGTGATAATGCCCAGTGTAGATGTGCTTCAGAATTCTATGCCCTAGGGATAGATAGCTGACATTTTGTGTCAGCTCCCATCCTGCAATACCCATTAGTGGCACCCAAGGGGTCAACTATTTCTCACCTCTGGGTTTTCCCATGTCAGAAAAGCACCAGGGAATAAAACAAGAGACATGGAGTGTAGCTAAGACCATGAGCTGACAGGTTATGCCAACACAGAGTTGTTTGATGCAGGGATCACCGAGT